>CM074746.1:2849343-3434343 GCA_037367245.1 Phrynocephalus guinanensis | reverse complement strand
TAATGTTGTATTCAGAAAGTTATTGGCCAGAATACTTTAGTTATTTATTTGCTCTGGCAGAGCTCCGTTGGCATAAATCTCAGTGACAAACGGCCCCTGCCGTAGGCATTTGCTGTTTCATGCTTCTTAACTTGCAGCAGTTCATAGCTAAAACTTACACCAGTTGAGTTTTTCTTCATTAACACACTCTCTAATCATTTTCATGGCTTGGTTTCCCTTCACCACCGCTTCCACCTTGCAAAAATGCAACAACTTGTGATCTGGTGATCTAGAAATCTTTTGATCTGGTGGTCTTGGAGAGGTGGTTGTGCTCCACAGATGGGACATCTCATTTTGGAGAGGAAAACTCACGGAATCTTCGGGCCAGAATGTCTCCTTTTCCCTGTCCCCGTGGGACTCAAGCACTGATCACAACCACCAGCCATGTCCTCTCCCTCCACAGGCCTCTTCTGAAGAAGGTGTAATTCCTAGGAGGAAAAAGGTTTTTCTCACCCCACTCTACAAGTATTGTCCAACATATGGTCACCTGTCTCCCTCCCTCTCTCTCTCTCTCTCTTACACACACACACACACACACACACACACACACACACACACAGAGAGAGAGAGAGAGAGAGAGAGAGAGTGCTGCTGGCACCAGGCCCAAACTTTGTCCGTCTCCTTCAGCCTCGGGTTTTCCAAGCGGGAGGAAATCTGGGCTGATCCCAGGGAAGGGTTGCGCTTATCCAGGTCAAGAGCCTTCACATCTGGCCAGATTTCTTTGTGTATATTCTCTAGCACCGCACGGCTGGCGTTGTTCATGGAGGCATGCTTGCTTAGTGTGTATTTTCTTCGGTGCCCCTTAAGACTGAGCGAATCCCTCTGCAGCTTCATCATTATGCAGATTAGTAGAATTGGACGTGCTTCCAAGACTGCATTCCCCAGGCAACGTAAGGGCAGGAAGAGGAAGACCGTTTTATGCTTCTGCAAGCTAGGGTGCCTTTTCTGTGCTGGGGAAGGATATTTGCTTATAAATTATTTTATTGATTGATGTGTGCCACTTCTGTACCACCCCATCAGCGATATAACTCTCGGGGCAGTTTGCAATATACAATAAAAGCCTGCCGTTAAACCGTGTGATAAATACAGTGAAATACAACTAACCCTGTCACTAGCTAAAACTGCTTTTAAATAAAAAAAAAATATATGCAAATTAAAACCCATCTGGGCATCTCAGGACAATGCTCGCACTAGGAGAAGGCAGCTTTATAGAATTCTGTCTGGAATATCTTCCAGAAAATAGAGAGGGGTGGCACTTAGTGAATCTTTGTAGGCAGCTCAGTCCAGATGGAAAGTATGTCTGTGGAGATTCTCAGTCATCCAGGTGAGGTTATTCTGGAAGTTGAGTCATGATATCTGGACTTTTCCTGTGGGATCAAAAAATTTCACTACTTATCCAAATAGCTTCTTCAGTCTGAGGAAGGTTGATAGGAGACCTCCTATTTATCTTCCATACTGGTTTCACCCCCATCGTTGTCTGAATAGGCTCATTAGATGGATCATCATCATCATCATCTTCTTCTTCGTCGTCTTCTTCTTCTTCTTCTTCTTCTTCTTCTTCTTCTTCTTCTTCTTCTTCTTCTTCTTCTTCTTCTTCGTTCCAGTTCCTAATGCCAAGGACTGTGAGGAACACATGAGACCCAGAGCTATTTTATGGCAGATATGTGCCACTAAATATGGAGGTCCTAAACCATTAAGGGTTTTATTGGTTAGGATCAGGACCTTAACTTCAAGACAGAAAGACAGAACCTAATAGGGAACCAATGAAAGTGTGCCAGGATTGAAAATATGCATTTATACCTGTATTCAGTCCGGCCACTGCATTTTGGACCTACTGTAGTCTCTGTATTGATTTCAAGAGCAAGCCTGTTTTAGAGATTTCCAACACATGAGCAACTCTTGATAGGCATCTGTTATCCAGGTAGAGATGCAGCTGTCTGCTGGTCAAAAGCACTCTTGGTCACAACAGAAGTTTGTACCTTGATAGATAGTGCTGGGTCCAGGAGCACCTCCAGGCTGTGAACCTGATCGTTCAGAGGGGGGGGGTTTCTTACCGCACCAAGGCTAGGTAAATATTCAGCTGACTGGTCCCACCCAAGATCACAGTCTTCATCTTATCTGGATTCTGTATCAATTTGTTGGACCTTGTCCAATAGGGAGAGAAGTTACATCCAAACAGCTTATCATCATGAATGTGGGTGGAACAGTCCTTTGTCTGCAAAACAGATTCTGGGTTCACGAGATGGCTGTTGTCTGTCAAAATGTTGGGGAGAAAACCTTCCTCTGAATTTACTCTTGGAGTATTGAGGCCTTTTATGATTCATCAGTAAGTAAATACAAGCTTTGGGAGTGATTTGTTCCTAACAAGCTTATAAAATACTAGAGCCATTTGTGAGTTTATTGCAGTTGTGATTATAAACATTCCCTTATGCACACTTCTTTTTGTCAAATTAACGTTCAAAATACAAATACTGTAGCTCTTCATTTTCATTCCCCTCCGTCCTCTCTCTTTCCAAATATTGGCGGTTCCCAGAGCATGGGAAAAAGCGTGCCACGTTTGTGCCTAACCCAGCAACTCTGCGGAAACATTTTACAGTCCTTATCCTAGGGTACGATCTCTTTTGTGCGCTAAGGCAGCTGCAGTTTTTAGCTTTTTGTTCATTGGTTGCACATCAGGTTCGCACGTTCAGTACCGTGAAAGGACCCAGTGCTGAAAAGATGGAAGGGACATGGGTCTTTCAGGCTCCAGGGGAAAATGTTTAAAACAACCCCCCCACCCACACCCACCCACCCAAAGTTGTGTTGAGGAAATAGTTTCACTATGTGCACCCTACGTACCTCCTTATAAGGGAGGGCAGGCAATGTCTTCACTAAACATATATACAGTAGAGATGGGCACAAAATGAACAATTTTTCGTTTCCGTTTCCGTTTTTTCATTTCGTTATGCAATGAAACAACAAATGAATTTTGTCTTTAAAATGAAACGAAACGAACAGAAACACCAGAAATTTTGTTGTCCGTTTCGTTTTCGTTATGGCAATACGTTGAACTGCTTTAAATGCTAAAAAAATCACAAAAAATTGAAATAAATGGTAACAAAACGGTAACAAAACGAATGAAAACGAAAACGATTTTTTTGCAAAAATTCATGAAAAACGGAAACGAACTGAAACGGACCCCCCAAAGACAAACGACAAACGAAACACCATTTTTTTGATTCGTGCCCATCTCTAATATACAGTATATGGCTGTCACTTCCGGAGGCCATTCGCATCATAGCATAGAAAATTCTGTCTCCAAATAACCAGTGCCCCTTCTATAACAACAACAAAAACACCCAGATTTACCATTTTCATTGTGCGGGTCACTCATGGACCCGGACAAAGAAGCGTTATTACTTTTCTGCCGCAAAGTTGAGCCAAAACCAAATGCACACTTCGAAAATCCAGCTTAACTTGTTGCCTTTTTCAACGCAATATCTAGATGTATCAAACTCCCGCTGTGATCATTTTTCATTGAAGTGATGCTTCTAACCACTGCCAACAGCTTTCATATCCCTCGAAAACATAATAGTAAAATTGTCACAAGAACGAAAGCAGGCATAGAAGATTTTCCGCGGCTCATGAAAAGACATCCGTGTTGTGTCACCCTAGATTGCAGAAATTCAGTTTTGGAACACTATCCTTAGTACTAATGGAGAGTTATGTTTAACTGAAACAGCTACATATTACGAGGTTTGCTTGAAGGATGACATAAATCTCAAGCTTGACGCACACACACACACACATGCATGCACATATGCACACACGCACACACACACACACACACACACAAACACAAACAAACAAACAACTCATTTGTAGTTAGGGTTGTGTTGGCTTCTGGTTTATCCCTAGCTGTAATTCGAGGTTTACAATTCCATTGGCATTTCTCTGAAAAGGACCAGCAGTCTTTGAAAAATCCATCTTTGCATTCTCCTCTTCATACATGTGGGTATGTTTTTATTCAATAATCCTGGGCCCCTGAGTTGGAAACCGCTCCTGGGTCACAGCAGTGACCTGAGGTGGGTCATCATAACAGCTGCACGACCACCATACAAATACGTGTCAAAAAGTAATAAAATGGGTTCCCCAGGAATATATTTTGGTTAAAGGTGGACCCTGGTCAGAAAAGATTGAAGCTAAATTTTATTTAATGTATAACCAGTAGGTTCCAAGCAATGCACAGGGAAGGATAGTTTCACATCATGCACATTACACACCAGGAATGCGTTGACTGAAATTTCAATGTGTCCACTTTTACCTTCTGAGTTATATTATTTCTCAGTGTCTCTGAAGACATTTTATTCTAAAGCAAAACAAATAAATGACTGATGCAGCTGTCAGGATACATACCCGTACATACTCGAGTATAAGTCGACCCGAGTATAAGTCGAGGCCCCTAATTTAACCCCCCAAAACTGGGGAAATGTATTGACTCGAATATAAGTCTAGGATGGGAAATGCAGCAGGGCCTGGCAGCTCCTCCTTTGTGAGCTGGGGGAGTGGTGTGTGATGTTTAAGATGACTTTTAGCCACTGATGCAAGTGCTTGGGTCAGTGGCTAAAAGTCATTTTAAACATGGTGTTTTGTAAGTTGAGATACCACTGTGTGTGTGTGTGTGTGTGTGTGTGTGTGTACCACACACACACACACACACACACACACACACACACACACACACACACACACACACACACAGGACCCTCGTATAACAAACGGTTTGTATAACATAAAATCTGTACAACATAAAAAATTTCAGAGAGAGGGGAAATTTGCTTAACAGAATCGTCTATGGGGCGAATCCGTACAACATAAAAATGGTCGCGATTAGGGATTACTATGTTTTCAATGCATTCCTATGGGAAATTTGTATAAAGGAAAATTTGCTTAACATAATTTCATTTGGAATGAATTAATTCCTTTATATATATATATTCTGTGCAGGCTTATCTCCTTTATTGGGGGTGGGGGGATTCTTCAAAGCTGAAAGATGGGATATAAATATTCCATTTAGTGGAGTAAACAAACAAAAGCACCAGGAGAATTGAAGCTGCACCCAATTCCGCAGAAGGCGTGTTCGACATTTCTGTCCCCGGCCCTGCGGTATAGCTTTCTGGAATTCAGTTTTTGCAAAAACTGCTGCATAAACATTACGGGTGGGAGGCACTTAAGCTATAAGAAAAGCACCCCCACAAAGGATTTCGCCCTCTACCTGGGTAAATAAGTATAGATAGTTTTCTTTATGATATGTGACTGGATTATTTTCCAGTTGATTTCCAGCTCGGGGCCCCAAGTGGCCAACAGATCAAAAAAAGATAAGGGTCAGTTACAAGGTTGAGCTCATTCTCCGTTGCTATAGCAACTGACCTCCACCAACCCTCCGAGGGCTACACCCAGTTCCCCAGGTGATCCTTTCCCAGGTCCATGCCATCAATCCCGTGCTTGGGAGAAAAAAAGTGGGGAGGGGGCGAGCCAGGCTCCTTTATTGTCATGGTAGAATTTGAGGAATTCCTTTTGTCCGGCCCTACATACAGTGAATGCCTTGGAGGCGCTGTGCGGTGGTGGCAGGCTAAGGATCCGGGGAGAGTGTTCCCTAGAGTAGTGGTTGCAGACAGCATCATGGAGTGGTGTGTGTGTGCGTGTGTGTGTGTGTGTGTGTGTGTGTGCTGGCAGCAGAGAAACACTGTGTTTCGAGGGATGCAACCGCATTTAAGGGGTTGATTTTGGCATAGGAGGCCTTTTTGGAACTTCAGCCAGAGCGAAGATCTTGACGCGTCAGGGGGCAAGGGGGAAGGAGAAGAAGAAGAAGAATTGAGGTTTTCCGAAACGACACACGGAACTAATGACATGACAACATGACAACAGCAATTAGATCAGCTGAGCCGAAGCGCGCTTTCCTCACTGACGGTCTAAATGGTCCTTTGCCTAGAATTTGGTGCGGTGCCGTTATCCGCTCTGCAGTGTTTAATGAGAAATCGATACTGTAATTGTGTTGTCTGTCTAGAGTGTGAAATGAGTGCTTTCCTCCTTCAGGCCTTAAAAAAAACAGAGGCAATGATTCCTTTATGATGAGATCTGATCTCAACCCCTCGTTCTCCTGCTATGGCTGGAGAGCGTAAAAACTCTGGAGTAAGTGCCGACTTCAAGCTTTGTGATGAGGTGAAAGGCATGGTTTATTAACTCGGGAAGCCCAGTGGATCATTGGGGGGGAGTCTCTTTTTTTGGGGGTGGGGGCATAAAATTAACCCTTCTCTCCCCTGAGCCCTTGTGTTAGAAAATATTAATTGTATGAGTTTTCTTTCTTTTCTATTTTATTTATTTATACAGCTTATATGCCACTCGCATCCCTAAGGTCTCTGGGCGGCTTACAATTCACCAGTTAAAATAAACGGTTAAAAGCAGTTTTTTTTAAAAAATTACATTACACTATACTACAATACAATTAAAATGCAATACACTAAAATGCCATCAGGACCCACAATCTATATTGTACCAGTTAAAAAACTTCTTTTGCCAAATCAGAGTTCCCATACCACAACTGATAAACTTGACCAAATTAAGGAAGACAAAGAAACGGCAGATGGGACAATTAGATGAAGATCAGTCTCTTTGAAAAGTGAGCCAGTCCATGTTCAACACATGGTTGCACTCTGTATACCCACACACACACATTCATTGGGGAGGGGAACGTTAATAAAAGGATGCATGTGCCTTGCTGGTACAATTAACACACACCTGCTTTCATCATCCTAATATTTTGCAACGAAGGAGAACTACACCAGGCCTGCACAACGTGGTGACCGGAGGCAATCAGTAGCCCACAGGGCCTTTAGAAGTAGCCCACCAGGTCCCCACCAGCCTACCGATCTGCTGCTAGTGGCAGTGTATTCGGGGGAGATTGGCCTGCCCGCCCTCCCGGATGTTTGGTCCAGATTTGTTCCCTTACGTTACCTTCCACCGCCACGCCCTTCCCCCTCACTCAGCTCTTCCATGTGAGCTTCCACTTTCCTAATCCAGAGCACTGGTGAAGCGAGGAGCCGTGGCCAGGACCAGCACTGCTCCCTTGAGCTGCTGGCTGGGTAATGCACATGCACGCACATGCACGCGCTTCTGTAAGTAGACCGCGGGAAACGTTTGGCAGTTTAAAGTAGACCACGGGATGTTCAAAGTTGGGCAGCCCTGAACGACACCATTCAGGGAGAGAAATAATGTGGGATTTATACTCCAATGTCCAAACTGAGCATCGGGTTGTCTTAAATGCCTTTATAGCACGGTAAGGTAAAGGCATCTTCATCTTCCCTGGAGTGAAATTCTTATTTTATTAAATCAGATTAGAGGGAGCATTATTCCATTATTCTGTAGTTCTCTGATTGGTTTACTTTGTCTCAGCAGTAAATGGGATGGCCTTTTTTCTTGACTGTATATGCCTCTTATTTATCCATTCTTGCCTTGTGCATATGTCAGCTGGTCTCACTTCACTGATGGCATTGCTCACATTAGGCTGCCATTAATATAGTTTATAGTTAGAAGTGTAGTGGCTCTATATACGTGGGCTTTGCACAGCATTATTAATTATACAGAGAACCTTCCAGAAGGATGTCCTTATCAGCTCACTTACAGACTCGAAGGGTTTCCCCCCCCTTAATGTGCGGTAAATGCACCATCCCCCCTCCCCATCCTGGCCACAGAAATAACTTTTGAGCATGGTGCCACAGAATCAGCGGAGGCCGGGCAAGAGAGGCGGAAGTACTTCGAAAGGTGTTCCTATCGCCGCCACACCAAATGCATTTGAACTAAGGAACAATGGGAGCTAAATTTCACCTCCGCGGTTCTACCGAGTCGGTGCAACTCACTAATGTTCACTAACAGGCAGTAAATTATGTACCTCCAAATGCAACCCTCGATGCCTGCCTTTCGCAACCATGGCCACCTCCCACGTTTCACCTTCAGGCTTCTGATAACAAGCTCCCATTCCTACTGGCTTTCCCTCAAGACCTGTATGGAAATAAGTATATGTGTCTGCAAGGGGATCAAATGCTTTGGAAGACAAAAGTAGGTACTGGGAACATTACAGAATCCTATCATCTCCCCACGACATTTTTACACAAAGCACTCTGTTCCTCTTTTGGCTTGACATAGTTTCTGCCTGATAAAATCCCGCAGGCCTACTTGTTTTAAACAAGGACCACGTTTCTCTCTCTCTCTCTCTCTCTCTCTCTCTCTCTCTCTCTCTCTCTCACACACACACACACACACACACACACACACACACACACACACACACACACACTCACTCACTCACTCACACACACACACACACACACACACACACACACACACATTCTCTCTCTTGGATGGAGAAATGCGGTGTAAAATTAATGCTTCCAACTCTGAACTTGAGAGACAGAAAAAGCGACCTGAAGAATCAGCGATTTGATGCAGTGTTTGCTCAGCATTGAATCAATAGATCCACAAGCAGACTGAGAGCTTAAGGAGAAATATATTGAAAGACTGGCACAGCGAGGGGTAAAAATCTGCTTTTTATGTTAAAAACTGGGGGGGGGTTGCATAGGCTTCACCTGTTAGGTTGGGATTTCAGAGGAAATATTTGTAGATGCAAGACTAGACTTCTGCCCCTCTTCCATTTATAGCTGCCGTGTTTTGGATTCTGATGCTTCCATTTTGGATTCTTCATTTTTTGTGATCGGAGAACCAATATTCTGATTTGTTGGTTGCTTGTGGACTGATACATAAAGGCATTGTCAAGGAGAAAACCCTGAAAGACCTTGGAATTCAAACTTGGTGGCTGCGGCTGGGGACTGCAGCTGTGATCCAGCAAAACCAGGTCCACCCACGGAAATGAGTCGTGTAGGTGGACGTTATTTTGGAAGCTTCTAGTTGAGTCACAGAAGAAGGAAGCTGTTGTTGAAGGGAATGGGTTGAAATTGCAAGGTTTTCAGTTGAACACTGAGAAGCGGCTTGTCTCTTCAGCGAAGTGAAGGCATCAAATAAGGCTTTGGTTCTACATCAGTTCCCTTCCTAATTTATGATTGATCAGCTGCCTAGGGGTATACAAAAGTCTGTTCTAAGATTGTTCCTTGTCCGCTGCTCAGGTGAGCAAAGATTCTTTGCTCTTGCGTTGTCTGTGTTGGCCTCCAATCTGCCAAAGATGCATCACCTTATCTGTAGCAGATGTAAGAAAGAGAAAGCCACATTGAAAAGAGAGTTTCAGGTACCTGTATGAAAGGGGGATAAATCGCCACAACCCGCCCAACATAAAAACCATAAAGTCTGGAGATTCTCAGTCATCCCGGTGAGGTTATCTGGAAGTGGAGTCCTGGCAACTGGACTTCTTTTCTTGTGAGATCAAAACGTTTCATTACTCATCCAAGCAGCTTCGTCAGTCTGAGGGATAGACTTCCTCAGTCCACCGTTCCTCAGACTGATGAAGCTGCTCGGATGAGTAGCGAAACATTTTCATCTCACAAGAAAAGAAGTCCAGTTGCTATGATTCAACTTCAGGATAAGACCAAAAATGCAAACATTGGTTGGATTCAAACTCTCTTTTTCTGTTCCCTGGCATTGTTGTCTTTTTCCTCAACTTGGCTGCATTGCCGAAGGTGTATTGAAAAAGACTCTTTTGGCTGCCGCTGCTTTGATGGCCTTGTCTGAACTCCCCGTCCTTAACTTTCCTGTTCGGTGTGATTTGAGGATTCATTTTAAAACAACAACATATTTATGTATTCTGTGCCCCCAGCAATATTGTTCTGTTTGTAGTTTTCTGGTCTGTGCGAATAGCGCGTCGAGAGATGGCATTGTATCGTAGGCCCGGGGAAAGAGCAACGTGCCTTACCTGTGGTGTGATCGCCGTGTCACTTCCATCACGGTTGAAAAGGAGAAATGCCCCACAAATTTGACTTGCGGCTGTACACCTGAATGCACCGCAGAAACATACAAACGGCGTGCATTTGCAGAAATAGCAACCTGGTTGGGTCCCGGAAGTTCTTGCAAATCCAGCGCTCTGATTTCTCGCCGACGCCTGCCTTTCAGATGCTAATCTGCTGTGTCACTAACAAGTTGTATCATTTGAACCTTGCAGAGGAAGGCATCAATCATGAGTGCAAGCTGTGTAACCAGATGTTTGACTCGCCGGCGAAGCTCCTGTGTCACCTGATTGAGCACAGCTTCGAGGGGATGGGAGGCACATTCAAATGCCCTGTTTGTTTTACAGGTAAGACAGTTGATGCAAGGCAAGCCTCAATGTGCATGGCTTGATCCAGCAATGACGCACTAGGGAGTTTAAAAATACGGCATCCCTGTCCTTGAAAGACCGGGGTGTGTGTGTTCTGTTCTGTTGTGTTGTGTTGTGGAGGAACTTCTATTAGGAAAGCTTTCAAATGGCATTTCTGAAATTTGGGAGGCAGGATTTCCCGCTCCCGTTCATTTC
This sequence comes from Phrynocephalus guinanensis, assembly GCA_037367245.1. Taxonomy (NCBI): domain Eukaryota; kingdom Metazoa; phylum Chordata; class Lepidosauria; order Squamata; family Agamidae; genus Phrynocephalus; species Phrynocephalus guinanensis. Next base: position 3,423,815 of record CM074746.1, on the reverse strand, counting down.
CGAGACAACGCATCATCATGTCCCGCCGTTCGCCAACGCATCTTCTACGAGCATTTCACGAATTTCGTCAGTAATTCTCAGCATGGTCCAGGGGGTGAGAGTGGGTTCGTGCTCCCCACCAGCCTTGACCTTCCTTGTTTTTTCTTGAACAAACGATTTATGCCCACCTTTAATGCCCTTTGGTCTCTTTAATATGTGGTCCTGAATGGGAAGGATGCAAACACACCTGTAACCTAGACTGAAGCCAACGCTTAAGTATGAAATAACGTAATGGGAAAACGAGGGGGAGGGGGGAAACAATTTTGAGGCAGCAGGCTTTTTGTTTGTTTGTTTGTTTGTTTGTTTGTTTGTTTGTTTGTTTTTGCATCTCAGAACAGGACAAAAGGGATTGCATTGGGTGTACTTCATGGATGGACAGGCGGGCAGGGTGGATGTGTCGATGCTGGTTTTGTTCTTTGTTGCTGCTAATGTTGTTTTGTTTGTTTGTTTTTAGTTTTTGTACAGGCAAATAAATTGCAGCAACATATCTTTGCTGTCCACGGGCAAGAAGATAAAATTTACGATTGTTCCCAGTGCCCACAGAAGTTCTTTTTTCAGACCGAACTTCAGGTACTCCTTTCAAATAAAGAATAATAATAATAATAATAAGCAGGGGTGTGTGGGTGGGGTGAATAAAATGCAAATCTGCATTGTTTGTTTCTGTTTGTTATCTGTGAGGAATAACCTCCTTGTTTAGTCAATATCAAGTGCGCCTTCCTCTCTTGTCCCCCCCTCCTCCTGTGCTTTCCCGAAACATCAGAAAATCCTCCCGTCTTTCTCCCTCTAACTCTCTGGGTGCGATCTCAAAACACAGGTCCTCTGAGCATGGGCAGCATGAATAAATAAGACCCGACAACTCTAATCATTCGCTCTAAGGATTCCTTTTGACAGTGCGCCTTGCGACGCACTGCTGCGTCCATGCCAAGCACAATGTAAATAATTTCTTCCTATTGGTTAATAATTTAAGGAAAAATTAGCATACAAAAAACCCAAGGAATATTTTGACATTCTCCATCTCTTCTCTACCCCTACCCTTATCCCTACTTCCCCTCTTTCTGGATATATACAAAACAGAAAGGAGGAAGTCTAACCTGACCTTTATTTTTATTTTATTTTATTTTTTATTTTTTGAGACCTAGGGTCTGTCTGTCTGTCTGTCTGTCCGTCCGTCCGCCCGCCCGTCCGTCCATCCATCCATCCATCAATTATCCCTTCCTTCACTATCTATCTATCTGTCTGTCTGTCCGGCCGTCTGTCCGGCCGTCCGCCATCCATCCATCCATCTTTGCTTCTTTGTCAAGAGCTTGAGTGTAACTGGGTTTTATTGGTTCAGTTTTGGAGGAGATACGTCTTGGCAGAATGAGGTCCATGGCCAAGGAAAGACCGTTTCAGGCATGTAAGAATGGCGTTGTTGAACAGGCACCTAGGTGATCATGGGGAGATCCCTGCGGTGGAGGCAAGCAACTTGATCCTGAGATTGTATCTCGTGCCTATGATTGGGGTCCCAGATTGCTCCACAAACACAGGTGATCAACCAAAAGTGGCTTAGATCATCTGAGTTGCGGCACATGGTAGTTTAGGAGATAGGACAGATGCACTCAGAGTCATTAATTGAGATGCCCAAAAGCCACTGATTTTTTTTAAAGACTCAGCCTGATTTGCAGTTTCCAGATTGAGATGCAGGTTGGAATGAAGGTACGATGCGCCTCTGAATTTTCTGGCGGCATCCTCAGCCCTCCCCCTCCTCTCCCGAGAACTTGCTGGCACATCTATTGAAATGTGTAAAATGGGACACAAACTGTTTGCCATGTGTGTGTGTGTCGGGGTGGGGGTGGGGAATTAAATACATTTCTCTGAGTGTGCAGTTTGGGAGCAAAACATGGGACCAGAACAGGTTTATGAGGGAGGCTCCTCTCTGGCCTTGTTCTCTTTTCTTTCCTGCATGTGAGGGTTGTTGTTGTTGTTTGAAAAAAAACCCCGCACAAAAGAGAATTAACTCATGTTATGCTCCCTTCCACACTTGAGGTCCAGTGTCCTTATTTTCATGTTGTGGCTCCTTTTGCAACACACAACCCACACCTTTGCCTCAAGCCAGTAGGAAACCTGGAACTGGCCGGGACGTTTCGGATCAACATCTCCCCCCTCCAAGCCCCTGCCTTCCAGAGATGCAGGTGAAAACCGCCCTTGCCGTCACGCTGTGGGGTGGTGGTGGGGGTGTGTGGAGGCGACAGCTGCAGCTGATGCTCCCTTGACACTTTCGGATACCTTAGGCCAGCCTCAGGCACAACGACTCGGGGACCTCCCTCTTGGACGCCGTCACCCTCCTGTTCCAGCGAGCTGCTCCCACAAACAGATGTGGTTTGCGCTGTTCGTGGGAGGAGATGTCCAGGGGTGAAGTTTCTTGATAGTCATTGCACAAATAAACCTTCCGGAACTCAGGGGTTTGACCTTCAGCACGGGATGTGGTCCAAACTGGAGGGCTGGTTTTAAATTAAAAAAGAAAATGCACTAGCCCTTTAAAATTTGCACTGTTCTCCAAAATCCCCACTTTTTAGCAGATTTGCCCACACATTCTACACCCTAGGCTTCATCATATGCATCCAGTGTGGCAAGCACCTCGTTTCAGGATGTTTTTGCAGCCCCCTGGTAAATATAATCTTTCTATAGAACAGCACACTCTGCCTCATTTAAATCTATTGGGTTTGCAAACGATGATGCACATAAACTTTGAAGGGCTCTGTATATCTGGAGTGTGTGAGTGTGTGTGTTTTTAATTTATATATCCCAGTTCCCAAGCTCCTGTCTCTTGTGTTGTGCTGTCTTTCTGCAGGAGGGATGGCTGATCATTTCACTTTGTTGATTTTAGACTCTTTCTCCTGGGTGTGTGTGTGTGTGTGTGTGTGTTTATGTGTGGGTGTGTGATCCCCTTCCTTCTCTTGTGCTGGCAATCTCTCTTGCATAAACGTACAAAAGTTATAAGTATACCTTGTTAATATTTCAACAAAGTCAGCAGATATATTTATTTGTTTTGTTTCACTCCTCTGCTCATGCATTCCGTGATTTGTAGAACAATGCAAGTCGAAAATTGAAGGATGATTTTCCCAAAAATTTGGAAAGGGATTTTTCTACCTTATTTTGTTTGTGTGTTGCAAACCGTCTCTGTTTGAAATGCCAGCAATGTTAGTAGAAGCACAGCTATTTCTTTAGGCAATTGCATTGACCTTTCGAAATCACTGTGCTAGATGCAGATACGGATATCTTTAAATGCTTGTTAAGGGGTGGGTAATTTGATTTTAATTTTTTGTCTTCAATCCTATATATATTTCCAGCAAATATATTGGGGCATGAATAGGACTGCATTATTAGTAGCTTCCTTGTTAATGAAATCTGTCCATTTTGGTCAAATGTGTGGCAGTGACACTGCAGCAGTGAGGCAACTGTTGGATGTATAAGACTTGAAGCTCCCAGTAAGGCTAAAGCCAGGTCTCCCCCCTCCCAATGTTTATTATTTTTTTAAAAATATTATTTTTCACTTAGTTGGAGGGATGTAGCATTGCAAAGCGTATTTCTAAAAAGAGCATGTAGCCACCGTCCTCTTAATTTCCCCTGAGTATTTCTGTGACCTGAGGGATTCTGGGTAGAGATGGGCACGAATCGTTGGTTCCTGCTGGTTCGTTTAACATCCAGACAGCTGTTTGATGCTTCCAACCTGTGCCTCCTCTGGCTGCCTGGAGGAGGTGGGGCATGGAAGCCACGGTGCTGCCTCTGAGTGGATGCCTACCAGAAAGGGGGGGGGGCTCCAAAGTGCCGAACACTTGTTCAGCCAATAAATGAACCACCACGAACTGCTGAAGCAGTGGTCCGTGCCCATCTCTAAGAAAAATAAGATGGCACCAGCTGTTGTACACTCTCTTCTTTGCTTTCCTTATCAGCATTGGTCACCTGTGCAGATCTCTACCGCCGTGTTTCACACTATCCTGCTCTTGGATGAGGTGGTTTGATGGCGCCCATAGTGGGCTTGAAGGTTGGGTTCATCTTCCCCAGGGTGTTTGTAAATGTATCCCCTGCCTTGAGACAGAGTGTGGGTTTCTTGTTTGCTGCAAATGATCAGAGCAATTCCCTGATTCGGGGCCAGTATCCTAGAGGTTTACTGGATGCTTGGGACACATACCTCCATCATACCTTGAGTGAAAGTCTTCCAGGGCAATTTTTTAATAGAAGACGGTCTCTGGCAGTGACCAACCCGTGGTCTGTAACTAATAACAGCCATCTCCATCTTCTTATGAAATGTCAGTGATGTGCTAATGTTAATTATTTTAATTAGCAAAGGTGTGTGTGTGTGTTGTGTCGTTACAGTCGTGATCGACTCTTCTTGACCCCGTGCCCATGGAGTTTTCTCAGCAGGAACACTGGATTGGTTTGCCAGTTCTTACTCCAGGTGCCTGCAGCACCTGGTATTCCCTGGTGGTCTCCCATCCAAGTACTAACCAGGGCTGACCCTGCTTAGCTTCCAAAATCAGGTGATATCAGATGTGCTTAGGGCAGCTAGACAGCAAAGGTAGTGTATAATAAAACATGCAAGAACAGCAGCTTGAGACAGGCTGCGGAATTCTGCATCCATGATGAACTCCAGATAGTGTTGACAAGGACAGCCTCAATCCAACAGTGCAAAAGAGGGAGTGTGTGTTTATAAGGATATAAATGATAGTAATATAAAAACATATAAGGAAATGTGGACTGTTTCATGCCCTAGTGTCTTTTACATTTGGAAATGATCACCCAATGGCTAAAACAGCATATGCTCTTCTAAACATGTCACAGTTTTCATAGAGTGCAGGTGGCTTTTCCCTGTTCAGAGATTGCTTTGGCTAAGAAAAGAGTGTTTTATGAAAGAGCTAACAAGACGTAGGGTTAACTAAACGCTATCAACTGAAAGCTGGCCCAAGTGTTCAGTAGAAGATCAACAGCTCGTTTTATCACAAAAGGCGTCCTACACATTTTATATCCCCAGGATAAGATCTTGTAAAAACTTTAAATCACTGAAATGCAATGAGAAATCCTCTGTTAGGCAAATACTCAGCAGACTTTATGGAAGCATATTTACCCATAGTTGGTAAGGCTTTGCTATCAGAAATTCTTCTGTTTCGCATTTAAGGAGGTATTTAATGACTCCGGGAAGGTGTCTGTTCAGCTCTTGAGTTAAATTTAAAATGGATTTACCCTTTCTCATAGATTTGCAGGTTTATAGAACAATCCTATACTTGTGGGGTTTTGGAACAACAGCCATTTCAGGTGTACTTGCTCGTTCCTTATGCAAACCGTCACGTGCTGTTTTGTAACGCACCAGCAGTGCAAGGGATGAACCGGCCACCAAACGTCTAGATGAGCTGCCTTCATTCCAGACCGACATCCCTGGGTTGGGGCCATGCAGCGAGCCTTCCCCTCCCCCCCTGTGTCACTGAAGTGCCCCCCCAAACTTTTTGGAAGTTGGCAAGCAAACTTTTGAGGGGGCGCGAAGGGCCATCGGAGATCGTCCTAGGCACGGCTGGAAAAGCTGGTGCCCTTTAATCCGAATGGTGGAACCGAAAGCCCTTAATTGCCTTAAGAACGGCATTAGGCAAATCGTCAAAAGGAATGCCAGAGCATTTGCAGGCATCTCGAGGAAAGGGGGGGGCTTGTTTGTGATCTTCCTCCCCACTGTTTTGTGAGGAACTGTCACATAGCCGGTGAAGTATTTGTGTTTAAAGGATTAGTTCCTGTGGTTTGCTGGCGCGCTGCTAATCATACAGTTCCCTCTTGAACGACCGCAAGTGAAGGGAACGAAAGCAAGCGAGACAGCGACCCACCAATGAGGCAGGCAGGGAGGGAGGAGACTCCCCGCCAGGTTACTCCTAACCCAAGTACCCCAGGAGTTGAGGGATACCAATGGAAACCAGTCATTTCTCAATTCCAGGACAAGTCAAGCCATGACATATATTTATTTATGTATCGTCCTGAATGTGCGCCAACAGGAGTGAAAGACGGGGAAGGGGATCCTTATGAATATGAAATAAAGCCATGAAGAAAGAGATAGACGATAAGGAGGAAGCCAACAGCATCATGACAGAGCAGGTTTCACATCCTTTAGCACACCTCAGGGAACACAACTGGCCATGGAAAATGGCAGCAAAGGGCTGAGCACTTGAACGGTGCTGCTTTCATGCCCTCACTGCCCCTCAGATGCCAAGTAAAAGGATAGGCGTAAGGAGGGGCCTAAGCCAGGCATGTCCAAACTTCAGCCCTCCACATGTTTTGGACCACATCTCCCACAGTCCTTTGTCATTGGCAATCTCAGCTTAAAATTCTGGGAGTTGTGGTCCAAAACATCAAGAGGGCCGAAGTTTGGACATGCCTGGCCTAACGACATCAACCGTGGGACCTGCCAGAGTACTGGAACTCCAGCCTGGGCCCAAAGTTGACCATGGACCGATGGCGAAACTTGAATCTCGGGGAGAGATGGCAGTTGCGATCTAAACCCAACCTGAGTGGTGTGGGAATCATGGTTGAAGAGTGAAAGGTTAGTTAGTTAATGCCTGGAGTGTTACCTTTTTGCATTGGCAGCTCTCCGAATCTCCCAGCGCTAATTCTGACTTCAGGTTAAGCTCCCCCACCAAAAAAAGAATTCTTCTCATACATCTTGAATTGAGGCTCTGAGAAGAAACAGCTTGTTCATTACTGTAATTTCTATTGTATTTCCAAATTTGTGCTTGGCTTGGAAATTAAACCTCAAAAGAGAGCTTTTGTTTTTCATTTTTTTGGAATCAGACCATGTTCCTTGTTTTTCCTGTGGTTTTGTTACCAAGATATGTTTTTTTATCCCCTAACTACTCTTTTTAAAACATCTATTTCCTTATTTTTTCCATCAAACTGGAAATCTGTGTAACAGATTTGGTTACTGTTACATTTTTTAAGGTTTATTACAGAATTTGCTTGCAGCGTTTCATTTAATTTTTAATTATTATTAGTTATAAAACTAATACATTACAAGGAAAACAAAATCCATTCCAACCCTGTTACTGGGTCTCATTCAGGCACCATGAGATAATTATAACTAACATTAATTAAAAATTAACAGTGCTCTAGGCATTTAACCATCACTTCTTGTCTGTTTTTGGCTGCAAATCTTTTACATGTTAGAAGCCATTCTGCTTCTCTAGTAATCTCAAAGCCCTGAACGGACATTTCAGTTCCATTCGGAAGATGAGCGGTCTAGAAATATAATAAATAAATGAATAAATAAATATTTTGAGAACCCCAATTCTGCTCATCCTTCAGAGACCTCAAGTTAACTAAGGTCTTTTCTTAAAACTGTCATTTGATTCCCTCCTTAGACATGTCCATAAATAAAAAACAAAAGTGAGTGATAAAAACTGGGCTGGATTCTCAACCTTGTAAATAAACCCACCAATTTTTTTGCCCACTAAGAGAGCAGCATTCTGTTTGTCCATACAATAGGAAAGACCTCAAGGCAATTGCTAGTTCCAGCTAGAGTAGACCCACTGTATCATTCATTCAAATTGAGGACTGGGAGAGTGAGAAGAGACAAAGAAAATATTTTTTTTACCCCAGCGGGTGGTTAGTCTGTTGGAACTCCATGCCACAGGATGTGGTGATGGCATCTGGCCTGGATGCCTTCAAAAGGGGAGTGGACAGATTCCTGGAGGAAAAGTCCATCACAGGTTACAAACCATGATGGAGATGTGTCATCTCCAGGATTAAAACCAGGGTACTCCAAGGGCCAGATGCAGGGGAATGGTAGCAGGAGACAGCGATCTAGTCTCGTGCACTCCCAAATGCATTTGGTGGGGCCAATGTGAGATACAGGAAGCTGGACTAGATGGGCCTTTGACCTGATCCAGCATGGCTGTTCTTAGGTTCTTATGTTAAGTGGATCTGTGCCTGCAGCTGACAGCACCTTGTTTGGACCTCAGTTGAAGCTCCGGCACTGGCTACCAAAATATGCACAGAACCATGTTATAACATGTGTTGGAATACCAGGCTGTGGGAGCATGTGTGTGTGTGTGGGGGGGGCTTAGATGGCAACAGGAGGAGAAAAGATCCAAGTGAAAAGCATCGGTTGAATTGTCAATGCAACGAACTGTGCTTAAAAGCCAACATGGGTGATCGGGCACAATAAAAGACATGGCTCCCAAGCTTGGTCGTTGCGAAAGTGTTTCTGGGCAAGAGAGGAGGAGGGTGGAGCTGCTGACCACGGAAAACTATTGTGGTTTGCCCAGGGCAAAAATCCATCCAACCTTTGTACAGGCATCTTGCCATCCCAGCAGATGGTCAGGAGGCCGTGCAGCCAAGAGACAATGTATAGATGTCAGCGGTGTTTACGGAAAGCATGGCTCCGCGTTGTCCAAATGCTTGGCCCTGGCTTCAGCTGCTCCAGTTCCTCCACCGCCAAATGTTGCTCCCTCGTTTTCGGCCGCCCGCCACCCTTACTGTATAGAAAGAGCCCATGTGGCAGCTGTGGCCACAAAAGTTACCAGGAATGCGTGCGATAAACATATACATGGCACTCAACAGTCTCACTGGAGACCGCCTCAAGGCAGAACTTTACAAAGGGAGAACAGCTCAAGCACAAGATGTGGTGATGGCATCTAGCCTGGAAGCTTTCAAAAGGGGATTGGACAGATTCCTGGAGGAAAAGTCCATCACAGGTTACAAGCCATGATGGAGATGTGTCATCTCCAGGCTTAAAATGGGGATATTTTAAGGGCCAGATGCAGGGGAGTGATATCAGGAGACAGATATCCAGTCTTGTGCGCTCCCGGACACATTTGGTGGGGCCACTGTGAGATACAGGAAGCTGGGCTAGATGGGCCTTTGGCCTGATCCAGCAGGTCTCTTCTTATGTTCTTATGTTCACATAGGCCCTAGGTGTGTCCAGGCAGTCTCATTTCACTCCCCTTTATGGGTTACTGTAGCAATCTGTTTAACGCCAAGTCAGCTGAGCCATAAGAGCAAACCCTCACCTATGTAGAGCAGTGTTTTTCAACCACTGTTCCGTGGCACAGTAGTGTGCCGCAAGATGTTGCCTGGTGTGCCGTGGGAAAAATTCTCCCTACACCAGCAATGCCCCCCCCCCCCCCATCCCGCTCGCTACCAAGGCAGCAGTGCGGCGCCGGCGAGCCAGAGGAAGGCGGGGTATCCAGAAAGAAGCCAGCTGCCGCAAGGCTTCCTTGGGAGATGTAGTTCCTCCCGCAGGTCTGAGACGCGGTCCTGGGGAGGAGAGCAGACTACCTTTCCCGGCGTGCTTTGCGCGCCGGCGAGGAAAGGCTGGCCGTGGGCGGGGAAGGAGAAGAAATAAGGGAGGAGGAGGAGGAGGAGGAGGAGGAGGAGGAGACTGGAGAGCGAGAGAGTGAGAGCCGGGAGACCCGCGCAGGCACATTGCGGCGAAGGGCGCTCCAGAAGCCGCTCTTAAAGGTTCTTGGGGTTGGTTCCCCCTCCTCGCTCACCGAACCCCCCTCCCTCCCTCCCCCGCCTCGCGCACTCGCTGTTTGCCTCCCGAGGGTGGGCACGCGCCCCTGCCGAGCCAGGTAGGAGCGTGCATGTGCACCCCTCTTTTAAGGGTGGGGAGCGGCCGGCCGTTGACAATGGTCATTTTTGTGTGTGGGGGGGAAATAAAGGGGAGGACGTGGGAGACTGAGGAGGGGATTCCTAGGACCTAGGGAGGAGACGGGGATGGGGGGGGTCCCTTCCGGGCCCTGTGGCTGCCTGGCTGGAAGGAGGCGGGGGGGGGGGGGAAGAGAAGGGAGGCTTATACTGGAAGGGGTAAAAGATGGGGGTTGGGGGGTCGTATATGAAGAGCCTCCCCCAGCCCCACCTTCCTGGGTTTGCAAGTTCCTCTGACAAAAAGTGCCAGGAGGAGGGAGGGGAAGGTGAGGGCAGGAGGACATTTTGATAGGGATGCCTTGGGAGGGCCTGGGCTGGAGGATGGATCTGTTGTTGTTGTTTTTTGGGGGGGTGAGAAGTGTGTTTGTGTGTGTCTGATAGGCACAAGGTTAAATTTTTTAACATTTTCTAATGGTGGTGTGCCTCGTGATTTTTTTCATGAAACAAGTGTGCCTTTGCCCCAAAAAGGTTGAAAAACACTGATGTAGAGGAAAAGGTAGCAGATCTTTTGACAGACGTCTGTGTAAAAATGCATGCATAAAACATTGCCAACAAGCACAGAGACCCTACCGTTCCACTTTGATATGTACCTGGTTTTGTCATGTTATCACCAATAATATGGTCTCTCCTTTTTGTTTGTCTTGTTGACCATTAAATTTTTTTCCAGTGGTCTCAGAAGCAGTGCTAAATCACTGTGGTGTATGCTTCCTGTTAAACAGCAAATCACAGTCTGCACACACACACACACATACCCCACCTACACAACGGCCCACCACTCACCATTTTTTTTCAAGGCAAAACGTAAATAAATAAATAACGTTAAATGCCCAGTAATTCCAACCGGAAGCAGGACTGAAAATAGAAATGCGGGCTGCTATGCAACCCAGCTGTCTAGCACACATCGCAAGCGGAGAACAAGAGACACTAACAAACACTAATGCCAGAGGCCCCTGTTCTTACCAAGTTCTAATTAGGAGGAGATGTCTTAAACAAGCACGTTACGTCCCATGCTGCTGCGGAAGGCCAAAAGGTATCACAATAGCTGTGTTTTGAGAGAAGGAAAGCAAATAGATGAGAGAGTCAATGTGGTAATGCTGCCGTTCTCTTCAGCCACGTCTAACTTCTGATTAGCTTTTTATCTCTCTTCGTCAAAACCGCTGTAGGTTGGAGTTGTTGGGTTTATTCGTTTTCCTGATTTTTGAGGCATCCAAACTGTGTTGGGAACCCCTTCCCCAACCTTAAATAGGCCTTACGGTATGTCCCATGGAGAAAAAGAAGCAAACACAAAATATTAGCCTTTTAATATTAGCCATCATCGCTACATTTCTGATTTGAGGACAGCATTGATAGGCCCATCTAATAGTACTGGGCTTTTTATTCCATAGATGAAGGATCTTCAGAGATCTGCCTGCACATCTTTTGTTCTGGGCTATCCATCCACTCAGGTTTTGCAATGTCTTGTGTCTGAAATGATCTGCAAAGGAACTGGATTTGTTTCATATGTCATCTCCATTTCTGCCATAGCTTAAGAAAGGGAGGTGGCCGGAGATTGATTTGAAATGCTTTTTTCTTCCACTTAATGGGTTCACCCAAGAGCTGAGAAGTGTAATAGGTTGCCAAGTCTAAGTGCTGGACAATTCATTCAAACACAGTGGACCCTCATATAGCAAACGGTTTGTATAGCATAAAATCTGTACAACATAAACAATTCCGGAGAGAGGGAAAATTTGTTTAACAGAATCGTCTATGGGGCGAATCCGCACAACATAAAAATGGTCGCGATTAGGGATTATTCTGTTTTCAATGCATTCCTATTGGAAATGTGTATAAAGGAAAATTTGCTTAACATAATTTCATTTGGAACAACTTGATTTCTTTATACAAGGTACCACTGTACCTATAAAGACTGACTTAGGTAGAAGCAGAAAGGTGCATCCCTAAACCAACATGGCTGACTCTGTTTAACACAGGCATGTCCAAAGTCAGGCCCGGGGGCCAAATACGGCCCATTTTCAAATTCTGAGTGGCCCGCGGCTTCTTCTCTCCACCGGCTCAGCCTGTCACACATCCCCACCAGCTGGCCCCTCCCCATACTGGATGGAGACGTCAGCTTGCAGTTTTACGATTTGCCTGCCCTCCCTGCCTCTGTCCATCCCCCCAGCCACCTGCCCAGCCTACCCACACCAGCTCCATTGCTGCAGCATCCTCCCTGCCTCCTTGCATGTTATAGAGACTTGTCCAAAGTCCAGCCCGGGCCCCCCAATGTGGCTGAATGGTCACCCCCCACTCATTTTCAGTTCACCAAATCTGGCCCTCCTTGCAAAAAGTTTGGACACTCCTGGTTTAACACCTAAAAGTGTGACTTGAGGTATACCGAATGGTTAAATGGGAATTCAAACCCAGGTATCGTCAGTCCCAGTCCGCTGCTCCGTATACAACGTCACACTACATCACACACAATGTCATATAATATACCTATATAAGCAGTATATATAGCATACCTGGAGATCATTGGTCTTGCCTGATAGTATCGCATCTAAATACCAACCAATCCCACGTGGCTTCTGAAGGTGGATAAACTGGGTACGTTGGGCATCATTTGGGAAGGTTGGAGTAGATAGTTCTCAGGAAGAGGGTGGCAAGTCTGACAGGATGTGAACCCTTTCCTGTGTTCCTAAAGGCTCTGCAAAGGTAGAAGTGTCTTTCATTCATTGCACCGTCATGTCTGAGCCCAGTCAATGATTTGCGACGCCCAGACCAAACGCTGGCCTGCTCGTCCAGATATCACAATCTATGCCTGAGTGTTTTCACAGGAACAGGCTAGATCATTAAATATAATAGGTCTCATCTGCAGTTTTGATCACTGAAGCATCCATACAATTCATCATCACAAATTAGGTATGTCTTTGCAACTTATCTTTCCGCCTGCCCCCACCCCCGCCGTTTCAGAGGGCTGGATCTGTAAAACCACGTCCACCACCAAAGACTACTTCAGATGGTTCATGTACAAAACTTGGTTTTATGAGTATCAAGATTCGTTAATCAGGAATATATATATATTAGAGATGGGCACGAAACGAGCAATTTTTCGTTTTCGCTTTCGTTTTTTTGTTTCGTTATGTAACGAAACGAAAATGAATTTTTTTGCAAAAAATTCATGAAAAATGAAAACGAACCGAAACGGACCCCCTAAACGACAAACGAAACACCGTTTTTTTGAGTCGTGCCCATCTCTAATATATATATATATATGGAGCATTTTCTCGGCCTTTTTCTTAGCATCTTGCAGAACGAGCCATCATACTGCTAGAGATCCCTAGCCACATTTATTATTTATCTGTATCAGGGAGTTCCTTGTGTAGAGAAAAGAAAGAGCTACACACTCCAACATCTTGTTCAGTGTGTGCTGGTAGTGATATTGCGATTCCATGCGTGTGCGCGCGCACACACACACACACGCACGCACACAAACCGTGTGTGCTCCTTAAGTACAACCTTTGTTCAAGCCCATTACGCAGGTCATTTACCTGATTGGAGTTTTTGGTCTGCTCAACTTGCTGTAGCGCTGTTTGCTCTTTCAAAAGGCTCAGAGTGGCCTTTAGAGAGAGAGAGAGAGGCATGTTTTGCATTTTTAATTTGTTTTGTTTGTTTTCATTTGTGGAGTTATGAAAAGGATGGCTTGTCCACCACTCTGGGCTACTTAAAAGATGAGCTGATATTCTCAGAAGACTCAGCTATTATTTATTTATTTATTTATTTATTTATTTATTTATTTATTTATTTATTTATTTACCACCAGATTTTCCCAGACAGGAACTCAGGGCAGTTAACATACTGACTCTGACCATTGGTTTATCTGCCATCCATTCTAAGCAGTTCGGGCTTCCAGACACTCAGCCTTTTGCCTAACCCACTACCCGATCAGTTTCATTGCAAACGTGAATGATAGAGCCATGAAAGAGCAGTTCAGATTAATCCAACAGCCTGCCTTAAAGATGCTGCTGTTCTAAAAAAAGGAAGCAGACACCACCAGCTATTGGCATTTTTAAAATGTGATTATTTCACCCAAGTCTGGAATTGACATTAAGGAGAACTAAATGGTCACATTTGAGGTGTGAGAGGGTGAACTTCCTTCTGGACTAATGAATCCAGAATGGAATATTTTCCTCTCTCATTGCACAGTTATCTAAGGTGAGCGTGTTGATTAATTTTAATGTAGTTGATCAACCAGGTTTAGGTTTATCCTCTTCTTATTTAGTTCCCAGCATGAGCATAATTGACTGAAGGAAACAGAGAGAGGGATTGGTCACACCTAATCATGTGATAATTTTTACAGTAGCAGTTAGTACACACGGAGGTTACCAAGTAGATAAGGATGTGCTCACTAAAGCATGCCTCCAATTAAGTTGGTAATTGCCTACAGTTTATTTCTGGGTAAGGGGGAAAGGGGGAGGCCATGTGTAATTTTTTATGAGCCAATTGGGGATTTGAAAATCAGCAGTGGTGGATGAGGGTCCCCAAATTACAACTTATCCACTGTCTTTACTTTTCATCAATAATTGCAGTGAAAAGACATATTTTGCTTACACCTGGGCCATCCCCATCACTATCAACTGGCCTGCCAACCTTCCCCGTGGACTGCCTCTCAAAATACAACAACTTCCACATCCGAACATCAAACTGATTTTAGGTATACCCCCTAGATTGGCATTTCCCATCCATGGGTCCCATGTGTTCATGGATTAAAACTCCCAGAAGGCTTCACCACTAACTGTGCTCGCCACATTCTGGTTTCCCTATTGAGGTGGAACAGTGGGGAAAGCCCCCAAGAGGTCTGAGCAGCATCTTGTGTAAACTAAGAGTATACTTGAAGGTAGTGGTTCCCAACTTTGGTTCTCTAAGTAGATCTTCCTGGACTACAACTGCTAGGGATCCTGGCCGGCATTACTAGTGGTGAAGGCTTCTGGAAGTTTTGGCTCCAAAACACATGGGGAACCAAAGATGGGAAACTCTCCTCTAGGGGATAGCTCCAAAATTGATATGGTGCCTAGAGATTCTGTGGAAGTTGGCGGATTTTGAGAGCGAGTCCGCAGGGAATGTCAGCAGGCCAGTTGATAGTGATGGGGCTGGCCCAAGTTTAAGCAAAATGAGATTCAGGAATCAGATCTATCTATCTTCTTCTTCTTCTTCTTCTTCTTCTTCTTCTTCTTCTTCTTCTTCTTCGTTCTTCTTCTTCTTCTTCTTCTTGTATCATTACAGTCATGACCGATTCTTTGTGACCCCATGTCCATGGAGTTTTCTTGGCAGAACTACTGGAGTGGTTTGCCAGTTCCTGCTCCAGGCACCTTCAGCACCTGGTATTCTCTGGTGGTCGCCCATCCAAGTTCTAGCCAGGCCTGACCCTGCTTAGCTTCCGAGATCAGGCGAGATTGGATGTGCTCAGGGCATCTAGGTGGCTCTTCCTCCCTACAACACAATCCTTAGGCTGGTTGCATACAAAACCATTGGTGGGGGTCTGGCGAGGATTCGGGGAGACAAGGTCTGTCTGGGTAGGCGACAACTGGCGTGGCAAGTCTTAAGCCCAATCTTCTGCTCCCAGAATCCTTCACAGACTGCAAAGCCCTGTAATTGGGAAAGACTTCAATGCTTTTCTCCTGATCTGCTGATATCGCCTTTCCCTATGCAACCATAAACAAACAAGGGTCCTCTCTCTCTCTCTCTCTGCCCGCACAGATCTGCCCAACTGGCAATCAGGCAAGACAACCTCCCGTCCTACAAGCGAGGAATTCTGAATGGATTCTCTTGTCTCCCTTTTCATCTCTCAATGCCATTTCATGTCGGTAAAGACCAAAAATGAAAAGGGGGCATTCTTTATTATTATTATTTTTTGCCGAAGAGAGGAAGGAGGGAGTCAGGTTTTCAAACATCTCAGCCCAAACAAGGCCCAGCGTATCTCTTGGCACTTCAATGCGAAACAGCCGCCGTAGGTGTCCCGAGCTCCTCCTCGCGAGACTGTCAAGACACGGCTAGAGAAAGCCACCTCCAAGGCCCACAATGCAAGGCTCTCAAAGCCAGGCGTTGGCATCGGAGGCTCAGCGTCTCTTTGCTCCACAGCAGATGTGATTAAAGGAAGCTCATGTTGGCCTCCGATGAAGGTCCTCTCCTTCCTTGTTTGGAGAGACGGGGGCAGCAGCCAAAGGCTCCTTGAGGGCAAAGAGGATAGAGCTTGGATAGGGTCAGGCAGAACAAAAGAAGAGGGCATTGTTGAAAAATAATAATAATCAAAAAGCTTATTTTTTAAAAAGAGAGAGAGAGAGAGAGAGAGAGAGAGAGAGGAAACAAAATCCAACTACTGTGTAGATCTGTGCTTAGGAACCACACTGACTATCTACTATGTGAGCTGGTGAAATATTTCCATAATATAGCTTTACCTTTTGTACAGAGGTTTATTTATCTTTTTTTTAAATAACAGCCGTTCATGTGCTCTAAGTTGACCATGTTTTATACAAAATCACCATTTAGTATGACGGTATCAGGAGACAGAGATCTAGTCGTCTGGTTGGGCCACTGTGAGATCCAGGAAGCTGGACTAGATGGGCCTTTGGCCTGATCCAGCATTGGCTCTTCTTATGCTCTTATGCTCTTATATGAGTCGACAGAGGATATGATCCATGTTTGCCTCTGTTTATCTCGGTATAAAGTGTAACCGTGGCATCTTGTGACAGGAGTGTTTAATACACACTAGCTTGATCAGCAGTCTCCTCGCCTGATGCAATTGGTCTCCTTGCAAAGACTACGCCCCACCTAAATAGCAGGCATTAATTAAAAATAGAAAAGAAAAATGCTTCAAAATTGCCTCTAAGCCTTGCGTACCATGGGGCTGAGTAACAGCTGCACCAGTGCAGCATCGGAAGGCAACGCTGCTCAGCTGCCATTGTAATGAAGTTGTGGCAGCCTTGCAAGCAGAAAGCGCTGGCCCAGATTCAAGGGACAGATGGGAGGAAAGCTGCAGAATTCAAATTAATTAACCAATGTGACACCATATCTCATGGCTTAAATAAGGATTAGGAGCTGCTTTGCTTCAAAAAGTCATTGTCCCCCATTTGGTGCTAGAACAGTTGTTTTGTATTCATGGTTCGAAAATGCAGATTGTCTCTAGATTCTCTCTCGTACTAATGGTTAACAATCCAGCTATTCAAATGCGCTCTTTGCCTTCGTTTGCTATTTCATTTCTGGTTGATTTTGATCTCCCCACCCCACCCCGTATCTCATTTAAAGCTTCTAAATATTGAATATTATCTAAGTTTCCATTTGGCATTGGAGTACAAAGTGATCAGCCAGAGAATATCCAAAATACTGCAAGACTTTTAAAAATGATGTCCCTTAAGTCACTTTTAATAAATCATTCTTTATCACATTTCTATTACAAAAAAAAAAAAAAAAAGCAGGCATGAATTAAATGGTAACACCCTCGTGCCACCACCACCACCACCAAAAAAAAACCTTCTGATCTGTGTTCGGTGTTTTTTCAGTCATAGAAGTTGGAGGAGGGGGAAGCCAGTTGATATTAAATATGTCTTTGTGGGATAGTTACAGGTATTTAGTGTGAAACCTGCCACATTTGGATAGGCTGATCATTTGTGCAAATTATTTCTCACCTGCTCCTGAGGTTTAATTCAAGGTTGGCCATCATGTGAGCAACAGGTTGCGGTAGCTGTTCAGAACCCTCTCCTCTTCCTGCCTTGAAGTTAGCAGCTGAACATGGATGGATGTGTCAGGATGGATGCAGATGACTTAGGAGGGTGGTGGAGTCTCCTTCTTTGGAGTTTTTTTAAGCAGAGGCTGGATGGCCATCTGTCGGGAGTCCTGTGATGGGGGTTCCTGCATGGCAGGGGGGTTGGACTGGATGGCCCTTCAGGTCTCTTCCAACTCTAGGATTCTATGAGGTGTGTTCACTGGGCGTGCCAATGCATCAAAGATCCAAAGGCCCATGCTTTTTTGTGTGTGAAGCTCTTCTTACCAATTTCACACCAAGGCAAGGATATGTCACCAGGAAGACTGTGGGCTGTCCAAGTCAAGCCATCAATGGTCAACCCAACCTCTGTGTGTGCGTGCATGTGGATAAATGCTGGGATTCTTCCTTCTCCCTTCTGGATTTGCAAGGAACACAACCTTGATTACAATAGAAAATATTGTGGGTTTTTGTGTGTGCGTGCACTTCTGTCAGTGACAGTTTAATGACCGCCCTTTTCTCCACTGGCATTTTTGGGAGCACAGGTGGGATGGAACTGCAATTTCATCCTGAAGTTGCCTGCCCTTATCCTAGAAAAAGACCACTGAAGACAAATTGTAGAGAGGTTGCTATAATCCCAATGTTTTTCATGTAAAATTCTCAGGAGCCCACCATCTCTTGGGAGAAGGTATTATTCACTGCCTTGTTTCAGTGGGCGTTTGAATGAATCAAACAGACATCCCCACCCCTTTCTCAAGAACTTTTGGCTATCTCTTAATAATGTCTTCTCTACTCCCCCCCCCCCAATGCTATGAGGAGGAGTTGCCCCCAAGGTTTTGCTTTACTTTTGTTCACCACACAATTTTATTCAGTGTTGTTCTTGTCTTTTTAAAGGGGAGTGCAGCCCTCACCGTGGGATTCTTAATGGAATCTCGGAGGTACTGCCAGCTCTGCCCATGTGTCATTGGCAGAGATCTTGTCAGATTATTTCCTGGGCTTCAAAGGCATACGATTCAGAAATGGACAACTGTCGTTGGACTTCAAAAAGAGGTCAGCCCAGCACGTCACCTGTCCCAGGCGTGACAGGTCAGAGGCTTAAATTGGGTTCCCCGCAGACCTTTCTTTGTGTACCCGAACTTGCTTCATCACCACCCTACCACTTGGAATGAATGGAAGGGCACGGAGGACATGTTGGCCCGCATGGAGAATGCTCACTTCTTTTGGGGTCGAACTAAACCATTGGGAGTCGCACAAGGAAATCCTGTTTGGCATGTTGGTCTCAGCGGTGCCCAAATTCTTGACATCAGTCATAAAGATTTTACAGCACCGCCTGTGCAGTACATGGTGGCATTAAAGATAGGCTCCGGTTCCAATGCCCTTGCAATCCTGAACACGAGTAGACAGGGAGGCCACACTGTGAGGATCATTGAAAGAGTACAGAGAAAGCGCTAAGGCATTGTTTCAACTGTATATGTAAAAGTGTGGATCTACATGTCAAGAAAAAGGTGGATTTTAAGGAAGAATTTGAAGCAAGAGATAGATAGATAGATAGATAGATAGATAGATAGATAGATAGATAGATAGATAGATAGATAGATAGATAGATAGATAGATAGATAGATAGATAGATCGCAGGAAAGATGGCCATTTCTAGATTTGTAGCACCTTTGCAATGAAGCAAAAATTGCTACAGTTTCTACTGCAAGTTAGATTTTGAGTCCATAGTTTTGGTTGTACTTATTAGACACAACCCCAACTTGTTTATGGTGATGGTGGTGGTGGTGGTGGTGGTGGTGGTGGTGATGATGATGATGATGATGATGATGATGATGATGATGATGATGATGATAACCACTTTTTCTTCCCAGTTGGTTGGTGTTGGTGCTATGGTTTTCTATGAATCCTGGCTTCAATGCAAACATCCAGATGACATTTCCAGCTCAGCCCTTTCTCTGCTAGGAGGGCTAGGAATTAAAACCTAGATTTAGGAGCTCTGTTTACCCACTGTAGGTTTTAATAAAGTATGTTAACTAAATTGGATTTGAAGTACCCATTGAAAGCGGTTTATGACACACTCTTGAGTATATTTACCATTCTGTCGGAAGTGTGTGTCAGTTAGCATATGACTCTTTTAAGACAGACCATCTGCTAGTAGGAGACCTTTGGATAACTGTCAAACTGTTCTAAAAATAAGGACATATATATGTGGACAAGAGCAGGTACAGATAGACAGGTCCGTGTAGGTACATCCCAACCAACTTTTGGATTTGAGTGTGTCCTTGCCACGGACTCCTGTGCAGCTCTGCCTGGGTGTAATCAATAACAACAATAATAATTGCCTTAGAGCTGCAGAGCTGGGGGTGACCCTAGAGGTCATCAAGCCCATCCCTTTATAAAGGAGGCATTGTGGGGAACCAAACTCCCAACTTCTAGCTCAGCAGCCCGATGCTGAAACTGGCAATTTTTCAAGCAGGTTGATCCCCTAGATTGGAATGAAGACTGTTAGCTCCAGGAACTTTCTCCCAGAAAGGTCCTCAGGGGAGGTGCCCAGGAGGTGAAAAAGCTTTGGAATGCTGCATTTCACTCCCCATGTCTGCAAAAGCAGCATCCACCCCTGGTTTAATGCCAGCTCCCATTTCTATCCAGTGAAAACGTATCCTTAAACACATAGCCTTGTGTCGGCTCTTAAAACGAGCAGCGTCAGAAAACTAACGCGACGGTTTTAATATCATTCAGGAAGTGGTTTTCAGAGCTTTGGCAGGTACGGTTTTTATGCAGCCGTGGCTATGGGGTTTTTGTGTGCGTGTATTTTTATTTTGCTAGACGTGATAGTCCAGAACACAACCCAGAGGGCTTCCCTCCTAAAGAATATTATGTAGCAACCCCCTGGTTTTATTTCCTGGTGAATGCCCTCTTGGAGCCCTGGGGATTGATGGGTGGTGTGGCAATCTGTCAGGGTCATGATGCCCTCGGGAAGTGAGCGGTGACCTCGCGTCAGAATTGGCCTCAAATTTGAGTGTAATCAGTCCGCCGCTTTGCCCGGTGGCGTGTTCGCAATAACAGCATGTTCTTTGTATTATATGGGTGTAGAAGGTATCATTAACCCATGTTTGGGGAGAGGGGGGATTGCGAACAGAGCTTCATTATCAGATTCACCACCACATATAATCCCGTGACTGGCTTGCCTGACGTCAGCAATGCAGTAGGCGCACATGTCGGGAAATCAGGCGCCCGGCCTGTGGACTGTACACTTTGCTGCTTCTGCTGAATTGTGCATTACCTTTTAAAGGACACCGCTTAAACAAGGATGGCTCTGCAGAGTGCCCCCAGCCCTTGCTTTGGTGGCTGTTATTTTCCAATCAGTAGTGGTCTCTGCTTTTTTTCTTCAAGCCTTACCCATGTGGTGTGCAACCGAATGAGCATCATTGTGCAGAGGTCCTTAGGAAAAAACCATGGGCCACTGTGCTTCTAATAACTTTGACACGGTTTAGAAAGGCCACAGTTCTTCTGACACCTGGCGGTCACACCGGGGAAGTACGTGGCTCAGCAGCTGCCATACCAAGCCTTTAAATGGGGTCGTTACTACCTCCGGAGAAAAGGCCTCCAAATGGAACTTCCATTAGTTAAATGTTGCCACTAGACAATTTTCATAAGGCCGATGTCATCTCTGTAATCGAGGTTTCTGGAGGGTTCTTCCTCCCTCGTCTGGCAGGCAGAGTAATTAGGGGTTGCTTAGCAGGAAGTATGAGATTGGTGGAAAGTTAAATCTGGTTGCGTGGACTGAAGGACCAGAAGCAGGAATTCCACGCCCAATGCTTAGGAGCACACTGCAAATGAACACTGCACCACTTCCTTCTGCAGACAAACATGGGGTTGGCAAATCAAAATATAAAATACCTAAGAGGAATGCAAAATAGCACTGTCACCCTGCAGCACAGGACTGCAAAAAAACAAACAAAACACAAAAACAGCAGCGTATGTCTCATAGAATGACCACAAATCTCTCTCTCTCTCTCTCTCTCTCACACACACACACACACACACACACACACACCTGGAATGAACAGAATATTTAGTTTTGGGGGCTACCTTGTGCCACTGAGTTGAGACGAACGCATTTCCTCGGAATTGCAAACGTGATTATTTGTTCCCAAGGGAGAGTCCGGGAGCTTCCGCTTTCATTGAACAAAATTGCTCCCATTGTTGGCCAATTATGGTCTGGGCTGTTTCTTTCACACACACACACACACACACACACACACACACACCTGAAGAGAACGGGGCAGTGTGATTGTTGCGTTGTTGCCCTGTATTGAGAAAGCGTCTTGTGTCCTTGTATGGGTCGTGTTGGTTCCCGGAGAAAAGCTCTCTGTTTTTAAATGGAGGATGCTGGGGGATTGTGCCGTCAGAGCTGCCACGCTTTCATAGAAAGCCTGTGTGTGGTTTTCGAAACGTCTCCCCCCAGTTCCTTGCAGGAGCTGAGTCTTCCAGACGCTATCCCTAAGGTGCTTGTAACTCTGAGACACAACTTCCGCTTGCATTAGACGGAATATGCAACTTCTGCCTTGCATTAGGATTTATTTAGCCTCCTGACAAATGACAGACAGGATGTCTGAGTGGTAATGTGTCCCCGGAGGGGTCAGGCTGCCGCTCCCTTTATGGAGGCAGAGACGCTAATGGCAGAGGTGTGCAGTAAATGTCCTCCTTTCAGAAAGATTGAACCCTTTTCCTGGCCTGTCTTTTAACCCCTTTCTTCTGCCAAAGCGCATAAGGGCTAGAAGACTGCGTTCAACATGGGTTATGTTACAAGGCCACTCTAAGGTGGGAGAGACGAAGCCCTCCAGATTTCGTGTGTGTGTGTGTGTGTGTGTGTGTGTGTGTGTGTGTGCGTGCGTGCGTGCGTGCGTGCGTGCGTGCGTGCCTGGGACACAGCAACTGGTGCTTCTGTTGCTGAAGTGTTCCTTCAGCTGTTGGGTGTTTGCGTCTAGGGGCTGTCTCTCCCTCTCTTTCTCCTCTTTATACCAAGACCTCCCATCCGTGCTAAGCATGAAGGGCTGATTGATGAAGAAGACAAGGTGCCCATCTCTGGGCGACCACCGAACATATTGTTTAATTGTGATGGGGAAGGAAGTCCCCCCCCCAAAGGCAAACTTCCTCAGGGTCTCTTCCTGTTTTGCCCAGGTGCAGAAAACAAAAAAAAAAAATACTGGGGAGGGAGGCGCAACTCTGTCTGGTTGTATTTTGTTTCGTTGTGCTTGCTTCTTTGTCTGTTCCCCCCCCCCTCCTTAAGTTCATGCCAGCATTAACAGATCTATCAGTACAAAGTAAATGTGTCACGTTGGCAGCTGTTACTTAGGTGCTTTTTCTAATCTCCCCTCCCCATTTCTCTTTATTGCATTTTGTTCGGTAATAATTGCAAAGCTTTTATGTTGGGCTCTGCATAAATGCGACTGAGTAGGAGGGTACGGGTTTGCTTTCTATTATTCTGCCCCTCACGCCTGTCTCCTGTTCCTCCATCTTTTTTTCTTCTTCTTCTCTCTTTCTCTCTTTTTCCTCCAGAACCACACGTTGAGCCAGCATGCTCAGTGAGCCCCTGGCACTACAGGACACCTCTCTGCGGAAGACTTGACGGAAGCTCAGTGGGGAAGGCCATTTGAACATTACATCCAATCAAAGTGTCATTTGCAACCCAGATGTAAAACTCTAATGATTTGGCCATGAGGCGCTGCTATTATAAGCAGCTGGAAATGAATATTAATGGAAGAGATTAAAAGTATTCCATGCGCAGTATTTTTTATTGTCCTGCTTGAGCTTAGTGTACTTTAAAGCTTCTGCTTCTCACTGGATTTATAGTTGCTAGGTAGGAAGCTGCTTTGATACATTTGCCCTTTTGTTGCTTCTCGTATTATACGGATAGTTCAAGATTTAGAAGTGATTTTTATTTTTCCTCCTCTGCCTTTTCTTTCCTTTCCCCCCCTTTTTTGTTTTTGTTTCTTGTTTTTTTGTTCGTTCCCTGTTTAACTGCTTTTTCTTTTTAATTTGGCAATTTTAGGTAATTGTGCATTGTGATGTGATGGCTTGGCTATTGTCTGAATAATTTTTTTACACTTTTGGGGTTTTTTTAAAAATAAAAAAAAACAATTAAAGACTAATGCTTTGATTGGATTTGCTATTTCACCGGACAGTGATTTTAAAAAAAAAAAAACACTATGTAATGAATATCATCGGTTTCAGTGCAACTGGATGGTCTGCTTTATAAATGTGACTTAATCTGATTGCATTAACTAATACAGTTCAATAAAGGGAATACCTTGGACAAGCGTTGGCATCTCAATCCATCTTCTTAAATGGGTGTTGTTTCCTGCATGCAGTGTCCAAGCACAACATCATTTGTCAGATGAGAAATACAGTAGGACCCCGGTATCCGCTGGGGATTGGTTCCAGGCCTTCCCGTGGATCATGAAAACCATGGATAAGAGAGAACGCCTGCCCACCCACCCCCAAACTGCTGTTTCCTGACAGTAGCTTGTTTTATGACTGCTGTTTTGAGACAGAAGCTTGCTTTATGGCCACTGTTTATGACAGTAGCTTGCTTTACAGATGCTATTTGTGACAATAGATTGCTTTACAGCTGCTGTTTGTGAAAACAGCTTGCTTTGTGGCTGCTGAATTATTTAATTTTTTCCTCTGCCAACCATGGATAACTGAATCAGTGGTTAATGAATGAGTGGATACGGGAGTCCTACTTTAATTCTTAATCCTAACACTTTCTCTATTCAAACCTTTGGCCTATAAGAATTCACAGGCAGGGAGGTGAAATCAGATGTGTTAAAATTGGATGAGGAATTATCACCTGTTCCCATGATGCAACAAATTTGTTCAAAGTTTCCTAAACCTTGGATGTCTCATCATTTCAGGGAGGTTGGTGGTTCTGACGGACACCATACAGGGGAACGTTTCATAGCAGGTGGAGAACAAATCCAAGTAGAATTCTGTCTCTTTTATCCGTGTTTGAGAACTACATAACATTTATTATTAAGGAGGGCTGGGAAGCATGGGTCCACCTATGTGACACGGGTGACAACTGTCCTCAGCTCCAGCTGACAATGGACAATGCTGATGGATGATGGGAGATGCAGTCAAGCGATATATTGGAGTGGTTACACAGTCCTGAGACTTATTCAAAAGATAGAGGACCAAAGTTCCAACTATTTTAACAGGAAAAACACATGTCCTCCTGTATTATGTGTATCTGAGTGCTGTGTGTGTGTGTGTGTGTGTGTGTGTGTGTGTGTGTGTGTGTGTGTGAGAGAGAGAGAGAGAGAGAGAGAGAGAGAGAGAGAGAGAGAGAGAGAGAGAGAGATGTATGCAACAACAGAGGGCAGACTTTAACCAAATGAGATGAGATCTATGAAGAGCACAATCCCATTTTCCTGGTGATCCAATAATGTTTTCATGTCGTCATCATGGAGCAGATCCTGGCACCAGGATTTTTGGAATCCTCAAACTGTTTCCCATGAAAGAAGGACTGTTTTTCAAAGTGTACAAGAGTCAAAGATGCCAAATTAGCAGCAGGATGCATGCCTTAAGTCTACTTAGAACCATCTTAGCATTGGCACGTTTTTTATGGCCAATGGTGGAGGAATGCTCACCACACAGACACATGTACATGTCAGAAGCAGGTAGGATTTAAAATGGAACGGGAAGTATTTTGAGGCACAGTGTGTTTTGGACAACAAACTCAGAGCCGTGCCGCTGGTCTCCATGGTATTTGGATTTTGAGTTGTGCTGGTTTTCCAACTCAAGGGCCAAGTTGTCACCTGCTGAACGAGCTTAATCCACTTGGGAGAAGGTTCACAGACCATCCCTGTTTACCATTAATCTTTCCTTTTCAAAGACATCTATACTTTTCCTGGTGGGAATGGCAGGCAAAACATCAGATGGACTCAAGGCCCTTCCCTTATTTCAAGAAAAAAATGTTTACAAGAGCAATTAAGAGAATGGACTTGAGGAAAATGTATATTATTACCAGGCTGTCTCCTGTGTCTTTTCTACTTCCCACAAACTGTTTTCCTCAGACAGAGGAGCCTTGGCCAAATGCAAAGCAAAGCTCCCCCTGAATGCAAAATGGCAAAGGCTGAGTGGAAGCAAAACCCAGGATGAACTGGTTGCCAGAACTTAACCAAGGTCTGTTTCTAACAACACCTTAACTGTACGAATGAGTCATGGCAACTGGACTTCTTTTCTTGAGAAATGTCTGTGAAGATTTTCAGTCATCCAGGTGAGTTTATCTGGAAGATGAGTCATGGCAACTGGACTTCTTTTCTTGAGAAATGTCTGTGAAGATTCTCAGTCATCCAGGTGAGTTTATCTGGAAGATGAGTCATGGCAACTGGACTTCTTTTCTTGAGAAATGTCTGTGACGATTCTCAGTCATCCAGGTGAGTTTATCTGGAAGATGAGTCATGGCAACTGGACTTCTTTTCTTGAGAAATGTCTGTGACGATTCTCAGTCATCCAGGTGAGTTTATCTGGAAGATGAGTCATGGCAACTGGACTTCTTTTCTTGAGAAATGTCTGTGAAGATTCTCAGTCATCCAGGTGAGTTTATCTGGAAGATGAGTCATGGCAACGGGACTTCTTTTCTTGAGAAATGTCTGTGACGATTCTCAGTCATCCAGGTGAGTTTATCTGGAAGATGAGTCATGGCAACTGGACTTCTTTTCTTGAGAAATGTCTGTGAAGATTCTCAGTCATCCAGGTGAGTTTATCTGGAAGATGAGTCATGGCAACGGGACTTCTTTTCTTGAGAAATGTCTGTGAAGATTCTCAGTCATCCAGGTGAGTTAATCTGGAAGATGAGTCATGGCAACTGGACTTCTTTTCTTGAGAAATGTCTGTGAAGATTGTCAGTCATCCAGGTGAGTTTATCTGGAAGATGAGTCATGGCAACTGGACTTCTTTTCTTGAGAGATCGAAACGTTTTGCTGCTCATCCAAGCAGCTTCATCAGTATGAGGAAGGTTAGTGGTGAGTCCTCCATTTTAGAATTCACCTTGATTTCACCTCACCCTGGTCCAGATAGGCTCATAAATTGGACAATGGCCTGAATAGGCTCATTATGTGGACACCTGAATTGGCCTGAAGAGGCTTGTTAGGTTAGGCTATTATGCAGGCTATACATTGCTCCCACCCCCAACTAGCTGGGTACTCATCGACCTCAGAAGGATGGAAGGCTGAGTGAACCTTGAGCCATCTCCCTTGGATTGAACCCCAGGTTGTGAGCACTGTTTTGGCTGCACTACAACAGTTTAACCACTATGCCACAAAGCTCTAAATAAAATAAAGTTCAGGAAGTTGGAACTAGAGTGGGCCATTTGACTACATGCAACATATGGAGGGAATTATTCAGCAAATCCCCACTGATTCTGGTGCAAAATACTACACTCAGCCACACAATTTTGGTCATTGTAGGCAGAGCAACTCAAACTTTTACAAAAAAATATATAGTTTAAATTCAATTATGAGCCCTGGTTAGCATAAACCAGTTGAATAAAAGGGATTTATTAATTACTTATGTTAAACCACATTGATCCAGCTGTCCTATTCTATTTGAGATTAAGAATGGGATTAGATGCAGTTGTAAATTGGATCCAGACATCTTCTATGATTAGGGAAGAGTAGGATATGTTTTGGGGTGATCGAGAACCCCAAAACATGGCAGAGTTTTCCCTTGCTTGCATAACAAGGGGTACAGTTTAAAAACAATAGTTCCTTCCCAAGAAGAGATTTTAAAAGCCTTTTTTGGAGTGGAGAGGCTGTGAGATTTAGAGATGTCAAAGGGGCCACGTTTACTGAAAGGACTCCTAAAGTGGCCCGTGGTTCATACTTTTTCTCTCTTCTGAAACATTGTAAATGTAATTTTAATGGGAGGAATCGATGAGAGTATGATGTTATGCGATTTGGAGACACCTGTACATTATTCTGATTCTCTAAACTGCACCTTGTGTTTTTAATGCAAATGTTTGCCCCTTAGAATTGCCGTACCCTTTTGCTGTTGCAATTAATTGCTTGACTGGTCAGTGGTTAAGGCTGCCGCCTTAACAATTGATCAAATGTACAATAAACATTTATTCACGAGTATCTCTTAATGAAAGAAGTTGGGTTTCCTTCTGACTCACGATGCATAGAATTAGTGCAGCAATCCTTAATAAATCCTATAGAATTCCACGAGATTTAACTTCAAGGTAAGTTAGCTGAAGAATGGATCACCTGTTACACCTGTTACGTTGCTTCTAATTATGGAATGGTATGGTATGTTCTTCTGTAATATTAATCTTAAATTGAGGGGACCTTCGGAATTAGGCCAGTTTATCGTTCTTGGTAAAATTCATGCAGAAATACAGTTCTCTTTGGGGCAATAGGTCCTGCTCAATAGGCATGTGCCACAGGGTTGGGTTGATATGCCAATCACGTGTGTGATTGCATACCTCTAAGACAGGCATGTCCAAAGTTTGGCACTCCTGATGTTTTGGACCACAACTCCCAGAATTCCAAGCCGGTATTGCCAATGGCAAAGAACTGTCGGAATTGTGGTCCAAAACATCTGGAGGGCCAAAGTTTGGACATGCCTGCTCTAGGACGTCATCCAGTCTTTTGTGGTAGCTTCCACAGTTGGAACTCCATAATACTGCTGCTGACGACGACGACAATGTTCCATCAAGACCGTTCTCTTACCCACTTTCTAACCAAACCTTGATATTCAATTTCCACTTTCCCCCCCAATCAGCCTTCATAATACTCCACTGCCTTTCAAACAGTGGAGTATTACTCCAATGTATCCTTGGATGGGAGACCACCAGGGAATACCAGGTGCTGCAGGCACCTGGAGTAGGAACTGGCAAGCCACTCCAGTATCCCTGTCAAGAAAACTCCATCGACATGGAGACGCAAAGTCAGTCATATAACAACACAACACACATACAATGCCCCCATTTAATAGAAGTGTTAACTTCTCCTTCAAAATAAATTCCCATAGCGTCATCTGGCACTCATCAGTTGAAAGTTCTTCTTTCCCTTTCCAGTGTTTTGCCACATAAATCCTTCCAGCTGTTATTATAAATAAAATTATTTCTGTTCTATTTTTATATTCAATAAAAATGTATCCAGAGTTATTTTGAGGTACTGTGTAATAATTTTATGGATCTCTCCCCAAAGCGCCCTAACGACTTGACAGCTCCACCACATGTGATATGTTGTTCCTTTCCAGGTTTTTGCATGTAGAGACAACTCAGAAGGGGTTTCCCATGCCCTTCTTCAGGGGCTGCCCTGGGACTACTGTGCAGCTTGCCTCCAAGCCGCCACCACCCCAGCTAACATTACTCCCAGGAGTCAGAGTGGAGAACCAAACTCTTAACCTCTGTCTCTGTGTTCTGGTACCTAAACCACAGATCTCTCCAACCAACTGGAGCTCCACAAGCATAGAGATGTTGAATGGGACATTGCTCTTCACTCTTTGTTAAAACTGAATGATAAATTAGTGCAATTCTGTATATGTTTAATCAGAAGAAAGCACCGCTGGATACAAGGAGCATCCCCCTCCCACACAACTGCCACCCTACATCATTGTCTAGAAAACAGCAAACCCACTCATTAATTTCAAGTTTTCAACAATATGTACAGCAAAGCAGGGTGTAACAAACAAAAGAAACTTACAAAAGGGAAGATCTCAGGTATGATGACATTTATGTAAGTGTTGGTTTCAGCAAGGCGAGAACACATTAACAACCCACGAACATGTTAAACACGAGCACAGTTAATGGTTTTTTTTACACTTAAATTTATCTACATAATTACATGTCATGAGAACAATTATAAGTGCCCAGAGGGATAATTATAAGATATCACTAGACAACTTCAGAAGTCATTTCTCTACTGTCAATTTTATAGGGTTCCATTGTGACTTCATAGACCAAGGCTTCTGACATATTATCCACACTTTAAGGCGGAGGGGAGAGGGATAATTTTACTGCTGTGAAATTGTATGATTCATTCTACCAGGGGTGGGCAAGAAGAATGGGAACACTGGGATTTTAATAATCCTACACACACACACACACACACACACACACACACACACACACACACACACACACACACACACACACACACACACAATACTACATCACATCACAAGAAAAGCAACAACTGCAAACAGGCAGAGGGAAAAGGTGCAAAGGATGACAGACTGCTCCTGATGGCAAAACCAGAACATGATTTATCGGTTGAAAGAAGGCACTGAGGGTTCTTCTCATCCATGGACACACTTCTAAGCAAAGGAAAAATATGACGTGCAAGGTTAGGGCTCCTTGCTTCCATGTGATTGCACTCCAAAAAGGGGGACACAACCAAGTGGTCCGTGAGCTGAATCCATAGTCACATCACTAACCTGTCCTTTGGAAAAGTGAGCTTTTGAGTTTCATGGGACTCTTTGTCAGTCTGAGCCTTGGAGGGCAAGAAGAAACCGGAAACACCCAAAATGGCTATCTGTGGATACAGCACCTGGCCTGGATGCCTTCAAAAGGGGATTGGACAGATTCCTGGAGGAAACGTCCATCACAGGTTACAAACCATGATGGAGATGTGTAATCTCAAGGCTTAAAACCGGGGTACTTCAAGGACCAGATGCAAGGGAGTGGTATGAAGTGACAGATATCTAGTCATGCATGCTCCCAGACGCATCTGGTGGGGCCACTGTGAGATACAGGAAGCTGGACTAGATGGGCCTTAGTCCTGATACAGCAGGGCTCTTCTTATGTTCTTATGTTCGGTTTCGCTGAAATCCTTTTACCAATCCTAGCTTTTTCATGGCTTGCTGTGTTGACTCGGAGATTCTTAATAAAATATGAACCTTGGCTGGATCAATTAACAAATGGCAATTTAACTGCTTGAGAACATTCTCAGTATGGGACCAGAACAAATTTTATTTGAAAAGTCTGCCATCCTTCTATATGGCTGTGTTTTCTTTGAAAGGTGTAAAGGACCTGTTTTTGTGTGTGAAGACCTGTTTGTGAATTATCTCCTGCATGTTGTTATGGGGGCATAATAAATCCCAGATGTGCATTTGGAGCTTCTTTGGCAACACACAGGGACCATAAAATGCCAAAGAAAGAGAAGGAACCAGTTTTAAATTAGAAGACCATTATTCTGGGCTCTCTGGTAGAATTGATGGATAGCAAAACACTGTTGTTCTCCCACCCTCAATGACAAATACTATCTTTCTTCTGAGTACCCACAATAGAGCTGAGAGCTGATTGCTCTGAAGACAGTAAGGGCAGTAAATCCATGCTGGGTTTTAGTTCAGACTAATTTTAAGAAGGCAGTTCAGCACCTTGGACAGTTCTTGTAAAGTTCAAGATGAACTGACCATGGACATCATGGCCATCAGCCTTCGTGGGATAAGAGACACGTCCAAGGAGATGCAGAGAATCAGAGATTATTTTCCTTACCAAGTAGGACCGCCTTGTTCAGAACTGCCTATGCTGGCAGGGACTCTAGATTTCAAATGCAATTCCTTTCCTGGTCACTCCAGAAACACCAGTGATTGAAAACCACAAACTTAATGCCATGCAACGGAGCCATAGACCATCCTCATCTGCTCAGACATGGGGTCACTCTTAAAGGATATTTATATTTAGGGGACCAGCATTCCAGCCTTTAGAATCTTCCCACTGAAATGCACAAAGGGTCATACCCCAAATTTAAAATAAAATAATAATAATAATAATCCTGTAAGGAAAATAGCAAGACATTTCCCTAATGTTCTAGACTACTCTACTTGTGCAAGAATCTAGATGGTGACTGGTTCTAGAGCAGCTCATCAGCAAAAGATGGAGCAGGTATGGGGTGGATCTTGCATTCCTTTTCACTTTTATTACACGTACACAGTGATCCCAACAAGGCATTGTATTACCCACTGCAACATTTCCCCCTTTCCTGCATGGTATTTAAAGCCACCCCTCTTACCGGCATCTTGTTTCTGATTTCCTTTGTTGTTGTTTTCTAATGTGTGCTGCATTTGTTGGTATAATTCATTTCATTTAAAAAAAAACAACCCACAATCAATAAACAATGGGGGTAACAAAGAGACAAATTTGCCCATCTCCCCCATCACAAATGCTAGGTAATTTGTGGATTGGCCCGTAATGTTTGTTACTATTAAGGATATGGATTAAGGGATAGAAAGGGCCAAGGGTGTTAAACAAGTTGAGTGGAGACATATTTCTTAAGGAGGTTACATCCTGAAGAGAGGTAGCACCATGCAGATATCTGGTTCTGCAAAGAAAGGGGGGGAGAACTATACATATTTTACCGGTTCCTCCCCCCACCCACCCTGGACCCATACAGGAAATGCAAAAACACTAATTTAAGTGTCACTTCTGGAAACAGCCAATGTAGGATGGAGAGCGGCGAGCACTTAGCAAAAAATCGTACGTGTGGCTCTATTGAGAAACCTGTATGTTTCGCGGCAGGGAGCTGTCGGTAGCAAATGCTGAAGTTCAAGCTACGCAGCTATAGGTGTGTAGTCAAAAGTCAAGCAGCAAGTTTCACATTGCTGGCCTCCTTAACCGTGTAATAAAGAGCGAGCAAGAGAGAGAGAGAGCTGTGTTCAGACCCCATGCTGCCCAAAATCTTAAGTGTTCCAGTATACAATTCATATATATTTTTAAAAATGCTATGCTCTCCTGCTCTCTTTCTCGCCACCCCGTCAACCCGGTAAAGATTTATAATTTCTGCCTTGGCTTGAAACCGAGGGAGGGAGTACGGTGTGCATGGGGGTGGAGGAGGAGGGCCTTTTATGTGGGGAGGGAAAAGCTGGCAATGAAAGGGGTCCCCCGGGGATCTTTTTGCCGGGCAATGGGTGGGAGGAGGCTTCAATGCGCAATTTCAGACCGAGCAGGAAAGAATGGCAGGCTCAGCTCTCTGGCTCAGCAGGCCGCCCAAGCTCGCTGGCAGGGAGCTGACCTGCATCTCGGGCAAACGGCTCATCTTAATAATAAGCACCTTTTTTGCTAATGACCTTAATGCATGTTCCATAAGCTGATTACCCGTCTCTTGCTCGACTGGCTATGCCAGGGAGCAGGAGTGGACAAAAGAGAGGCCACGGTCTGCTCCTGGCCCATTTCTGGTGGACGTCTTGGCATCTCGGCATGGCCGGGATTCTTACAAAGGAAACATCTCCCAAGGATTTCAGTGCATCACTAAAAATTGGCTAGCCTCAGCAATTAGACTTATCAATAGAGCCTGTGTCGCCTTTGTGACAACGAGAGGGAAAACAACAGCATGGCCAACACAAAGTGCGGCAAGGAGGCCAGCCAGGTGCTGTGACAAACCGACCTCTTTCACCCCTCAAAACAGCACTTCTTTGACAAATGTGCTGAGCATTTCAGCAGGTCCAGTTTTCCTTCCTGAAACAAAGGCCACCCTTCTGCAGGGAAGAGAGGAAGAGGAGCCAGCTTGCCTTTATCGAGGTGGGGTACTATCCAGCTTTTCAGAAGGAGAAAATATCTTAGAAGTGGAGAGCCTAGTGACTGTGTGAGCAGTCTTACAAGCCCTGCACATCTCAGATGGTCCCAGAATCCTGTTTAGCTGGCAGGGGAGGAAGCAAAGGCGGTTACTTCACGTCCGTTTTGTCTCTGTTTGTGTTGTGCTTAGGAGCAGTACAAAAAATTCGTTACCTCATGTTCTTCGCACAACTACAGAAATTTGTCTCGACCCCGCCCCGGAACGGGTTTACTAAGCGCAACAATCCTGTACCTGGTGCTGGGGTTAGGGTTTTTCCCTTGTCACTCTTTGTTCCCACTTTCTGTTCTGAGACAAGACATTGTGTAGTAATGACTGTCACTCAACAAAACATTCGTTTCTCTCAGAAAACTGTGTCCGTTTTTTTAACTTTTCAGAAGCGAAATATCAAAAAAAGAATTTTAAGCCCCCCAAAAAGGAAGAAGGAAGCTAGACAAATTCATTGTTTGTCACGGTACAAGACCGTGAGGTAACACTTGTCACGAGACAAGTTATCATGACCATTGGAACACTGAAACAGGGACAAAACCACGTAATCGTGACCAACGCTGTCACGGTACAAAACTAGCCATGGAACAAAGAAGGGCATGAAGTAACCGCCAAAATGGCAGAACCCTTGGGCATTGGTGTGTTTCAGTTTGGGTTTCCCCCCCCCCCCAGTAATATTTTCAGGGGTGTTGATGTGGCTCTCCCTTCCTCAGCCTCAGCCTCCTATCTAATTTATTGGTCACCGTGATTGTTACTTTTGTGACACAGCCAGGCCAAATCTATTGGTGTAATTGCAACTCTATTTCGTCCAGAAGCGAAAATTGTTTCCTTGAAGGCAGGAAGATTTGAACTGCCAAGCTACTGGCGAACCTCAGCTTTGGCCTTCTGCACATAGACTGGATCCCTTCCTTTCATGTACGTGACATTACAGCTGAATATGAGCAAAAACAACCGATTTGTGGAAGGATTTGTGCTCAAATACTCTCTCTCTCTGTCTCTGTCACAGCCATTCTGTAAGGCTCTGAACATCCTGAAGAGCTGAGTTCCATTGCCTTACACTGAAATTATCGCCTAAAAGTTTATCCCCCAAAAATGAAAGTGGCAACGGTGCTAAGGAGATACATTGTGTTTTGCTTCTCCCCAAAGGAGGCAAACACACTCCCAGTTTGAAAAACACGTATTTAAGCCAATCAGTCGGCCAGCATCCATTCCCAGGGGCAATCTAGGCGGGCAAGGTGCCATCTGAACAGAAGGACATAACTCTAGGCAAACCAGAGACCAGGAATGCAAAGCAAGCCTAGGTGTTTACCGCGCGTGCTCCCCAAGGAGAATGTTAAAATGACTCCCCCCCCCCCCGCTCAGCTCCCCGATTCGGTGAAATATGCATTTCGCTGGCTTGATTCGAAGGCAGATGAGGCATGGAAATTTGCTGGCTCTGACTAGACGGTTTCCCCCTCCCTCTCCTGCTAAATTCAGACAGAAAAGGCCATTATGGGGGTGACCGAGGGACTCATTAAAAGCAACCTCTTTGCTGCCAAGTCTTTTGTCTGCTGAAGGTAGCGTTGGGTGAGATGGAAGCCAAAATTATTCTTAGATCCTTTTACCTTTTCAGCAGTGAGGTGGCGCCGGTGGATCCAGTTCTGTAGAATTTTAATGGAGAATGGTGGGGACTGTTTTAAAACTTTTTTGGGGGAGGGAGGAAATTAAAAGATTAAAGGGAAAAATCAAATTCTGGGCTGGGGGAAGGGATGAGATCCAGGCAAAATTGGCAGGCTTGGGTGACAGAGTGTTCCAACAGCTTTGCATTCATGCAGAGGCATGCAAAGTGCCTGGTACCTTTGCACTGACCTGCAGCCATGTTTGCTGCCAGGTTCCTTATGACGCATGCTACAGGCGCAGGGGCATGGCAGTCACACACACATTTTAGGTGCCTGTTTCCTTCTCGTTCCTGTGCAGGTGCATTACATGCCTCTTGCTGGACCATTTCTGTATGTGTGCTTTCCATGCATGTCTAGATATTTGGCAGGCATGCAGAACAGATCCCAAAAATCCATCCACCCAAATAAATAAATATAAATGTATAATATTTAAAAATCAACCCCATCATTCAAAATAAAACAAGCAAACGGAGAGCAGATGCATCTTGTCTTGGGGCTTTTTCAGAGATCGGCTGGCACGGTTGATTCCAAGTGAATGATCTGAATTTCCTCAATGCATGACTATCCCCGACTTTTGCAAGCAGGACATGGTCCATTTTATAAAATGCATTATATGTGGCATGTACCGTTCACACCTTAATCAGGCTGAGGTTCAATGCATGAAATATGTACTTTTAATCCCTCTCACTTTCTCTCTTAACCTTGGCAGTTTTAGGGAGAAACATCACATAAAGTTGCATAATTTAGTGTCCATCCGCATAACGTATTTGTATTTTTTCCCTCTTGGCATTGGAATTCGTAGGTTCATGCCGTATGTTCGTAACTTAGCGCATCTGCACAGAATATGGCCAGCTCTTAAACATACATCTGTATCACCCTGGCCTCTCCTAATACTCAAATGCCTTTTGTTTGGGGAAGTGAAACTGTAGACCCTTACCCTCAAGGCCACCTGCTCTGTGTGCCTTCAAACCTAGCCAGATGTGCAGCAGGGGAGGTTTGTAAGAAACACCTGCAGCATTGCTTACCTGTCCGTTTGCTATCACTTTACATCCTCATGCACAAATTCATTCTTTTTTTTTGGGGGGGGGGAATCTAAACTCCCAACAAGATACAGTCCAGAACCAAGAATCAATTATCTGGGGTGAAAAGGTTATCTCTTTCTGTACGCAAATAACGACAATATTCATGTCCTCATTTAAAGTGATCAAAATACAAGTCTTTTCACTGTGCCAGCTGTAATCTGTTATGACGGCTCCACGTTTTGTTCTTAGACTTGCTAAAATGTTCTGCTGTCGACGATGTCATTTTCCAGGGAGTAGAATGTTTATTTTTTTCTAGCTTTGGTGTCATGGAAACAGGAACGCTCACCTTCATTTTGAGTGTGCCGGTTTGATAACAATGGGACAGATCAACAGAAGCCAAGTGGCAACCAAGTCTGAGAGTGCACGCAGCGTCTCCTGCACCATCCAGTTCCCTGGCTACTGCTTTGGGGACACAGAAGCAGCCTCAGAAGGTTTGAGATGCTGTGCCTTGAATTCTTGGGTACCAACTGAGTTGTTGATACCCATATAGTTGAACTGAGATAGCTACTCCATTGCACACATGGAGCTCCTTCTTATGAGCTCCATGTCAATGAAGAGCCATCTTGAGTGCCATTCATCAGAAATAAGCAGGGGAACCGAGTGCCCACACTGCAATTCAAAACCCACAATTTTTTCGCAAAGTGCCAGTACAGCAATTTAACCCGGATACAGGTGGCTATGAAGGGGCGATGTCAGGTGCCCATAGAAAGGGCTCCAAGGGCCACCTTTGGCACCCATGCCATAGATTTGCCAACACTGTCCTAATGATTTGGTTACCTTTTAATCATGCCCCTCCCCCAATAACTCAATATCTTGTTCATAGCTCCGTTTATGCCCGTTTTGTCCTGACAAGGACCCTGAGGGTCAAATCTGGATAACAATTGGCCCAATTATTATTATTTATTTATTTTATATACCACTCCATGGCTACTCTGGGTGGTTTACAAAGTTGAACAGACTAAATAGATAAACAGTCCAATAACTAAAAACAGGCAACAGAGGGGGTGCCGTTACCAAGCCTTAGGGGAAAGGAGGACTGCTGGGTGGTGGGAGGGTGCACAGCTTCCTCCTCCTGCTCCCCCTCCAGGCGCCCCCAGATTGCTGCGCCCAGGGCAGATGTACCCTTCTGCCCCCCCCCATATGCCCCTGCAAAGGATATCAACTAGGTGGTTGACCACACTTATCTTGAATGCCTCCAGTGTTGGAGCACTCATTAACTCTCAAGGTCATTGGTTCCATTGTTGTACTGTTCTAACAGTAAAGAAGGTGTTTTTTCCTGATAGCCAACTTGTTAATTTTTTAGGGCTGCTAAAGGTGTGGTGAGAAAGCACAACAATTAAGAAAGCACAACAAAGAATGTTTTTTCTGCATCAACTTAGGAAGTTCAGACTGCCAAAAGAACTGTTGATTCAATTCTATAGAGGTGCTATTGAATCTATTATCTGTTCCTCTATAACTGTCCGGTTTAGTTCTGTGACTAAGCATGACAGATATAGAATTCAAAGGATAATTGGAACTGCAGAAAAAATTATTGCTACTAATCTGCCATCTATTGTGGAATTGTATACCACACGAGCTAAAAAGAGGGCGATGAAAATATACACAGATTCCACACATCCTGGACATAACCTGTTTCAATTGTTACCCTCAGGGCGGCGTTTTAGGGCATTGCATACTAAGACAACTAGATATAAAGATAGTTTCTTTCCAAGTGCTATCAAACTGTTGAATAATTAATTTTCACTTCTGTTCTTCCTTTTAAATAATAGGTTACAGTATATTGTATTGTTGTACTGTGTTTTTATTGTTGACTATCTGATTCTTATATTTCCTTTTATATCGGGAGCATATTTTACCAAAACAAATTCTGGGTGTGTCCAAACACACTTGGCCAATAAAAGTATTCTGATTCTGATTCTGATTCTGGTGTGGTTGTTTCACCCCAGTTACTTAAATAGATACACATCCTGTTGAATTCAGTGGGCTTACATCTGAGTCGGCTGAGAACCACGCTATTAGCTCTCTGGCTGATTTCACTGGGATATTTAGAACTCTGGCTCAAATCTTTCCCTTTAAAACTAAGGGTTGTTTTTTTCCCCCTAAAGAAGCTTTAGTTGGGTTGTCCTGTGTGCAAATGCTTCTTCCTCTTCTTTTAAAGTAAATTATTAGGCATGCAAATAAATAAATCATGCACTGGCTTTAACGAACGGCTTTCCTTCACTGACTTTGGGGGTTCCATCATTTTTCAGTGTGTGAGGCATGACCCAAAACTGTCTTAGGTTTGAAAATACTGGAATACCTGTGAAATATTGGTCCCTGGTTGGAACTGAACTTGAAAGGACAACAAGAGGTGCCTTGGTGTCGTGGAACCTGTTAAAACACCCAGATTAGAATGGAGGACACTGTGCCGGTTTTGTGGTCTGCCTAGGAGGTGAAAGAGTAGGGCAGCCTTGATGCTAGAGGTATTCCACAGAGAGGAGAGCTGAAAAAGGCGCCTGAGGGGGATATGATTGAGACGTACCAAATAATGCAGGGCATGAGTCAAGTGGATAGAGGGACGCTCTTCACCCTCTCACAAAATACCAGAACTAGGGGACTTCCACTCAAATTGAGGGCTGGGAGAGTGAGAACAGACAAAAGAAAATATATTTTTACCCAGTGTGGTGTTATTCTGTGGAACTCCCTTCCACAGGAGGTGGTGATGGCATCTGGCCTGGATGCCTTCAAAAGGGGATGGTACAGATTGCTGGAGGAAAAGTCCATCACAAGTTACAAACCCTGATGGAGATGTGTGTCATCTCTAGGCTTAACACCAGGGTACTTCAAGGACCAGATGCAGGGGAGTGGAATCAGGAGACAGAGATCTAGTCTTGTGCGCTTCCAGATGCATCTGGTGGGGCCAGTGTGAGATCCAGGAAGCTGGACCAGATGGGCCTTTTTGTCTGGCCCAGCAGGGCTCTTCTTATATGTTCTTATGACTGAGCTTGAGCAAGATTGCCGATTGCAGAAAACTGTGCAGGGTAACTTTGTTCCGCTGCCGCTGTTTGTGGGAAGGGAAGGAAAAGTCCCTGACGTTTTCCATTAGTTGCTTCCAACCCGGACTGCCAGCCGAAGTAAACAAGCTACTAGCATTCGGCAAACCAATCAGTGTGGCGTGACTTGGTGCATTCAGCCAGCCCTCTCCTGTTCTGCCCTTTGAAATGCCTTCTTCTAAGCAGCAAGTTGAGTTCTCTGTGCACAGAGGTATTCATTTTTCCTTTTTGTCCCCAAAAACCAGCCTCCCGGAAATACAATATGATGGGAGGCTCCGCATAACAGCAAGGTATTTATTATCCTGCAAGTATTAGCTGGCATTTGAGTACATAACAATAAGCAACGTGCTTATTTAATTTATAGTCATTCTTAGCAAGTGGACCACTTCCACTATAAATAGGAAAGTCATTCAAGCGAAGGAAGGAAAAAGAAGGCAAAGAAAAGGATAATGGGTTTAGATTTTAGGCCTGCTCGCAACAGTCTGTCCTCTGGAGTAACCTTTTGCCTTCCACAGTACCTCAACTGCTTTGAAATGCACCTTTTCTTCAATGGTCCAGTTGTGTTTCCCTGGCTTGCTTTGACGTCCAGCAGATAACTGTGCGGTGAGCCAGTCACTCCTCTCGCCAGGGTCAAATGTGCGAACCCATGCCATTAAAAGAACAAGCAATAATGATTTTCTATAACTGCTCCTCTCCTTGGCTTGCTTACACACACCTGGGTTGTGCTTGCCGCACTTTGTGCAAGATAATTGTTGCGATGTGCTGCCGAGTCGCCTCCCAGTCACGAATGAGTGACCTGCAAAAGGTCTTGCCCTCGGCAGTCCTGCTTAGCTCTTGCAACCTCAAGCTCGTGGCTGCTTTTAGGGAATGAGTCCATCCCATATTCGGTCTTCCTCATTTCCTGCTGCCTCCCGTCTTTCTTAGCATTCTTGCCTTCTCCAGAGAAACCTGCCTTCTCCTAATATGCCCAACACCCTTTCGTTTGACTTTTTGGCAGGCCAAGGTATTCACAAAGCTCTCCTCTGCCATTACACTGCAAGTGAATCTCTCTCTCTCCCCCCCCCCCATTCATGTTTCTTTGAGTAGATAATTATTGAGCAACATGTGGGTGGCTAAAACCATGACATAACATATATTACAGAAACATGCATATCTTCTGCTCAACCAACTCTTGTAATCAACGGTGGGATGGGAATTTTGTGAATTACAAAAATTTTGTGAATTTTGCAAATTACAAAATTTTGTGAATTTTGTAAATCAGAAAAATTTGTGAATTTTGTAAATTACAAAATTCACACCCCACATCCACAGTCAGCTTATTTTCCTTTTCCCTCCCTGCCTGTTGCCTCTGTTTCTTTTCTTCTGCCTTATAAAGGCTTAGAAAAAGTTACTTCTTTTCAGTTACAGCTCTCAGAACCTCCACTAGAATCTTCACCCAACGGGAGAACTTCAGAAATTTGCAAAGTTGCTTTCCCAAGCTGTTCAGTTCTTCTCACCAGTTGCCACTCTGGGCGGTTTACAACGATACACATCGGTAGCAATACCCAACAAAACACAACTCCAACAGAGTGAATATAAAACAACAATATAAAACATCAACATTAGCTACCACCCAGAAGTACTGGATTTGATCAACACGAGTAGGCCAGGTAATATCTTCTTAACATCTTCTCTACCCAAACATTGAAGTGACGAGATCTCCTCCATTCCTTTACATCCAGTGCTTACCAACCTTGGGTCCCTCAGAGGCTCTTGGACTACAGCTCCCAGATGCCTCCACCACTAGCTGTGCTGCCCAGGATTTCTGGGAGTTGTAGTCCAAGAACATCTGGAGAGCAACGGTTAGGGGAGCAGTGATCCAAGCCATTCCATCTATTGGAGGGCAGGACACCAATGCCTATGTTCCACCACCTGTCTTTCTCCATCAAACAAGTCTCTTCCATTTGGAGGAGGGTGTTTGGGGCCAGCTCTACCATTAGGTAAAGTGGAGCAGCCTCCTCGGATCACTGAGTCTAGGAGTTTTGAAAGGCTCGCTAACAGAGCGCTCATTAATTGGTGGCCATTTGCAGCACTCAGAAGCTGAACATTGGGATGGGGTGGCCTCCAGCTTGTGGCTTCAGGCAGCCCAAAGCTTTGGGATGGCCCTAAAACCATTCACCA
The DNA here is from genome assembly GCA_037367245.1 of Phrynocephalus guinanensis. NCBI lineage: Eukaryota > Metazoa > Chordata > Lepidosauria > Squamata > Agamidae > Phrynocephalus > Phrynocephalus guinanensis. The sequence goes on along the minus strand of CM074746.1, from coordinate 3,382,883 downwards.
CTTTGGTCCTAAAGGCAGCCCCCAGATATTCATTGACAAAGGTTGCGATACCATATTTCCCCTCACATTTTCATCGAGTTTTCCCTTTCCACCTCTCAATGTCTCATCTTTGGGCTGTCTTGTGAGGAACACCTCTTTTTCCTTCTCTTCTTTCCAAGGGTCTCTCTTTTGTGTGGCAAATAACTGGTGTTTTTCCCCAGGCACTGTTTTATTATAGACACACACACACACACACACACACTTCTCCAACATACACACTCACACACATACCTTTCAGGCTGTGTGGGATATAACAACACAGTTTCTCCCCTCTGGACCACCGATTGGGCTTCCTTTTAGCATCTCAGCTTTGATTCCACACCTCCTTAGATAGCCTTTCTTTACTCCCTTCTTTGTGTGTGTGTGTGTGTGTGTGTGTGTGTGTGTGTGTGTGTGTGTGTGTGTGTGTGTGTGTGTGTGTGTGTGTGTGTTGTGGGATCACCCCTCCCCCTCTTACTTTCTCCCTCAGCTGCAACCCCCCCTCAGGTTCATTGTCCGCCTTCCCTCAGCATGCTAGGCCACGTTGTTCTCCACCCTTTTCATCCTTGGTGTGGGTTTTTATTTTATCTTATTTTTAGGGCTACACGTGGTGATCCCTCCTTGATCTACCCCACCCCCACCCTCATTTTTTTTTGGGGGGGGGAGGGGGTTGTGTGTGTGTGGGTGGAAATAAAATAAAACCAAATCCAAGCAAAACACACAGATCTGTTCTGGCGATTCTTATTTTCTGTGTCCACAACCCCCACCCCCCCCCACCCCGATTGTGCGTCTGTTTCTCTGCGTGATGGAATAATTAAAATACAACTGGCAAACAGTTTTGGCTCTTCTATGTTGGCTCGCTCTGGGTCCTCGGGTTTTATCGCCCCGCTCTGTGTGGTGAAAACCTGCTTCCTTTCTCCTTCCCAGTGTCATCTCTCGAGCACGGCCTCTTTCCCTCTTTCGCTGCCTTTTGTCTCTGGTCTCCAGGGCTTCCACTGTCACATCATACGGTTTTTCCATCATATTTGGCATTTTTGACCCGATCTACTGCTCCGGCTTGCCAGCATTTTCTTGTTAGCTATAGAGCATCCCCTACTGATCTCGTCAAGGCATTTTTAAAAACCCGTTTCCAACCGCTTTCCTAAATTAAAAGAGAGAGAACGAGAGAGAGGGAGGGGGACAGGAGGGAGAATTTTAAAAATGTCCTCTCTCTACAAAAGTAGGCTGGTGGGGGTTTGGCGTTAAGAGGCTTCTTTTAAAATGTGGGTTTTTCCCCCCTGTAAAAAAAGGGAAATTCTTCTTGTGGTTCGTGCCCTGGATCCTGCAAATCCCCATTTCCAGGTATTTCTGCTACTTCCCACACATCTACAAGTGAATGTTCCTGGAGTTACTCTTTCTGTTGTTATTTAGAATTCCAGCAAACATGTCGTATGTGCTGGACATCACAGTTCCAGAAGGATGCTGACAAATCCGAACAAGTTCAGAGGAGGACAACATGGATGAATAGGGGGTGGGCGGGAAACCAAGCCTTAGGGCAGTGGTGGTGAACCTTCACCACTCCAGGTGTTTTACACCACAACTCCCATCGTCCTTTGTCAATGGCAACGCAGGCTTGGAATTCTGGGAGCTGTGGTCCAAAACATCTGGAGGGCCAAAGGTTCGCTCCCACTGCCTTAGGAGGAAAGACTGCAACAATGGGGCTTGTTTAGCCTTGACAAAAGAAGACTGAAGGGCGATAGGATAACACTTTTCAAATACAGTGGTGCCTCTACTTACGAATTTAATCCGTTCCGAATGCATGCTCTTAAGTCGAACAACTCTTAAGTAGAGGTACCATATCTTTAAAAAACTAAAAAAAAACCTAAACATAAAAATTAAAAAAAAAAACCATTGTAAGTAGAGCAGACCACATCTAAAATTTGTAAGGCAGCAGTTAAAATCTCAATGCGCTTAAGCCAAATTGCTCTTAAATAGAACCGCTCTTAAGTAGAGGTACCTCTGTACTTGAAAGGCCATCCTACAGAGGAGGTGCAGGATCTATTCTCATTCTACACCGAGCACAGGATACGCAACAATGGGTTCACGTTACAGAGAGCCAGATGTTGGGTGAATATCAGTAAAAACATCCTAATGGTTAGAGTAGTATGACAATGGAACCACCAGCTTGGGAGGTGGTGATTGCTCCAATGCTGGAGGCATTCTAGAGAAGCTTGGACAGCCACCTGGCAGATATCCTTTGATCTGATTTCCTTCCATGAGCAAAGGGTTGGGCTTGATGGCCTTAGAAGGCCCCTTCCAGTGTCCAGATGGTGTGATTCTATCATACCATTGAATCAAAGGGCTGATGTGTTTTGCAGTTCATCAAGCAGCGGCTCACCCTCCTTTGCCCAAGTGTGTCTTATAATCAACTACATGTCCATTTACAAGCCTGCCACAATGCAAAGCATTACAGTCCTTTGCCGTCAGCCGATCTTTCCTGAACAACATGGACTCTGCAAGTCAAGGCTCCTTCTCATAAAGAAGTGATGGAAAATTCTTATTTCTGTGGGTGGATGTGAAATTTCTCAGCCTTTCAGCTCGCAGGGTCAACATCCAAGATGTGGATCCGCTCTGAGTAGCAGACATTTTAATGGCTAAAGCATCTGCGGCTTGGTCTAAACTTGACGTACCTCTGGTTGGTTCAGGGCTCATGCAATCTTCCTGCTAGCACCCAACGGTGCTGTGGCAATTTCATAAGCCCTTTCAATCTCGTTTTGTCCAAGAAGTGACATATGTATTTTTAATTATGCCCTCCGTATTCACTTTCATCCTCACTTCCTGATGATTGTGCATGCTTTCTGAAGTACTGTGTGTTTTGTTTTAAAGTTTCCATGAAAGGAATTTAAAGTTTAAGAAAGGAAGGGCTGCTCTTGATTAACTTTTCAGGGTACAGAAATTTACGTCTGGCTGAATTTCTCTTGATGACACACAATAAATGGAGAGGAAATCATAAAAGGGGCCACCTAAGATGCTGAGCATCCTCCTCCTTCAACTTGAAAAGGTTCCTTTAAAAGGACACTTAAACCTCATCCCTACATCCCAATGCTTCTTTTATTCACTCTGAATGCCTTTTATGAGATTCATCTTGGCGTTTGATCCATTACCCTTTCTTGGTTGCCTTGTTTAATCTTTTTTATTGCAGTTCCCTCTCCCCCCCCCCCCACAAATTAAGATGTTATCGGCCTTTTCTCATCCTCTGTTATTTTATGTTTTGAGTTTCCTCAAAAGTTTTTGCCTCCTCTCAAGCTGCATTGCCCTTCCTTTAAGCTTGGCTGGGTCCAGCCAGGGGTCTAGAGGATATTCTGCACGTCTGCCAACTTGCACCGAGACAGATCAACACACACTGCCTTTGGGATCATCCTGAGTTACAGGAGACCTAAGGCCATGGACACGTTGAGGAATTCTGGGGCTTCTGCAAACCCCACAGAAATATTTGATATAAAGGTCAGTCCTGAGATGTATCATGGAGATTCTGGAAATGTACACAATCTTGATTCCTACCAGTGGGTTCCCAGATGTTCTTCCTGAAATCCTGGTCACCACAGCTAATGGTGAAGGCTTCAGGGAGTTTTAGTCCAAGGACATATGGGTGGCCTGGTGATCTATTCCAATAAAGCAGTTTTTCTGTCTCACCGAGGCTTTGGTAAGTTTAAGATTTCTTACCTGCTCGCTCAAGACCAAATTATCTCGACTTCCCAACTGGCCAGGAAATTAGCGGGGCGACCATGGATCAGTCAGAGTCTCTGAGACAGGCTGACCTCATTGTGAGGAGAGGAGGGAGAGGGAAATTCTTTGCAGATTTTTGGCTCACTGTGTGTGTATGTTGTCTTTTTATAGTGGTGACTGACTCTTCGTGACTCCATGTCCATGGAGTTTTCCTGGCAGGAATATTGGAGTGGTTTGCCAGTTCCTACTCCAGGCACCTACAGCACCTGGTATTCCCTGATGGTCTCCCATCCAAATACTAACCAGGGCCGACCCTGCTTAGCTTCTAAAATCAGGTGAGATCGGATGTTCTTAGGGCATCTACTAGATGTACATAAATGTAGCCAATGAATCATAAATATATGTCCTGCTGAATGATGGGGTAGTGTGCTGCTGGCATTCCCCTGTGTTCTTCCCAGAGGGTGCAGGAGCCCCATCTCTGATTTGGCAGCTGTCTTCAGAAACAGCAACATATTTATTGCTTCTGTCTGTCTGTTCGTTACATTCACATTGTGCCCACCTACTGCCTAAGCACTATTCAGGGTGGCTCACACAACAGTTGATACTCAACCACCCAATCCTACCCAATGGGACATGAATAAAGAGAACCAAGAAACACTAAAACCCAGGATGTCCCTCACCCCCACCCCACCCCCACCCCAAAAAACCCCACAAGGAAATCTGGACAGCAAATCAAAATCCACAGTCAATTCAGATCCCTTCATGGGCCTATGAGGATGTCAAAGGGGCAAGATTTATCCAAAAGACTCTTCATGTGAAATGGAGTGTATGCATTTCCCAAAGGCCAGGAAGGGAGGGTAAGACATTCCATGGCATTGCAGCCACCATTGAGAAGCTACGTAAGACTAACTGGTTCAAGGTCCCCCAGTGAATTTCATGGCCAGCTGCGAGTTAGAGTCCAGGTTTTTTTCAAGGATGGCAAACTATCACAGTCTCTGACAGGCAAGGAGAATATGCTAGATGTTCTTGCACTCAAGGAGGAGACAAGTGACATTCTACATCTATGCCGGAGGCAAAGAGGAAGAGGGAGCTTCTTTCTGGTTCTAAATCTAGAAACCAACAGGATGAGTAGATGGATTCAACTTCATAGAAGTGGTCCTGTGCTCTGTTTTATACCTTCCCCTACCTCCAAGTGGAAGAGTGTAGGAATGATAAGACTACACATTGGTCCGGGTGGACAGAATGTCATCAGCTTGTGCCGCCTCCCTCACTAGCCCGGCTGAGACTCTTTATTAGGAGTGATAAACAAGGCATCACACACGTGGGAGGGGTGGATAATCATTGACCACAGGACAGAGGAAAACAGAGGAAGGATGGTCTTCGGTCACCTAGCTGGGGTATGCAAACCTTATCTGAGTGAACCACAGGCAGCTTGTTGGTCCTACAAACCCATCTCATAGGCTTCCTGGCTGATCTGGGGGGAGAGATACAGACCAAGCTGGCTTCCTGAATATATGGGCTATGGAATTCATTTCCTTCCATCCGGGGCCTCCCCGCTCAGATGGAGAGGTTTAATGATTCTCAAATGCCTCAACCCAAGCAGCCAGCTGGGGTACTGTCTTCTGCCCCAAGGGGACATCTCTATAGAAGAGATAGAGGGAGGGATGTATCTTATAAAAAACCAGCTGGCAGGGACTGTTTCTGCTTGTCTCATCTGTCGAAGGCAGTTTTCTCACTCTGCCTAACATTAGGACCGGGTTTAGATTCCTCCTCCTTCAAGCGGCATAGGTTGCTTACCACCGTCTTCTCTCCTTCACATTAATCCTGTCTCTAAGAAGCACAGGTCACAGAACTTTATCTCTTTTCCTAAATTATTCTTCACCCTGGAGATAAAAAAAAGCCCTTGCATTTCTTTTCTTTGAAGTGTTGGGAACAGAAAGCACTAAAAAACAACCTTGGAATTTTGTTTGCAAATTGAGGCATCTTCAGAAAAGTCACTGCTGGTATTATTTGTAATTGAATTCTAAGTGGTTTATGGAATCTGCTACTTGTGGGGGGGAGATAAATTTGCTGAATGTCATGGAAACTTCACGGAAATTTAATCTAATATCTATTAGGAACCAGCTCTGTTTGTCAAAGAAGCAAACTTGTAGATGTGAAGGCAAAGAAACAGAGGAAACCATTGTCTTAAAAACAGAGGCAACAAGTATCTGCAGATTGGTGTAAAAGAGTATTCCTGAAACATACATAGTCTGATAAATTCAGACCATCATGTGAAAATATTAGGGATGGGCACAAAACAAACAAACGGTGTTTCATTTCATTCTGTTTCGGGGGGGGGGGCGCATTTCATATCATTTTATCTCCTACGAATTTTTACAACAAAAATTCATACGAAACTAAACAAAACCGAAGTATTTTTTACACAAATACACATTTTTTTCAGTGTTTCTTTAACAGAGGTTAAGAGTAAGTGAATATCGGGTGTGCCATTATAAAATGCATCAGATCTGCTGTCCACATGTAGACATTTTCTATACTGTATCTCAGTACAAAAATGATCTTAATGGAGACAAGATGCAAGAAATCAGATGAAGACCGAAACTTGGAAGTACAGCTACTAAGGATCTAGAAAAATAACATGGCACTGTTCTGAGTTCTAGATGCTACTAGGGATGGGAAGAATATTCACTACGTCCTTCATTCTTTTTGATTTAGGCTGTCCCATCTTGACGAGGCACCTTGTCAAAGAAATTTCAAGCCATGTGAGATTCCTTGCCACCAGGCAAGGCCATTTTATGGAATGTGGTTCTCTCTCCTTGAGATTCACAAAGTCTACCAGACCACCCCAAGGCCTTTTGCTCTGACAACCAAAGAGCCAACACATAGCTAGTGGTGTCTCTGATTTTCTTATTGGTCCAGAATGACACAGGATAACACCTCATACAATGTTCTGCACAGAGCATGAGGTGCCAGTTTGTAATCCTAGTTTATAGGAAAGTGAGCAAACTATTCTACATAACTCTTATGAACTGAAAAACCTATCAGTGTGTGCAACATGATAATCCGGTGACAGCTGTGATGTGTTGCCCCCAATGGAATATACTTTAATCTTTCCAAATGACAAAGGCTGGTTTGTGTTCAGTGCATACTGCCAGGGATGTCAATCCTTATTTGTCTCGTCTTGACACAGAAGGATGAGAAACTGTATCATCATTTGTTTTGTTGTAGAAGAAGGAAAGCATTTTGGGCCATTTTCAGCAGGGGGAGATAATGCTGTACGCCCCCTCAGAATGAAGCAAAAGCTGGAAATAATGTTTTTTCACCAATTCAACAAAATAACAATGTTTGATGCTATGTCATATGGACATTTGAGGATCAGAAGCCTTGGATGAGTTGCCTTGGATGGGTTGCTTGTGTCTTTTTTTAAAAAAAATCACCCAATAGTTGTGGGTTTGATCTGTTGCAGTGTTTGGCTTCCCTATGTGAAAGGTCAGCGGTTTTTGCAGAGAGACAGTTTGCACCAACCACAGAGATCTTGATGAGAGAGAGAACAAATTAATAATGTTCCCTTCCTCATTTTGGGGGGGGTAGGGGGAGGAAAGGCACCTCAGGTTCTTGAAAAATCCCCGTCAAGGTGTTTCCTCAACCAAGACCCCCTAAACCAAAGAGAACGAAGGATTTACCAATTCTTTGCTCCACCACTGCAAATTGCCTAAATACTGGAGCTAATGAGAAAAAAAAATGCTGTTTGCCTGTCAATGACAGGAATTATTTCCAGCATTTAGCACCAGCGGGCAGCCATCCTGGGCAACAAACTTCACAGTGATGCACAGTTGATCCAAAAGATGGCATGGAGATCATGCAAAAAATTCCCTTTGCATACCTCGAGTGGTAGTTAAAAACCAAGCCGGAAGCATTTTGTAGTTTAGTTTAGTTTATTTTTGGAGGGGGAGGAGGAGGTGGAGAAGAACAGGAGGGAGCAGGCAAGGCATAGACCAACAAGGGTTTGTGTGTGTGTGTGTGTGTGTGTGTGTGTGTGTGTGTGTGTGTGTGTGTGTGTGTGTGTGAGAGAGAGAGAGAGAGAGAGAGAGAGAGAGAGAGGGTCTTATAAAATGGAGATTATTCCCCTTTACTTCTCTGCATCACGAGTCTAAATTTGTCACTGTCCAGAAGCAGAAATCAGGGCTTTTTCCACCTTCTCTCTCTCTCTCTCTCTCTCTCTCTCTCTCTCTCTCTCTCTCTCTCTCTCTCTCTCTCTGTGTGTGTGAGAGAGAGAGAGAGAGAGAGAGAGAGAGAGAGAGAGAGAGAGAGAGAGAGAGTGGTGTGTGTGTGTGTGTGTGTGTGTGTGTGTGTGTGTGTGTGAGAGAGAGAGAGAGAGAGGGGGGGGGACTCACCAGGGCCATACGTTGGACAATACCTGTAGAGTGGTGTGTGTGTGTGTGTGTGTGTGTACTACAAGAGCTCTGCTAGCTTCGTTTGTGAATTGGATAAAGAGCAGGTTCAGAGGAGCACTGGGGCAGCTGTCTTAGCCATGGCTCCCCCTCAGAAGAGCCCGGCGTGCTGCGTAAATGGGATTTGAGCTTGTTTGATAATTGTTCTCACATGGGCCCTGCTGAGCTACCCAGAAAACTCCCACCCCGTGTCCTAAACAATAATTTGAGAGAGCAGCCTGGTCTTTGGACCCAGCTGAGGTGATGATGGTTGTAGCCAAGTTTCAGAAGCCCATAACTCCCAGGTGAGAGGCATAAAGCAGGTACCTTACTTACTCTCCAACTGTTCTCTCTTATTTTCCTGGCAGCCTCATGTGTTTTCAACGACCACCAACTTTCTAGAATGACTTCTGAGGTTGTGTCTTTGTTGAACCATAGCTCTTCTTATGATTTTTTGGAGGGGAGCTGGCCAGGAAAACAGCTCCCCAAACCCCTTTACTTGTTAATCTATATCAGTGCACAGAGCTGCCTAGATGCCCTAAGCACATCTGATCTCGCCTGATTTCAGAAGCTAAGCAGGGTCGGCCCTGGTTAGTACTTGGATTGGTGACCACCAGGGAATACCAGGTGCTGTAGGCACTTGGAGTAGGAACTGGCAAGCCATTGCAGTACTCCTGCCAAGAAAACTCCATGGACATGGGGTCACGAAGAGTCGGTCATGAGTGTAACGATGCAACACACACACACATCAGTGCACAGAACTTGGCCTCTCTATCTCCATTCTGCCCACAGGATTGTGCACGTTAATCTCCAGTTGGACCCCAAGCTTTTTCTGAGCGATGGGTTAGCCATCATGTCATCTTCATTTTTTAAAAAAAAAATATTCCAAACATACCATTCCACTGTTTCTAGATATTGGTAGAATCTAAAACCTGGCAGAGTGAGGCCAACGTCTCAGCTAGGGTAGACCCTTTGATCAATGGGAGTTACATACGTGTTGACTTATATTCTTCAGGACAAGTCTACTCAAGTTAGTATTGAGCCTTGAGCTACAGTTTCCATACTTTCCCCCTTTTGGCCAGTATGAACAAGATAGTCATGACTGGTCCATAGAATCAATGAATCATAGAATCATAGAGTTGGAAGAGACCTCAAGGGCCATCCAGTCCAACCCCCTGCCATGAAGGAACCCCATCACAGTCTTTCCGACAAATGGCCATCCAACCTCTGCTTAAAAACCCCCAAAGAAGGAGACTCCACCACCCTCCTTTGTGGCAGCATATTCCACTGCCAGACAGCTCTAACTGTCATGAAGTTCTTCCTAATGTTCAAGTGAAGTCTCCTTTCCTGTAGTTTGAAACCATTTCCCCGGTCTCTGAAGCCATGGAAAACAAACCTGTTCCCTCTTCCATATGACATCCTTTCAAATATTTAAACATAGCTATCATATCCCCCCTTAGCCTTCTTTTTGAAAGGGTAAACATTCCCAGCTCACAAAGGTGTCCCAACATCCGGATGATGTTGGTTGAGTCCAACATATTTTAGCAGGTGATAAGTTCCTTACTTTATAATGCAGGTCGGTCCATACACATCTCCTATCGTGTGGTGTAGACCAATGTGTTGCAAGGAGAAAGTTCCAGTTTAGACGCCATTGACTGCCCAGTTGACACTCAAGATGGATACTCTCGCCTGAAGGCATCATTCTTCCAAACATCCATTTCCAGAAGGCTCGTCTCAGCGTAGAATCTTTCTAACCAATTCAGCACATGAGATTGCAAAGAGACTGGACCCTCTCCCAAAGTGAAATAGGACAGAATTGAGGCTATTGTACTGTGGGCATCTCACGAGAACACCAGACTCTCTGGAGAAGACACTGAGAAGCTGGAAAAGAAGATAACCAATCAGGAGAGTCATGGACTCCATAAAGGAAGTTGAGTGTTGGTTTGAACCCAGATCTTTACAACACAGCGACTCTGGAGAGAAGTGGTGTTTCAGTTTCTTAAGATGGAATTCTACCTCTTAGTGGAATGGAGGAAGGAAAGGACTTATCTACCCTCCAAATCAAGGAGAACCCAGTCTTCCTCTGTACAAGTAGTTTAAATGTCTTCCATTAAAGTGAGTTCTCCTCTTGTCTCTCCCCCCCCCCCTCACCCATGCACTTCTTCGGATAAACTCCTGCTGGTAGGTCTGGAAAGCCCTGTGCTGTAAAAAGCTGAAACCCTGGTGAAATAAAGACCAAAAAAATGGGGGGGGGGAGTGGGGAGGGGGGAAGAAAGAAAGAATCTTACAAGAAGAAGTTCAAAAGAAACATCATCTCAGAATGAAGTTTTCAAGCTATGTTCCAAGGCAAGGCGGTTTTCATCTGCAAAGCTTTGAATTGCGAATGCATGCCAGGAAAAGTTACTACTAGGTTAAAGTTTAAATGACAGAGAGAAAGGATAGGGAGAGAGGGGGGGTTAAAAAAAGAAGAAGAAGAAGAAGAAGATTAAACATATTCTGTCTGGACAGTGGAACAAAGACTTTGAATCCTTATCTATACACCTGTCTATAGTCTGTCTAAGTTCTTGGAGTCCCACAGAGGGTGTGTGATAAAGTCCCCTTATTGTTCATTTTAAAGATGGAAGTAATTGAAAGGAAAGGTAAGAGAAGGGAGGGCCATGCTCAAATCAAATGTGACTGCCTGTATGCTTAAAAAATAATTTAAAGGGAAAGGGAATCTGTCAAGCAGTTCATATTATGGAAATACGACTGTACATGAACAATTTCTTTCTTTCTTTCTTTCTTTCTTTCTTTCTTTCTTTCTTTCTTTCTTCTTTCTTTCTTCTTCTTCTTCTTCTTCTTCTTCTTCTTCTTCTTCTTCTTCTTCTTCTTCTTCAAGGAACTGCTATTCTTTGAAAGAGGTTTTTCCTCTCTCTTCTGTTCTTTTCAAATGGACTGAAATGTCACCGTGAAAATGGATAATTCTTTAAAACAGCTGCTCTAAGTAGCCAGTTTTCAGGTTTGGAGTCAAAGCTAGCAATGTGGGTGGAGATGATTGAGGTCTGCTTTCCACCGACCCACCCCCACCCCTCAGGTTTAAGGGCTGTTCTATTTCTGGCCAGCGATGGTATCCTTATGTGGAGTTTTCCTAAGAGGGCTCAACCAAGGTGTATATCTTCTACAGCCTAGGTGGGAGGAGCAGTGGTTCTCAACGTTGGGTCCCCAGATGTCCTTGGACTACAGCCCCCAGGAACCTTGGCTGGCACTGCTAGTGGTGATGGCTTCTGGGAGTGTGAATCCAACTTTGGGAACCCATGGTTGGAGACCATCACATGGTTGGAGGAGGAGGAGGAGGAGGAGGAGGAGGAGGAGGAGGAGGAGAAGAAGAAGAAGAAGAAGAAGAAGAAGAAGAAGAAGAAGAAGATGAGATGATGATGATGATGATGATGATGATGATGATGATGATGATGACAACGACAATGAGTGAGAGATGGATAGGCCCATCCTATTTGTCTAGATCCTGGGACTGAACAGGAATTGCAATTCCAGCAAATGGTGTTTCTTGGATCTCATCCCTTGTTTTCACTTTCGTTTGTAATGAGATATGATGGCCAGAGAAATGAGGTCGTTAGGATTGTTATGCAGCATACATTTCTTTCTCATTGTAATCCCCATGAGCTGAAATTTTGAAGCATTCCTCTTGGCTTCTAACTTAATGTCCTGTCATTGATTTGGTTTAACTTCGCGCATTGGAATGAGTTTTTTCTTTTCTGTTTTTCAAGTGAGTTTAACTGGGCTGATGAAATACAGAGAGAAAACACACACACATAAACAAACACAAAAAACAATGAGTGGGAGTTACTGTCTTCAGACCAAACATGTTTGTACATTAAATCTCATTTCCCTTCTTTATTTTTATGAACAATGGGACAGCTTGAGTACTGGGAAAGTCTCTTAATTAGGCTGAGTTCAAGATAGGCTCACAGGATGGTGCAGCCAGAAGGCAACCCAAGAATCCTCAAATTTGCAGGAAAACTAAGACTAAAGAATAGTTTTTATCCTAGAGCGGTATCTAAGTTAGATGTGATGGTTTTGAGCATTTAACTTGGTTTTAGCATTTAGCAGTTTTCAAGTCGTGTTTTAAATTTTGTAAGTGGTTTTAAGAGTTTTTAATTTCTTGTATGGTGTTTTATGTGTTTTATATGGTGCCTTGTTGTTTGGAGTGTGTAGTGGAACAGCACTCGTGCATATCTTGCATATGCATAATGACAATAATAAAACTCTATTCTTATTCTATCCTATTCTATTCTAAAACAACAGCTATAGTAGACGTCCACCCTGTTCCTCTGAGACAGAGCCAGCCTGTATCACCTTGGCCAAGCTGCACAGTCCCTGGGTGCCCCCCCACCGAAGACAGGAATGGGTGAACCACTTCTGAGTACTCCCTACTTCCTAGAGACCCCTGAAAACCCTACATTTTATATGTGACAATGATGCTGTTCATTATATTTGCATTTTACACGTGTTTTTAAGAATGATTTATCAAAAATTCAGAGAAGTACATAATCCTACAGTTAATATTGCCTCCATGATGGCCAAAATCACTCATGAGGTGTGAATCGGGTCACTCCACAGGGTAAGGTCCTCAATGTTTCCTGAGCTTAACAGGGGGAAGTACAAGTATAGTGACAGAAGGTATGAAACAAGGATACGTGGAGTGTGTGTGGCTACAGGTGGGGGGAACAAGCTTGGAAAAGCATTAATCCCCTGCCTAATAAAGCTGTATATCATGTTCTGTGGTGCTGCTCCCCTCCACCCCTCCCCTTACTTACTGGATGCTGTCGTTTCTCCTCCCACATACACCTGTGGGCCTGTCATTCGACAAAAAAGGACTGTACCAAGGTTAATCCTAATGGCTAAATTATGCAAATTCAAATTAAAAATATTTTCTTAACAGAAGATGCATAAATTATTCCCAGTAGGCCCACAAGTGACAATAAATTTCACGCTTCTGGAAATTAACATGGCCCATTTCTAGTACCTTGCTGTTCCATGACAAAGGATGCATTATTCATTGCGTTTGTACAAAGGATGCTGTCTCCTTCTCAGTTTCTTTAAGGGAGGACATTGGGGTGCAAGATGGTATTCCCTAGGAGGTCTTCTCAGGGGCTGCAGGGAACAGCCGGGCTGCTCAAGAGGATGATGGATGGAAAAGGAAGGGCGCCCTCAGACGCCTGGATTATGAGGTGGACTTTATTGGCAGAGAGAGAGAGAGAGAGAGAGAGAGAGAGAGAGAGATGGAAGGAGGAAAGCTTTGAATCCTCTCACCTTTGAATGGTAGAATTGGGAGGAACCATTGTAAGCTGCCTTGGGCACCATCATTTAGTGGAAAGGTGGGCTATAAATTGGATGGATGGATGGATGGATGGATGGATGGATGGATGGATGGATGGATGGATGGATGGAAATTCCATCACTGACCACCTGCAAATAAAGGAAATGTGTGGCTGAACTAGCCCAGATGGATGACCAGTCAACTTCTCCCTAAACCCTCCAGTAAAGGACAGCCTATCTAGGTGGTCCATTTTCACTGAGGAATAACATTTACTGTTGAGACATTCTTTGAACATTGAGTCGCTCTTGGCTTTCTTCAAATTTAATCTAAGAGCCTCGTGGCACAGTGGTTAAATGCTTGTACTGCAGGTAAAACTGTGCTCACGACCTGGGGTTCAATTTATTTCCTCTATTGAACTTCCATACCACCCATTTAGCTAACAGCTACTCTGGGCAGTTCACAACCCAAATAAATAATATTCATGCCTGCCACATCCAAGGACTTCACAAAGAGAGCACAAGGGACCACCCTTTGTATCATGTTTGAGCCCTGAAATGTAAGGAACAGCAAGCTCTTATCTCGGTCTGGAGCAAATGATTTCCCCATACAATAGAGAGTGTGTTTAGGTGCGGGTTTATTTGTTGCTGCTGTTGCTGAAACCATCAAATGTGGTGACGTTTGTCCATAAGCTCGGGTCAGGAGATATTTCCCTTAAACCAGGCATACCCAAACTTCGGCCCTCCTGATGTTTTGGACCACAACTCCCAGAATCCCAAGCCTGTATTTCCTATGGCAAAGGACTGTGGGAGTTGTGGTCCAAAACATCTGGAGGGCCAAACTTTGGACATGCCTGCCTTAAACCATGGCCCACCTATTGGAAGGGGAGAATGATATTTTTTTTAAAAGAAGTGGATTGAGGCCGGGGTGGGGTGGGGAGGCAGGTTGGGAGAGTTGATTGTTGATCAGCTAATTATTTTGGAAGGAGCGAGGGTGGGCGGGAATGAACTTGCATCCGTGTTGAATAGAATCAGCAAGCTGCAACTGGCGGGTCTAACCAAACTAATCTGAAAGCCTGGCTTCCCTGCGGAGGCAGGGAAATGTCAAAGCCCAGAGAGAGACACACTTCATTTATGCAGGCTAGCCTTTTCTGTCACATATTCAACAGACCTTCCTGGAAAAGGGCCATCATTCTTTAAACAACTTTAATGTGCAGTTGAGAGAGAGAGAGAGAGAGAGAGAGAGAGAGAGAGAGAGAGAGAGAGAGAGAGAGAGAGAGAGAGAGAGAGAGAGATATGGAAGGAGGAAAGCTTTGAATCCTCTCACCTTTGAATGGTAGAATTGGGAGGAACCATTGTAAGCTGCCTTGGGCACCATTGTTTAGTGGAAAGGTGGGCTATAAATTGGATGGATGGATGGATGGATGGATGGATGGATGGATGGATGGATATTCCATCACTGACCACCTGCAAATAAAGGAAATGAGAGAGAGAGGGGGGGGTAAATGAATATCTGCCTTTGTGCACAAGAAATTTCGTTGCTAGGTCCCTTGTCTTTCTACCATACCCCTACTCTGGCTATGGTGAATGGGCTTCACTCAGCGTAGCTTCGCCATTCCCTCCCTCTACGTTTGATATGTTAATGCCAAAATTATCTTTCAAGGCCAGGGGAGGGGGAGGAGAAGGAAAGACTTAACTTATAACATTCTTATATGTGCATAGTGACTCCTGCATTTAATCAGATCAAGGAAGCATTTTGCTGGAGAACCTCTGTAGGAACAGGGCTGTAACATGATCAAAGAGCATCTTATATGCTACGCCCACAGAGGAAATCTGTCACGGTTGTTAAATTCTCCACCTGGACCAAAAAAAAAAAAAAATCCAACCCAAGATGCCTTGAGTAAAATAATGAAAGTGAGATAATTTAAATCCACGGGCAAGACCTATTCAAGCAATGAAAGGTGTTGTGGGCTCCCCCCTACAAGCCCTTGCCATGTTTCCATTTGTTGAACCAAACTAACCAAAATGGGGTGGGCTGGGGATTCTGGTTTTCATTTCATCTTGCTTTAAAGCAGCAACACCGAAGTACTTGTCAAACAAAACAATCGCATGATCTCCCCAGTCATCAAGTACTAATTAGGCAGTTGCCAATTTTATTATTTCTTTATTTCTTTATTATTTACATTTATAAACCGCCTGACTTTCCCCATGGGGATTTATTTATTTATTTATTTATTTATTTATTTATTTATTTATTTATTTATTTATTTATTGTTTGTTTGTTTGTTTGTTTGTTTGTTTGTTTTTTGTTTGTTTGTTTGTTAACCGCCAGATTTTCCCAAAGGAACTCAGGGAGGTGTACTACATGTTGCAAGAACCACTTGCTCCAACATACGACATCATACACCCACAAATCAAATACAATAATGTAAAATAATAATTCATGTAACAGTATAATAAAAAGACAAATGTAATAAAATAAAAATATGCAGGCTGTTAGCAGCAAGTCCAACTGCCTGATCTCAGCTGGCAGTTTGTTCCACTTTCCCAACCTTGGGCTGTGCAGCCAGAGACCTAAACCATTGAGCTATATAGCAGTTTTCGTTTAACAATACCCAAGAAGCTCAGCTCTGGATGGGATCTCACGATCGCTAAAGTTTCGGGAAAGTCCTGACCGCTTTAGATTTGTTGTCCCCCCACTTTTGTTACATTTTTCACACTGCCTGTGGAAACATGCAGTCAGAGGTCGGACAGAGCACAGAGGGGAGAATTGCGTCTGCTTGAACATGAGAAGTGGCCATCGCCCAGCAGAAGCCGAGAGGAATGTTGACCTCTACATTTATATACTTATTTTTATGCCAGGTTTCCTGAACTTGTGGGGCAATGCTTTGGAGCAAGGAGGTTTCTAAGCACTTTTGAGCCCCTTCTTTAAAAAGCAACATGGATAAAAAGAAAAGAAATACACACTGACAGTATCGGAGGCTGTCCAAGAAGCTGGAGGCATTGCTCTTGAATTTCACTCATCCTTGTGGTGCTCTTCGTAAATCTGTGGTTGCTCAGCCACCCTGCTGGTGACCCTGCTTGATCCTGAGGTGCCCCTTGGCCATTTCTCCATTGACCTCTTGTTTCCTCTGATTCCTCCTAGTGCTGCCTGCACAGGGAAGCCAAGGCAGATGGCTCAGTGAACTTTGCCCTTTCTCTCTGCTTGACCTTGAGAAGATCTTTCCACCAGCACAAAGTAGGATGGAACATGGGGTGTATGAATATTTGCAGTATCTGCCAAGCAGTTAGATGGGCTACTAACCTCTGGGCAGAAATAGATTTAATGGTGGAATCTATCCCAATAGTAATGGAATATACAAGGTATAGTATGTGCCTTACTTAAAGAGTATCAGAAATCCCCTTTCACCACCACCATCTTTTCTTTCACCTTCTCTCATTAATATGGGTGCCCTCCATGGAGCCATGAGTAGACAGGGGCTCTTTTTATTTGTACCCGCAAGGATACGAAGACAAAGTGCCTGTGCCTTCTCCTGAGTTATGGGGGTCAAACGCTGATGGTTGTAGGAATAATTCCACATAGAAACATATTGGGTTCAACAAAGCCAGGCCTCATGCAGCAGCTTCCCCCGCAAGCATGAGTCCCAGGCTCTTTTATTAGTTGCAAAGGCAGGGCATCAGAGGTGGAGCGAGGGTCTACATGTCAGGATGGTGTAGGCTGATGAATTCCTGGGAAGGGCTTATCTGATGTAGCAGTGCCACATAGCGAGAGTCTTGATGAATGATTACTAGGCAGCTTGTTTTTTTTTCCTATGTGCCATCTCATGGCCTTGCTTGGCTAATGTGGGGGAAGAGATAAGAGCTTCCTCTGCCTCAGGCCCCATGGGACCCATTGTCATCTCATCCGGGGTTTCCCCGCACAGATGGGGTTCAATGCTTCTCAGGTGACCTTGCCTGTGAAGCCGGCTGGGGTGCTTTTTAATCTCCTCCAAGAGGATATCTCTAAAGATGGTCAACTTCCAGACACCTGCTCCTCTTTCATCTTCTTCCTTCACTGTAAGCCAGGCTTAAGTCTGGGCAGTGCATCGGGTAAATGAAACCTTCAAGTGGATGTTGGGCCTTTGAAAGCCTTCTAAACACAGGAGCATATTCTGCAAGCACAGAAAACGGACCAGGCAGAAAGAGGATTGTTGGCAGAGTGAAGACATTGGACCCCAAGTGTGACCACCAGATGCTTCAGACCACTGGCAGCAGCTGTGGGTGAAACTAGATGATTTTACTGCTCATTTTTGCAAAGGTGCTTCCCCCAAGTGGTAAAAGATTGTCTGTTATGACACATTATTTTTTTCATCTCTGCTTCCCACTTGCAGCCTATTTCGTTGGATGTTTGGTCACTGGAAGGTAAACACAAGGTTAGTATGAAGGTCTGCTGAAGGTCATATTACTGAGGAAATTCCACCCAGAGAGAGAAAATGGGATAACAGGAGGGAATAATTCATCTCAACTTCTAGTTGGACTCCAAGTAGCTATTCAAGCTGCTAGAGAACTCGGACTTTGTGTGGGAGGATGCAACACAGCTCATAAGTGGCTCATGTATTCAAGTTGGCCATTGCTCATGTGTGCTCTTAGTTTGGCCTAGAATGGGCACGGATTAGTCTGTTGAAGAGATACAGACCCTCTTTTCTGTTGGGGAAATCCACCTCCCCATTCCCCCTTGTAATTTTACCCTGCCTTTGCTCATGCAGTTGAACATTTAACAGCCTCTAATAATTCCCCCAACCATCTAATTAGACTAATAATAAAGGCTTAATTACATATCCAGTTAATCACTGAGTTTGTTCACTCGGATGCTTTTAATTGGTAAGGCAAACGGCTAATGTCTTCCAGGTCTTAAAGCCTTTCCCTGGCTGGGCTCGCAGGTATATCCACGCAAGGGGTGGTGGTGGTGGTAACGCTGAAATTTACATTGTCTGCAGAAGGCATATATTTGACGGAGATGTCATGGAATTCAAACGTAACAGCAAACCAAAGAGTATAGGCAGAGTTCATATAATAAACATGCAACATTTGGGGAGCTAAGTCATAGTGACTACATTAAAAGCCTTAATAAACTCAGTGTGTGTCCAAAGTTTATTTTATAGCAGTTAGAGACCTCGCAAAGTATCATATCCTGGGATTTGAATTTGATGGAGTTGTTAGTCTTGTGTGCTGGATGGCAGTCATGAAACGATCAACAATCGTGTTGGTCTTGGACTTCATTTCCAAGAAGCCTCGGCCAGCCTGGCCAACAAGCAGAGATTCTGGAAATCAAAGTCCATAACGGATGGAGAGCCAAGGGCCAAGGACCACCCCGTGGCAACCCGAGTGTTGTTGCACTGCAACTCCCCAAAACTCCAGGCAGCACAACTAACGGTGAACGCTTCTGGGAACTGCAGTCCAAAAATACTTAGGTCAGTGGTGGCGAACCTTCGGCACTCCAGATGTTTTGGATCGCAACTCCCAGAATTCCGAGCCTAGATTGCCAACGACAAAGGACTGTGGGAGTGTGTCAGATGAAGCTACTTGGATGATTAGTGAAACGTTTCAATCCCACAAGAAAAGAAGTCCAGTTGCCATGACTCAACTCCAGAAACCTTCATCTGAATGACCGAGAATCTCCACAGACATCTCAATTTGATGCACCTGAGAGAAAGACTTAAAGAGAAGGCTTTGAGGTCTACCACTGGGGCAGAAACAGGAAGTTTAGGCAGAGCTTAGCCTACCTAAGCTAGGCCTTTCTCCAAGGTGTTTGTCATGTTCCTGCAATAGAGGTAGAACTTCCAGAAAGGAGAATTAAGGTCAAAAAAACCCCCCACCTCTAGGTTCTACTCACGTGTCCTATTTTAAACACCTGTGGGTTGATCGGAGGATTAAAGAACTCAAGGCCTAAGAAGCAAACAACCCATAAGTGTCAAAGCCTTTTTTCTGCCTAGGAGCTAGCCTCCAAAAAAAAAAAAAAAAACAGCCAATGATTTAAAAGGGCTTTGCGTCCTCCACGCTCATGAAATCTTCAGTAGCAGTGTGTTGTACAAAGAAGGCCGAAGTCAGGAAGCTTCTTGGTATTCAACCCAGGTACTTTCTGCAAAATGGCAGTTAAAGACTCGGGAAACTGAGACACCCCCTTCCTCCCCTGGGTTTTGTATGATTCAGTAGTGTGTCTCCTAAGCCATTCTGAACGAGAGACTTTAGTAGCCCCTTGTCTTTCCTTGCTATGGAGCTATGTAGAAGGGCTCATTGCACAGACTCCTCCTTTTCTTCAGCCAGAGAAGTTAACCAAAAAAAAATCCTAATTGCTTTATGGACATTTGAAGAGTGGAGGTGCTTCTCCTGGGAATTTTTGCACTGAACCGAAAGATAACCGATGTAGCAGATGATTAAGAGAGAAAAAGAGAACCATCTTCTAAACACTGGCAGGCTTTGGTTCCAATTGAGAACCAGGTCTAATTGCTCATTTGTACTTCTGTTGTAAAGGGGGCTCTCTTTCTGAGCTTTTCTTTACTCTTAAAGGAAATGATTTGTTCTGTACTGTTTCTACGTCAACGGGGTTATTGTCTCAGAACCAGAGCATCTGTTCGGGTTTAATCTGAGACATTCGGGGTTAAAGAGGCTGAGATAGGAGAATTGACAGAAGAAACTCTGTCCAAATAATCTCCTAGATTCATAGACTTGTGAAGTTGGGAAGAAGTCTACAAGGGCATTGAGTCCAACTCCTCCGTCAAGCCAGGAGTACAAATAATAGGATATCTGCCAGTTGGTTGTTTAAATTTCTTTTGAATGCCTCCATGTTGGCATACTCACCACTTCCCAGGGTAACTGATTCAAGTTGCCATACTACTCTAACAGTTAGGAAGTTTTTCCTAATATTCAACCAAAATCTGGCTTCCTGTAACTTGAGTCCATTGTAGAGACAGGAGAGATGAGGGACACATCAAGGTAGAAACAAATGTTTGGAGAAATCTGTATTTCTGACTATTGCACTATTTTTTTCTTCCTGGATTGTAATCTTGGTTGTTAGGCATAACTCAGGATACAGACCTATAAAGCAAGTTTTCATGTGGCATGGATCAATCATGGTTTGCTTTAACATGCTTTTAAACAATCAGATGTCTTTCATGTGTCCCAGACATCCTGGCAAGCATAGTAAGTTATGACAGCTTCTGTTTTTGTTTGTTTGTTTGTTTGTTTGTTTGTTTGTTTGTTTGTTTGTTTGTTTGTTTGTTTCTATGGACCTATTAAAACCAAGTGGACCTCCATTTGCAGAAGAGCTGATTTGGGTAATTTATAGAATGGCTTGAATGGCTTTTGTATTGTTCACTGCCCTGAGTTCCCTTGGGAAAATCAGGTGGCATATAAGTATGCAAATAAATAAATAAATAAATAAATAAATTTTTTTATTTATTTATTATTTATTTATTTATTTATTTATTTATTTATTTATTTATTTATTTATTTATTTTTACACCGCTCCTCCATCTACCTATTTAGCAACACCAGTGTTTATTTTTAGAACCACTCATCTTGATGAAATCTACAAATCCAGCACATCCAAATGTTATGGCCAAGTTCCCCTCCCTGTGACCAAAACACCCTGCAGTCCCCAAAGAGTGATTGTTCCTGAGCATAAAAAAAAAATACCCTATCCATAGCAGCATCTTGAAACAAGCTTCGGCACCCTAGGGAAGTACCATAAATGAAATCTAAAAATTGGACGTTGGAAGTCTCGGTCAACGGCAAAAGGCACAGTAAGCCATGACTTGGAAAAGATGCAAAGCAAATGAAAGACAGAGAAGAATTTCCCTGAATTAGTCCCTCTCGTTATTTGTCTGTTTTATTGCCCTGTGCTTCCTGCGCTTTGCTGGAACATAAAATAAAAAATAAATGGCTACCATTCTCCCTGGACCTCAGCGGCAGTTCATTTGATTGGATGCCCCCTCCAGGTTGACTGGTAGCATCAAGGCAACCGTCACTGCGAAACACACAGAGCCACTGTGCCACAGAGCACATGCTACATGTTACCTTTAAAAGCATATTTAAAGGCGTTTCTTTCTTTCTTTAAAAAAAAAAAAGGAGCCTTCGTTCCTCACTCACGGCTTATTGAAGAAGGAGGTATCAAGGACAGGAAAAGTAGAACGGCATGTGGGTGGACAGTTTCTGGACGGTTTCCATTAAATAATGCTATTTTTTAAAAAACTTTCTTTACCTAATCCAGCATCTAAATATTAACCCCCAGCCTTAAATATGACAATAAATATTTGGGGGGGGGATGTTTTTAAGCACTAAGCAAAAGGCAGCAGCAACATGGGTTGCCTTCTGAGGCCGACAGAATGTTTTCTCAGAACTAGGATTATTTCCGGCATCTCTCCTCAGATCTAATCCATGGGCAGCTTGTCTGCAGCTGGAGAGGAGGCCCTTTGGATCCTGTACACTTGTGCTGTGAAATATTGATGGGCAGACATGGGGACAGGATCTATGTGACTCCCAAGTCCTGCTTCAGAGCTGGCTGGCTGGCTGGCTTGTTTTTTTGGTAGAGGGGTGAGAAAACAAAAGGTATCCTTTGATGCTACCGCTAACTTGGTCTCTGCAGGATTCAGGCCTGATGAGCCCCCCCTGGAATCTTCAAACCTCAAATGCACCAGAAATTACATCTCATATAACAATGCGGAATATGACTTTGAGCTGCAAAAATGAACGTATTCACAGGCCTAGGTTTTAAGAGCCATAGAATGTACTTATTAGCATTTTGCTGAGACCCATAGAAACAATTTCAGCATCAGATTTTCCTTTTCCTTTTGGGGGTGTAATGTGCCGGCGGGCTTGAAGTTGCTTATAGCATATTTTGGGCTGAGCTGAAATAAGTCCACGTACTTTGCTACATGTTTAGTAAAGCAAAGTGTTCTGCTTATATACCACCCCATGGTAGGTTACACATTGCGCCCCCCAGCAAAGTTGGGTACTCATTCTACCGACCTCGGAGGATGGAAGGCTGAGTCAACCATGAGCCGGCTACCTGGGATTGAACCCAGGAGGAGGAGGAGGAGGAGGAGGAGGAGGAGGAGGAGGAGTTGTTAGAGTCATGGTAAGTCTGAAGCCATTTGATGACATAAAAGTGCATCATGCCTTGATTTGAGCTAGAGGCAAAAGAATGGAAATTGCCTGAAAAGTAACTCTCTCTCTCTCTCTCTCTCTCTCTCTCTCTCTCTCTCTCTCTCTCTCTCTCTCTCTCTCTCTCTGAATGATGCAGCTGGGACCCTGTGGATCACTGAGTCCAACCTCTGACCAGATGCCCAAACCACGTAGCTCTCCAGCAGTTATATTTATGGGGCCTTGTTTCCTGGAGGGTGCATCAGCTGCCCAAAATGAAGATGGAGGGTGGGGGGAAGAGAGAGGCGGGGGAATCAGCAGGAGTGTAAAGATCCCCTTCCCTTCTCTCAAAATTGGTAATTTGGGGGTGCTGATATTTTTAAAAAGATGAGTCATAATTCCTGGAGGTCTCCATGGAACTGTGATTCATCCTTTTTTAGTGAGGGAAAAATAAGAGAGGTCAGCAGCCACACACACACACACACACACACACACACACACACACACACACACACACACACACACACACACACAAAGCCATCTTGAAGGGCTATGTGTGCAAATTAATCCCTCCAAGCATTGCAAAAGAGAGAGAAAAGTGAAACAATAACAGTAAAAAAATGGGACAAGAGCTTCAGCTGTTCCCTGCATTGTGGCCCATGGCTCCCCTCTGCCAAATAGTAGGGCCGGCTCGGGTAACAACAATGCTATAAAAGTGACGACCACTGCTAAATGTTATTTTTATGTCTTCCAGCAGCTTATGAGTTTTTGGTATACAGTTGTTTTTTGTTTTTTTTAAAGTCATGAAGATTTTCAAAAGTGTTTCAGCGGTCACATTTGTGGCTTTTAAAACAAGAAAACAATGTGTGTTTTGTTGTTTGAGTGTGGCTGAAGGAACCCAGTGAGAAATTGTGCATATAATACATTGTGAGGTGAAATGTTTGTGTGTAATCGTTCTTTTCAGCTATTATTGAGCTCCATCTGCTGGCAGCATGGAAGAACTGATATTTACTCCCCAAGTATATGTTGCTTTGTGTGGTTGTTAAAATATATTTTCCTGGAATGGTTTGTTTCCAGAGTGTTCTGTATGTATGGGACAATGTGGGAATATCTGAGTGACAACTAGTTGACAACTGTCGTTTCCTAAGATACTGTATGAATGTTATTTTAAATAAAAACAACACCCATGAAGCAAAGAAATGTCCATTGTTGAGGCAACCTGAAGGACGCGGAAGGAGACGAACTGTGCATAACTGCCTTTGACATCTCTCACCTTTTCGACCAAGCACGACTTGTCGGCTTTCGTCGCAAATAATAACTTGTGTTGAGAAAAGAAGAGAACTTTTTTCTTCTTGCTGTTTTACTCCCCGTGAGCGTGAGATACAGGGGCTATCATAGCAGTGCTAATCCCAACAATGGGAGGGGGGGCGCTAATTCCCCAACCAGTCTTTTGCTCTTCTAACTATGGAGACCAGTGGAAAGTCGCACTCTGTATGCCTGGTTCCCAAAGGGGTGTGCGCACAATGTAGAGACTACAATGACCTGGTAATGGTGGAAGAGGAGAGCACGGAACTAACGTCAATGTCAGATTCTTTCATGTGTGGATGCAAGTCTATGTAAATCCCCGATTCCTTGCAGAGCGCCAACAAAGTATCAATGTTGCTCTGGGACAAACGAAGATACCTGTACAAAGAAAATAAGGGAGGGGAGGCTTTTAGGTCATCGTTAAGAGCCAGGGTAACAATTAATAAAAACACCCAATGCCCTTTATAGGTTAATTTGTTTTCCCTGTTCAAGGGATTGGCCATTTCCAAGCCATCGGAAACAGACATCACAACCATCAGCATCATTATGGGGGGTATGATGGGGGAAGTAATTTTTTTCTCTCTGCTATCAAGTTGGGTCTGACTTAAAGCAACCTTAACAGGGCTTTCAAGCTGAGTGAGATATTTAAGGAGTGGTTTGACCAGTTCCACTCCCCATGGAGTTTAGAATCATAGAATCTTAGAGTTGGAAGAGACCTCAAGGGCCATCTAGTCCAACCCCCTGCCATGCAGGAACCCCCATCACAGGACTCCCAACAGATGGCCATCCCACCCCTGCTTAAAAACCTCCAAAGAAGGAGATACCACCACTCTCCAAGGCAGCATATTCCACAGCCAAACAGCTTTGTTATGAAATTCTTAATGTTTAAACTGAATCTCTTTTCCTGTAGTTGAGACCATTGCCCCACGTCCTAGTCTCTGAAACCATGGAAAACAAACCAGTCCCTTCTTCCTTGGCCAATAGTGGATTTGAACCCTGTTCTCCAGAGCGCTAATCCATCACTCTCTTCATTCCACCACACTGGGAATCTGGAGAACCTAATACATGATGCATACTTGCACCCTGAAAACTGATGGTTAATAATAAGTCCAACTCCTTTCTTTAAATGTGTTCAGTATTGGCCCTTCTGCATTTAGGCAGTAGGTTGTAGATCAGAGTGGTCATTAAACAGGTCGGTTGTTAAGAGAGAAGCAGGAGAATGGAATGAGGCACAAAGCAGAAGCTTTCAACACTGCGGCCTTCTGTCTTTCTTGTGTTGGTTCCCTCCCAAAACTGACCTGCAACTCAAAATTTCCTCCGGCTTAATCGGGGGCAACGGCTCAGGCAGCTTGAATCTCTCTTCTTCTCGTTCTTTATCCAGCATGTTCCTGAGCGTCTTTTGCAAGGACGGGAGCCCGGTGGCTGGGTTGTGAGGATGGAGTGCCGCAAGTGAGAGCCGGTCTCCTCTGGTGGCCAGCCTTTGCAAGGAAGGGAACAAGGCTACAGCTTCTTGGAGGGAGATGCTGTGGTCCAGGCTGCTTCCCTTCCTGGAATCTCTGTTGGGCGGGAGGTTGCTATGAGCACTATTCCTAGGACCACTGGCATTTCTGGCTGAGATGGTCTGCGTGGGGAAATCCATTCCACTGAAGGGCGTGGGATCCTTGGAAGGCTTCCGATCTGGAACACAACAGTGGCGACATATCAAGTGCGAGAGAGAGAGAGAGAGAGCAAATCCCCCCTCACTGGCTCTCCCCGAGACTTATTGCTAAATATTGCCTCTTCACGTGGGAAGTGAAGGGTCGTGTAAAGGAAAGACCTTCAAGAAGACATTGTTGGTTTCCCAAATCAAACACAATCAGTGTGTTTGTTGTTCGCCATGCTGACTGAGTTGTTTGATGGTTACAATATTTGGCGACAGAAGCAGAGAACATAAGAACATATGAAAAGCCATGCTGGATCAGCCCAAGGGCCCATCTAGACCAGCTTCCTGTATCTCACGGTGGCCCCACCAAATATCTCTGGGAGTGCATGAGTCTAGATCAATGTAATAGGTATAATCGGGCATAAAAATAATTTTTGCATATTTTTGAAGTGTTTCACATCGTTTTTAAAGTTTAAAAACAGCTCTTTCCATTGGTCGCCACCATTAATGAAACAAACTGAAACAAACCATTTTTTTTTTCATTTTGGTTCGTTTCATTCTAAATCCACTCTAAGGTTCATTATTCGTTTTGTAACAAAACGAATAACAAATAACGAAATGAACTAGAAGTTCTTTTTGTGCCCATCTCTGCTAGACATCTGCCTCCTGATACCACTCCCCTGCATCTGGCCTTTGAAGTACCCTGTTGGAAGTTTGATTCCTCACTGTGTCACTTACAAATGCAGGCAGCCTGCATTTGTTTGCCTTGGGCAAAATGGCTCCTCCCAGGGTGCCCCCACCTACTTTTGAGAATTCTCTACCTGGAGATCCCTGAAAAGGATAGCCAGAAGGCTGAACCGACCGGACAGCACATCATTATTACTAATATGCTGAGCCAAGGTCCTTCTCTGAACACAAGTAAACCAACAGATACATAGAAAAGGAGATTCAGGCACATTCAGAAAATGGGATTTCTTACCGTAGCTTATTATTTTGGTTGGAAGTCTCAGGAAGCTGACGAAATTAGGCAAATGGTCACCAAACTGGCTGGAAGGCATGCTAAGGGATTCTTTCCCAGACGACGGCCGTATTTCTGTATTTTGATCTTGGCCAGACTTAGGGTAGCTAGAGGACTAGCAGGGAGAAAGAGAACGGACAATGTTTCATGACTTATTTATTTGCCTATCAGGTTTCCCTTCACATGTCAGACTCGGAAAGGGTTTATGGATGTGACTTGTTCCAGTGACATTCAGTTGTTCCACCCTGGTGCCTTCCCCCCCGGGGGGTAAAATCAAAACTTCTAAAATCACTATTGTGGTTTCGTGTCCATTCCGTGTCCTCAGTACTTTAGCCAATGATGCAAGAGGCAGCTCTGCATAATCCCGACTTTCCTCAATATCTTTTCTGACCAAATAAATTACAGCTGCTCGCTGGCCCATCTCTCAGCTTGTAGGCTGATTTGAGGGGGCTTTAGAAAGGGATCTGATTTGGTCAGGGACAGTTTATCTGTTTTGGACCAGAGCTGCCAGAAGTCCAGTCAACAAGGGCAATGGCAAAGAATTATGGGAACTGTAGTGGAGACCCTTGGAAGGGGTAGTGTTTCCTTGCTTCATTCTAGAGAGCCCCTCAAAGTGGACCAAGCTGGCAAAAGAAAGAAAGAAAGAAAGAAGAGAGAGAGAGAGAGAGAGAGAGAGAGAGAGAGAGAGAGAGAGAGAGAGAGAGAGAAAGAAAGAAAGAAAGAAAAAAGAAAGAAAGAAAGAAAGAAAGAAAGAAAGAAAGAAAGAAAGAAAGAAAGTCCGGTGTTATCTAGAGATGGGCACAAACCACCAGTTCGGCATTCTGTTCCAGTTCGTTTCCCATCCGAAGAGATGTTCAGTGCTTCCCAGTCTTGCTTCCTCTGGTAGGTAGAGATGGGCACGACTCAAAAAAAAGGTGTTTCGTTTGTCGTTTGGTCATTTAGGGGTCCGTTTCGGTTCATTTTCGTTTTTGTGACATTTTTTGAAAAAAAAATTCGTTTTTGTTTCGTTAGGTAACGAAATGAAAAAATGAAAACGAAAACAAAAAATTGCTGTTTCGTTAGCATTCTTTTTAGTTCAAAGCATCTGCTGCAACGAAAACGAAAAACACGGCAAATTTGGTCATTTTGTTTTCGTTTTCATTTTGTTTTTAAAAAAAATTCGTTTTGTTTTCATTGCGTAACGAAATGAAAAAATGAAAACAAAAATGAAAAATCACTCGTTTCGTGCCCATCTCTACTGGTAGGTACCCACTCAGAGTCAATGTTCCCACTTCTCTTCCCCACCTCCTCTGGGCACTGACTCTGAGTGGGCGCTTGCCAGAGGAAGTGAAGCTGTGAAGCACCGGGCACTTGTTTGAATGAAAAATGAACCCACATGAACTACTGAACTGAGGATTCGTGCCCATCTCGAGGGTTATTTGGAAGGCATGAAATCAGACCAGACTCTTTTAGGAGTGTTTGTTCATAGGAACGGAGCGCAAGACTGGACGGCCCTTTTGGGCTGACCCAGTGAGGCAGTTTTCTGATCCCATGTTACAGATTGCCCACTCTTTATGATGATGCTCTTTAAATGGAGTAGTTTTAGATAGATGCATGCAGGCATCCCCTTTTCATTGGCATCTGGTGGGCAAGTGTGCTGTTCTTTAAAGGATAGTTTCCTTTTTCCAAAAAGGAAAAGGAAAAAAAAGATATCCACCAGGGAAAGCGCGAGACAGATGGCGAACAAGAGACAAATATTCCCCGAGGGATGACAATCCACTCCTTTAAGTAAAAATACAATCTGAGGGGTTTAAAGGCTAGCGATGAGACCTTTTTTTCCTGTTTCAGTGAAGAGGATCGCAGTGTCTTCTCAACCATTATTTTCACAGAACTCAAATGATATTTGGACTGCATTCAAGAAAAGGATGCGTCAGTTGGTTTTAATTGGCACCTTCTAACCCCTGGCTACATCCTAAAGTTGCTTCAAGAAGAAGCTGCAAAAAACAATGATGACCATTTAAAACACACACACACACACACACACACACACACACACACACACACACACACACACACACACACCAGTTCTTTGCCTCTGTTCTGTTTCCAAGTTCCTAGATCAGCCAGTAAAGTGATTTAAAAAAAAAATCGGTTGCTGTACAGCTTCTGCTTAAAAAAACATGAGCTCGAAAGGTTAGGTTTGGGACTCCAGGTTGGACAGCCCACCAGTCAGCCTGGCCATCTGTACCTGTAAGGCTTGTTCTCTTGATTTTAATAGGGTGGGGAATTTGTCACTCACAGATTCTTAAATAGGGTGATCCTATCTTTAGGGTATGTCTGACTCTGGCCTAGTTCAGAATGCCCCCCAAGTGCGAAGAGATGGATTTCTTGTTACAGCATATGGCTCAGGGACAAATAGTGACTCCAGGTTCACTCTGAGATCGGTAACGAGGATTGATGCTGGTTCCCAACTTTTGGCCAACCTAGGGTGTGACCGATATACAGAACCCCAAATCAGGGGAAGGAGAGAAGCACATCCAGTGGCTTTCTCCTCTCTGCCAACTTGCTTTTCCAAAACGAATCCCTACCTTGTACTGCAATGATTTATAGGATGGAGAGGGGGAGGCCTGTGCTTGTTTTCTCAACCACTTCTTCACTTTCCTTTCCTCCTGCTTCCACAGCTTCTCATTCATGATCTGCATGGAATCTAGGGAACGCCGAATCTTCTTCAGCTGAACAGGAGAGAGAGAGAGAGAGAGAAGGAGATGGTGAAGCTACACCTTACAACCCAAGGAGGAAAAAGAAAATCGCATCCAGTATATTGTCACAATCTCCTTCCAACTAAACAGGGTACAGTAGGACCCCAGTATCCGCTGGGGATTGGTTCCAAGCCTTCCCGTGGATAATGAAAACCGTGGATAAGAGAGAACACCAAAACGTCACCAAAACTGCTGTTTTGTGATAGTAACTTGCTTTACAGCTGCTGTTTGTGACAGTAGCTTGCTTTACCGCTGCTGTTTTATGACAACAGCTTGCTTTGCGGCCACTGAATTATTTATTTATTTTTTCCTCTGCCAACCGTGGATGACTGAATCAGTGGATACAGGGGTCCTACTGTATTTAGTTTCCTTAAGTGTGACATATTGCTGAAAGAATTCATTGGAGACCAGAGCTACAAGGCTGAAAGCCAATGTGGTGTAGCAGCTAGAGTGATGAACTAAAACTTGAGAGACCTGGTTTCAAATCCCTACTCGACCATGGAAACTCACTGAGGGTGGCAAGGGCAAAACAGGTACTTTTCTTCACCACTGTATCTTGCCTTTAGCGTACTTAGCCTTCAACTCTCTTACAACTAAAAAGTGCATCCAGATCAAAGAGATCCAGATCCAGACCCTACCTGAAAAGCTTCCCGGTCATTGGAGACCCTCAGTGCTTTGGCTTTCTTATTATCAAGCCAACTTCCCGTAATGCGCAGCGGGTTCCAGTTTCTTTCAGCCATGATTTTGTTACAGAAGACGCAAACCCTCCTGTTATGGAGACCTTGCACCACAATGATATCCTGAGCACTGCCCGGCTGAGAACTGCATTCATTCTACCCAGTTTGTCTTGGCTGTGCTAGGTAAGCCGATGGGTGCCCATGATGGAGCAGCAACTACACATCCCAAGAACTGTGATGTAACAATCTGGGCCCATTCCATGACTCCTGGGCGTTATCATGGCAACACACTTGGAAACATTAAAGAAGCGATGGTTTCGTTAGAAGAGTGTGCACTGGAGTAAGAAGGCCTAATGATAGAATCATACCCCTTGCTCGATAGAAGAATCTGAATCAAGGCAGCTCTCACAGGAGGTTCAGGGATAATCTGAAAAAATCTACCTTTAGGTTTATCCAGTAGGGTTGAATTTTGATAGTGGATAGAAAATCTTATAATTGTACAAATGATGGGAAGATGGCAGATAGATGTCCTAGAACAGTAATGGGACTTTGACAGTTACTTCACGTCCACTCTCGTCCTGGGAGGAAGTTTGTTGCGTGTTGATGTCGGTCGCGGTAACATGGTCTTCTTGTGGTTCTGTCCCTGTTACCATGTACGCATGGGCGTGATGGATGATAACCGCCATGACTGCATCCGCACGTCCTCATTCCGTGATGAGATGTGAAATTCCATGCCTTTGTTCTCCATTTTTTTCCGGCCCGACCTTCCATTTTTCGATGTTTCGATTCTTCGAAGCCTTGCCTTCAATGCATCACGGAGCTAAGTTTGAGGCATTTGTATTTTAATCTCTCTGCACTGTGTTGCTGACTCCATAGGGAATGTACTGGTGAATGGCACTTCGCACCCCTGCCACTAGATGGAGAATGGCATGTTGCGTGATGAGTCTTACTTCATGGGCACTTGTCTTGGAATGAGAAGCGTGACAAGCAGATTCCCGAGGCTAGGGAGTGGAATCTCTCATCCCGCTTAGATCGCAGTTCAAGGGGCGTGGTCAGGACGAACTCCCCTCGTCCCACAATGGACGTGCGGTTAGATTTCTTCATACCGGTCCCCAGCGGGACCGCGAACAGCGATGAGATGGACGTGAAGTATCAGCCTAAGCTGGTTTGTATATTACTGGCAGCCCCCAAGGCTGTTTTTTATTATCTACACCACTTCCCCATTGCTGTTTCTCCCCCAAAAAGCTGGGGCAGGATCATACCTCCCAAACCCTGCCAGGGCATGATATCCTTTTTAAACAGAGCACACAGTCACCACTTGGGTGTTGCCCCAAAATCTTGGTTTTGGACAACGAGAAGTGGTTTTCCAGTCACTTTGCGTTTTCAGAGAAGATGCCTGTGGACTCTCAAGAAAACCCCATCCTTCCTGAAGTCCTTGATGGCATACTGCCATGGGATAAGCTAAAGGATATATTTAGGGTAGAGCAAAAGAAAGACATTTTCATATACACTGGCTGAGATCCTATTGTCTAGTGTGATTCGGTCCCCTTGAGTGGTCCCATTTGAATGAATGGAACTTCCACAGAAGTTGGCTTGCCAAATTGTCACAAATTCAATAGCCTCCTCTAGTGCACCTAGGGTGTGGTGGCTCAGCAGACTAAGGCGCCGAAACAGTCAACGGCAAAGTCGGCAGCTCAGCGGTTCGAGTCCCGGGTGCCATGCCGTGGAGTGAGCTCCCACTGTTAACCCCAGCTCCTACCAACCTAGCAGTTGGAAAGCATGTAAAATGCAAGTAGATAAATAGGTACCACCATGGACCTGTGCAACACTGGCTCTTCGGCTTGAATATGGAGATGAGCACTGCCCCTAGAGTTGGACATGACTAGCAAGCATTTGTGTGTGGGGGGGATCTTTACCTTTACCTTTTTAGTGCACCTGATGATGCGAAGCTGCTGGGTTTGAGCTGATGTCCGTGACTTTCTTATGGAACACATACAAGATGTGGTTGGGCTTAGGTTGTGCTACTTTGGGAAGCCCATCCAGCCCCGTTGCCATTTCTGAATGTTATGAAGAGGCTGAAGGTTCCAGACAAGGCTCTTGTCCAGCCCTCCTGGTGGAGCATCCTGGTTTTCTCTGATGGTCTTCCATCCGGGTACTAATCAGGCTCGGCGCTGCTAAGCTTCTCTAATCACTTGAGATCAGATATGTTCAAGGTGAGGAGACAAGGATAACAGAGGGTGTATAGCTGCTTTTTTGGAGCCCGGTAGTGTTGAATGGAGAGGACTCTTTCCATTTGCAGAGTGGCAATAAATGAAACCAATAAATCTCCAGAAATGCTAGAAAAACGATTCGCCTGTAAACATTTCTCAAAAGGGAGGTTGAAAGCTGCAGCTTTTGATTCTTCCCCCCCAAAAAAGGTTCAAAACTACTAACCCAAGCCTCAAAGGGTTTTTTAAACATCTTAATTGCCTGATGAGACAAGGTAGTTTGAAAAGATTCACTTCCACTGGGATCAGGAGCTAGCAGGGATATTGGGTCAAAGTTAGAAATATTGGACAAGAAAGCGAATGAATGGTTGAAAATTACAGGAGCTGGGCAGAAGGTTTAATGGCAAGACCTGTTTCTCTCCTTCTCTCTGGAAAGATTATATGATTTGCCAGATACAAGTCTTAGGAGAGTAGATAATGTACATTTGCTGCTGACCCATTTCTACCGGAAAGAAAACTAACATCTTTGTTTATCCATCAATGAACTCTACTCGGCCATGTTGGTGGATTGAGGGGTTTAGGGGATGATGGTTGTTTTAAAAAAGTAACTTTTGCAAGATTTGGATTGGGGTTGCAAAGTCTATTCACTGCGTTTCTCATTTTCTTAGATTTTGGCTGCCTCAGTGTGACACAATGCTTCCACGAAGCAAAGCAAAAAGCAAAGTGTTCTGCTTATATACCGCCCCATACCACTTCGAGTAGTCTCTGGGCAGTTTACCATTTTTAAATTACAGTGTGCAGGCTGCAAGGCATTATCAGGGTGTTCATTGGTCCTCGCCTTGAGTTCAAGAGCAGAATGAGTGGTTCTTTTGCTTGCTGTCAAAGCCTTTTGCATCAATTGTCTCTGCATACAATTAATGTCTTTTCTCTTTCAGAAGCAAAGCTCCAAGGGCTCGGGGATTCAAGCAACCCATCCAATGAATCTTGGTTTTGTTTTTTGTTTTTGTTTTTAATAATGTATGAAATGAAGTAGGGACTGTTGTAGCTGTCTACGGGTTGCATTGTTGGCAGAAAAAAAAATTTATTCTTACGCATTAAATATATATATCTTGCCATCTTGTAGGGGAACAGTTTTCTTTTTTCTTTTGCAGTTTCACGGATGTGAACAAAAGAACTGCTGGACAGCTCCATGGTTTAGGTCTCGGGCTGTGGAGCCAGAGGTTCGTAATTCAAATCCCTGCTGGGTCTCCTTGAGATGGGGATGGACATGATGATCCCTTCCACCTCTGCAGTTCAAAGTGGATGATGATGATGATGATGATGATGATGATGATGATGATGATGTGATGATGAACTTCTGTAAGCCTTTCCCACCCTAGTATTCTCAAGATGTGTTAGACTGCCATTTTTTGCAGCTCCCCACATGATAATCCATCAAGCCACCGTCTCTCAAATCTGTTCCTTCCCTTGTCTGGTAACTTCCAGTTTCCTTCTTTTCACGGCGATGAAGGAGGGACACTTGAAAATGCACCGAGATTCACAGCTACATTTTCACACACAATTACTCCCGGATCACTCCCGCGTGGCTGTTTTAGACATGTTACCGACAATTTCCTTTCACGATCACAAATAAAAATACGGAGGCCCCTTCATAAATTTCGCTTTCAATTAATTAGAGTGCTCCAGTGACTGGTTGAGCTTTGTGCGAAGGAAATTAAAGGAGAGGAAAGCAAATATTGGATGAAAAGAATGGCACACATATTCTGGTCTCTCCGTGGGTGTGGGTGTGTGTGTGTGAGAGAGAGAGAGAGTGTGTGTGTGTGTGTTAAGAATTACTAAGAAACAGGAAGAACAGTTTTCACTTAATCCAAGAGGCAAGAGATAAGGGCACAATGGCCTTCTGCCTGCAATCACTACTCAACATTGAAACAATGGCTGAAGAGTTGACTCTTACATAAATCCTATTCCTATAACAGGTCTACTCTAATGGAAGACTCCCCGATGGGTTCAGATCCATGGGTTCCTCTATGGTAGAGGATAGGCAAGTCAGGCCAAGGAATGAGTCAATGACTGCCAACACATTTTTCGTCTTTCAATCAATGTTGTTGCTAGGATTTTTCATGGTTCCCCCCTTTTTTTGCAGTGGTATCTTATAATTTAATTTAGAAAAGGCGAAAAATAAAAATAAAAACCAGCAGGGTGGCTCAGAACTTGGTTGGAAATTGAAGGCAATTTGTCTGTAGCAAATGTCTCGCTGAGACAGAAACAGTGCAGCTTTCTTGATATGACTCCCTAGCGTGGCCTTAAAACTGGCCAAGAGTTAGGAGAATCATTTTCTGGACTTGAATTGATCAAAGGCTACCTATTGTGCTTAATTATCTTTGGGGTTTGGAAGGTCTAGGTAGCACCTGGGGACCCAAAAGAAGCTTCCCAACCTCCTTTTGTTTTACCTTCCGGATGAAGTGCCAGGAGCATATATTGCGAACGGCTACTACACACACGTTCATTTCTGGGATCTCAGTGGATGCATTGCATGGAATTGATGGCTTCACATCTACTGGCAAAACCCAAGCTTGGAAGCTTGAGCAGGGTTGTCCAAAGGCTAACGTTAAATTATTTGTTTGTTTGTTTGTTTGTTTGTTGTTTGTTTGTTTCATTTCTATACCGCCCATCTTCCGGCGGAATTTATGACATATATCTAACTTGCTGATCTTGGGAAATGCCCAGAGATTTAATCTGTTGGTCCATTCACCTACCGATTCAGTGGCCCAAATCCTGTTGCTTCCTCAAGAAAGTCACACTAGGATAGGGTCATTGAATCAATGGGCACTTGATGAGACAACCACTCAGTGTGAATCAGTGATTGAAAGGAACCTACTCTATCTTGCTTCGCTAAAGGAAGCCAGAGATAAAGCCCATTTGGAGCAAGGGGCCTGACGAAGTAGTTGACTCACCAAATAACCTGCTGATCCAAGGAGCTTATTTAGTATGATTTGTTAAAGTAAGCAAAAGGATTTTGGCCGTGGTGATGTTCTTAAATTTTAAGGTATCACCTAGACTGGGTGAAAATGACTGTGAAGAGCCAATCTAACAAAAGAGAAATAATGTCATCCAGCCTGTGATTACTGAAATAAAATTGCAATGAATTGTAAGGGAATTTAACGAATTAAGGTTACAAACCAATTAGTTTCCAAAGTTTGGGTAAAGAAAAGAAACACCTAGCCCATACCCTAAAATAAATGAACACCCAGAAGCATGCACCTGCGTATAATCCTTGTACAGATGCCTCAGCAACACACTGAAGCATGAGAAGCATGTATCGGGTGCTATTCCACCCTTCCACCAACTCTTGCCTTTTTGTTTACCCTAAATGCATGTGTGTACATACCAAATTTAAGAGTATAGACACATTTTCTTAGAATGCCAGTTAGAGCCACATGATTGAGCCTCAGGACAGTTGTTGTTGTTGTTGTTGTTGTTGTTGTTGTTGTTGTTGTTGTTGTTGTTGTTGTTGTTGCTGCTGCTGCTGCTGCTGCTGCTGCTGCTGCTGCTGCTGTGTCATGACCGACTCTTCATGACTCCATATCCATGGAGTTTTCTTGGCAGAAATACTGGAGTGGTTTGCCAGTTCCTGCTCCAGGTGCCTACAGCACCTGGGATTCCCTGGTGGTCTCCCATCCAAGTACTAACCAGGGCTGACCCTGCTTAGCTTCCGAAATCAGGCAAGGTGGGATGTGCTCAGGGCATCTAGGGGGTGTCTTGCCTACATACACCTAATTCTGTAATATGTGAACTCTTAATCACTGCAAAATTTGGATTATCCAGGTTTGCATCATCTTCCCTTTGAAAGGCCCATATGGCCTTTTAGCCATACTTCCAGTTACTACCAATTATTTCTTCTTCTTCTTCTTCTTCTTCTTCTTCTTCTTCTTCTTCTTCTTCTTCTTCTTCTTCTTCTTCTTCTTCTTAAATCTGCCCTCATGCTGTCCTGCTGAATGAGATTGTGCTGTTACCAGCATGTGTTTTGGGAGCAAAACTCCAATTTACTTGGTCAGGGTCCTTTCATGGCAGGTTTCGAAGGCTGCAGTTACCATGGGAACCAAAGTTAGTTACCTAAGTGACAGCGCTCTTCTGATGTCATTGGAATAGAAAGTGTTCCAGGAAACACCCTTGAACTTGGTACATAACAACATTGTTCAGGTGTGGAACGGAACACTTGGGGGTGTAAAAATGCATGTGCTTTCTTTAGGTGACAACCACTTGCTTTTGCTTCCTGACAATGAGGCACCCCTGCACTTCCCCTGAAGAATGTTTTCCTTTGAGAAAAATGACAACTCTAAGCTGCTGATACTTTGAACTTTTGTTCCAGTTGGCTTATCAAGAGATCTGAACACACAACATGAGCAAGCTGGATGCAGAACGAGGCACACTGGCCTGAATTGAATTAATCATCCCAGCTAGAGAA
This sequence comes from Phrynocephalus guinanensis, assembly GCA_037367245.1. Taxonomy (NCBI): domain Eukaryota; kingdom Metazoa; phylum Chordata; class Lepidosauria; order Squamata; family Agamidae; genus Phrynocephalus; species Phrynocephalus guinanensis. Next base: position 3,346,245 of record CM074746.1, on the reverse strand, counting down.
AACCCCCTGGACCAATGGGATTGATGTAAGTGTTGACGTGCCATGGAGGCATCAATTCAATGGATTTGTATTTTGTTGTGGTTGAGACGAATGATTCCGTTTAGGAAACCTGTAGGAGCTGTTGGCGGGCCTCTTGTCCCTCAACTGTGAATGGTGAACTCAGGCTTTGGTCAGGTGGGGCCACTGTGAGATACAGGAAGCTGGACTAGATGGGTCATTGGCCTGATCCAGCATGGCTCTTCTTATGTTCTTATGTAGGTCAGGTCTCCATTATGCCCAGCCTTGGACTGGAGGAAGTTGTACCATCACAGCAGTTGGACATCTAGGGAGCCTCCCAGGACAATAAGAATGAAGTCTTTGAAGCTGGTCAGAGCTTGCTTTATCCCATTTTGAAACAACTGAAGCCATCAGTGGTCACAATTCCGTTGGGATATGCCCTATTGTCAGTGAAACCATGTGCGTTATGGGAGCAAATTGGACCTCAGGTGATGGCTGCGTTCTTGGTCTCAACCCTAGTTGTACTATCAGCATTAGAGCCAGATTATAGCGATGCCTTATGTGATTTCACTTACATTGGAGCAAAATATCAACAGGATTCAACTCAATGCATATTATAATTAGATGGTTTTCCTGTTCTAAGTCCATTGTGTTCAGAATATAACAATATTTTATTTCAAATTAGTTTGCATGCACCCAGACATTTGTTTCTACGCACACTGCATGCTAAAATTGCACATTGGTGGCCTTAACAACATGAGCAGTGGGATGATGCGATATCTGGATTGTTCAAACAATTGCAAACTGGAACGATCAAGACCAGTTGTGATCTCCAGAACAGATGTCCAAGCCAACACTGGCAGTTAATTAAAACCACCATGTACTTAAATGATTAACTAATCACAGCATGGCAGCGTTCAACAGAGAACCTTCTCTGCTGGATTCGTTAGAGAAATGCCTAATGTCTGCCTTCAGGGCACCATGCACTTACTGCGTTTTGCTGCTGCAGTTGCCAGCAGAGACATTGCAAGTGGTTAGTCACACCACGTTCATTAAAACTGCTGCTTCGTTAGAACTTTAGAAATGAGCTCAGACAACCGTTTCGATCCATCTCCATCCCAAATGCAGCACGCCGCCTCCTTAGGTCTTTCCATGAAGAAGAAGAAAAGTGACTCGAGACTTCCACCATGGCTTAAAAACACACACAACACACTCTTCATGTTCAGTGCACACACCCAAGGAAACATGGTGGCATTTTTCTCTGTTGGTTTGGTACATGTCACAAGCACTGGGAATAATTTGGACAACATTCTAGAGATCTGTGCACATAAGCAGCAGAGCAAAGCGGGAGAACCCTGAGATGATGGGCTCTGATTGAAAATGTAGATTCTAGATTGGGTAGATCAAGCAGCTTGTGCTCCATTTGATTTTGTTGAAGCCTTAAAAAACAGAAACATTGCACTACGATATTTTGTTCTCCTAGAAAAAGAAGGTTCAATTTTGGGGGGGCTTTAAAAAAAGGTATGAAGGTGTTTCTAGTCACTTTCAGTCACTCTTGGCTTAATTTCAAGACCTTAGTGTAGCCTGCAGTGGTGGGATGAGATGGTACTCAACCAGTTGAGTGTGTACAACCCAAGGGAGCGTGTACCATATGTGGCGGCAAGAGGGATGCCATTCATAATGTCCCTTCAAATCATAGAATGCCAGTAGGAGGGATGACTTACAACAAGCAAACAGGCCTTTTAAAGTTGGTGCTTGTTTCTTTCCCCAGCTTTGGTGTGCAGAGGTGCTTTTACTTTCGCTCTTCACATACTTCATCACCCATAACAGCTGGCACCGGGAACAGCTGGCTGAAAGGAACAACACTAAGAGAAAAATCAATATTTGCCCAATGGAGAAGGAGAAAACCACTAAATTAGCCATGAAAGAATGTTATAATTTCAAGCTCCCTTGGACAAAAGGAACGGCAGTAAATGGGCAGAAGTGCTTCAGCTTTGTCTCTTAATCTCCAAAGGCTAGGAGAAATAAACTCATGGCAATAAAACAACTAGATCTTAAGTCGATAACAGTGTTGCTGTAGGAGTTGGCATGGCTGCAGAATGGCTGGGTTTCCTGCCTTTTGCATTGTGTGAGATGAGCTTGGGTATCTCCAAGAAGGACATCATGGCCAAAGTCCAATTCTGAGCTCCTTCCTAGAGTCCACCTATTGTACCCACTGCTGAATTGTGACTCTACATGTATGTGCATCTATTTGATTCAGGCTATGTGCCTTGATCGCTGCAGTGCCAACAAGGATGAGGTTTAGGAGTGAGCCAGGGTGTTGAACCCAAAATAGATGGCAGCACACTGCATACAACTCTAAAACCCAGGTCAGATGGAATGCCACCAGCCTCCACTGGGGCCCATGTCTCTTTTAGTTGAAACTGCTGACTGCATTTCAGGTCTGAATGTAAATCAGGTCAAAAGACTGCAGTGTAAAGACTCCATGGACTCATTTTGCTCTTGGAAAGGAGTTGTGCCACCCTGTCCTTCCTAATCTTTGATGAAGACCATCCCATCCATTCTTCTTGAGGCTTAAAGGGTTTTTACATCATTCCTGGGTGTGGAAGTCCTCCTGGATTGAGTCAGCCAGCTTTCCTCTTGGGAAAAATTTAAAGACACCCATAATGATTTGTGCTTTCCTTTCTCCCTCCTTTCCCACTTGCTCAAAAGGTACAAATTTGGGGTTTAAAAAAAATAAAAGCAGGAACAAGGGGGTGAGTGGATGGATATATGAATTTGGACCCATCACACTCTTTGGAGCCAGGCAGAGAGTGGAGCACCAGCCTCATAACTCACAAGCTTTCTTATTGCCAAAGCTCTGGCAGCAGTATTACATGGCCCGAGGAAACCCATTCCCTGGGAGCTGGCTGGGAGCCTTCTGCAGACGCCAGCCAGAATTCAGCTCTCTGAAGGGGAAAAGACCTCTGAGTGCCATGTGCTTCTGTCTCCAAGTTTGTGTCGACTCACACCCAAGCAGGAATGATAGCAATTCCTGTCACTTCCAAGACATGTTACCACCTGCCTGGCCATCAAAACATGGCTGTTTTCCCCCAGGTTCTGGCTTGCCCTGTTACTTAACATTGTGATTCTTGGTTGCATCAACAGAACCATAGTGTCTAGATCAAGGGAAGTGATAGTACCACTCTATTCTGCTCTGGTCAGACCCCACCTGGAGTCCTGTTTCCATTTCTGTGCGCCTCAATTTAAAAAGGATGTTGACAACCTCAAGCAGATACAGAGGAGGGTGACCAGGATGGTTGAAGGTCTGGAAGAAACATCTTACAAGGAATAGCTTAGGGAGCTGTGAATGATTAGCCTTTTAAAAAGAAAGCTGGGGGGGATAAGATAGCTATGTTTAAATATTTGAAAGGATGTCATATTGAAGAGGGAACAGGTTTGTTTTCCATGGCTTCAGAGACTAGGACTCGGGACAATGGTTTAAAACTGCAGGAAAAGAGATTCCATTTGAACATTAGGAAGAATTTCATCAGAGCTAGAGCTGTGCGGCAGTGGAATATGCTGCCACGGAGGGTGGTGGAGTCTCCTTCTTTGGAGGTTTTTAAGCAGAGGCTGGATGACCATCTGTCGGAAATACTGTGATGGTGGATCCTGCATGGCTGGGGGTTGGATTGGATGGCCCCTGAGGTCTCTTCCAACTCTATGATTCTATACTTAGAATATGGGTTCCCTCTTATGCCTATCTCTACAGGCAACATGTCCTAAACCTGTTTCAGCTTCTCTTTTGACCCTCACCTGTTCTGTCCCATCACATTAAAAGCCTCCAGCTAGTGATACCCCATTTTGTGTTGGCCATCTTGGAGATATAGATGCTGGCAATCTGTCAGTGAGGTCTACCACAAGGTCACCCGCCACCAAAAGGTCGAGAAGAACCAAAAAGACGTGTACCCTTGTCCTGTTCCTAATATTTGTCACCCCCCGATGTTGGTGATGTCCCTGACCAGACATGAACATGGAGTGGAGTGGAGCCGAAGTTGGCTTCATCTAAGACAGTCATGTCCAAACTTTGGCCCTCCTGATATTTTGGGACCACAACTCCCAGAATTCGAAGCTTAGATTGCCAGTGACAAAGGACTGTGGGAATTGTGGTCCAAAACATCCAGAGGGCTGAAATTTGGACATGCCTGATCTAAGACAAGTTGGAGTTCTGTTGCCTCTCTTTGCCCCAGAGACTTGCTTAAGAAAAGGAGGAGAGAGCTGCAAATCTCTAGGAAGTTGGCATAGGACAAACATGTCCAAACTTTGGCCTTCCAGATAGAGCATTTTGGACCACAACTCCCAGAACTCCAAGCCTGTATTTCCAATGGCAAAGGACTGTGGGAGTTGTGGTCCAAAACATCTGGAGGGCCAAAGTTTGGACATGCCTGGCATAGGGTGACCAGATTCTGTTCAAATTCTTGGACCACCACAAAGGGAGTTGCCCCCTCTGTGGAAAGAGCTGTCTTCCACGTGTGCTTTGACCCGTGACACCTGGACTCCTCTGTGCTGGTGAACCAGGTTGCTCAACAGCCACTAGTAGGTAGATCTGAGGCAGCAGGGATTATGGACACAGGTGAACCCACACAGAGCCGGGCAAGGAGCAAGCAGGAGTGTCAAGGCAGCAATTAACCCAACAGATCCCAGCTGGCACTAGCTTAGGGCAGTATTCAACAATAGCCATCTTGGCTCTTTCCAACATAAAGTCTGCTGTCTTTCTTAGCCAGTCTTAAAATAAGACATTGTGGGTTTGAGATCAAAGGCTTGGGCTCCACCGCATCCGATGAGATCGGGAGCCTCAAATACAGTTAGGTTGCCTACAGTGGTGCAGGTGCAAATTTAGATGCCCATCAGCAGAGCTCCCCAAGCAATTTCCCCATCAAAGAGGGTCTGAAGAGGTGGGCACCCAGACCACTAGTCCCTAACAAAGAATGAGGAGCAGATCTTTTGCAAACATTATGGGTCTTAATTGCCTGTTTCAGACTTCAAGCCCTCGGCATTGCGACAAGGATCTAATGCCCCAATATTCTGTTCCTGGGGAAAATCCATGTCATCTCGAACTTTTTTTGTTGAGTGCGGCAGCTACGTTCAGAAGGAGGCGTGAAGCCTGGGGAGGTGAACAGGAGTGGCGTGATGGCCCCGGTTAACTCAAGGGCCTTCACCCTGCACGTTCTGGCTCCAATATTGCCTGAGCCGCCTAACGAACATTTCATGGATAAAGCTTGCCTGCTTCAAAAAGCTCCCCCCCATAAGATCATGAGGTTCGGAGTCTAAAATTACCGAACGGCAGCCCTAGAATTATAGATGCACTTTAACGCCTGAAAGCGGTTTGTGACTGAGGAGAGCTTTTCAGCCTTTGAAATAAATATCACTTTTAATTATGGTTTCTGTGCTCCAGAGCCCCTCCTCCCATTTCAGCAACAATGCAGACGCCTGCGTCTGTTTCTAACCAACAATTTCCTAACGAAATACAGCTAAGTGTTGGGTGGGGCAACGAAAGCAAGCAGCTTCTATGACACCAATGTGTCTTTAATAATAATAATAATAATAATAATAATAATAATAATAATAATAATAATAATAATAATAATAATAATAATAATAATAGAAGACAACAATTTTAAGGATTTCACATCTCGCTTCGTATCAGCATCATTTTGGTATTATTTATAAAGATTAACTCCAGAAAGAGGAAATTGGTGGTCTAATTCAAAACAAAAGAGAATTGGAGCATTGAGAAGCAGCAAGGGAGCCTGAGAAACTGAGTTGGTTTTTCCTAAAGACAGGCAGTTGCCTTTTGATTTTCCTTAATTTATTTAGTGTGTAATTATTTAAAGAATTAGACACGGATCTAACGGGAAAAGCTCTGAGCTGGCTGGGACGCATCCATTTGGACCGAGCCGTCCTGTTGCAGTGACGGAGAGAAGTGTGCCTCTAATTATGGAAGCGATAATCAATATATTTATGTTATTTGCAGCAGCGAGTCAATTGAAATTCAAGGCGCCTGCCTGTTTCCAAAACAATCCCAGATCTCAATGTATGGATTAGACCGAATTTATTTCATACCCAGGAAAGGATGAATGATTTGTCGGAATATGTTTGTGTTCATTTTATACGTTGTCAATCCTCTGTCTTTGTATCCCATCCTTCTGAACTATTCGTTACATTTCGAATAGGACTTCCAAAAAGTGGGGTAAGAGAGCAACAGCCTTAGAACTGCAAAGCTGGAAGGGACCCTGGATCAGTACAGGTGGAATAACATTCCCTGCCAGATGCTGAGACCTCTTTGCTATCCAGCCGTTCATAATAGCCTTTGAACTGCAGAGCTGCAGGGGACCCGATAGATTTTGAAGTTCAGCCCCTCTCAAGGACGCCCAGTGGGGAATCGAACTCCCAAACCTCTGGGTCTGCGGCCAGAATTGTAAACCTCAGAGCTGTTCAGCAGTGGATAAGAATCTTAGAACAAACAGTTAGAGGCTGAACTTTGCAGCCAAAAAGTACTTTGTCCAAACTGTGATTTGGGTTCAGGTTTCTTTTCTGGGTAGGGGCAGTTGATGCTTTTTTTAAAAAAAAAAGTTTCTGTGTTTTGGGCAAAAATGTGCGTTTTAGAGAAAGATGTGCATAAAAGCAGATAATGTCACAAAAATGTTTATAATGACATCGTGTGTAAGAAGTGTACATGGCAGAGAGAACTTGCAAGACCTACCTACTGTACTTCACAGTAATATCTAAGTACATATCCCCCCTTCCCTCCTCTCACTGAAACATGCGGAAATTAAATATTCGTCATTTGCTGAAATGCTGCGAAAGGGTAACTTTGGCAGCCGGAGGGCAGATCACTCCCCTGATTATGAATGATCATGTTTTCAGGCACTGCTGCCACCTAGTGGGAAAGTGAGGACATTGTTCATTCAGGACGTTAGCAGAAGCCATATTGGACAGAACTGTAAGGCTGTAGACCAGTGGTTCTCAACCTGTGGGTCCCCAGATGTTCCTGGACTGCAACTCCCAGAAATCCTGGGCAGCTCAGCTAGTGATGAAGACTTCTGGGAGTTGCAGTCCAGGAACATCTGCGGACCCACTGGTTGATAACCACTGCTGTAGAGCTAGGTTTGGTGGCCGGCTCTAGGATCTACTAGAAGTAGACAACCTATGAGATGAGTGTTGATGCTTCAGGTCCTCTTTAAGGCTAATTATGAGGCCACAAGAAACACACCCAGCTCATTAAGTCCAGATGTGATCAATTTAGACAATAGGACTGTGGTTCTCCAGATGTTCTTGGATTAAAACTCTCAGGCGCCTTCTCCACTTGCTGGGATGGCCAGGATTTCTGGGAGTTGTTGGCCAAGAACTTCTGGAGAACCAAGGTTCGGAACCACTGCAGTAGGTTTATAAATTTTAGCAACATCCTTGATAAATGAAATTTGGTTTACATGGAAGCCCAGAAAAGTGCTACAAAGAGAGCTTTTGCCCATCTGTTGTCATTCTTACAAGAATTCCCGAGAGTAGAAGGGAGGGAAGCATTTCAGCATTGCGTTGGGATTGCTTAACTTTCTTCCCTCTAGCAATCCTTAATTCATTGCCTCTAAATCCTCTTCAAAAAGAGCCGTTCCCTCTTGGCAACACATTGTGGGACTGGTCAATAAATTCAGTTCAAGCCCAGGCACTTCTCTCGGAGGTAAAACACAAGCAACTGCCTTATTCTGCAAATCAAAACAACCAAGACTGGTGATTTGCAAATAGAAAGAGAGCCAATTTAAGAAGCAAATAACACACCTTGCACCGTGTTGCCATTTGTAAATTAGCTACATTTGGTTGGTGATTTAGAATTGGTAGCAGACAATAGCAGATAGGAGGTTCGGCATAAAAAGCCACTGCTCAGCCACTGAACTATGGCCATGCTCACTTTCAGTCGTCTAAGTGCAGCTAGAGGCTATGAGTTGCAGGCTACACAGTCTAATCACAACTAGAGATGGGCATGATCCAACAGTTGGAAATACTATTATCTGGGCACCTGCCAAAGAAGGTGGGTCTGGGAAGCACCGGACACCTGTTTGGCTCTCTCTCCTCTCCAACAAACAAGTAGGATCAAGAAAACTCGGCTTCTGTGCCCATCTCCATCATCACTATCATCTTATCATCATATTAGAGCTGAAGAGCTGGAAAGGACCCTATGGGTCAAGGAGGCAGAGTGGCATAAGTTGTTTGCAGTACAGTGCATTCTGGAAGAGGAAATGAATATCAACAAGGGTGTCAAAGGTCCTTGCCATATCATCAACTTGTGCCCAAAAAGCAGTCTCTGATTTTGGGACCTGTGTAACTGTATAAATATTTGCCATGGAGTCCAACCCCCTGTTTAATGCACACTCACCTCCACCACCACCACCACCACCACCACCACCACCACCACCACCATCATCATCATCATCATTGTCGGAAATACTGTGATGGGGGTTCCTGCATAGCAGGGGGTTGGACTGGAGGGCCCTTGAGGTCTCTTCCAACTCTATGATTCTATCATCATCATCATCATCATCATCATCATCATCATCAAACTGCAGAGCTGGACGGGACCTCTTAGATCATCAAATCCAGCCCCTGTCAAAAAGGCCCAGTGGGGAATTGAACTCCTAACACCTGGCTTTGTAGCCGGATGCTTAAGCCACAAGCTTTCTCGCTGTTGCTATAAAGAAAGATGATGATGATGATGATGATGATGATGATGATGATGATGATGATGATGATGATGATGATGATGATGATTGTTGTTGTTGTTGTTGTTGTTGTTGTATTCACCATGGTCCATATCTGTCCCTAAGCATACCAGCAGAGGTATAACACCGTGCAGTTAAGTTGGGAGGCCTGTCTCAGCAAATTATGACAAAGTTTTAAACAATGCATTTGGAGATGACTCAAGACTTATCTTTTGCCTTTTTCCTCTGTTCTTTTTTTTGCTCACGGGTCATTATAGGCTCATCCCTCTTTACAGCTGCAGGTTTGTTTTCAAGGAATACACAATAGAGCTTGTTCTGGCAGTGTGCTTGATCTGCATAAATTAAGCAGCCCATGATGCTTAATTATCTCTGGCAGCTAATCACCTAATTTTGCCTTGCATCTGATCTTTATGGCATACGTGTGGCTCGTAGTTTTAGTGACAGCCGTGAGTGTAAAGGCTTGGGGGTGTTGTTGTGCAGTTTTCACAAAAAGAGAGACACTAATTAGGTTTTCAGCAAAATATGTACCTGAGACAAATAATTCAGATAGGTAGGTAGTGGGATTATTATACATATCTGCACTCCGCAGCCCTGTGAGCATCCGGTCTTGTAAACATTTGTGTTGTTTTGTTGATTAAGCAACATAGTAAGAAATATAATGAGGACCTCGGTTGTACGAGTCTAGCCAAAAATCCATCTGCTTCAGTTTTTGGGTTGGTGTTTCTTAAAAGGTATTTGGGGGTGCGGTGGATGCAAGCTGGATAGCTCACTGGGTTAGGTCTCTGGCTGTGGACCCAGAGTTTGAGAGTTCGAGTCCCCGTTGGGCCTCTTGAGAAGTGGAACCAGCCTGGGTGGCTTTGAGTAAGCTGCACCATCCTAGGATGCCCCCGGAAGAGTATGTCCCACTTCTGCGTATTCTCAGGCCAGAAAACCCTGCAAAGGGTTATCATAAGTCAGAAATGACTTGATGGCACATCGTGATGATGATTAGAGGAATTTTGCTAGCCTTTTTTTTTAAGGGGTACCCTCACAGGTACGTCTCGTAGGAACCCATGAAAGGGCCTTCTCAACTGCTGCGCCCAGACTCTGGAACTCCCTCCCACTAGAGGCCAGGACTGCCCCATCTCTGTTGTCTTTCCAGAAACAGGCAAAGACCTTTCTCTTCAGGCAAGTTTTCCCTGAATGATGGACGACCATGTGTATTTTATATGAATCTATGGGTTCATATAGACTTTGTGTTTATGACTACTGTGTTGCTTTCATGTCATGCTTGTCGATGAACGCTGTAAGATGTCCCTCAATTCCTTGTTCTCAAATACTTGAACATGTCTTAATTGTAATGGACTGTCTATTATCCCTTAGTACTGTAAGCCGCCTAGGGTCCTTTTCCAAGGAGAAAGGTGAGGTAAAAATACTGTAAAATAAATAAATAAATAAAATAAAGGCTACTGTGTAGAATCTAAATTTTTTTTAGAAAGTATAAAAAGAAAAGAAAACCAAGCAAAGTTGCCACCTTATTTTCCCCACAAATGCAACTAGCGGCAAGACTGGTGATGCTTTAAACTGTTCTAAAAAGGTAACACGAGTAAATAACTCACAGGAAGTAACATTTCAGGCTCTAAGGGATCACTCCCAATGGCTGAACTCTACAGAGAAGTGTCATTGGGATTACCACCCACTTGGATCCCAGAAAAAGGGATCTGCCCCAACATATAGCTAAGTAGCAGTTTGAAGAAGAGGCCCAAATAAAAATACCCAAAGAAAAGATAAGAAAAGAAATTGAAGCTTGCTTGTGGCAAGCTCTTATTTTCCAAACCTATTCTTTCTTCGTCCCCTGAGGTGGCAGTAAATGCAGTCTTTGAAAGCCGACAATTGATAGGGCTTGGCCACAGCCTTAAATCAGTTCTAGCACATTCGATCTCACCTGATTTTGGAAGCTAAGCAGGGTCGGCCCTGGTTAGTACTTAGATGGGAGACCACCAGGGAGGACGAGGTGCTGTAGGTGCCTGGAGTAGGAACGGGCAAGCCACTCCAGTATTCTTGCCAAGAAAAACTCCATGGACATGGGGTTATGAAGAGTCAGTCTGAGCATTCAAATTTAGCTCTTGCTCCCAGGTGAGCCACACTTTTATAAGATGTCTCCAAGGTAGCTAGAACTCCCAGAATGGAGAATTATGGCATTTGTGGTCCAGAAACCCCCCCCCCAAATTGCAACCATAGTCTCCAAATTACCCACTATGCTCTTAGCATCACCTGAGCTGCTGCTTTGGACGGACAGCGCATGAGTTAAGAGGAACGACACACGCTTCCCCCTACCTCTCCTCTTCAGCAGGTTTGCTCTCCTGTTGAACATGCTTCCCAGCTTGCCCCGAGACAGCACTGTATCTTTTCAGTCAGTGCATATCACCAGCGCGCATAAACCCATGGCAGAACGCTTTCCCTGACACTTTTGGGTGCCTCTGACTACACAGTCCGTGAGCTGTGGACTCTTCCCTTGCAAAGAGCGTTAACAGTCATCTTCATCTCCGCAGCATGTGCCTGCCGACAGATGGCCAGAGATGGGGCGAGAAAAGATGGGGCGGGGGGGGGAGCACCTATAATCTCACACCATTTTATTAAGGTGAAGCCATCTGTTTGGGCTTGTAAGCCTGTGTCCATTTCAGTTCTCCTATCCTACTAGTCTCTCGTTGCTCTGTGTAGCTCTTTTGGGGAGCCAGTGTGCAGGCCCTGTTGTCGTCTGGAATGCAAAGGAGAGCCATCCTGTCCTCAAGTGCTGTAAAAATATGTGGGGAGCTTTTTATTTATTTATTTATTTATTTATTTATTTATTTATTTTTACAACTTATATGCCGCCCACTACCCAAAGGTCTCTGGGCGGCTTAAAATCAAAATAATTAAAACAGTTAAAACATCAAATATCTATCTATCTATCTATCTATCTATCTATCTATCTATCTATCTATCTATCTATCTATCTATCTATCTATCTATCTATCTATCTATCTATCTATCTATCTTGTATGCTGCCCACTACTCAAAGGTCTCTGGGCGGCTCACAATCAAAATAGACAATGAAAACATCAAAATTACAATAAAATTGGAACAACAAAAACATGTAAATACAATAAATACATACAATACATTAAAAACACAACACTAAAATTGCCACCAGGACCCCACAATCATCAGTTTAAAAACTTCTTTAAAAAAACTTTTTAAAGAAGTACCCACCCCAACGGTAGTTGGTGACTCCCATTCCGTGTGTGTGTGTGTGTGTGTGTGTGTGTGTGTGTGTGTGTGTGTGTGTGTGTGTGTGTGTGTGTGTGTGTGTGTGTAAAATCCACTCTGTAATTTCCACTGTATTTTGCAAACGTTGCCCAAAGCGCTGAGCCTGTTTGGGTCACTGGATTCAGCACCTTGGAGAGTGCCTATAAAACACAGAGCAAAATCCACAGTGGATTGACGAAACCTCTGAGACCAGCATCACCAGCCCTAACTGGGTCCGCATTGAGGGTGCCCCTTCCTTCCCCAAGTTCCTTGAATGGAAACACACTGGGCAAATTGATTGATTGTTGTTTAACACTGGCAGTAAGACTATGCTCTCCTTCCTACCTTGGTCTCCTTTAGGAAATGCAGCACAACATGTGGGACAACATGGTGGCCTCTCCTTCAGTGCAGGAGAAGGACCTAGAGGAATGGATGCCTTGTGTAACTCTTGCCAAAATCTCTCATCAAAGAAGCCTTTTCGTTCCACCAAAACAACAGTTTCACTCATCACATCTGCCCCATGAATCCTAATTGCCCCAATGGAATCCATTTGCTAAAAAATGTCATCAAGGGTGCAACTCCAGTGCCTATTGTTCCTTTTCATTATGTTCACGGGAAATAGCCACAATTTAGGAATTGCCTGCCCGCTTTGAATGCAATGTTGGAACGAAGGCAGCAGATGGCGATGCTGTTACAAAAACTAAGGTGTGATTTTAATTTTTTTCTCTGTTTTTTCGTGGAAGGCTAAAAGTTCCCAAGAATAAGTAGTAAGAACAATGCAGATTTTTCTCTATCTCTCAGCCAAATAAGTATTTTAAAAATTGCTTTACAGGATTAAGTGGACTTCCCAGGAGAGCAGCGCATCAAGCATTTATTTAATGTCTTGGCATTTTTTCTTAAGTTAGCTTTTCAAAAGATTAATGCAAATGGGCAGTTTTGTTTATCTTGTTTTTATTATTTCTCCTAAAAATGTCTTAGCATGAGTTATGGAGACTCTAAGGGCCAGACAATGAGAAAAGGGTGGATTCTCTGGAAAACCTACAGCTTTTCTCCTCCTCTGTGTTTCTCTGTACTTCTTTTGGACGGCAAAAAGAATTCTATCAGAAACCCCAAACTCTGCAACAATCTACACAACCCTTAAAGATAATTGGAGCCCTTGCCTATCTGGTGTTTTTCAATGGAAACTGATGGTCCTCCAAGATCCCCGAGGCAGTGCATCCACTCTGGGTTTTCACCAGAGCTTTCTAGGAGCTATTCTAGGTCCTGAACTTATTTTGAACATTAGGCCGTGTGTTTGTGTTGGCGCTCACCCTCCAGTTGTCTTCAGGGCCCAGTTCTAGAAGAACCCGAGTGTCTGTATGGGTTTGAATTTTCAGGTAAACTACAGCTCGAGAAGCAACTGATGTGTTTGCGTTCTCTCACACACTTTGAGACAAACACACTCGAAACCACACTCGAAATCCTAACAAAGCTTCGGGGATGTGTACAAGGTTGCTATGAGATAGAGTGGGGCCCCAGGTTCCCACTGCGCATGTGTCTGATCGTACAGCCCACTCTGCAGCAATGCATGCCTCACTGAAATGAAGGTTGGTTCAACAAGAGCAGGTGTGACCTTGACCACTGAACCCTATTCAGTTTGATTCCGGCTTCTTTTGGTGCCTCAATCATGCCTCCGGTGACAGCGACTGTGTTTCAGAAAGAAAACCAGCAAAGTGAAGAGTGAGTCAATGCGTTTTACAACTCTGTGGTTTCTGTTCCATTGTTAATAGACGCAGAAGCATGGTAAAACACATTCATAACTCTGAATAGATTATAGAGACCCTGACATTTTCTGTTTCACTCTTATCACGTCATGTTCCTTCATATTACATACAGTCTGATGAGAGGCATTAAACAGGTCCACCGAGCCTGCTCTTTTGTCCAGACAGAGTGGAACCTATAAAATCTCAAGTGAAATCTCCCCCACAGAGGGGAATAGCTGCAAATTCCCCACATTGTCCACTCCTTTCTCATTAGCTGGCACTTATGGTCTCAAGACGTCATCCCCAGCTTGCTCCTTGTAGGCTCATATATTGGGTTATTTTGAATTGAAGAGGGCTTAGGACTGCTGGACACCTGTTTGCCCAAAGGACAAACCAGCACAAACTGTGGATAGTGGTTTGTACCCATCTCGAGGCACAGCGGGGAATCGAACCTCCAACCTCTGGCCCCACAGCCATTTATCGATGATATAAGCCTACTTAGAACAGAAGTCTATTTAATCAATTCTGCAGGGTACGAAGTTATTGGATTGGAGCCCCCAAGTGCTCATGGCTGATCCTCAGGGTGTCATGATGACCTAGTTAGTATATCATAAGAACATAAGAAGAACCATGCTGGCTCAGGCCAAAGGCCCATCAAGTCCAGCTTCCTGGATCTCACAGTGGCCCCACCAAATGCATCTGGGAGCGCACGAGACTAGATATCTGTCTCCCGATACCACTTCCCTGCATCTGGCCCTTGAAGTACCCTGGTTTTAAGCCTGGAGATGACACATCTCCATCACGGTTTGTAACCTGGGATGGACTTTTCCTGCAGGAATCTGTCCCATCCCCTTTTGAAGGCATCCAGGCCAGATGCCATCACCACCTCCAGTGGCAGGGAGTTCCTCAGACTAACCACACGCTGGGTAATTTTTTTTTCCTTTTGTCTGTTCTTACTCTCCCACCCAGGCAAGTTAAGTGAATATATGTAGATCCACAAACAGCATTATGTGTTGGTGGCAGTGCAGAACTCCTCCTTGTCTCTGTATAAACTTCTAAACAGGAAGTTAGAGGAAAGGTGTCCTCATGGCAATTGACACACGTTCCTTGCAGTGGTGGGATTTCCTCAGATATGTGTGCCCCAGCTATCAGATATGCAAAGCAAGCCCACGTTTGCTTTCCAGCAGCCAATCACCAAACAAGGCACCGTCCAAGATACAGAGGGAAAGGACCGCATGACTCTTCTCAAGAAGGCAATCAAAATTGCATTCGTACCTTGCCTAATCTGATCTCTGTTCCCTCTTTTGTGAAAGAGGCAACATTTGCCAAACGTGGACGCCAAGCCCATATCGCTGTACGTAATGTGATTTTTCTAGTGAAAAACAAAGAGCAAAGCAGTCCGGAACAAATCCACTCGCCTTCTCAAGAATCCCGGAGGTGTTGACGCTGAGTTAGTTTATTGCTAGGAAAGACAGATGCTTTGCATGATTTCGAAGAATATCTCACTGTGGACGGCATGAACCACAACAAAAGAAATGATGGATCAATAGATTCTGGGGAATGAACTGGCTAGCTTCTGATTTTATTATTTTAAAGTGACTGCTTTCTTCAACCTCCCACTTCTCCGAAAGGTCACAAATGCAATTACAAGTAGAACCATATTCATCTTTAACTGAAATGTATCTCTGTCTTCCCTAGTCCCTCTCCAACTTCAAGCCACAGACCTATGATAAGTAGTTACCATGTCACCCATTCTATATTACAGGTATCACGTGAGAAATACAATGAGATGCATGAATCCTTCCTCTCCATTCTTTATAGTTCATTTAGCTGGAACGTGGACCATGGGAAGACACCTCTCTGGGCTCCAGATGTCCCATACCTTTGGACTGTCCCCATGTTCACAGCTGGATTCTGGAAATTCCAAAGAAAACCAACTTTTCCTGGAACCTGCTTTATATTAAGTGCCTGGCCAAAGACCAAACTAGTGAACCAAAGGAACTGGAGCATCCAAAGGAACCAACGAGTCAAAAGAGACAAAGTCTCAGGATGCTAAGCAAAAAGATCCTTTATTGAAGCAAAAGCCCAACGCGTTTCGGCTTAGGAAACTTTCTTCAGTGGCGATGTTTAATTGCGTTAAAACAAAGGGACAACTAAGTGAATATCTATTTCTCCTCCACCTTATTTCTATGATCACAGTTCAAAGAATATGATTGTCAACCTCTCTCATTGGTAACATTTGTTTCATTACCATAGCGTTACCCGAGCCAACTGTTCGAAGTACTAACTAGAACACCTATTGTGTGATAAAAGGAGAGCTGTCAGATGCCTGGAAGACAACATTGAATTATTTTGTTTGCAGTGAGGAAAGGACCCTACAGCTTTAGGCTAATCTCTTGCGCCGTCACACAGTCATGGGATTGGTGTAGCACCCCGTTTCCCTAAACACCAGTAGCTTCCCCATGGTGTGCACAACCATGTATTGTTTGCAGGAGATGGTTGCGCAATCAAGGTGTGAGCAGTTGTGCAACCTTCCTTCCTTCCTTCCTTCCTTCCTTCCTTCCTTCCTTCCTTCCTTCCTTCCTTCCTTCCTTCCTTCCTTCCATCCATCCATCCATCCTACCTACCTACCTACCTATCAGACCATTGCACAATTTAAATTTAAGTTCACAGGGCAATGCTTCTGGGGAGTGAACAATTTGCTGGTTGTGAACGGTTTGTCCTGGGGACACCTGAGGGTCCTCTCAATGCCTTCTCATTCTTTGGAGAGCCCTAAATTTGACACCCTGTGATTCAAAGTTCCAGCTTCCCCACCGACCATGACAGTCCTGGAGAAGAGTCCACCAAGTGAACACTTATTATCAGGCCACACTGGAAGCTTATCCCTGCCCAAATGAGCACTGAGGGAGCTGAGCCAAGTGTTTTAAGTTGGAGAATCAGCCGCTCGGTGCAGATTTATGCACATCTAGCTGCTGCTGTTGGAGACCTCTTTGGGCCTTTTTACACGACCCCTAAGATCCGCTGGCCACTTAAATTCGGACCAGAGATCTTAGGGGTTCGTCGCTCTTCCTGCGTTCCCACCCCCTCCGCACTTCCTGGCTGCTGGCTGCGTGAGGGGAGGGAGAAAAAGAGAAAGAAAAGCATGCCGCTCACCTCCATTCTGCCTCTCGTCTCTGTAAAAGTAGCTCTTAAAGGGGTGGGAGCCAAAAAACAACAAATAGAAGCAAGGAGAGCCCCGCACTCACTATCGTTACACCAGATCAAATAATTTTCACCTCCAAAGAGCAGGTACTTGAAAGGTGCGCTGGGACGCGCTAAAGTGGGCGTGGTCACACTTAATTTCCTGTTAACTCCGGAGCTGGTGGGTAAACATTTTTAAGCTCTGGAGCTGGGAGCCATTTGCCCCGGAGTGTGTGTGTGTGTGTGTGTGTGTGTAAAAGAGGCATCCGGGGAGAATTGACATTTTCAGATAAATGAGCCAAAAATGCCTGGAAATATTTGTAAGGTATAATATAGGCAACCAGGGGAATAGTTTAGCAACTTATTGTAGGTCTGGGGAAGTAGCAGCATCACTTGACCACAACATGAAAGGGAAATCTATGGACCTCTGTATGCTTGTTGGACCACAACTCTCATCCACTGCAGCCCACATGGCCCATGGTAAGGCATGCTGGGAATTGTAGTCCATCAATATCTGCAGGGACACGCTTTGACCTCTTCTTCCTGAGACTGATCTGTTCCATCGTGCAGAAACCTTTACTCTAGGAAACCTCTCAGCGGGAAAACTCCTTTGTCTCTCTTGTACGGTAGATTTTGCTTCCCTGGGGTTTAGCGGTATTAAAAGCACGACAAAGACTCACCTATTCTTCCGAGTGTTGTATCTCTTTATTGGAAGCCTCTTTTTTTAAAAAAAAAATCTTCCCACTCCTTCTGAGGAAAGTGGATTAGAGAAATCATCCTAAGAACATAATCCTAAACAAACAAACAATAAGGGAAAGCAACCTCTTAATGATATCACCGAACTGGGACAAAACTTGAGGAGAGGAAAGTGTAATGTCAGCAGACAAAACCAGCAAGAAGAGAAGCAAAGAAAGCTATTTTATTGCATGTAGACTAGAAATGATGTTGGGGACCAGAAGGGTATTCTTCAAATTCCGTGAAGTCCTGTTTGCCCTCGATATGGCACTGGTTGGGCCTTACTCCTCTTCCTCCCCTCCACAGGGGAGCAGATAGACCAGGCATGTCCAAACTTTGTCCCTCCAGATGTTTTGGACCGCAACTCCCACAGTCCTCTGTCATTGGCAATCTAAGGGCGCTTTTACACAACCCCTAAAATCCAAGGCAAAGGGCTCCCAGATCCGGAGCTTTAAAATATTTTCCCACCAGCTCCAGACTTTAAAAAAAAAATTAAGTGCGACCACGCCCACCTAAGCACATCCCAGCGCACTTTTCAAGTACCTGGCTTCCAGGAGGTAAAAAAATCTTCCAATGTGGATTGTAAAGCTGTGAATGCCAGGCTCCCTCACCTTCTGTTTTTTTTTTTTTTGAATGTTTTTTTTTTTGTTGTTTTTTGGTCCCCGCCACCCCTTTAAGAGACAGGAATCACTACAGGCTGCTCGGGGCTGCTTCCAGGCAGACGGAGGTGAGCCTGCATTTTTTTCTCCCCTTTTTTCTCCTTCCCCTCACGCAGACAGGAACAATGGAGTGCGGAGGGGTGGGAACACAGGAAGAGCGACAAACCCCCACGATCTCTGGTCCGAATTTAAGTTGCCACCGGATTTTAGCGGTCATGTAAAAGCAATTTAAGTTTAGAATTCTGGGAGTTGTGGTCTAAAACATCAGGACGGCCGAAGCTTGGGCATGCCTGAGATAGACACATTCAATTTACCATTTCCCTGGAGCAACTTAAATAACACGACAATGGCAGCTACCAGCTTGGGTTCTTTCCTAAAAGAAACGCCTGGTAGCCCCTGACAAGGACTGAAACATATGTGGGTAGGCATGGATCACGGACAGGTTGGTTCACGGTGGTCTGTATATCACGTGGTCACTTGGAAAAAGAGCAAACCAGCCCATGCATCAAACTCAACCGAACCATGAGACAAACCAATGTCTGATCACTATCTTGCCTTCCAAGTTGAGATGGGCACAAAACGAGCGATTTTTCGTTTTTGTTTTCGTTTTTTCGTTTCGTTACGCAATGAAAATGAAATGAAAAATTTTTAAAAAACAAAACAAAAATGAAACGACCAAATTTGCCGTGTTTTTCGTTTTCGTTGCAGCAGATGCATTGAACTAAAAAGAATGCTAACGAAACAGCAACTTTTCTTTTTCTTTTTCGTTTTTTCGTTTCGTTACGCAACGAAATGAAAACAATTTTTTTTGCGAAAAACACCACAAAAACGAAAACGAACTGAAACGGACCCCTAAACGACCAAACGACAAACGAAACACCATTTTTTTGAGTCGTGCCCATCTCTACTTCCAAGGAACAAAAGACATGTGGACACAGAAGGAAAGACACTCCAGTTTATGGCTTGAGTCACCTCTCTTGGAACATTCTATATCATCACCATCTCTGCTACAGTTGATCCAAAATCAGAGGTAACGTGTTTTTAAATGTAGCTCTGTTGTAAAGAGTGTTGTGCTTTCACTTGGAAGTGTGTTGCATTTGTTTATGTGGTTTGTGTGTGTTCCTTCAGAAAATATACTCCTACCATCCTGGAGGAGACACACGGGACGGTTAAATCTAATAAGTTAATCTTGACTCCTGGAAATGAGATTACATTTTCAAATAAAGGCGCGACCTGACAGCTAAGGCATAAATCTTTTATTTAAAACAGAAAAACAAAGCCATTCAAATGCAATCAAAGATGACAGATGTAGCTAAAAACAAACCATGATGGGCTATCCATACATAAATTGGTTAGGCCTACGTGATGGAGAGAGGAAAAAAGGTGACCTCAAAATGTTGCACAAAGACAAGCAAGGAAAAGATTTGCATGCATTTGCATAGGTGTCTGTTGTCCAAGATGTTGAGTAAACATTTGACTAAGTCAGAGGATGGGGAGTGTGTGCGGGGGGGGGGGGGGGGGGAGGCCGAAAGAGAACAGAAGAAAATGCCACTCCACTTCTCAAAATGTCTGAAATTAAACTATCAGTGGTGACATAAGTGAACATAACCAGATCATACAGTTCAGGCTGTAGAGCCAGAGGTTGGAAGTTCAATTCTCCACCGTGCCTTGTTGACAGGACCTGAACTCAGGGCGTTTATACATGACCCCTAAGCTCCGCTGCAAATGGCTCCCAGCTCTGGAGCTTTAAAATGTTTCCCCACCAGCTCTGGAGCTAACAGAAAATTAAGTGCGACCCCGCCCACCTAAGCGTGACCCAGCGCAGCTTTCAAGTACCTGCTCTGGGAGAGTGAAAAAATTTGATGTGGAGAGTGCCGGGCTCTCCTCGCTTCTTTTTGTTGTTTTTTGCCTCCCGCCCCTTTAAGAGGAACCAGAAAGTGACCGGGGAAGTGACCGGGGCTCGGAGCAACTTCCACTGGCACCGGAGGTAAGGCTTTATTCTTTTGTCCCTTTTTAAGGCTTTTTCCCCCCTCCCTCCCCTCATGCAGACAGAAGCAAGGAAGTGCGGAGTGGTGGGGAGGAAGGAAGAGCAATGAACCCCCAAGATCTCTGGTCTGAATTTAAGGGGCCAGCGGATCTTAGGGGTCGTGTGAAAAGGCCCTCAGTGATCAATATGTTCCGTTCCAGTTCTGCAGTCCTGTGGTGGTGGTGGTGATGATGATGACGATGATGACAATGACAACGACGACAACGACAATGACAACGACGACGACGACGACGACGACGACGACGACGACGACGACGACGACGACGACGACGACGACGACAACAACAACAACAACAACAACAACAACGGTATCCCCCTCTAGGTGTGAAGAAGACCATCATTGAATCCATGAAGACTAGAAATATTTTACTTGCTGATTTAGGCTTGATATTCCTGCCGAGATGGATCCTGATGACCTCCCTGCAGCCGCTCTGTGTATCTCGTGAACCTGGGGATCGTGGCTCCCGAGATAAAGCCAGCCTTATGCAAGTCTCTTCAGTATAATAAGTGACAATCAGCCTTGTGACAGGAAAGAATCAATATGCCGTGGTGGGGTTTGAAATGCCAAAGCTCTGAATGAAAAGCGAGCCTCTGATTGACATATTTTGACCCAGATGGCTTCACTGGGGCCGCGAAGATTTATACAGTGAGGCTGGCTTAGGAATTCCCTGTTGAGTCGGAGTTGTTAAATTGCACGGCCTGAAAACTCACATCATCTCAGTGTGTGACCATCATTCCTTGCATGACTCTCTTTGCCATTCTGGCCAGATAATGCTAACAGGCATTTCTCTGACTCGGCTCTCAGACCAGTTGTTTTCCAAAACGGCAAACCCAAGATATGGGACTTACATGATAATCTATTAGATTTTGTTAATTGTTTGTTATCTTTGTATTTTTGTATTTGCAAACCGCCCAGAGTGGACATAGCTGCCAGATGGGGGCAGTAAAAAAGTCTAATAAATGAATGCTGGACCAGGATGTGTGCAAGCATCCTTGATCAAGTCCAAACACACAAAATAACACTAGCTTTTCCTACCAGCTTCTCATCTGGAATAGATGAATGTCATTCTTCACCCGTTCAGTTTTCCCCCTAACATATTCCCACCCTCTCAATCCAGGCTCTGTTACACCTGTGCCTCGTGGATGAATGTCACACCAGTACTTTTCTCCTGCCAGTTGTGGAAGAAAAGAAGACAGTTTGCTAATAGTTAAACACAAAGCAGATATCATCTCAGTGCTGCTTTAACTATTGACTAAATGTTAGCAATTAAAAATGGAGGGCATTTGCAGGCTGTTTTCATGGAACTGGGCTGAATAATCAGACATTCGGGCTCCAGAATTTCTTTGTGATTTATGATGATGGAACAGAGCACATTATGGCCAGAGATACACTAATTATGCCAATATCTTGCTTTCTGGACGACTTCTATCTAAGGTCAAAGCCCTTGTTAAGTGAGGGCTCAAGGAAACCTCATGCAAATGAGATAGATGTTGAGGCTGGCCTGGAGAGCCAGATCATCCAGGACCAAGGACAGCTCCCAATGAACCCCCATGAACAAACAAAGGCTGGAAGTCAACGGAGACTAGAGATAGGCGGACAAATTTTTTTTAAATGGTGATTTCTCATGATTCATGATTCGTTGGGGCTGATGAAACGATGAATTTCCAGTGACAAACTAACAAATCAATTCATCTCTCTGCAAAATGCCCTTTAAACATCCTTTTTTAAAAAAAAGGAATTGATGAATCAAAAATTCTAAAATTCCTCAGTTCAGATTCATTGGGGCGCTTTATTTATGACGAATGTGAATTGACGAATGCTGATGAGTCTGCCAAATCCATCAAAAACATCATTCATTTTTTCAACATCATTTGTTCTTTCAACCCTAACCCTAACCCTAACCCCATCTCTACTCAGGATGACTCCTTCCAGTTCCACCTCCTTTCCCCAACCTCTCTTGGCTTCCTGTTATAAATGATAAATTGATGGAATCCCATCAGATTAAAAGCAATGGCTGACAGAATGGCGACGTGATGATGATGATAGAAGAAGAAGAAGAAGAAGAAGAAGAAGAAGAAGAAGAAGAAGAAGAAGAAGAAGAAGAAGAAGAAGAAGAAGAAGAAGAAGAAGAAGAAGAAGAAGAAGAAGAAGAAGAAGAAGGTCACATCAATTAGCACAGCATGAGTAACTAGAAAGGGAGAAACAAAATTCACATTAATTAAAGCCTTTCAAGTGTCATGGATGGTATTTGGGGGATGTTAAGACCATTCAACCTGGCTCTTTGAGTCCTAGCGCTTGACTCCATTCATCCAAAGAAATAACATATGCAGCATCTCCCAAGCTTCAACTGACGCCAAAACAGAAATATCAATTTATTTATGGCAGTCCTCCTCAAGCTGGTACCCTTTTCATCCTCTGGGCCACCACAGAACCGGACTACAAACCCCATTGTTCCCATTCAGCCCATGTCCATTCGGCTGGAAATAATAAAGGCTGTATTTCATTTGGGATAATAAACACACGGTTTGTCGAAGTCTGATCATGAAGCTGGTAACTCCAGCATTGTGTGTGTGTTGGGGGAGGAACTGTTCCTGTTTTTAGCCTGAACTTAATAGGACCGTATCCCTAGGTCAGCCCTTGTAAAATCCACAACAGGCCCTCCATCCTTATGGCAGTTCATGCATGCCTGTAGCTTCGCCGAACCAACATCCATTCCGCGGAAGGAGAAATTGACCCGTCCCTACTGCAGGGCATGTTTTGGCTGTAACTTGGATTGTTCTGACAAAGAAAATGGTTCCTACCAGCTAACAACTCAACGAGCCTGTTGGAATTTAATAAGACAGCTTCTCTACACTCCCCCTTTCATCCTGCTGCTGGTGATGGATGAGATCAGAGGGAGGAGTTCCCTTTTTAAAGGCCGAAGGGAACGGGTGGGTTCGGAAGGCAGAGAAAGCTGCAAGCTGCCATAGAACGAAGCCTATTTTTCAAAATATGACCTAACGGGCTCCCTCTTTGAGAATACTCTGGTTGAGTTGCTTCTGCAACACACACATACACATTTGTTGACCTTTTGGGCCAAGGGAAACCCCCCAGGGCTGTGTGATCCTCAGAGCATTACTAAAGGCAGTATGTGCGAGTTCTGCAGAAAGATTTTATTAGTACTGGAGTGCTTGTGTTTTTAAAAATCTATGTTGACTGAAATCCTATTGCATGTAGCATAGCATCACGTCATGGTGGTGGACATTTGCAGGGAATTACACCCCAGCAGTCCACGTTGCATGCCTGGTAATGCTTTGGATTATGGAGCCAGCAGCCTAACGGCTGGCTGGCTAGACAGCTCCGTGGTTTAGGTAACTGGTTGGGGAGGCAAAGGCTGAGAGTTCAATTCCCCACTGGGCCTTCAGCGAGAAGAACCATCCGGTGTGGTCTTGGACGAGCTGCACAGAGAAGAGTAACCCACATCTCAGTATTCTCTACCTGGAAAACCCTGAAAAGCATATGTTTTTACCCAGCGTGTTTACCCAGTGTGTTGTTAGTCTGTGGAACTCCCTGCCACAGGATGTGGTGATGACCTCTGGCCTGGATGCCTTCAAAAGGGGGTGGGGGTGGGACAGATTCCTGGAGGAAAAGTCCATCACAGGTTACAAACCATGATGGAGATGTGTCATTTCCAGGCTTAAAACTGGGGTCCTTCAAGGGCCAGATGCAGGGGAGTGGTATCAGAAGACAGAGATCTAGTCTCCTGCGCTCCTGGATGCATTTGTTGGGGCCACTGTGAGATACAGGAAGCTGAACTAGATGGGCATTTGGCCTGATCCAGCAGGGCTCTTCTTATGTTCTTATATGAATCTGAACTGATTTGACTGCACGTGATTTTTATTGAGTCGCACAACTGTTCCTGTAGAACTGTTCCTCTCGTTTTCTCAACAACACTTCATCAATTCTGTGGTTGTTGTTTTTTTGGTTTTTGGTTTTTGGTTTTTTTTTTGAATGCAGGAGACGTTCTAAAAATACTAGGAGCCACTTGCCATCAGGGGGGAAAAGTGAAGGCAACCAAAGAAGACTTCTCTCTGATGCCTGCTGTACAGCTTTCATGCTCAACGTTGTAGATCAAACCCAGTTTGAAAAACACACTGGTGCTCTAAGGTTCGTGTCGACCAGCAAATCCCCGTGTTGGAGCCACGGCTCCAGTCTACTGCTGTGTTTGTTCCATGCAGGCTCTCTGTTGCTTTGTTTTGACTCTTGGAAAGAATGGATTTAATTAGCCCATCTATCCTGTACATTGCGCTTGGCTTTATTTTATTTTTTAAAGCTAATGCCCACGCTATGAAGAGTTCCAAGAATGCATCTCAGTATCTTAAGATCAGGAGGTATGTGAGCTCCCGCATGCTTACATGATTGAATACAATGAGTCCGTTCCATTTTGAGCTCCTCCTAGGCTATGCTTTGGAAATAGGAAACTCTCAAAGAACAGGACTTGAAGTGAGCCAATGGTGAGTCCAATTATTTTCATTTTGCAATATTTGCTTCTCTTTTTTTTCCAAAATTAGTTTCTTTTAAAAGGAAAGGTATCCTCCTAGGTTGTATTCTCAGATCCCTTCTAGAAGGCGGTGAAGGCCCAGCATAGAAACTATGTTGAAACATTATTTCAAAAATCAGTCAATCAATCAGTCCATTACCAATCAATCTCTTTATTGTAGGGAATGATCAGAAGATCGCAGACAAATATAGAGTAGACCATCATGTTCAACATGTAAGCTTCTAGAATAGAAGAGGAGGAAAGAAGAAGAAAAACACAACAACGTATTTACTGTTTACTGCAGGCGTGAGCCAGGACAATCCTAGATATAGATCACTGCTTTGTTAAAAATAATTCCCTGGTACATCCATTGTAGTGTAAAATTTGGTGTCACACAAGAGAAAGTGGTTGTACCGTGTTCTGGACTGAGAGGTGATCAAGACTATAGAATGAATCCAATTCTTCTTTCAAATTCCCCCCCCCAGCATAATAAGCATAATATAGTAAAAGAGATAGCACATAAGGGCTGAAATTCACTAGCGCATTGCCACTAGACTTGTTAAATCGAGGGGAACCGGAGAGTCCGCCCTCCTATAATTCCACCGGTTCAATGGGCTTATTCTATAGGCCACTTGCTATTGGGTTTCAGCCAATACGATGGGTTATTGGTTCTATGTTGCAGAATCACAGAATCTCACGTATCGAGAGCAGGAAATTCTTTCAGCACTTTCTCCCCTTTCAAAAACAGAGATCTGAGATCTAGCCATCTGTTTGGCCCATCAGATATTTCCAAGCAGCAGAAGGACCAGAAGTTAGCAGACAACAATTAGTAGCAGAGAAAAATGTACTACGGTAGCTAATGTTTCAAAAATATATATGTGATTCCGATGACCGAAGCTCAAATCCTTATGTATCTGCCCCAACCTCCAAGAGATTCATCTCTCTATCCTCAGACTTTCCTGCCTTTATCTGATTTTCCATTCCTTTCCCTTTAGGGTTCTAATTGGATGGAGGATCTTGGGAACAGAGCTACCCCCTCCCCTCCCCCCACAAAAAAGCATCCAGCCACCGCCTTAAGAAAGTTATAGCAAAGTGTTCTGCTTATATACCGCCCCATACCACTTCAAGGAGTCTCTGGGAGGTGTACAGTTTTTAATTATACTAAGCAGGCTTACACATTGTCCCCACCCCCCACCCCCAGCGAGCTGGATACTCATTTTACCCACCTCGGAAGGATGGAAGGCTGAGTCGACCTTGAGTCAGCTACCTGGGACTGAATCCCAGGTCGTGAGCACAGTTTTACCTGCAGTGCAGGCATTTAACCACTGCACCATGGGGCTAAGTTATGGTACCTTAAAGACAGCTAAATCTTGGTATGGGCTTTTGTGGACGGGTCCCATCCGTTTCATGTTAGAACTATAATACACAAGGAACCATCTTACTTTAAAGGAATCCTTGACTTTTCTCTCTTGGTTTCATAATGGATCTCTTGTCCCGAGAGCACATCCACAGGGAATCACACAGATATTCTTCTGCTACTTCCACAACCCATGGATCTTCAACTTCAGAGAGGGTAGGATGTGGAATCAGGGTAGCATAACTAAATGACCTGCATTCAAAATTATCCAGTGTGTGATGTTCTATTTTCTGGTGCCAGGTGGATGAAGATCTGTAGAACTTCTTTAAAGACTAGCACCCATTTCTACCACCATCATCCCTTTCACTTCTGTTTTCCCCCAGCTTTTAGGAAGGTGTACTTTGATCCTCTCCCCCCCCTAAGCTTATTTTCATGCCTTAGAGCTTTTTCTCTCTTTGAAAAGGAGGAAGCCAAGATGGTTCGCTTCTCCTGCAGCTCCAGTGTCACTAAAATCATTACAATTTTTAATGCACTGCGTTTGGAAGGCAGATTTTCCCCTGGTTAAATGCTTTGGAATTCATGTCCTTTTTAATTGCCTGGGATGCATGGCATTAGCCTAGAAAAGCAATAAACATATACAACCATAAAAACACATTTAGACACCCCAAGCAAAATCAATGGCATATTATTTTTCTTTATTATCCCTGACGGGGCAGAAATTGGTCTTCCTTTTTTGGGAGGGTGTGGGGGGTTTATTTATTGATACCAAAGAACTGCACGGACAGGAATGATACACCTGGGATCATGCTAATGCTGCAGTTGGGTGGAGAGAGGTTAAACACATGCATGCACACACATTTAGACACCCCACACACACACACACACACTTCCTTTTTTGGGAGGGTGTGGGGGGTTTATTTATTTATACACACAACACACACACACACACACACACACACACACACACACACACACACACAACCACATTGCTTCATTCTCTGTTTTGCAATAAAATATAATAGTGTTTGACCATACACCTTGTAACTCAGAGGACAACGTTGGAGGTCAAGTGCAGTCAGCAGAATGGATGAGCCAGAGAGGCACAGGCTGGATTTCAGGAAGGCTTTCTCCCCGTAACCAAACACAAGGAAGAATACAAAGGATGGGGAGCAACAGAATTTTGTGGCACCTTTAAGACGACCAGATTTAATAAGACCATAAACCTGGGGAGATGATGCAGCACTTCATCCATGGAGGCTCTTGCTCGAATAAATCGGGTAGTCCCAACAGGGCCCCACGGCTCTCCTTTCCAGTTTTGTTATACAGAAACCGATTGACACGGTTACGTCTTTTGTAAACTGCAAACATGAGAAAAGAGACAGTTTAGGGACCGTAAAAACATCTCCCGCCTCTTCTTTTATATTGGATGAGGCCTCGGAGAAAACCGGCCGCCAAAGAAGGCGACTGCCGTTAAAGACGCCGGTGTGCCACTGAAAAACTAATGATGGAGATGTTTTCCCTGCCACCTTTATGGTTTTCACTCTGTTCCTAATCCTTTTTGCTTGCCTCTTTTATTCTTTTGCACCTGACTGACAGTGAGAGGACCCCGTGCAGATCCAAGAGGATGGGAAGCAAGGGGGGGGTCGCCAGTTGCTCACAGTACACAGCTTCGTTCCAAAACCGCTACGGATGTGGAGAATCCTCTGGAGACGGCAAAGCGGAGTGGCTGAGCCTGACCAACAGCAAGGAGCAGAGCCCTGACAAAAGGAAACGTCAGTCCCAATAAGGAGGGAGAGAAACAAGGGGTCGGGTCTAAGACCTGCCCGCCGGCTGTTCTGGGGGCCTGGCGAGGAGCTGAGTGAAAGGCAGGGTTTCTGTTGGGCATTGTTTGGGAAGGTATCATTGATTCATCCTGGCAGGATGTCAGAGGGCTGCCGATGAAGACAGGAGGGGAGGAATTACCCCTGGTATCAGGCACATTCTCCAGAAGCCAGAGGGATCTGCAGAGCATGTTACACTGGCTCAGATTTCATTTCCTCCCTGAGCAGTTTGCAATAAGCCACTGTCATATGCATGTAGAATCTTACGTCTCGTTCCCTTCCAATAATCCCTCCCCATCAAGGTACGCTGGGTAG
The DNA here is from genome assembly GCA_037367245.1 of Phrynocephalus guinanensis. Taxonomy (NCBI): domain Eukaryota; kingdom Metazoa; phylum Chordata; class Lepidosauria; order Squamata; family Agamidae; genus Phrynocephalus; species Phrynocephalus guinanensis. The sequence goes on along the minus strand of CM074746.1, from coordinate 3,317,856 downwards.
GCTGTGTTCTGAACCCCTGTGGCTCCCTCAAACTTCTACCAGTTGATGCCAGTTGTTAAAATGTGCCAAAATCCTGTCCACATTCACCATGATACTGTGTCATCAAATCTTTCACAGGAAGGGTTATCTGAACTGTCCATGTCTTCCAGTTCAGGTGTTGCAGAAGACTCCTCATGGTCTCCCCCATGTCCATGGCACGCAGCGGGATGCACTGGGAAAGGGGATAGAGAAGAATAAGGCAGGACTATTTCCAAGGGTGGGTAGGTTGGAAGGGGAAAGTCTTGAGTGAAACTACCAGGAGGATCAGACAGCATGGCAGAACTTGATCTCGGAGGCCACCTAACAGGCAGAATGGTTTGTGGAGGTTGGACAGAATACATGACAAAATCAAACAGCCTCAACTGTCTTTCATGGTCAATTCCTAGAGAGAAGGGGGAGCAAAAGCAAACTTCTACCAGATGTTTGTAGTACATCCCCACGACTTGAGAGTCACAGTCAGGTCTGACTTAAGTCACACCGGCAACTTGATTTAGGGCCCTTTAAAAAAAAAAAAGACTTGGAATCAACTTGTGCGTCAGACCCATTTTTCCAAGTCGCCTTGCCAAGTAAGTCCCCGGTCTTTGCCCCTACCCTCCCTCCTTCCTGGTGATCAAGCAATGGGGGAGGCAGGGGACAGCGGATGGAGGAACATAGTTCCATGGTCACCATCCCTGGTCCACAGCTTCTGCTAGCTTTAAGAGCTCTGAGCTGAGACTCATGTGTGCAGGTGTCAGGACAGGCTCTTGGGAGGCTGCCTTTTTGGAGGGTTTTCAAAAGAGATGAAGAAACACCCAGGAGGGGAAAGCAATTGAACACTACTTAAGATGGGCCCCTTGCACTCACATTCTGCTGGTCATCTTCAAATTTAAAAAAAAACCTGGATGGCCACTGTATCGCAATTCTGTTGTGTCTTTTTGTACTGCTAGGCTAGTTCAATATTCTATGCCATTAGAGGGAAATTAATATCGTGTTCGTTTATTCAGTTTTATTCTTTGCATTTCTGCCATTCACTTATACTTGATCGGAAAACACTTTGAATTCTTGTAAGGAAACGAAGGACATTGACGTGGCAGAACCGGAGAGAAAAAGAGAGAATAAAAATAGACCCATTGTGCCTGAATCTACCATCCGACCTATTCTTGATGTTCTGGCCTGAATAATACATGATTAATTCATACTTCCTTGAGCCAATGTATTCCAGCTCTCTGCAATGACCAGTTTCATCATTTCCAGCCTGCTGGTGGGAGATGTAGTTCAACACCGCTGGAGAGTACCACCTTGGAAAGATGTCTTCTCCATGTGCTGTCCATGATGCTGAGGGCCTTAGTTCAGCTTGCATATGTTCTCCTTTCTCCCTGGTTCTTCTGTTTGCTCATCAGGCTTGCTTTGTATTAACTATTCTCAACAGGATAGCCTGTAGAGTTGGAGCAGGGACAGGTGTGGGCAATGAAACTCATCAGGTGGATGAAGCATGTTCATTGATATCCTACATCTCCTGAAACACTCTGGGACCATTTTGACCCACTACTGAAGATTCTGATCACTGATCTGATGGAGTAGGGAGTAGAGATGGGCACAAAATGAGAAATTTTTCATTTTCGTTTGTTTTTCGTTTTGTTATGTATTGAAACGAAAAATGAATTTTGTCTCCAAAATGAAACTGGGACCATGAAACGCAACAGAAATTTTGTCCGTTTTCGTTGCGGAAATACATGAACTGTATGAATGAGCAGACAGTAATTTTTCACCTAGTTTTCGTTTTTTTTTCGTTTCATTACGTAACGAAACATTATTTTTTTTTAGTAAAAACGAAAATGAACCGAAACGGATAAACGACATTCTGCAAATGAAACACCATTTTTTTGAGTCGTGCCCATCTCTAGTAGGGAGTATGTTAGATCTAGATGAGTGGAGCAGTTTATTATTCCCCTTTAGTAACTTAGTTTATTCATTCTGCCCCATCTTTTTAAGCAATTAAGATGATCAAGGAGGCAATTTCTGTGTGCTGCCCTATACCCTTTGGTGGAAAGTTTAACTTTGGTGCTGCTAGAACATACCACATTTTTCTGTCGTTAAGATGCTGCTCTTCCTATACACTCAAGGATCCTAAACTGCCCTCCCCATTGCGGGATAAAAGGAACAATGTTTCAGCTGGCCACAGTGTCTATGCAAAGCTGATCCCCATTACCTCTGTTTATCAGAATCCATCAGTGGGCATCCCAAGCAGAGAAACTGGCAATCTACAATGAAAGCAATGCAAGAGATTACGTGTAGGACAAAGACAGGATTTAGTAAAGCAGACACAAAATCCATCCCCCCCCCTTGGTCTAGATACATTTTGGCCAACCAAAGTCTTCCTTTGTGTAAGTTGGTAGCCATCCATGGTGTCCCTGTCACAAGCTCTGTGGTCCAAGAACAGGACGAACCAACCTACAGATCCTCGCAGAACCACAATGAAATCCAGAGATTGGTTCCAGAGCTGGAAATGCATGTTGTCCCTTTTAGGTGTGACTGTGCAAAACCTAGCAGCACCTAATGGCAACAGTATGATGGCCAAGTAGGCCCAGGATGCTTGTAAAATTTATTTTATTTGGAAACTATGCCATATTAGAGTCCAACAAGAAGTTCGTTCAACAATAAAGGTATCAAAAATATCCTTTGATTTGTATTCCTTCATTGAACAGGGAGTTGGACTTGATGGCCTTGTAGGACCCTTCCAACCTCTAGGATTCTAAGTAGGGCCAATGGGTTTAGATCCCTATTCCAGCCTGATGTTCATGCTACGATCTCTGACGAGCACACTTTCTCAATCTGAACAGGGTTTCTGTGTGTCGATTGGAAGAGACTTAGAAAGAGAAGAATAGTTTTATATATCTAAAGAACCTGATGGACCTGGTGACATTGTGGCCACTTTTGATGCTGCAACCTGCACATACATGGGTGAAGCAGCCCTACACTTTCCCCCATACAGTCAAAGGATGGGCCTCATTTCCCATCTTTCCATAATGGGCAAAATGAGACCCGTTCTCTGGGTCTTCATCAAAGATCTAAAAGGGCAATCCTCAGCTTGCGTCGCATATGCCGAGATCAATTTATGCATCTTTTTCATCTCTGAAAGGACAGCGCCTGGCCCTGAAGTGCATTTGCTTTTTTTAGCATCTCTTGGAAAGGGGGAGGGGAGGAATCGCAAACAGTTCCACCAGCTCCCTCTTATGGAGGACTGAGGACTCTCTTTTTGACTTTGGACACCCCATAGCTAGCGGCATAAATAAGTGATAATGACAGCAACAAATTTCTTCCAGGCACTGAATTTCCTCCAGGCACCGAATTCCCTCTGCTTTTAGAACAACAGGTGAAGGAATCGTTGGTGAAGGGGTGACAGGGGTGCCAGCCCGTTGCAAGAAATATTGATGTCCTGATTTCCAGACCCAAGGTGGGATGTAGGCTAGCTAGATCTGTAGTTCACCAGGGGCCAAATCATTCTTGTGTCAGCTCCCAAGACTCAGGTGCAAAGCAAAGGAGGCTCATCTACAAGATAAAGGAAGCAAGAAAGCTTCTGTTAGGACAGTCAGATGTTCTTTCAAATTTAGGAAATTCTAGCTTCGAACAACTTGCCGTCTGTAGATACATCATGACAACCAGTAGCCCAGATTCTCATAAAAGTGGCCTTCTGTGCCCTACCTGAAAAAAAAAAAAAACATGGAGGAAGAGAAGGAGGCAGAGAGAGAAGCCACCCAAGGAATCTTGCCACCACATGGGCTTGTGGACAATATTGGAACCACTTAGTTGGCTTTCTTTTGGAACCTTCTAGGCTTCAATTGAACATTTTATGTGCCCATCATTAGTGACCTTGAAAGAACCTCCCGTGATATCCTAGAGATTGCATGGTTGTGTCACAATATGCATTTTTTTCTAATAATGAGAAACTCTTTTATTTATTTATTTTCAGAAGCCAGAAAAATAAGAGCCCTCGACCTATTGGAAAAGCCATTTACCAGCACAAAACTCACATGGAGCAATACAAACACTTCATAAGGACAAATATGGAACAACATTTTCAGAGAATCGATCCCATTTTCTGGGCAGCTGAAAAGCTACTGGCGAGGGTAAGCAAAGGAGCCATTACAATGAGATACTTTGGGGGTTTATTGATTAAGTGCAGTAACACTAAACAAGCCAAAATCAATAAGCAGACGGATTATTCTTGGGGGCTGTTATTGCTTGTTGTATAAAACAATACCGCTACATCAGAGGATGTCAAGTTACTGTCGCAGTTTAGTGGCACATGACTTGCAACAGGCCTTCAGGTCATCTGCTGACATATGGTACGGCTTAAATCTTCTGCATGAAAATAATGATTATCGTTATTCAGCTTGTGTTTTTTGATGAGCTGACTCAACCTTCTGTTTCTGGTTCGAGGTACCTATCTGGCTGCCAAAAAGCTGACAAAGAGCATAAGATAATGGGGGGGGGAGAGATGTGTGCTTGGAGAAAAGTGCATGTAAATGCATATACGTTTTTGTGTGGACTTTAAAATGGGGTTATTTTCCAGATACAGTGGTGCCTCAGATAATGACGGTAATTCGTTCTCCGAGGTTAGTTGTTATCCGAAACACGTTGTTATCCAAAACACAGTTTCCCATAGGAATGAATGGGAAACCATTTAATCCGTTCCAGAGCCTAGGAAAAAGGCACAGACACCTGGTTTTTTGCTCAAAATTCTTAAAAAAGTGCACTTTAAAGGTACAGATGCAATGTCACCTGGGATAACTTTTTTACTGATGCATGCTGGAAATCCATTATCTGAGAAAGTCCATAGGGAAAATTCGTTATCCGAGGCAACCCATAGGAAGTTTCGTTATCCAAGGCAGCCCATAGAGAAAATTCGTTCTCCAAGGCAGACCTATACCTAGGAATTGCGATTCATTATCCGAGGCAGCCCATAGGGAAAATTCGTTATCAGAGGCAGCCCTATACCCGGAAATTTGCAGTTGTTATCCGAATTATTCGTTATGCGGGGCAGTTGTTATCCAAGGTACCACTGTACGTTTATGCAAGATTTTGGCCTGAACTCTCAAATCATTTAAAACACTCCATTCACCCCCCATCTATCTCTCAAGGTGTCTTATCAAGGTGGTTCAGAAGAGGTTTTTAAAAAAGAAAGATACAACTCTCCCTAATGGCATTAATGTAAATAACGGCATTAAAACACACTTTCAGAAATAAGAACAGGGTAACAACGGTGAATTGAAAACATTTTAAAGGACCTCACCGGAACTGCCCATCCCATTAAAGGTTGAGGAGCAGCTCCTAAAATCTCCCTTCATATCCTTCAAAATGTACCTCAGAGGATGATGGGACTCAGAGAATGGAGGGAACACCTCGTGAGGATGAGCTGTGGGGAAGAAAACAAACACCTACACAATGAAGGCGGGTGGGCACAATTTCTCAGCCTTCATTCTCCTGACACTAAACAAGCTGAATCAGTGGGAGCTTTCATTCCTGTGCTTCCAGAGAGCGCTCCTCCACCTTTCAAAACAGCTCGCATTCATGTGCGGTTAGCAGTTTGGCCACAATGGACTAGACCGAGGGGAGAGCTTTTCCAGAGGTAATTAAAAGCCGATAAATAATCCAGACCGAAGCCGTGCTCTCAACGGCTAAGCCAACAAAGAAATGCCAATTTTGCTAAGCAATGAGATTATAAAGTACCATAGAGCAGGAAAGGTGCCCATGACATGCCACACCTTGGGCAAACGGCTGGGTTAGGAAGTAAGTTAAGAATATCGCCTGGATCATAGCCCATGGTAGACCTCTGCCAATGGTGTTGGGTAATGAACAACCTTGATGCCAATTCCAACACTTCCTTGTTGGTTTGGTCACATGCTGACTTATTTTAGAGGGACTTATTTTACCTGGGAGGAGGGAAAACTCCATCTTTCTTTCTCCCTTCTCCTCCACCTGTGATGGGAACCCACCATTACCTTCAACCCTTGTAAGATGCAAGAGGGGAAGCTGCATCTTTGCACTTTCCAGATGTTCTCAAGCCACATGGGCTGCAGAAACAAACGTCTTTTCACTCCTTTTCCCTTCTACTTCTTTCGATTGCCTTTGGGCTGCATGGTTGCCTTCTGCCTTCGCTGGAATTTAAGGGAGTAAAGCGCAGATTTAGATGAAACATATTTTTTTCCCATTTGCTTACCAACAGATCATACCAGTATTTATTTATTTATTTATTTTGATACCGCCCGTCTTCCCGAAGGAACTCTGGGCGGGGTACAACAATCACAGAAAAGGTAAAATAAAATAAAATAATTTTTAAAAAACAACAACACTTAAACCAATTTCAAAAAAAATAATGCTTGGCAAGATAGCAGTAGGGCTCAGTGTTGTCCCAAACAGATTAGGTGGCTCATGCTCTCACTAAAAGTTGGTGAGAATTACAACTACAGATATCTTTAGCCAAAGGCTTCATTGCTCATGATATCCAAAACAATAACACAGGGTGGCCTTGCTAGCCATTTGGTGAGAAAACATGAGCTGGCCTGCTCAGAATTTCGATGATGTGGGAGAACAAGGAAGCATTAAGTCTAAGTAGATGCATGGGAACAAAAGCACTCTGATTTAATCATAGGGTCCAGACAATAATTGAAGATTGTGCCATCAAGACATCTGCTTTGGAAGACCCTGAAGCAAACGGTGAGCCACTGTGTGAGACAGAATGCTGGACCAGATGGGCTGTGGCCTGTTCCAGCAAGGCTGCTCTTATGCTCTTATGTTAAAAGCTACAGGCGGATATTTTCATGACGCTACCAGGTGCTTTCTGCAGTTGACAACAATAACATGTACTTCCTCAATGTACACTGCCAAACACTGGATACAGCGCAAGCTCCAACCCACTATGGCTTTGTGAACTACACTTCCCAGAATCCCCAGCCAGAATGGCCTGCACATCATGCCCAGTGAGCCTGGATTACTGAGTAGGGATGATAAAACCACTTGTAGGGAGATAATGGAACGTGCGTGAAAAATAGGGGGTGGCTGGCCTGGCCTCGGGAATCTGCTCATCACGCTTCTTGTTCCGAGACGAGTGCCCGTGAGGTAAGGCTCGTCATGCAATGTGCCATTCTCCATCGAGTGGCAGGAGTGCGAAGTGCCATTCGCCAGTACATTCCCTATGGAGTCAGCAACGCAGTGCAGAGAGATTAAAAGACAAATGCCTCAAACTTAGCTCCATAACGCACTGAAGGCAAGGCTTCGGAAAATCGAAACATCAGAAAACGGAAGGTTGCCCCCCCCCCAAAAAAAAGAACAAAGGCATGGAATTTCACATCTCATCACGGAACGAGGACATGCGGTAACAGTCATGCCGGTATCATCCATCATGCACGTGCGTACACGGGAACAGGGACAGAACCACAAGAAGACCACGTGACCATGACCGGCATCAACATGCAACAAATTTCCTCCCGGGACGAGAATGGACGTGAAGTAACCGTCTAAGATTCTCTTGTTACAGGATCTACTTGGGTGCACATGTACATGCCTATGAGTTTGTCTCTCCATACCTACACTGTTGTACACATAGATCACCAATACAAATGGGTTGGGGGTTACTTAAAGGTTATTTACTTCCTTCTTTTAAAAAAAATGAAAAAAGGAACATCTTATAAATTCCCCAACAGTGAGCTCATTAGTATAAATGATGGACTCTCCCTTCAGATTTGAAGTCAGCAGTTTTCTCTTCTCCCCTTCACTGTTTCCTAAAGTTATGGCCAGCTATTTTTCACTCTTAACACAGCTGCAAAAGGATGGTAGATAGCTAGCAAATTGATCCCACAGGCATGGCGGGAGCAATTGCAGAGGATGGGATGAGGAATTTGCAACCAGGCTTCAAGGCTCACTTTCGGTAATAAATTGATCAAACCTTCTGCTTGCTTCCCTCAGCAACCGGCCTCCAATTGTTGGAATATCTCTCTCCTCCAATGACAACTAGATCCACCATCTATTCGTCTCTTCCCTGTTTAAAGCTGGTTTAGATTGTTTCTAATTAGTATACTTAGTTGTTATTATTTCCATCTGTTTTTGTTTACTTGTTGTACACCGTCCAGAGTAGTCTGGTACCTTGATGGGCAGTATAGAAATAAATAAACCAATGCACCCAAGTTGGCGACCCCCCTCTATGCCAGGTGGCACGGCGGTCCACAGTTCCACCATGTATTCCGTGAAGAAGTGCATTCTTTTAACCTTGCTTGATATCTCTTTGGCTTGGATGATTTCTTTTTCTGGGAATAAAACAGCATGTTGCCTAGTTCACCATTCCACAAAATGACGGAGGTCATCATTTGCTCCGAACAAAATCGACGTTTTCCAGAGCAGGTCCAGACTCTGGGATCTTGAACATTTGTCAGCCACTTCCATAGTGATGAAGGAGTTTCAGGAAGTGCTCCCGCTTTGAAGTCAGGCGCATTCAGTTCCCAGTCAGCTTCGGGATCAATGGAGGAGAATTCCACCCAGATTGTTCTTCAACTCTTCTCTCAAGCTTTTTCCACATCCTCTGCTGGCTCTCACTCCTGGTGCCTCTGGATAAAAGTTGCCAGGGAGACATGACCGTGTGTCAACCCCCAAACATAGGCAGAGGCTTCAGACCGCAAGCTACGCCCCCTGGTTCAGGTCACAGATCAGAAAATCACCCCCATTTCTATTGAATTAAAAGTGCCTGTGATGGAAATCTACAAGCGTGCAAAATAAGCCCAGCGGAGGGATAATGGAAAGAGAGGATGCAATTTTAAGAACCTGTATTTGGAAGTGTAATGCTTGGTGTTTTGTTTTGTTTTAATAGCACAGGGCGTTCACTAGCAATGTATAATCTGCTACCGTACCTTCACATGACTGCAATCTTGATCCGTAAAGTGACGCACATCACATATTCCTGCTTCTACACTGGAGAATTTCCCTTCATCACCATTATGAAACGAAGAAATATTATATATATAACCGCTTTGATTTTTTTTAACCTGCTGCCACTGAAAGAAAGAAAGAAAGAAAGAAAGAAAGAAAGAAAAAATTCTATGCTGTTAAATCAATTCTTTTATTTATTTATTTCTATACAAAATACAAAATACACATAAAAATTTACATAAGACTAAACAACAGTGCTCCCCTCCAACCAGTGGGACCTTTTAATCAATATTATCCCTTATTATCCTCCCTTCCAGAACTGAATTGATTGTTGCACTGGGACTTTACCCTTATTTCTTATAAGCACATCTTCAATAAATCCACCCCATATATCATTTAAAAACATCTCTTTTTAACTCTCCCTTCTTAATCTTTAAATTGCACGTCAATTTGTCATTTAAGGCAATCTTCCAAACTTCATTACACCATTCGTTCATATGTAATTCGTAATTTCCCTTCCAATTCCTTTCCCTAGCGATAATTAATCTAGCCGCTGATTTACGGGAACTCTTTTCAGGAGGATCATCCAGGTAAAAGATATCTACTTCACTGGGCTCATATCTAACTCACTGACCTCCCCATCAGTTTCTTAGACGTGTTTTTTCCGTTCCCTTATGCTGGGGACATCCTAGACAGTGATGGCAAGCCATCGGCACTCCAGATGTTTTGGACCACAACTCCCACAGTCCTTTGTCATTGGCAACACAGGCTTGGAATTCTGGGAGTTGTGGTCCAAAACACCTGGAGTGCCAAAGGTTGGCCACCACTGTCCTAGGAACATACTGCTTGCCAAAGGCCACACGTCTAGCTCTAATTTTGAGAGGCACCACAGGGGAATTGAACTTCCAATCTTCAGCTGCACAGGCAGATACCTAAACCACTGATCTATCCAGCCATCACCACCATCTTTCTACTATCTTCTGTATTATACAAATACCCAACCGGACGTGTCCATTAAGTAGCTGTCTTAAAAGTGGTTCTCTCCTCCGTGCTTTGGGAGGGCCAGTCATCTGTAACCGATTCCCGTTGCGATGCTACAAGTACTCTTGAGCAGGGTAAAGTGCGGAGAAGAGGCAAAAGAGAAATCGCCTCCTGTTTTCGTACAGACTGAAAACGCAGGAAACACCTCATCCAACGCCTCTTCCCAAAGAGCTGCACAATTCAATCAACCCGTTTGTGCAATGAATCAATTGTGGCTTAATTGAGGATTTTAAAAAACGCATGCCCTGTCAATTAATTAGGCAAAATCTCCCCCAATTTATCTTAGGGAATGCAACCTGTTTAATTTTAATTGGTCAATTAATGAATCTCAGTTGACCAAATTAGGCCTAGTTTGCCCAGGGTTAGAGCCAATATTTCTGAAACTTGAAAGAGGTGTTTATTCTTCTATGCACTGGACCTACATCTTTGTCCATTGTGAGCCAGGAAATTGTGGTAGCTTCACTGTATTTTAATTGGTTGGGGGTAAAAGCCCAGTTGAATGCAATGTGGCTTAATTCTGGATCGATGTGCAAAAGGCTGCCATGTCAACTCTAATTTTTAGGGCCCATTTTTGCTCATATATGCGTATAGTCACATCTTTGCAAATCTTGACATACCTTCAGCATCTTCCCCATGCAGTGGTGGGATTCACTGTCCTATCTTTATATATAAACCTATGGATTCCATATACATTAGGACCCTCATACAGTGGACCCTTGTATAAAAATGTTTTGAATAACATAAAATCTGTACAACATAAAAAATTCCGGAGATGGGGGAAATTTGCTTAACAGAATCACCTATGGGGTGAATCCGTACAACAGAAAAATGGTCGCAATTAGGGATTACTCCATTTTCAATGCATTCCTATGGAAAATTTGTATAAAGGGAAATTTGCTTAACAGAATTTCATTTGAAACAAATTAATTCCTTTATACAAGGGACCACTGTATTTGCAGGCTTATTATCTGACTTAGTCTGATAATATTTTTAATAGCTTAAAATCATGACATTGGGTCTAAATCTAGAATGGCATCCTGCAAAAAAAAAGTCACCAGGTCACTATGCTCTATGGTGGTGAACTTGCGGCACGCCAGCTCCCATAGTCCTTTGTCATTGGCTTGGAATTCTGGGAGTTGTGATCCAAAACATCTGGAGTGCCAAAGCTTCGCCACCACTGCTCTAAATAAACCAAAATGTGTAAGCCATTTTCAACTAGTTCTCTTTGGCTTGACACACATTGACTTACACCAGTGGTTTTGTGTATGTAAACAAGAATACAAACTATAGGGGGGGGAAACCATCATATATTTAAGGACTTTGAAAACTTTCCCCCCCACCCCCTTTAAACTAAAGTAATACTATTTTGTTCAAAGTCATTCCATTTGATTATGGCTACCAAGGTCATTGTTATGTGATGTCCTAGTTCCACCCGAGAGTTTTGACTTTTGCACTTTGGAAACAGAACTGCTGTGAGATGAGGAGAGAAAAGGTTACAACAGCCTGACAATTCAATTCCAGGAGAACAGTGAATCCATTTTCGTTTGCGACACCGGATTGCAATTTTGTGCTATCCCGTTCAAAATCAATGCTGGCAATAACCTATCTATGGGAAGCAATTTTTTGACACACGTAACCCCCATCCTAGACCATAAATACATTCCAACTTAGTGGCGTGCAAACCGGAAGAGAAATTTAGGGCCACGACCCAACAAAATGATTATAGACGTTGTCCCCAAGCAAAATTTTTGGAAGGAAGCCTTGATAACATCTCCTTAGATCATCCCTCCTGAGATGGGTCTACAATGGCATAATTAGCAGAAGGTTGTTATGGTAACAACAAAAACCTTAGAAGCTGAAGAGCTGTGAGGAGCCCTCTGGATTGTCAGTGCCTGTCCAGGAGGCACAGTGTGGAACTGAACGCCCAACCAATGGCTCCAATGATGGACAAAATTTTAAGAGAGCTTGGAGGAGTTATTTTTAAGACTACAACTCTCAGAATTCTCCAGCCCGCCTATAGACATGCTGACAGGGACTTAGAGGGACTATAACCCCCAGTGTAACTTTCCTAGATACATATGCAGTATACAGTTGGCGGGGTGTAAGACCCATTGAGCATAATTGGTCTTTCTCATACTACCAAGAAGATTGCACTGGAACAAAGCTCCATTGAGCAGTCTGGAATCACCATGCCTTGTTCATCAATGGTCTACGTACCCAATGGTTCCAGTTCGGCATAGTTACCAAACAGAAAAGACCTTGGCAAGCCACCCAACCCAGCCCTTTCCAGAACTCAAGAGTTAGAGTATCCCTGATGGAGATCTTCTGGGTGTCTGGTTCAATCACTCCAGTGCCAGAAGGCCTTCCATTCCTCAGAACTGGTTCCGCTGTTAATTGTGGGATTCTCTCTTAACATTCAGCCAAGGTTTACCTTCCTTCTAACTCAGTGGTTCCCAACCTTCGTAATGCCATGGCCCTTGAATACGGTTCCTTCTGTTGTGGTGACCCCTTCCCCTAATCGGAACTGGCCACAAGGCCCCTTTGGCAGGACACTGCCGCAGGCGCCACAGAGACCTTCCCTCTACAGGCACCCTCAGCCAATTGCAGCTTCCAGTGCCATTGACTGACATCCCCTCCAACCTATCAAGCTGTAACTCACTCTTCCCCACTTCCCCCCTTCCCCCTCCAGACCCAAGCCATTTGTGCCTTTTTCTTGACTGGCTCATGACGACCCCAGTGAAATGGCCGTTCGAACCCCCAAAGGGGTCCCGACCCCCCCAGGATGGGAACCACTGCTGTAACTTATGCCAGTAGGATCCAGACCTCACCTCTGGGGGGCGGCAGAGGACAATTCCCTTGCCCTTAGACAGCCCTTCAATTTCTTGAAGGGTGCCTTGGATGGGTTGCTCACCTCTTTTTTAAACCACTCATCTAGTCCTGCTGGGCTTGCAGTATCTGTGCAAGCTTTGTTTCACAAAGGGGGGAAAAGCAATTGTTTTGTTGTGATACATTTTTCCCCTCAGTGGAAAAAGAGGTCCTGTCATTCTCACTTCAGAGGTTGAAGGGGTTAGTGAACTCTTGACCAGCTGCCTTGATGTGTTAAGACAGGCTATCTAGTTGAAAATGAGTAGAGGGATGGCTTCACATCTCTAGTTCATGCAGTAGCTCTTAATTCACACTGGCCTACTTAATAGATAGGGCTCTGCGTGATGTGAAAATGGGATTGCTATAATTTTCAACAGGATGCCTTCAATTTAGCTAGGGGAAAATCTTCTGAACTTACAAAGATTTCTGTGAGCTGAAGGGTTTGTTTTTCTCCCATAGATCATGAATGTGGAAGTGGTCCGAGTTATTATCCGGGAGTATGGGTTATTATCTAGGAGTATGGAGGAAATTGTCTAAAGATACAATTTCCCCCATCACATGGGAAAACTTATCACAAAAAAAGAAATTGTTAAGTAACCCCCCCCAGCACAACTAATGCCATATGACAGTTGGTGTGTTGAACAGGGATTTGATAAATTCAGTATCTGGTCCCCAATGATCCATAAAACCCATCAAATGGCCTTCAAACTCTCTAACACCATCTTAATTTCTTTCCCGGAATGACCTAACTCACAGGGTGGTTGTGGTGAGGATAAAACAGATGGAAGAAAGCTCCTCCTTGAGGTTAATGGTAAAATATAAAGAAACTTAAAAAAAAAAGAATAAAACAGGTGAAGCTCAGATTTGTCCCTTCCCTAAAACATCTAATCTGTGGAGGGGCTCCTGCATTTCATTTTAAGAGGGTACCACACTGAATTTGTGATACTGCTGTATTAAACTGTCTGCAACCATTCCATCTATTAACAAAAAACAACCAATTTGGTTTACTCTTGCCACCTTTTGTAATCATATAAGTATTTCTGTTAAATTGTTTGCAGATGTAGACTGTAAGTCTTTTTTGTGGGGGCAGGTTCTGTTTTCCTTTCCATCATCATCATCACCATCATCTCAATCACCATGATGATGATGATGATGATGATGATGATGATGATGATGATGATGATGATGATGATGATGATGATGATGATGATGATGATGATGATTTAGTAGCAAAACTCAGATTATTGTTTCTTTTAACACAAATCATAGGGCTTAGATCAGGCATGTCCAATCTTCGGCCCTCCAGATGTTTTGGACCATACCTCCCACAGTCCTTTACCATTGGCAATCTAAGCTTAGAATTCTGGGAGTTGTGGCCCAAAACATCAGGAGGGCTGAAGTTTGGACATGCCTGGCTTAGATACCTCCCTGATGACCTTCAAGTTAACATCTGTTTGCTTCAATGGACTTAGTTTTCCATCCTTGAAGGAACTGATAAAATTAGACCCACAACTCTTCCGCTTCCACATAAAATATAGCTATGGGGGTAGAGATGCAGCATCTATCACTTGATGACTTGGATCTCAAGCGATGAGTTCCATATACAAACCAACCCTCTGGGGCTCACTCCTGATCAAATGTGCATGCCCGGATCAAAAATAGGAAGAACCTGATTTCTCATGCTCAAAAAACATCTCAGCAGTCCTGTGGGTTTTCCCACCTCTGGTCCCCCTAAACCTACACCCTCTTTCCTTCTAAATGCCCACATCATGTTTGGATCATATCCCCAATATCTCCTCCCATTAAGTATGGGGTCCCCAGATGCCTTCTACTAGTTTGGGAACACACCATACAAACCCAAGTGCTTTTTTTTTTACATCTTTTTTTTTACATCTTTTTTACATCTTTCCCTTGAGCCTCGTGGCGCAGTGGTTAAATGCCTGTACTGCAGGTAAAACTGTGCTCACGACCTGGGTTCAATCCCCGGTAGCAGGCTCAAGGTTCACTCAGCCTTCCATCCTTCCGAGGTCGGTAAAACCCACCAATGTGTACCTGCACACTGTAATCAAAATTGTAAACCGCCCAGAGACTACTTGTAGTGGTATGGGGCGGTATATAAGCAGAACACTTTGCTTTTTGCTTTGCTTTGTCCCAATAACCAGAGGGGCCCTATGTGCCTTGCGAGGCGATTGTAAAACCTACTGGGTCAACAGAGAACTTCTCTGTTGGCTCGAAGGGTTGAACCTGTAGGCTGACGCCACGACCCCTCTCCCTCTGAGGCTGGATCTGCCAATGCCACTCTCCTTGGCCAGTTTTCTTTTGAGAGCGTGGGCCGTAAGGTCCGGGCATTTTTGAAACCCAATGTTGAGAGTCCTTGATGCTACCAGGGTCCCCCAGTTCCTAACACACCTCTCCCCCTGGTGAAGAATCCTATGAAAAATGGGAAACTTATGTTATTTGTTAACGCTCTAGTGATCCAACGCAGGTGCAGCTCAGTACAGACTTGGGTTGTTGTTGTTTGCCCCTGGATCACATGGCTAGCTTAATTCTTTTAATACAGCTGTAACCTGAACCACTTCTCCCTTTTCCATTGGTTTTTAATTTTCCACTGCACCTTCTCACCCTCTCCTGGCTGACTTCTCTCTTCCCATAATTTTTTATACCTTCAGTTATTTCACGCACACCCTCTTTCTCTCTCTTTATCCTTCCCCTTCCTGGGCACCTCTGTCCCACCTCCACTGCTTCTTCAGCTGACTAAAACCAGCTTAAAGGCCAGGGTTCATTTCTACCTGAGGTCACCTTGGCTCCAGGATCAAATGGGTAAAGCTAACACAACAGAAACTCTGACCATATGCCAAGTGCTTACTGGCTGGTGGCTCTTCCAGACTCTCCCACCCCACCCCATCCTTCAGAGGCGCTTCTGCCACCACTTCCATTCCCATCGTCCTCAGCAGTTGAGGAGGATGGAGCTTTTAATCCCACACTGACAGAGACACCACACCAGGGCATCACCTCTCTGCATCTTTATATCCTGTCT
This sequence comes from Phrynocephalus guinanensis, assembly GCA_037367245.1. Classification (NCBI taxonomy): domain Eukaryota; kingdom Metazoa; phylum Chordata; class Lepidosauria; order Squamata; family Agamidae; genus Phrynocephalus; species Phrynocephalus guinanensis. The sequence goes on along the minus strand of CM074746.1, from coordinate 3,301,976 downwards.
CTGTTTGCCTCCTTCCTATCACTCTCTGTCTAGGCAGCTCTGACTTCTTTCTTAAGTTCCGACACGGTTCCTCCGATGCTCCCGCCCTTCTCACGACCCCCCTGGCTCCCTCCATCCCTGCATTTCGCGGCCCTTTTAAGCGACACCGTTGCTAATTCTGGAAATGGAAAGGGTCGTCTCCAGCGGACGTCTGATCATCTCCAGCATCTGCAAGGGAGAGACGGGATCCGCTCCAAGCCCAACCCCGGCGCCCCAAACACGCAGGATCCGTTCCTCTCCTGCTCCCACGAACCGGGTCCCCCCCTTCCTTACCTGGGGCACTTGAGAGGCGGCTCCAGGACCCCCAACCCAACCTACCCTCCAAGCGATGGCCCCAAAATCCGGCCCGCACCCTCCGCGTCCGCATCGGCTCGGCTCGGCTCGGCTCCTCTCCTCGCCACCTGCTTCGGAGCCTCTCTAATCACCCCCACCCCCAAACAGCCTCCTCCTTCGGACGGGGGGGGGGAACGAGAGACGGACCGGGCGGCCATTGGCTGCCGGCCGGCGCGCTCGCCTCCCATTGGCCGCGGGCGGTGCGGGGCTAGGCTCGGGCGGAGGGGAGGGCAGGGGCGGCGCCGGGGAGAGGCGAGCCGAGGAGGGCGTCGCGGCGCCTTTTGTGCGCTGCGGAGGCAGCGGAGAGCTTCCTTTTCCATCACTGCCGTCGCGAGCGAGCCAAGATCCAAGAGAGACCCGAGCTGGGGCCGGGCGCGGCGGGCGGCGTCTGTTGTTGCGGGGCTGGCCCCCTCCCCGCCACCCCTGCTTCTCCCCTTTCTCTCTCTCCCACCCCCCACCCCCCACCCCAACCTCATCCTCGTCCGCGCTATGCATCGGAGCGCTCCGGAGCTGTGCCAAGGGCGGCCGCTAGCATCGCAGCTGCCGGTTGCCGTCGGTCCAAGGGAGGCGACCGAGGCGTCGGAGGAGGACTAAGGCGACTGGCGATCGGCTCCGGGCGAGCTCAGCTGGGGCGAGGCGAGGAAGAGGAGGAGGAAGAGGAGGAGGAAGAGGAGGCAGGAGCAGACGCTCGCCCGGGTCACCTGCTCGCCCGCCCCTTCGGGGATCTGCTGGCTACCTAGCCCCGGAGGGAGGGAAGGGGGGGGTCTGTTTGGCTGCTTTGGGTGGCGGGCGGGCGGGCCGCGGAAAAAAAAACCCCAAGACAGAGGACCAGAAGACGGACGGAAGGGAGCCCGCCTCGGACGCGGCGGCGGCGGTGGCGGCGGCGGCGGCGTGGTGGTGGGCGCGATGTTGGCGCTCGAGCTGCTGGGCTTAGCCTGGCTGGCCGGCGTGGCGGCGGGGCAGAACGAGACGGAGCCCATCATCCTGGAAGGGAAGTGCCTGGTGGTGTGCGACTCCAACCCGGCCTCGGACCCGACGGGCACGGCGCTGGGCATCTCGGTGCGCTCGGGCAGCGCCAAAGTGGCCTTCTCGGCTATCCGCAGCACCAACCACGAGCCGTCCGAGATGAGCAACCGGACCATGATCATTTACTTCGACCAGGTAAAAAGAGCGCCGGCGGGGCGGCGGGCAGGGGGCAACCGGGACCCGAAGGCTGGGGAGGGGGAGGGAGGGGGGCAATCGGGGCAAGGCAAGGGCAAGGAGGGGGGGGCTTTTAGGGGTAGACGGGGAGGGCGATCTCTCTCTCTCTCTCTCTCTCTCTCTCTCTCTCTCTCTCTCCCTCTCTCCCATCTCTCTCTCTCTGGGGGAATCTCCTTGAGCTTAAGGCGACCCCGTCGTCACAACCCACCCCCCGCTGCCCCCCAGGGAATGGAAGCCCTGATTTTTTTGGCTGTCCCCGAGGGGAATCCGAATCCACCCGGGACAGCTTCCAAGGGGAGGGAGCGGACCCTCCCTTTGCCCCGCGGAAGGGAAGCTCCCCGTTGAGTTGTCCCGGTGGGGGGATCCCGGTAGGGCCCTTGCTGCTTGCCGGGGATGGCTGGCGTTCGACCAGGCAACGGGGGGGGGGGGCTTTCGAAATCTATGCCTGGAATTAAGGGTGGCGGGTGGTGGTGGTCTGTCCCGGCTGCGGGGAGTCTGTCCCCAGCTCGGCCCTGGGGAGCTGCTCCGGACCTTCTCATCGCTCGCCTTCCTTGTTCGTTTCTCCTTCTGGCCTTGCCCTCCTAACACCCCCCCACACACACCTCCCCCCCCCGACCCGACCCGTAGGTACTAGTGAATATCGGACTCAACTTTGATTCGGAGCGGAGCACCTTCATAGCGCCCCGGAAAGGCATCTACAGCTTTAATTTTCACGTGGTGAAGGTGTACAACAGGCAAACCATCCAGGTCAGAGGCGGTGGGGTTTTTTTGGGGGGGGGGGGGGTGGAGGTGGGCCAGCGCCCTTGGAGGAGGGGGGTTGGGGTGGGGTGAAGGTGGGGAACGGAGCCCTGAAACATTCCTTTTCCTGGTGGGATCGCTACCCATGACTGGGTGATGAAAGACCAATGATGGGTATGAACTTTATCTCGCCATCTTGCCAGATTCTACTTTTTATTATTGTTATTTTTAATTGTTTATCTGTTGATGCTGTTAACTGCCCAGAGTTCCTTTGGAAGAGGGGGCAGTAAATAAATAAATAAATAAATAAATAAATAAATAAATAAATAAATAAATAAATAAGACCAGTGATGGGTATGAAGATGAAAGAGCCACAATCCAAACCTGTGAAAAAGAATCCAAATGGCAGCTCCTATTAAAACCTGCTTCTGCTCTTTTGGGGGCACCAACTCCCCCCCCCTTGAATTCAGTGGGGCTTCTTTCTCAGCCAGCACACCTTAGGATGGAGGCCTCTTGATGCCCCACTCCGCTATTGGCAAAGCGTTAAAGGTCTCACCTTCCTTCTGCCTTTTTTTGAAAGGCCAGGCCAAAGAAAATGGCCAAGAACCAGTCATCCTTGTTCTGCCCCCTCTTTAAAAAAAAATCAGTAATTTAGGAAGAGTTGGGAGGGTAACATAGAAAGATCCTTGACCATGCGTTCACCTTGCCCTCTTCTCTGATGGTTGAAAAAGCTTTTCAGGGATTAGCCGAAAAAGTTTCCCAGCTCTCTCGGGAAACACTGAGGAGTGAACAGGGACTTTCTGCCAGTTGGTTCTAGTCCTTCTTTCAAAACTATTTGCAACCAGACTAGAGTGGTACCACGACTTACAAATTTAATCCATTCCAAATGCATGCTCTTAATTCAAACTACTCTTAAGTCAGGGAACCTATCTAAAAAAAAAAAAGGAAAAAAAAGATAAGTTAAAAAATGAAAAAAATGAAAAAAAATTGCAAGTCGAGCAGACCATATCTAAAATGTGTAAGGCGGCAGTTAAAATGCCAACAGTTTTCTGCTCTTAAGTCGAGCTGCTCTTAAGTCAGGGTACCACTGTATATGCTTCTATACTAAGGAACTTTAAAAACTGTCTTCCAAAAATTCATCATTGGTCTTTCTAGGTGTTCTTATCCAGGCCCCTTTGTGTGTGTGTGTGTGTGTGTGTGTGTGTGTGTGTGTGTGTGTGTGTGTGTGTGTGTGTGTGTGTGTGTGCGTGTGTGTGTGCTTTAAACCCCTCAAATGGGGAATTGTCCCTCTGTGGAATCCATCAGGGCATTTGGAGGAGTAGCGTTTAAGATGAGCAGAGAGAATGAAACAAGCGTCCATTTGCATTCTGACTTTGAGAGACTTTGGTCCAACCTTCATGCTTTCGATCCATTGCCATTTGCTCCCAAGCAACTCCACTGACTAAAGCGGGCATCGGTGCCAAGGAAGCGGGTGTGTTTGGATGTGAGCGGCTCCTCTGTTCTAGGCAGAGAATTGATGATGCTTGCCTAGGCATACATCTCAGGGAAATCTATGCCAAGTGGCCAACCCGATCTCTTTGGCATAAACATAATCGGTAACAAGCGTCCCCTCTGTGGTGCATGGAATTCAAAATGTATTGACCCCTCTGCCTATTTGTGCGGAAGATGACATATGTAAAAATTCTTTAACACCACAAGCCACTACAATAGAAGGCGCTGTGTCCCTTTCTAATAAAGAGGGAGTTTATAGATGGATGCAAGGGACTGCAGTCTTTTGCATGCCATCAGAACTAGGTCCCAATGTGCATAGAATTGTGATTTTAATTTCAATAAAATAATACTACCAGCTGTTGAGAGGTGCATGAAGAATGGCCATCTGCCTTGTTCCTTTTAATCCCAGAGTGTAGCACGTCTCATACCTTGGAAACAGTGCCTTGTGTGTTTCTCACCATCCTGCACAAATCCACGCTTACCTCTTTCTCCAGGATTGATAAAGCCACCATGATTGATACCCCTAACTTGGCTGTCGGCATATTACTTAAACCTTGCATTAAGACCTGTCAGTTTTACTATGGGGGGGGGGGGAGAGAGTAATAGCCTTACAAGAATGGAAACTTTATCTCTTAACTGGCCTGGAAATTGCCCGCTAGGTTATGATGTCTTCCCTGGTTGCCACTTTGAGGATCTCAGATAAGGGTGAGGGTTTCAGATGCTTAGAAGTATTTTTCTGGATGTGTAACCGAATATCATAGACTAGTTCCTGCGCGCGGGGGGAGGGGGGCAGAGCAAGGAATTTACTGATGCAAAAAGGCAGGTTGGCTGGTGTCCTTCACCCGTCACTCATTATTGCTCCATCTTCCCTTTCCCATCTATGACTATGTTTTGGTCTAGTTGAGTCATCTGGTTGAGAGCATATGGTAGCTGTATGTAGGCCCTGCCAGTATAGCACAGGGCGGCCTCCAGTTCTCCAAATAATGATGATGGGTCTAGTTGGCTTGTCTTGGATCATGCCTGCAAAAGATTCCTTTTAACCATCTTCTGAGCATATTGCTTGATTATCCTAAGCTCTTTCAGTTGAGTTGCCTTTCTCTCTGTCCAGCTGGGTTTAGCACATTTGTGTTTGAAGCTCTCTGTTTGAACCATACGGTACCTGATCGTACACCGGTCTTCTCTACGTCTCACAGAATTCAATAGGATTTACGGCCGTGAATTAACCTGCTTTGGTGTCTAATATATAATCTGGCTGTATCTGTGCAAAATGCGCATATGTTTCAGGAAGCTGGTTCATTTCAGGAAGCCTTGACGGTAGTGTACAAGCGGTGGCAGTGGTGACCTCTACATTTTAGGTTAGCAATATAGGCTGCCTGAATTGGGTGGGTGGAGGGGGCCTCCCCCTTTCCTTTTGGAAGAAAGGGGGAGCACGGCTAATATTTGATGTCCCCGTTCTGCCGATCCAGGAGCGTTGGCAGCCACCCGTTTCAGTGGCATTGTCAAAAGGGAAGGATGACCTCAACACTCACGTGCCTCTCTACTGACTGCCCTTTGTGCATTCCAAAAACAGAGAGGACTCCCACAGCCCCTCTCCCCTGTCCTCCCACCCACTTAGACAGGGAGGAAGCCGCAGCTGCACAGGGCGTGCATAAGCTGTGTTGAGATTCAGCAGGTTTGCTGCTCCACAATTGCACGCACACCGGATGCAATTCAGAGATGCCGCCTCAGAGCCTTGACCCCCCCCCTTGTCCCATCTGGGGGCGTTAGCAAGAAGGGTGTGTGTGTCAAGGCTCCAGGAGGGCATGCAACCTCTCTGTGAAAGAGAAGGGCTGGTACCCACATGAAAGACTGACAGGCGGGCTTTTGATCCAAACCGTCTCCGTCGAGATGGTCCAAAGCAGGGCTTTTTCTGGTACCCCTCTCCGGAAAACCATTTGAATTTCATCCCCACCCCCACCCCACCTCCCTCCTTCTCCCTTTCCGACCCGCTGCATCCCTCCCTCCACAAACACACACACACACACACACACACACACACCCTCCCAGATCTGCTAAATGCAAACAGAGACAAATATTTGGGAGGGAGAGATGAGAAAGAGAATTCCAGCAGCATCACGGAAGGCCAATTTTAAAAATGTTTATATTTTCCAGTGGCTTTTCCACTCAGGAGTCCTTCCTCCTGAAAAAAATGCTTTTAATGAACATGTTGGCCTTATTTATTTATTTATTTATTTATTTATTTATTTATTTATTTATTTATTTATTTATTGAAAAGAAATGAACAGACTCCTTAGCTGGAATTCATTCTTAGGAATGGCATCTTTTCCTCTGACCATCCCCCCCCCTCCCATTTCTCTTCTCTGTCCTCCCGTGATGTCTGCTGTACGGGATGTCTGTACATTGAACAGGGCAGATTAAAGGTCGGGGGAGGGGGAAGGGGGAGACCCAACGGGTTTTATAGCAACAGAAACTTGAGGGAGGGGGGAATATGATGGGGAAAGCCCTTGCTTGGGCTGATCTCGCGCTTGAGTGAATGCTTGTAATCCCAGCCCTGAGATTCAGACCTGTTGGACACAGCAGAAGCTTAATTTTGAGGAAAGGCGGATGAGATTTTGACGGGTGCAATGCATTTTGCACAATAGCTGAAAAAAACAAATAATCTGTAGGGGAAATGTACCATTCCTTGGGAGCTGCTTCACAAAATGAAATCCCCGTCTTCATCTGTGTTGAGTTTCCTGCTGTTTCCTCCTGTCCCCTTCCTTTCATTCACAGGGCCTTTGTTCTGCTTTCTTCTCTCCTCTGTCCCGAATTTCAGGTGAGCTTGATGCTCAACGGGTGGCCGGTGATTTCCTGCCTTTGCCGGGGACCAGGACGTCACCCGAGAAGCTGCCAGCAACGGAGTCCTCATCCAGATGGAGAAAGGAGACCGGGTCTACTTAAAACTTGAGCGTGGAAACTTAATGGGGGGATGGAAGTATTCCACTTTTTCTGGATTCCTAGTATTCCCTCTTTAAATGACTTGTTGGATCAGCCAAGCAGGGCGGGAATGCCTGAAACTGGAACTGGATTGAAAGAGCTTCAGGCAGCAGACTTCTGGATCATGCCTACCTATCACAGAAGTTTACCCCTGGCCGTAGGTTTGTGGACATTGCTTGGAAGATTTTAAGCACTTGCCGCGACAGACAGAAGACGCCTGAATCCATCCACCCTTCAGTAATATTCCTTTTTTTTCTTTGCTTTGCAAACTGAATTAGTTGGTGCCTCTCCATTTAACCAGTTTGTTATACCTGCTGCCTCTCTGACCTCAGCGCCGTTCCGTTCCAAACACCACAGACCCTTGTATGGTTTCTGATTTTCACTCTCCATTCACACCCCACCTGGGTTTGTTTCTCACATTCTGTGTTTTTCCTGGGTTTAACATTTTATTTTTTTAAAAAATGCATTTTTGAATCTGTGAGTGCCATGGCGAGAAGGCGCAATGCAAACCATGCTGTGTGCAGACAGGATATTTTAAATATATATATATAGAGATATATAATATATATCTACCCATCGACATGAACTATTATAGCCAAGTTCTCATTTTCACTATTTCTATGTAAATCTGGGTGATTGTGGAATTTATAGGCTGCTTGGTGTTCTGAACTTTTTTTTTCCTTTTCAAATTTCTGCTGTTGTAGTTGTTGCCCAATTTACGAGTACATGCCAAGAAGCATTTACAAATTAACCTGTAAGATAAGGTGTGGATATGGAACAGCAATGGATTTGGGGTCGAGTTTAGTGACATTTAAAACTGAGGTTTCAGCTGAACTGGTTTTATTTCTCCCCCTCTTGGACTAGACGCAGGGTGCCGTTCGGACCCTCTGAATCTGGTAGGAGGGATTATTAAACAATAACAACAAAAAATCAAGTAATTCAAAAGATTTGTGTGATGCAAATTCCCTTTTGCTGAGATGGTGGTGTGGGAGGAGCGTAGCCAACCTGCAAGTCTTGTCTTTGTTCTGCCTTTCATCGTTTCCAAAACAGAAGGGGTGAAGTTTCTGACAGATCTAGACTGACAGTTTTGTGCACAACCTCTACACAAGGGGGCAGGGGGGGGGCTTTCCAAAGTTTCAAAAGAATACCCACCAATTTAGCCGGGGTGGGGGGGTGGGCTTTTCACGGTTTCACGTTATGATCTTCATTCAGCCCAGGGACATTTTTATACCCCCTGTCTTATTTCAAACCGAACAAGAACAGAAAACCTGGCAAATTGAGACCTGAACTGCTAGTCGTATTCTTTGCTAGTATTATTTTGTGTACTGCCTTTCCAATATGTAAATGCTATAATTTTGCAGCACTCTTTAAACCAACCAACCAACAAAAAGGGATAACTACTTTTATTATCAAAGTACGGTTAAAAAGAGATAACTTTTGATTGTAATCGAAACCATGTGAAATAAAACTAGTGGAAGAAACAAACGGACTTCTCGTGGAGTCAAAATGTGGTCTCAAACAGGCATCGCCTTTTCCTCAGTGTTGTTTTAAGGCCAGGAAGGAGGCAGCCTGGCTCTGCAATTTAATCGTGCACCGGTAAATCAAAATAACAGCCGGATATAAACAGCCGATTCCTCAATTTGTAACCATAACGTGGAGGGTGGCTGGTGTACAGTTAAAATTGGATAGCTTTTCTCCCCTCCCCTTTTCCCCCCCCAAACCGGGGTTCCAAGAAGGGATTTAATTAGCTCCTAAGAGGGCAGTTAATTCTAGCTTAATAAGCAATGCAGTGTTTTATGGTCAGCGTCTCCCCCTGATTGGGAGCGGGGGGGGGGGTAGGCGGTGAGCGTGTGTCCTTGTTAATAATTTCCTACAGCAAACAGAGACTCCAGTATTTTAAAAAGCCTTAGGGAGAAAAGGCAGGGGGAGGACAGAGGAGAAGCAGGTGTGTTTGGTTGGCTGGCTGTCAGGGAGGACCTGAATGCAAGACGGAAACACCTGAGATTGGCAATGGGCTGGCAGGGGTTTCGGACTCGGTCCTGTAACCACCAACAAAACCAGCTCCTTCTTCCTCTAAATATTACTACTTAAATGTTTTTTAAATCACACAACAGAGTCAAGAACTACCTTATGTGATGGCCCATGTGGAGAAACATGAAACAGACACTTGTTCTGCAGTGGACTTGTCCATGATAGGCTAAACAAACAAAAAAATGTTTCCGATAACCATGCCAAGGCCCTACCTGGGAAATCTCTCCTTACTGGGTTCTTTTTAAATATGTCTCTGGCTGTGGTGCCAAGTGTTGGGAGGTCAATTCCCCACTGGGGCACCTTGGCAAGGGGCTTGGCTTAATGATCCATAGGGTCCCTTCCAGCAGTTCTGAGATGATGGTGGTGGTGGTGATGATGATGATGATTAACCACAGCTAACAATATTATTATTATTATTATCATCATCATCATCATCACCATCACCACCACCACCACCACCACCACCATCATCATCATCATAATCACACAGCAGACAAGATAACTATGCTGGATTTTGTATTACAAATCACTAGTTGAACACTTCCACAGCGTTTACAACTATGTGATGTATCGGCGAATTATGCCAGCAGATCCCAGTAAGGTGGCCTTCTGCAGCTGAGTGGTGGTGACTTTTTGTCAACTCCAATTTCTTCTAAATACTTGCTTAGCTCTTTAGGCACCGCACCCAGTGTGCCGATTACCACTGGGACCACCTGTATTGGCTTATGCCAGAGTCTCTGAAATTCAGTTTTCAGATCCTGATATCGGGTAATTTTTTTGAAGTTGTTTCTCAGTGACCACACTTTTTTTCTTCTCCACAATCACAGTATCCTGGGTATTATGCTCCAAAACCCTGTCTGTCTGTATTCGGAAGTCCCAAAGTAATTTTGCATGCTCGTTTTCAATCACTTTTTCAGGCTTATGATCCCACCCGTTCTTTGCTATGGGCAGATGATACTTGTGACACAAATCCCCCTACGGCACAGGGGTTGATGGGGGAGTGATCACCTCTTTGTTCAGTTTTTTTCTTTTGCTCCTGGGCTTGACGTTGGCTCAGTATCAGAAGGGCACTCCATTTAAGGGCCATCTGCCTGAAATGGGGGTTGCGCCCGCCACACATGTCACAATGTGGGTCTTTTGTCCCATTCTTCAGCTGGTGGATCCCAGGGTCTCAGCTGGCAGGGAGAAAAGACAGCCTTGAAGGCACATGGCTGACCCTGCCTGATTTCCTGCTACATGGAATCGAACTCCCCTGCCTAAACAAGTGCGCCACCCAGTTCTCATCCAAGGAAAGAAATAGAATAAGGGTTCCCGTTGTGACTCTAGCATCCTGGCCCTCTTGAATACACTCCATCTCCTCTGGATTTTGGAAGTTAAGCAAGGTTGGGCCTGGTTAGGAGTTGGGTAGAAGGCAGCCGGACAATATTAGAAATCTCCACCTAAGTCTGGGAAATAATCCCACCGCAAGCCATGTGTGTCTGTCTGTGCGTGCACGTGTGAGCATGACAAACCATGTTGTTGAGCTAAGTGAAGCAAAGGTCAATCCAAGTCCCTTTTGCCTGCTGCACGCCTAACCAGTGGCATCTCATTTAGGCCCCTTAGCTCCTCTCTCGATGTGGAGTAGACGCCTGACTCTCACTAAAAGTGTTGTTTGTTTGTGGGACAGCTGAGGTGGCAGCAAACAGGAGATGTTCCCAAGGCTCAAGGTGACCTAACCCAGGAGGCAAGAGGTCCTGGGAGGGTCCCGAACATCACCCAGTAGGGTGACCTTTGCAGCTTAGGGGACACTCGGTGGTGGTGGCCCTGCTTTGAATGTCCAGCACTGTGCTGGTCCTTTCTTTGCTAGCATTTGGGGCCCAGATCCTTGGAGTGGAGTGGCCCTCTTGCTCCAGATGGAGAGGAAGAAAGTTCCTCAAGTAGAAGACCCCTCCAGGCAGGGCCATTATCAAAGAGGGCACCCTGGGCACCTGTCTCTCCGAGGTAAGCCAGAAAGGATGTGTGTGAGAGGGGGGGGGGAACCAGGGCAGGGAGAAGGAGGTTGCAGCCTCTGGGTAGCTCTGCAAAGAAGGACAGCTTTAGGCTGGCCAACTGGAAGAGGTGGGAGGTGGGAGGCTGGGTTAGGGGGAACTAAGATGCCTTTATTGCTGTCAGATAGACTTTCAAGGACAGGGGAGGTTCAGCTGTTCTTTAGGAACCTATCTATCTATCTATCTATCTATCTATCTATCTATCTATCTATCTATCTATCTATCTATCTATCTATCTATCTATCTATCCTTCTTCCTTCCCTTCCTTCCTTCCTTCCTTCCTTCCTTCCTTCAGCTCAGATATTTGAGTTGGACAGAGAGGGACCTCTGAGAGAGAGAGAGAGAGAGAGAGAGAGAGAGACGGTTTTTGCACGGGGGGCCCTGGTCATTTTAAAACTAGGATTGGCTATCCTTCTCCGCCAATATCCCCCGATTTCTCCCTCTAGCAGCACAAGACGCAGGCGGAATATTTTCCCCCTATAATGTGTTTTTCCTCCCCTTCCCTTTACGAGAAAAGCATTCTTGGGTGACGCTTCCCGAGTTCGTTTCGGAAATACTCCCCGCGAATGGTTTACGAGTCTGCCCTCGCCTCAGTTACAGAGAGCGCCAGGTCAAGTGGGTCTCGTAAAGCTTAAACGAAAGGTTCATTCCCCCCCTACTACAATTCCCAGATCCCGCGGCCAGCAAGCTGGGAATTGTAATCCCTCTCCTCCTCCCCCCCCTCCGCCTCCAGGGAGCCTTTCCCAGCTGTGGACGACGGACGGCGCAGGAAAGCTTAGGCGGAATAAAACTTGTTCTTGAGCCTTCGGGTGCTACAGAGCAACTGGTGGGTTTCTCCCGAATAGACTGAGGCGTCTACTTCGCTTGAAATCGGGCAAAGGATAAACCTGAGGTCACGATCCTGCACCCCATTCTGTGCCAGCACGACTTATCCGTAGCGGAACTGTTTTCCGAGCAGGTGGTGAGATGGTGGTTCCTATGCTATTTTAAGGAGCTACGTGGAAGGAAAAAAAATTAAGTTTATTCCATGCGTTTAAATCTAGCTATATTTGCACAGAAACCGCGTGTTTTCGAAGGGGGGAAACGCGCGCGTTGAAACGGTGCAGGCGTGCTCAAATCATACCCATTGAAATCAATGTGGCTTCTATGAGTCCCTGTTTTCATTATATTTAAATATGACCCCGTCTGGCCCCGATCCATTGCATTTTTATTTTTCTCTTTTTAAGAACCGAGCGTTCAAAAGGTGGAAATCTATTCCCTCGCCACCACCATCCGCCTTTATATATATCATCATTCATCACCCCAACTTTCTCGTTAAAGGGACCCAAGGCGGCATGGGGAAACCGCGTCGTTTGTGAAGGTTTCATTTTAAAACCGGGCGTTGTTTGTTTTTCAAAGTCTCCTGCTTTCATTGAAGCGTTTATTTTAATTGATTAGCTCTTCTTTTTTTTTAACATTGTCTATATCGATCTAATAAATTAAGCGACGGAAATTAAGAGACGGAAACTACCCGCTCTATGCTTGAAGTTCCAGTGAAGAACTTAAAAGTTAGAACAACCGGAGTCGATCTGAAGAAAATTCACTTCAATAGACGTGCATATTAATCCAGAATCTTTCCGCTTGTTTGCTTGTTTTTTTCCTGGGAGAAAACCCGATGACGCCCTCGGGATCTTATCTCCGAGTAAACAGGCCTGGGATAAGGTCATGGAGCCGATTGAAACACAGCGTTACTTTCCGATTCCGCCTTTTACTTCGCTGTGTAAACGGCCTTGGAAGCATTTCAGGTATATAGTTTCTTTTTCCTGCTATGTTTTTCCCCTTCCGTGAAACCCCGTTGCGTTTTGCGCTCAAACGTTTTTCTTTTAGCCTTTGTCTCCGGTGTTGATGACCGTATTTATTTATTTCCTGCGTATTTTCCCCGCACTCCTTCGACGTTCCATGTGGCATATTTTGTGCTAGAATCTAGATCAGTGGTTCTCAACTGGTGGGTGGGTCCCCAGATCTCTTCCTGCAGAAACCCCTTCCAGCACAGCAAGTGGTGGAGGCTTTTGGGAGTTGGAGTCTAGGAACATCTGGGGACCCACCGGTGGAGAACCACTGAAGATGGACTTCCTTTGAAGTCCAAGCATTGATTCTGTGGTGATCAGCCTTCTTTATAGTCCAGCTCTCACTTCCATACATCACTACTGGAAAAAACATAGCCTTGACTATCCTGATCTTAGTTGGCAAAGTGATTCTCTGCTTTTTAAGATGCTGCCTAAGGGCCTTTTCACACGACCCCTAAGATCTGCTGGTCACTTAAATTCAGACCAGAGATCTTAGGGGTTTGTCGCTGTTCATGCGTCCCCCCCCCTCTGCACTCCTGGCTGCTGGCTGCGTGAGGGGAGGGAGAAAAAAAGGAAGAAAGGAATGCTGCTCACCTCCCTTCTGCCGTCCCGGCACTGCATTCAGATCTCTTAAAGGGGCGGGGGGGCAAAAAAAGAACAAACAGAAGCAAGGAGAGCCGGGCAGTCACTATGTTATATCCGCATCAGGAATTTTCACCTCCAGAGAGCAGGTACCTGAAAAGTGCGCTGGGATGCGCTTAAGTGGGTGTGGTCGCATTTAATTATCTGTAAACTCCGGAGCTGATGGGGAAACAATTTTAAGCTCCAGAGCTGGGAGCCATTTGCGGCGGAGTTTAGGGGTCGTGTACAAAGGGCCGAAGTTTGCCATCACTTTCCTCCCAAGAAGCAGGCGTCTTTTAATTTCATTGTTGCAGTCGCCATCTGCAGTGATCAAGGAGCCCAAGAAAATAAAAGCTGTCATTGCCTCCATTTCTTCCACTTCTGTTTGTAAGGAGGTGATGGGACCGGTGGCCACAATCTTTGGCTTTTTGATGTTAAGCTTCAGCCCATTTTTTCCGCTCTACCAACACACCTACCAACAGACAACTAGAGAGCCAGAGCGGTGTCATCGCAGTCACAAAGAGGCACACCTGCCTCATATTTTACGTGGCAGATTAGAGGAGCCTTACACATCTCGACTTGCGGCTCGAGTTTGCTGGCACCTGCCCAGAAATTCATTAGGTGAGCCCAGGATCATTATGTTTTTATTAGGCTGAATTAAGCAATGTGCAAACTCAGCAAGAATGATAACACAGACAAGGGGGGAGCTGACACAATAAAGGAGCAACAACTGGGGAGGTGGGGAAATGAGGGGAGGATTCTTCCTCTCGTTTGGCCAAAAGAAACATTAATTATTGTTGTTAATTTTTCATTAGCTAGGTAGCTCCTAGCTAACTAATATGAAGCAGCATTTTATGGCACAAGGGGGTGGCCTGCTGGAGATGGGCTAGCTCTGTGCCACCATGTCGTTTACAAACCAAAGTCTCCTGGATAGCTAGGAACCAACAAAACAGAAGGAGGCCCTTTAGAAAAGGGAGTATTAACATCAGGCGCTTTTGCGATTCTGGGTGGCCTACCTCCCTTGACAGCAAACTCAGAAGATCGAGGGTCTGTCATCCAAAATGGGCCTTCCATAGAGAGCGAGGTTACTGGGAACTTAACGGAAGAAGGTCATGTCAAGAAAGAGCCGTTGAAGGTAGCACCATGTAGGTATCTCTGAGCAGTGAGGTTGCTAATATGGTTTGATGGACAATGATTTCTCTGTACTCAGTCCTCTACAAATGTTGGTCCTAAGGTTCTTCCATGCTTGGGGTGTGGTCACCGAAAGGACCACCTGTTCCTTATGACTGGTCCAGATGCTGAGACCTTCAGGTGAAACCTTCTTGAGACACTCTAGTTTGTAAGGGCTTTTGAGATGAGTAAGTGGGTGAATCCTCTGTCAACCCCAGATTTCTGGATTGCCTGGAAGAGAGACTTTTCCAGTCTCCCCCTCAATTTTTGCCGGTGAATCATTAGGTGATGTTTTGAATGCTTCCATTATTTCATTTGCTTTCATGGTTTGACACTTTGGAGCGGGGGGGGGGGGAGAGGTGCCTTGCTTTCCATTAACACAACCGGCATGGGGAAATATAACGAGCCATCTTGCTAATGGTAATGAACGCCCTTGATTGATTTCTAATGGGAAAATAATTGCTGGGATGAAACGGAGCTTTCTTTCGTTCTTTGTTTACTGGTGCGCCCATGTGCATGTGTTTGTTAAAAAATAAATTCACAAGCTTCACATATTTCTTTTGGGATTGTAGGAAGAATTGGGGGGGCATGACAACAGAAGCTCGTCTAGGTCTACAAAAATAACAGCACAATCATATGAGAACAGCTCTTTGGGGTTGTTCCATGCCGTCATGTCATCCTCAGCTTATGGGGAATGCTCTGAAATGCCTTGTCGTCAACACAAGCTTGGGGTTTCCTTGAAGGAGTCAACCCGTCTCCTACTGGTCTCCCTCTTTTCCTGCTGCTGTTCTCTACCACACTGTAAAGCAGTGGTTCTCAACCTGTGGGTCCCCAGATGTTCCTGGACTGCAGCTCCCAGAAACCCCTTCCAGCACAGTGTGTGGTAGAGGCTTCTGGGAGTTGAAGTCCAAGAACATCTGGGGACCCACAGGTTGAGAACCACTGCTGTAAAGGAACCAATTAGAGACAAGGAGCAGTCCCAAATCTCCAGATCTGTAAGGGATGGAGAAGTTACTCCCCCCCCCCACAGGACTCCACAAGGAATCCTTTGTAATTTGGAGAGTCTAGAAATGCAACTTTCCGAAACGTTGTGCATTTCTTTAGGGATGGGTTCCACAGGGCGCAGCCCGTGCCCATTTGCTGCCTGAGGGCCACCCCGAGACAAATTGGCTGCCTGAGGCAGAAGAACAGATAACAACTCTCCTCTTCCAGGTGTGTGTGTGTGTGTGTGTGTGTGTGTGTGTGTGTGTGTGTGTGTGTGTGTGTGTGTGTGTGTGTGTGAGAGAGAGAGAGAGAGAGAGAGAGAGAGAGATGCAACAACAGAGGGCAGACTTTAACCAAGTGAGATGAGATCTATGAAGAGCACAATCCCATTTTCCAGATGATCCAATAATGGTTTCATGTTGACAACATGGAGCAGATCATGGCACCAGGATGTTTGGACTCCTCAAACTGTTTCCCATTAAAGAAGGACTGGTTTTCAATGTGTACAAGAGTCAAAGATGGCAAAGGCATACTCCGGGGTGTATGCCATAGGTCTACTTAGAAGCACCTTAGCATTGGCACATTTTTTTATGGCCAAGGGTGGAGAGAAGCTCATCACACAGATATGTATGCATGAGAAACAAACAAACAAACAAACAAACAATCTTACACATTGCTGCCTTTGGCAGACACTCCTAATCATTGATTTCCAAGGGCAGCATCACCTGCCTAATGGTAGAGCCGGCCTGTGTCCTCTCCCTACATGGTACCTTCCAGTACTCTTTCCCGTCTCCTTCCATTTCATTCTTCCCTTCTCCTGCGCGACTCTGGAAAGCCAAGGGGTGAGGCAGGGGAGCAAAGGCGACACGATCCCTCCTGCAACAGGTAAGGGCAGAGTCGAAGGTGGGAGGCAGCCTACCTCTCCCTGTCTTCTTTCATGGCTGCAGGATCTCTCCTTGCCCCTCCACCCCCCAACTTGGCCCCGAGAAGACGCCTGAACAGGTAAATCACTGAACAGGGCAGGCGAGGAGGCTTTAGCGCTGGTTGGCGCGTTGGCTTTACTAGGGGGGCCAGGATTGGGCCCCTGAGTGCCAAATGCGGTTGGGGGGATTGGGCCCGGGAATCACGTTTCAGTGACGAGCAGAGTGGAAGGCAGACGGGCGGAACGAAAAATGTCATCTATTTTAGCTTTCAACTCTTACTGCCCGGAACTAAGTCTTAGGATGCCATTTCAAGATTTGGGACAAGGGGGACCTTCCTGTACTCCAGATTCAGCTCTAGGGCTTAAGGTTCCCCACCCTGGCTTAGAAGACCCTTCTCCTGAACCAGCTTCAGGGAGACCACATTGTTATAGACCAGTTGCATGCCTTTTGGCCACAGCCTTAGCTAAGATCTATCTCTGTATTCCAGGTGGGGAATTTGGAGGAGCCTGAGCACCTCAAGGGGTCATTACATACCACACTTAATAATATGGTGAGACCCTCCTGAGTAACCATCTTGGGCAGCTTGTCACCCTCCTGCTCAGAAGGTCCTAGGGCAGTGGTGGCAAACCTTCGGCACTCCAGATGTTTTGGACTACAACTCCCATAATTCCTAGCCTAGATTGCCAATGGCAAAGGACTGTGGGAGTTGTGGTCCAAAACATCTGGAGTGCCAGAGGCTCGCCACAATGTCCTAGGGTGCTCTCATCCTGGTGGGTTCAGGATCCAGCAGAAAGACCGTTGAGGATGACCTTGCATGGCGTCAACTAAGCACTTGCTACTGGTCTTCCATGTTGAAGGGTCAGAGAGCCAAGGGGGCTAATAATCACCTTAGCTTGGGCACCACAACCTGGCCACCAGGCCAAGCTGTGGGCTACTGGCTATCTACAGGTGTGGGGAGAGCAAGCATGCTCAAGTATGGAAATATGGTCAACAGAGTTGAAAGATCTAGTTTCTTGTTTCTGAGAACCATGAGGTAACCTTGTCCTAGTTAGCTGTCTCTCGTCCTACTTCACAGGGATGTTGTGGGGCTCCAACAGAGAGGAGGAGAGCTGGTCATGTCTTGTAACTTGGGGAAATTAACGACGTAAATGCAACTCATTAATTCAAAAAAAATGAAATGTGAAAAGGTTTGGGGGCCATGTCGGGTTTTCCTTTAGTTGCACATGATGCCACTCCCAGTCTTTGTCTACGATGGCTAAGGTAAGAGCCACTTCTGCGAAAGGTGTTGGCACTCACGAGCCGATCTCGTTAGTGTAATTAACGTCAAAGTACATCCCATCGAAAGGAGCAAAAAAGAGGGTCCTTAGGCAGACTTCTCGTGTTTTCTTTTAATTTGGAGCAGAGTCGGTGTGTCTTCTGAATTTCCCAATGTCGCTGACATTTCTCCAGAACGATGTCACCCTCTCCCTCCAATGCGTCGTAATAAATGCCAGCAGCACCCTAAGATTCATGTACGCATCATGCCAGCCTGAGCCATGTACATAATTTTCTTCCAGACTTTTAAAACATAATTGCTTTTTCAAAAATACAACTTCCCTTTTCCCTGATCGGTCCAGAATGGCCCAGCTTATGATGACTATGACCTGACCGATACTTGCTTTAAAAAAAATTATCTACTAATATCAACATATTATGGAGACACTTAAGAGAAACCCCTACATTATAGAAAGTAGTCTAAACTTCCAGGAGGTGGTGTTGGCTACCCTGGAATTTTTCATTCCTCAAAATAACATTCCCGCATTCTAGGCAAAGCACCAAAGGAAATTTTGGAAGTCTATCTCTAGCTCAGTACTGGGGGGGGCATTTTGAAGATATCCAGAAAGCATTAGAGCAAAGAAGGAGTAGAATTCTAACTGGTGTGTCTGTCTGTCTTTCGGTCAACCTATGTGAACTCTTGAACGATGCCGGGAGTCTTATCCTGAAGGTGTTTAAATCAGAAATTGGTAACGTCTTTTTATTTATTTATTTATTTATTTATTTATTTATTTATTTATTTATTTATTTATTTATTTATTTATTCATCACACAGCAGACAAGATAACTATGCTGGATTTTGTATTACAAATCAGTAGTCAAACGCTTCCCAAGCATTTAGGACTATGTGATGTATCGGCGAAATTATGCCAGCAGATCCCAGTAAGGTGGCCTTCTGCAGCTGACTGGTGGTGACTTTTTGTCAACTCCAATTTCTTCTAAATACTTGCTTAGCTCTTTAGGTACCGCACCCAGCATGCCAATTACCACCGGGTCCACCTGTACCGGTTTATGCCAGAGTCTCTGAAGTTCAATTTTCAGATCCTGATCTCGGTTAATTTTTTCAAGTTGTTTCTCCATGACTCTACTGTCACCTGGTATAGCAACATCAATGAGCCACACTTTTTTTCTTCTCCACAATAACAATATCTGGGGTATTATGTTCCAAAACCTTGTCTGTCTGTATTCGGAAGTCCCAAAGTAATTTTGCATGCTCATTTTTCAATTACTTTTTCAGGCTTATGATCCCACCCGTTCTTTGCTACGGGCAGATGATAGCTGTGACACAAATTCCAGTGGACCATTTGACCAACTACATTATGATGCTGTTTATAATCAGTCTGAAGAGCTAGAGATTGGGAGTTCAATTCCCCACTGGGCCACCTTGACAAGTGGCTTGGCTTAATGATCTATAGGGTCCCTTCTAGCAGTTCTGAGATGATGATGATGATGATGATGATGATGATGATGATGATGATGATGATGATGATGATGATGATGATGATGATGAGGGTAGAAAGACAAAAATATTTTGAAAGTAAAGTAAAGGGCAGCAACAAAGCATAACAAGCAATGTTCCCTACTTTACAGGGAAACAATTTCCAATGGAAAAGCCACTTTGAACTGAGAAATCAGCTATCAAGATGGCCACCAGGTTCCAACCCATTCCTGGCCATTTCTGCAACGAAAATAACCCAGATTGCATCTGTGCGGTCTGCTTCAGAGCTGTTTTATTTCTTACTGGTGATTTTAAAAAGAAAGAAAGAAAAGAGTGTTTTTTTGAAATAAGTCTCTAATTTTTTTAAGAGCTATCCTTGACCAGTCAAAGTTTTTGTTGTTGTCTGGAAGGGCTGAGAAGATGTCCTTTGTTCTTGGAGAAATTAAATCGCTTTGCGAGCTTGTCATCTGGAAATGTTTCATGGGGGAAGCAGCAGAATGGCTTTTGAGTCTCTGCTCTTCTGGCCTTGCGTGGGTAAGGAACAGCACAAACACCCTTTCATCAAAAATGACACAGATTTGTTACAGGTTTGAAGCAGTTGCTGGACACCATGGAGAAAAAGACTCCTCCATTCCCTCTGCAGTCATTTTGAACCCCCTAAGATTATCATAGGAATCTGATTTAGGGTTCTTGTCTTTTTGTTGTTGTTTTCAATTTTCGGGAGGGGGGGCAGCAGCTGTTTATCAACCAATTTCAGTTTCAGTCAGAAAAAGTTTCAATTTGGAGAAGGAAATTGCAGATGGGACGCATGCAACTCCGGTGCAAAAAATTAATTCTCGTTGGTCAGTCATGTAACGGGGTGGAGGGGAAGAATCCCTTTTACGGTGGTACTGGAGCAACTTGGACCGTGAAGGATCCCATAAGAAGTCAACAGAAGTAAGGGGATGCCAGGCATAATGGGACAAATATGCAGAAATGGATTTGGTCGCAACTTGTACGTGACAGTGTTGGCACTTGGGTTTCGACTGCCCTCTGGCTCCAGCTCGGGTCGCTTGAGAACAGTATATGCAGAGTGGAGGAAGGCAAGTAGTGGTCTTGATCCTGAAGGAGTTAGCTGGAGGCGGTGTACCTGGAGGTGGTGCACCTCCTTGGAAGGAATAAGTTCAGCATCATGACCTTCCACCATCAAATTTATGAACCTGATCTGGCGGAATGCATCTCCCAGAGGTTCGCTTTGTCCTGTCCTACCAGGGCTTCACTTGCCTTCTCCCTCTGGGTGGCCACGCCAAGGGAGGCCTGGAGGGTCTCTATCTATAATCGGGCCTTCTCTGTGGTTGGCCTGGCACTTTGGAACAAACTGCCCACGGAGCTTAGGGTGGCAGAGTCCCTTTTGCTAAGGCCTTGATGTACCTTAGCAGATCAAACAAACAAACAAGACATTAATTAAAAGTGAGTAAAAAAAGAAATAATAATAATAATAATAATAATAATAATAATAATAATAATAATAATAATAATAATAATAATAATAATAATAATAATAATAATAATAATAATACATCAACAACTTTATTTTTATGCCACCTTTCTCCCCAGAGGGAAAGAAGGACAGGCAGGAGTAAAGGCACAGGAGAGGGCCTGAAGTGCCTGCAAATTTTAGTGAATTTCATTTAGGATGATTCATAAGAAACCTCTCTGAAGGCCTTGGGCAACTGAAGTCATCTGAAAGGTATGATTTGCACACACAGGCACACACACGAACACACAAATGACATTGTCCACGAGATATGAAATTTTACTTTAAAATCCTACAGAAGAATAGGGGACAAGTTGTGTGAGTGTGTAGGAGGAGTTAAACAGATGCAGACAGCAGAGGTTATTCTGAACAACACAACCTGGGAAGGACACAATAATAAAAAAAGCCGTGGGCGAAAATATGCTGCAAAGTCTATCAGAATCAATTTTGCAACAAACAAAAACACAGCATGTTGGTAGCAAAGGTTCAACCCGGAAGTCCCTTTCCCACTCAAGGAAAAAATCATCACTAGCAACCCCTTATTTAGAGCTCCACAAACAGGCAGATGGAAATTTGCCAGAGATGGGGTAGGGTGGGCATTGCTTGTTTTGACCATGACTCCTAACATAGGCTGTCCTGCAGAGATGGTGGTAATGATGCTTAGGATACCTTGGGAGCTGTCATCCCCCTCCCCCCAAAAAAGCAATGCTTCCCACCTCTGAAAAGAGCTGTCAGCTTGAAAGTGATCGGAGATCAAATGGTTTGTGTATTTTGAGTCAATGAGCAGGATTTTCAGGTCTTTGAAAGGTCCCCAGCTGTGTTTGGGATGGACTCAGTAGAAGAGAACAGTAGATCTACTCCTGGTTTTGGTCCATCCTTTATGACACGGGTGAGGAACCTTTGGCTCCCCAGATGTTTTGGACCACAACTCCCGCAGCCCTGTTCTTTATCATTGGTCATATAAGCTCAGAAATCTAGGAGTTGTCTTCCAAAACATCATTAGGACCAAAGGTTTCCCAACCCTGATTTAAGGGAAGCCCTCCAACCTCCTTTGGAGTTGAACTTCAGCACCTTGGATAGCAGCTGCTGTAAACTCTTGACTAAGATCTGAGTGGATTCCCTGCCCCATGGCACTGGCATCGCCTGGTTCTACAGGTTTGAATATTTTACCGATTAGGCCAATCTATTAATAGCAACTGCATGGCCAGTCTCTCAAGGGGGTGATGTTAGCATGCAGGCAGCCTGCTATAGGCAAAATGAACCTCAGCTTTATTACTTGGGCTTGTCGGCTGTGAAATGAATGGGAGGTGTTTTTTAATATGCTCTCTTCCCAAGGCTGGACCTGTGAGACTGGCGCTCCACCTGGATCGTTTCAAGTCCAATAACATTTTATATTTCATTCCTACAAAGTCCCTCCCTCTGGAACCGTGAAGTTCCCATGTAACCTCAATTCTTGATAACTCAAATTTTATTTAGGTTGCCTAGCCTCCGATGAAGTTGAACCACAAAGACAGCACAGGTTGCCCGCTGTTTATTGGCTTATGATTCTCTTTATTTCAATTTATGCCCCACACAAAGTTCAAGAAGCTTCAAGGGCTTGTCCCAGGGTTTTGTAGGTGGTACCCCAAAAGAAGGCTGCTGGATGCAACCATAAGAGCAAGGAATTTAGATAGTTGATTTGGGACCATGTTTCCTTCCCTGGCTGTTTCACTTTGCTTTTTGCCCAAGAATCAGGCCACAGAGTGAAAGATAAAAGCAAAGTTAGAAAAAAAAGTTAATTTTTTGAAATTGTTCTGTGGCACTAAGCCCATCCCAACATATGGTGAACCCATGCATGAGCCATCTCAAATACAGCTCCCAAAGTCATGATGGCTTTGTGGATTGGAGGTCTCTGGGCGTTCCATCTGAAAAAAAATAACTTCTCCAAGCAGCTTCCCCATCCAAATAATTTTTCAGAGCATTTGACGGGGAGCAGGGGCTGGCAGTTCCCTTCTTAAACACATTCATATGTTTTCTCAAAAGAGTTTTACTAGTGGATCACCACACTTTGGAATCCATCATCATCTCTAGAGTCCTCCCTTTGCAACCTTCCCATCAAACGTTCAGTGGTGCATTTAATGGCTAGGGTGTGAATTCTGCCCACAGCTCTAGAGCTTATTGAGTAATGAAAAAGGCAAGGGTGCCTCTGAGCATGGCTGAGTGACATTTCCTGAAGCCAGGAGTGTGAACTGCAAAAACCCAAGGGTGCCAGATTGGCAGCCTCTCGTGGCCTGAGATTTATGACCCGGAAGGATGAACCAAACCCTCAACACCAAAACTTGAGATCTAATAGTCCTACAAATGGTTATTAGGTGTTTTCATTTTGGCTAGCCCAGGCATGTCCAAACTTCGGCCCTCCAGATGTTTTGGACCACAACTCCCACAGTCCTTTGCCATTGGAAATACATGCTTGGAATTCTGGAAGTTGTGGTCCAAAACATTTGGAGGGCCGAAGTTTGGACATGCCTGAGCTAGAGAGACAATCATGCCTGTTGCTTGTCTGCTGGAAAAAGCAGGAACCACAGAACCCAGGAAACAAAGAACTCCATTGGCCGATACCTGAAGAATAATGGGGTCTTTTTTCCCCCAAATATGTGGTTGTCTTATTAGGCCACCTCTGGATGTTGGATTGGTTGCTATCTAGAGGGGCTCTTGAAACCTCACAAGGCAGTTCAAAATAGCTGTAATACAGGCATGTCCAAACTTTGGCCCTCCAGATGTTTTGGACCACAATTCATACAGTCCTTTGCCATTGCCATTCTAAGCTTAGAATTCTGGGAGTTGTGGTCCAAAACATCTGGAGGGCCAAAGTTTGGACATGTCTGCTGTAATACAGTATTTGTAAGATGATCTGTAACTAGAACATGGCCATCAGCAAGTGATTTTTCAAATCACCCAAGGTAGGTGGCATGCTGTAAGATGGCCGATGCAGCAACCAAAGGACAGATTGGCACCGGACCGTCTGTATTGTCTGAGCCAGAGAAGTTCAGTCACAGTGATGTACTGAAGGCTAGCATCACAATAAAAATAGAGGCCATTACTGCATGCTATTTATGTCATTAGTACTTAGTGGGGGTGTCTTGCAGGGTTTCTCTTTAACTGCTCGTAAAATTGCCCCGGCATGCAGCTAAGCCAAAGCACTGGTATAAATTTAAATGTCAATCATCCTGAAGCTGTAAAATGAAGGACTGTAAATTAGGGGACAGCGTTAAGAGACGCTGCCTTTGCGCTTCCCCCTCTCTGTTATAGGCAAGGCCATCTTTCTAGAATCACGTTTCGTACAGGAAGCCGGAGCGTATCTCCATACTTCATACTGACCTGGGCAGATCAAGGGTCCCTGGTTTGTTCTCTCTTGGGATGACAGATCCCATAACCCCGTAGCCTGCATGCTCACTCATCTTCAGCTGCAACGTGGGGAAAAATGCCCTGAAATAAAATAGAGATGTCAAACAATTCCTTTCTGCCCCACCGGGAGTTAAATTTCTAGTTTACTACTTCTACTGTCCTCCACTTGCTGCTTGTATACCTCTGTGTGAAATAATTATTAAGAGAAACTAATGAATTTTTTAAAGGTACGTTGGAAAACCTATAGGTGGAGTCTTCAAATATGGCAACCCATTCCAGATCTTCGGATTTGTGTTTTTAGACCACACAACCCTGGAATTCTGAGACTTATCATCCCCAAAACACAGACCTGCACACACCAGGTTATAACAAAGCCGGATCTCATATAGGTATGATACATTACTTCTGTTATTTATGTATGCAACGATTAAAGTGGTATTATTTGAAATTGTCCTAAATGAAGTACAAGAAAGGAAGATCAATTTAAAAGTGCAAAGAAGTCAATAAAAACACACAACATTAATAGAAACAGACAGACAGACAGACAGACAGACAGACAGACAGACAGACAGACAGACAGACAGACAGCATCAAATAGGTCATTAAGCCTCCTTTATCTAAGGACAGCCAGACATTTAACACTTGTATAGCCTTTGCCCTACCCTATAAATCAGATCCAAACTTTGGTTCTTCAAATGTTCTTGGACTAAAATTCCCAGAAGCCTTCACTGTTAGCTACTGGTCAGGATTTCTGGGAGTTGTAGTCCAAGGCCATATGAACACCCAAGTTTGGGAACAACTGCTCTAAATCAGAGCAATGAAAAGTTGTGCCTGTGCAATTGTGTTGTGTTCAGCCTTAGGAGTTCAGAATGAAAAAAATGTGTTTGGTGGGTGTGAGTGTACAGCCACACTCATTTTGCTTAACTGGTTTATGGGTTAGCTTGAGAGAAGAAAACATTATAATCAAGGTCTTATCATATGCTTACAAAGCCTATTTTTTGGTTTATTTCTAAGCAACGGGATCGCTGAAATGCATTCATCCAATGGGATGTGTCATCTTCAAAGCACTTCGCAGAAACTGCTTTGCACCCGTCTAAATTTTGCAGCCTTCTTATGATGGAAATGTTTTGTCTTTCTTTCTGTGTGTAAAATTCAACGTAGCCCTCTAATGTAATGAATGCTATTGACTTTCAACCCTCCCTCTGTGCCACAAAGTGATAACTTAGCAGAGAAGAACGCCCCGCAGAGTGGAAATTTCTGCAGAGGGTGTGCTGGAGAAACGAGCTAAGGAATAAAGTTGTAA
Source organism: Phrynocephalus guinanensis (assembly GCA_037367245.1). Lineage (NCBI taxonomy): Eukaryota > Metazoa > Chordata > Lepidosauria > Squamata > Agamidae > Phrynocephalus > Phrynocephalus guinanensis. The sequence goes on along the minus strand of CM074746.1, from coordinate 3,276,662 downwards.
TTAAATGAAGATACATTTCTGCTTCCTTTAGTTGTCCCGGAACTGCAGTTCCTTGATTGGTCCAGTTAAGAGTAAGACTTCTCTGAAACCCTGTGGGCCAAATCCAGCCATTTGCCTCGGGTGCTGAAGAGCTGGGGTTGGTCTATTTTAAGCAGCTTGGCTCCCCCATACCTGTACTGGCTCTGAACACAGTCCATAAGTTTTGGATTGTGGCAGGTCAATATGGCTAGCAACCCCTTTGCTTTCTCGGCCCAGGCATGTCCAAAGTCAGACCCGGGGGCCAAGTGCGGCCTGTTTTCAAATTCTGAGCGGCCTGCAGTGTCTTCTCCCCTCCGGCTCAACCTGCCATGGATCCCCATCAGCTGGCCTCTCCCCATACTGGATGGAGACATCAGCTTACAGTTTTATGGTTTGCCTGCCTTCCCTGCCTCCGTATGTCCCCCCCAACCACCTGCCCAGCCTACACATCCCCGGCTCCGTCGCTGCAGTGCCCTCCCCATTTCCTTGCATGTCCTAGAGCAGGCATGTCCAAACTTCAGCCCTCCTGATGTTTTGGACCACAGATCCCAGAATTCCAAGCTCATATTCCCAATGGCAAAGGGCTGTGGGAGTTGTGGTCCAAAACATTTGGAGGGGCGAAGTTTGGACATGCCTGTCCTAGAGGCTCGTCCAAATTCCAGGCCAGGGGCCAAATGCGGCTGAATGGTTGGCCCCTACACATATTCACCCCACCAAATCTGGCCCTCCTTGCAAAAAGTTTGGACACCCTTGGCCCAAGTGGTCAGCAGTATCAGGATGACAGGGCCCTTTGCAAGATAAGATGCCAGTGGCAAGAGATGGCAAACAGGGGTTTCTTTTGGAATGAGAACTCCTAGCACTCCACAGCTAGCATGGGTATAGAGATAATGGCAGACCAAACTCAGGTCCTACTTTATTCAGTGGGAAGAATTGTCTTGTGTCGTTTTTGTGTGTCTGCTAAAAATTGGCCCTTCCTTTTTTCTCCCATCAGCACAGTAGGAGATTTTGCTTAAAAAAACACCTTGCAACACATTCAATGGTAGCGTCTTTTATTCAGTGTAAGCTTTCATGGGCTGGAGCCCAGTTCCTCAGACACCGTGCGCTGCTCCAACCCAGTAAGGGTTCTGCCCATTCCCTTGGGAAAGACTTTCTCACCAGGAAAACGGTCTAGTACTGGCTGCCAGTTGAAGGAGACTGAGAATCCGAATGTATCCAGAGCAAGGTGGCAAAACATCAGAGGAATGGCCGAAGGAGTTGGACTTGTGAAGAGAAGACTTCACAATATGATAACGATATTCAACAGGTTGAACGGTTATCAAGTCAAGGATGGAATGAGCTTGTTTTCTGTAGCTCCAGAGGGAAGCAACAGCAGGAATGGCTTCAAATAATCAGAAAAAAAGATATTTTGAATCAACATTACGAAGCACTCACCAACAATGAGACCTGGGTGACAATGGAAGAGGTTGCCTCCTAGGGTGGTAAGTTCTCTAGCATTGAAGAAGTTTGACAGCCACTTGTCAGGATGCTTAAGTAAGGGTTTCCCCTGCTTTGGTGGAGGGTCGGACTCTATCGATCTCTGTTTGTCTCATTGCACGGTCCTTCCTGAATCCAATAGAAAGAGAGGTTGTGTTTGCTCATAAGACGCCTTGACATCATGTGTTACAAGCACAGAAAGAAGCCATTGTTGTTAAGAACAGAAAGGAGGAAAATACATTTGCAATCATGCTAGCCAACACGTCGCGTGTGTCCTCTTAGGCTCGGTGAATCTCGCCTGGAGATCAAGGTTTTGCAAAACGCAGTCGGAGTCGATGCTGTTTTCCTCCGACGAAGCAGTGGGCATTGTGTGTGTGTGAGTGGAGCAGATTCACTGAAGCGGTTTCTTAATTAACTTTCTGAGTAGCCCAGTTCATGGAGCACCGAGCAAGGAAGCTGAGTATCGATTGGGCAGCAAGTCGCAACCCTTAATTAGCTGGTGGTTTAGTAGGTGCTACAACAAGTTGATATTCCACTCGACAGTGTTTCCAAAGACATCACGCCATGATTCGGGCAGTGAGCCCATGGCCTTGAAAGCATTTTTCTCCAACAACCATTTAAGAAGAACCTTGACGACGCATCGTTAACTATGCACAATGAGATGGAATTAAGCCATGTTTTATTGAGCCGAAATAATAAGTTGATGTCTATCTAGATATTGCTTCTGCCAGTCTTCCATTTATGGCTTTAGACAAAGCCCTTTGTAAAACAAATATATCAGGAAGCAAGCCGGCAGAAAAAGAGGAGAGATAGACTCCCCGCTTAATTATTGATAATAGCAATTTGTGGCCCTCTCTGCTACAAATATTTTCCCCCTAATCTTCTTGCTACCAATGGGAAGAAGGAATACATGTCGAGTCAAATATTGGGCGATCATTTCCTTGCCCTCTAGGATTTTTTTAAAAAAAGTATGTCCAGTGGATTCTGATATGCTGGTGGCATCAAAAAACCTCTTATGGGTTTCTACATAGGAGACAAAATAAAATGAAATATGGAAGCTATCTATCTTTACCACCCCATTTATATACCATCCCGTTTGTGCCAAAGAAGTGTTATGGGCAGTGTACAAGCAGTTAAAATAAACTATAAGCAAGCAGTAAACACTAAATCATCATCACACACACACACTAAATCATCACACACTACCCAAAGACCTTTGGGTAGTGGGCGGCATATAAAATAAAAATAAATAAATAAATAAATAAATAAATAAATAAATAAATAAATAAATAAGTCTTAACAACCAATGGTGTAAACCAGCTGGGGTCATTGTGAAAGGCTTGCCTGAAAAGTGATTCTTGAGTTATTCTTGAATTATAGGTTCACATAGACTTTGTGTTTATAACTACGTATAACCTTGTAGCTTTAATGTAATGTTGTCTATTAATGCTGTAAGATGTCCATCAATTCCTTGTTATAAAAATACTTGAACATGTCTTAATTGTACTGGACTGTGTATCATCCCTCATCATTACTGTAAGCTGCCTTGGGTCATTTTCCAAGGAGACAGATGAGGTAAAAATACTTCTAAATAAATAAATAAATAAATAAATAAATAAATAAATAAATAAATTTATGCATCACTGTCCTTTCAGGTGTCAACCAATCCTTGATTGCGCCATGAACTTTGAGCCTCCATGTTTTCTTCCCGGCTCTCATCAGGTTGGCCGTATCTTTATATTATCTTTGCCAGGCGCCTTGAGAGGTGGGTAACAGTTACTTCTCTCCACCAAGGATGTCCATAAATGATTAGCATATAAAATATTACAGCTGTGCTCGTTATTGTAAGATGGGAACAGATGGCATTTCCATGGATGGCTGGTAGGCTGATCTCCACCGTTGCACCAACATTATTTGTGACATGTCTGTGAAGATTCTCAGTCATCCAGGTGAGTTTATCTGGAAGTTGAGTCATGGCTACTGGACTTCTTTTTTGAGAGATAGAAACGTTTCGCTGTTCATCCAAACAGCTTCATCAGTCTGAATGTTTGGATGAACAGCGAAACGTTTCTATCTCTCAAAAAAGAAGTCCAGTAGCCATGACTCAACTTCCAGATTATTTGTGACATTGCTTTGTTGAGTCAGCAGTTGTGTCCCAGGGTTTATGGGGCGGGGATTTATTAGTGGTAGCTAGTGGTATGCTGATGTGTGCATTTCAGTTACATTTCCCGTGATTCTGGGGAATTCTGGAAGTTGTAGTCCAAAAATGCACATCTGCACATCTCTGGCAATGGGTACATCCCCCAGTGGCTGAAAGGTATCCCTGAAATACTGGCAGGGAACAGATTTCATGGCTTTTTCAGGGCCTGCATTTTTTTCTTTCTTCCCAAAGCCAACATGGGGATTGTGAAGTAGTGAATATAGTGTCACTGATAAGTTGTGGCTGCCTCCGGGTTTGGAAGTAAGGTCAACTTGGTGAATCCAGCTGTCCATCCAACCATGGTGACGCCAAAGAACATCAGGTCAAAGGTCTCACTTCAGGTTCTGACCTACCTCTTAGCTTTTCCTGAGATAATGGGCAGTTTGGTTCCAGAGCCCTGTAACTCTTAAATCCCCCCCTCTCTCTTAATATAAAGATTTCCTTCTTCCCTGCACTTGATGTCACGCTAAAGTCCAAAACTGGATAGATATTTTGGCATAATGACTTAGTAAGCTGCCTTTAGTTGGTCCCACAGGATTGCGTTTAATGAAGTTCTGAACAGTTACTAATTCTTTCGTTCATAAATAAAACATAACCAGGAAGGAAATTGGGGAGGGGGAGGGGAGGGTGCAGGGAGGGAATATTCCAACTCAGAAAATGACTCAAAGGAGGGCTATTTGAAAGAGCAATAAATGATAGCACTTTGCCTTGGATAAATTTTGGCTTTGTGTACCTTATGACATCCAGAGCCCCGTGGTGCAGTGGTTCGATGTCTGTACTGCAGGTAAAACGGTGCTCACGACCTGGGGTGCAATCCCAGGTAGCAGGCTCAAGGTTCGCTCAGCCTTCCATCCTTCTGAGGTCAGTAAAATGAGTACTCAGCTTGCTGCGGGGCGGGGGCAATGTGTAGCCTGCATACTGTAATTAAAAACTATAAACAGCCCAGAGACTACAGTAGGACCCCCAGTATCCACTGGGGATTGGTTCCAGGCCTACCCATGGATAATGAAATCCATGGATAAGAGAGAACGCCACCCCTCCCCCCCAAAAAAACTACTGTTTTGTGACAGTAGCTTGCTTTCTGCCTGCTGTTTGTGACAGTAGTTTGCTTTACACTGCTGTTTTATGAGACCAGTCCGCTTGCTTTGCGGCTGCTGAACTATTTATTTTTTCCCTGCAAACCATGGATAACTGAATCAGTGGATAATGAATCAGTGGATATGGGGGTCCTACTGTACTTGAAGTGGTATGGGGCAGTATATAAGCAGACCACTTTGCTATGCTTTGCTTTGCTTTGCTTTTCTCATAACCGTCACCAATCATAGAATCACAGAACAATTGAGTTGGAAGTTGCCGACAAGGCCCCAAATCAAAGCATATTTGACTGATGGTTGTCCAATTATCCCCTTGAATCTCTCCACCACTGGAGCACTCACCGCCCCTCAAGGTCATTGATTCTGTTGTTGTACCGCTCTAACAGTCAGGAAGTTTTTTCCTGATATTCAGCCTCCATCTGTCTTCTTGGAGCTTGAGCCCATTATCACCCATCCCCAACTCTGGCATGATTGAGAACATATTTTGCCCCTCTCTGTATGACGGACTTGTAAGCATTTGAAAACTGTGACTACATCGGCCCCCCAGTCTTCTTTTCTGAAGGCTAAACATGCCCACTTCTTTCAGTCTTTTCCTCGTGGTGCTTGGCTTCCTGTCTCTCAATCGTCCAAGTCATTTTCAGCTGTGAACGTTGTAGGGCATTTGAACCAGCTGGCCAAGACTGTAGCAAAACAGCCCTGGGTTTCATTTGGCACTAGCTGGGTCACACCTGTGACCTCTGTCCCTTGACTTCTAGAAAAAAAATCAATTCCGAGCGGCTTTTGCCAATAATGAAATTGTTATCTCCTCTCTCCGCATGCGTTTCCTCTTTCTTTCTCCCGGGTCTTCTGCAATCCGCCAAGATCACAGTCCCTGTGAACTACTGCGGCCACCTGTAGTTTCCATGGACTTCACTCGGGTGATTGATGCCTGCTTGGAGCCTACTGGGTTAGAGCCGACTTTAGAAATGGATCACGGCTAGAGGGAGATGATAGACGGAGAAAGAAGGACACAGTGTTCCCATCGTTTGCCGCTAATTGATGTGAGGGGTATTTCACAGAAGCTCACATCCTTTTTGACTGAGGCTCCTGACTGGGGATGCAAGTAGAGACAATCAAGTAGAACATTGGGGGCTGAATGATGACATGGATGGATGGCATCGAGTGGAGATGCCATGCGGGCATGATGTCCCCCATTGGCAAGGCGGGCAGATTCAGGGCACTTGGGTTTAATTTCCTGAATTGACACCAACCCCCAACCCCCCCGTCCTGTAATAAAACAACTTGGGGTTTTTGAAAAGGCTATTTTTAACTTCTAAAAGGATGTGTGCATTCGCCTTTCTGATTCACTCATTACAATAAAAGCAAGTTGCCAGGTACAGCAGGCATGCAAGTAATGGGAGTAATTAATTTTGACTGTACATCTTAATCACGTTAGTTTAACAAGTAATACAACTAGCAGTTACACACATAAAAAAAACTTTTAGTAAAAGAAGTAACACCTACATGCTTTCAAAAGTTACTTTTAAAAACCTTTTAGAGCTGTTCCCACCAGAATTCGTGAATCTTTATGACATTCTTTTAACCAATCCTAAGTGACAAAGGAAGCATTGTTTGACTTCCTCTTTCCTCTTTTTATAATTTCCCTCTCACTGTGCAATATCATAATTGGCCACTAGTGGGAACCAGTGAGTATATCTTCACATTTTTTTGTGGCAATAAGAGTGCAACTAACCAATAACATGCAAAGTAACAAATTATTCAAGCAACCAGAGCAATGTTGATGATAGTGGCAACCTAGCTGGTGGGAAGTGAAGAAAAAATGCAATGAATTCTTTCTAAAATATAACTTCCAAGCACTGTCCCACTCTGTCTCTCAACATGTCTGTTATTGTCCTCTGGAGCCGTTGTGTGCTTAAGGTACAGCTCCTTTCCAGACCCATCAGTTGGGAAGAGACACTGTCCATGGCAACCAAGGTGATAGAGAATGTCTGAAAATCTTTGCGGAAAACTTATTGAGGTTCCAGTGGTAGGCTTCATTGAAGGCCATTTCTCCCACTTCTGCCCCAGAAAGTACTGGCAATTGATCCCACAGCCTCTCGAACCTAGCACATGGTTTTAGATGCTGTGCATGATGGAAGATGTCCGTATATCCTTCCCCTCCACATCTCATGCCTCGTGGCGCAGTGGTTAAATGCCTGTACTGCAGGTAAAACTGTGGTCACGACCTGGGTTCAATCCCTGGTAGCAGGCTCAAGGTTCACTCAGCCTTCCATCCTTCCGAGGTCGGTAAAATGAGTACCCAGCTTGCTGGGGGGGGGGCAATGTGTAGCCTGCACACTGTAATTAAAATTGTAAACCGCCCAGAGACTACTTGTAGTGGTATGGGGTGGTATATAAGCAGAACACTTTGCTTTGTAGCCAGGAGAGCCCACTTAAAACAGGACCCCAGCTGCCTCTGCTTGCATTCTGTGGCATGAACTGAACTGTGCAAAGAGAATGTCGATGCTGTCAGATGCATAATCCCACTAGGAGTGTGCTTTCGACACGTAATATGTACATTGGATTAAGTCAATATACATAAGCATTCACCACAATGGTAACACTGATAGGGCTGAGGCAGAGGGAGCTGAATATAAACCAGAGGAAAAGAAAGCTGTGGAATTTATCTGGGTGCTCCAGTTCTAAGATTAATTTTAGAAGTTAGAACGTTTGCACCTTCGAACAAAATACAAGTGACATGGGAAAAGGTTAAAACTCCCACTCTCTCTCCCCTCTCTTCCACCACCCCCTTCACCCCACTCTATCTGGTTCTGTTTTGTGACTCTTGGGGAATTTACCTTAAAACCACACTTAAAATTTCTACAGACCCTGGCCACAGAGCCATTAGCAATACTTAACATATCTATGACCCCCAGCCAAATCTTCATTCCCAACCATTTGTACAACTTATCACCTCTCCCTCCTGCACAGACCTATTAATAATGCTTAACTACAACTAATCATCTCTCTGCCTCTTCCCCCTCCCCTATCCACCAATGAACATCTGGTATGAAATGTATATCCCATCCCATATTATATTACACACCTCATTCTGCGGCTATATGCCTGAAGAAGTGGACGTGTCCACGAAACATTACATTAAAATATGAAAGTTAGTCTTTAAGGTGCCACATGTCTTGTGTCTTTTGTTTTGTTTTTCTTTGATTTTTGCCAGCAATTCATGGAAAACAAGAGCATCACAAAAGGTGTTGATGCTGTTACGTGTTGCCAATTCACCTCATAGTGACCCTATGAACGAGCAATTTCCATAATGTCCTGTGCGCCGCAGACCCGCTCAGTGCTTGCAAACTCACGCCTGTGGTTTAATTCAGTGTGTCTCGTATTGGGTCTTCCTGTTTGCCACCTGTCCCGGCATTATTGTTTTTCACACCCGTACATGGGGACCAGAAATAAAAGAGTGTGGAAGATCTCAGCCTTGGTCTCCTGTGACCTATCCATACCCTTTGATGATCTTGTCTAATTTCCTCCATTGCTGCCCTTCTGAGTCTCATTCTTCTTTTGATTCCTTGGTTGCAGTCTCCCTTTGGATTGATGACTGATCATGGAACTACAGGATGATAAATGAGTGGGAAATGTATTCCATACCCAGGCAAAGTCTCTCTCTCTCTCTCTCTCTCTCTCTCTCTCTCTCTCTCTCTCTCTCTCTCTCTCTCTCTGTGTGTGTGTGTGTGTGTGTGTGTGTGTGTGTGTGTGTGTGTTTGGCCAACCTTCCACCGTGTAATTCCTGAACAATCTAGACAGATGCATATTATTTATCTCTTAGTCATCCCATGCAACGTATTGATTGATATCTGAGCCCTGTAAACAAATCAATACTGGCACACAATGCCAAGCAGAGGTAAATGAGTTAATTTAAGCAACTGGTTGTTCTCATAACTTTGCAGCAGTGCGGCGATTTTTCACCGATTTCCTGTTCCCTTTAGGGAGATGCTGATCCAGCTCCTTCTTCCTTTCAGGAAGCTCTCTGAGACGAGTGTGAATTAGGTGACATGATTAACTGGTAAATGCTCAGCTATTGCTGATGGGCTCAGGTTGATTACTGTGTGTGAGTCCCTTTTCTCCTTTCTCAGCATCTGCAGCATGTTGGGGTGGGCCATGCATCACCCAAAGCCCAAACGTGTTTCTTTGACTTCTGTTTTACCAGCAGGAGTTTGGCATTGTTGCTGAGTCTTTGGACCACTGCTGCTGACTAGGCCTTCTACAATGCCATGCGTTCTCTCTCTAGCCTCTTCCAGGCATGGTTACCCATATAGAAGACCCAACAGCAGGAAAAAGAGGAAATGAGATGGATCGACTCAACAGAGGAAGCTACAGCCTTGAGTTTGCAAGACTTGAGCATGGCTGTTAGGGCTTTTTAGAGGCCAACCATCCGTTGCATCAACATCTGTTGCAATGTGATGACCCATCATAATGACCACAAAAGAAGATGTACATGAAGAAAGGGTCACAGCTCGGCCCTCCTAAGTCCTTGGTTTCATCACTCTACCATGCATGGAGAGCAGTGGGTCAGAGCTGGAGAGATCCTCCATGATCTGTAGTTGCGTTCCATATGAGTTGGAAGGTTCCAATGCATGTAGAGTCTACTGGAAGTAGAGATTTACCTTCTTCAGATAGTTTGTCCTCTGTACAAGGAAATTGATGGATGTAAAGATGGAAGAGAGGGACTAGGGCAGTGGTGGCGAACCTGTGGCACTCCAGATGTTTTGGACCACAACTCCCAGGATCCCGAGCCTAGATAGCCAATGACAAAGGACTGTGGGAGTTGTGGTCCAAAACACCAAAGGTTTGCCACCACTGAACTAGGGTGTTCCATAAACATCCAAAGCTTGTGTTCCATAAACATCCAAATGCCTGGCTTCGCCATCTGATAGGCTCTGGAAACACAGGATCTGCTCTGCCCTCTGGCCTGTGCTGGCACTCTCCTGCGCCACAGAGAGAGCTGCCACCATGGCCACCACAATGGATGTTAAGGCTAACCACCTCTGATGTCCAACATGGGAGAGGAGGTCTTGGCTCCGTAAGGAAAATCACATCTGGGAAGTCTTCCCTGCATAAGAACATAAGAACATAAGAAGAACCATGCTGGATCAGGCCAAAGGCCCATCTAGTCCAGCTTTCTGGATCTCACAGTGTCCCCACCAGATGCGACTGGGAGCGCACCAGACTAGATCTCTGTCTCCTGATACCACTCCCCTGCATGTGGCCCTTGAAGTACCCCGGTTTTAAGCCTGGAGATGACACATGTCCATCATGGCTTGTGACCTGTGATGGACTTCTCCTCCAGGAATCTGTCCAATCCCCTTTGGAAGGCATCCAGGCTAGATGCCACCAGCGCGTCTTGTGGCAGGGAGTTCCACAGACTAACAACACACTGGGTAAAAAAGGAAGTCAGTGGATCCTGAAAGGAATCAGGTCACGAAACATCCTGGAATTATGAAGGGTTAACTATAGTGCATCCACACGAGTGATAACTCATGATTCAAATATGAGATCCCCGGTATTCCATAATATCTCACACGATCCTGCTAGGTGCCTAACAATGCCTCTGGTTGGCATAGAACCCTCCGGGTCTCTTGTTCTCTTACCTAAATCTTCTTCAATTCTCTTTTCATTTCACGAGGAAGCAGAAGACACTAGTATCTGCTAGAGTCTTTCAGTTGGTCAGCCAGCCTAAGGAAATTGGCTGCTAATCCTGCATTTCTTTCTTTCTTTTCATCCCCTACGTTCCCAATAAAGCAATAAGATGGAACCAGAACTTTCCAGGATTTTTTAAAAAAAAAAAGGATCGAGGCTCTTCTTCAGTCAATCAAATTACAGTTCAATCAGTTCATTTTAATCACTCCTCTGGAGAGACGTCATCCCCCCCCTCCCTTGGAAGAATGTCAGCAGTTTTAGCGATGGAAAGTTTAATGGTTCCTTTTGGAGTGGGGTGGGGTGGGCGGTCTTCTTGGCTGCAACACACTCGACTTCTAATCAGTGGGAAGTGAAGTTATAATGAAATAAAGCCCACTTTCCGTAGTTTGCAAATAGCTGAAAATAATTGGGCTGAGACTCCCATCCAGACAGTGCGATGCCTCTGGCATTTCCCTGGAAAACTATACTTAATTGCTTCACTGATATTGTTAAGTGGTCCTTCGGGAGGATGAAGTTGTAACGCTACCCACAGATGCCGGCAAGAACCCACCAGAAACAAACCCTGAAAGCCATCTTCGGAGCGGCTGGCAGCCGGGAAAATATGGCCTGGCCTTTGTGGGTGGTAAGCCAGAGTGAAGTGCAAACGTGGGCAAATAAACAGAAAGAGCCAATGGCCTTTCAAAGGGGCAGTTGGTATCCCCTCAAAGCCTGGCACTGAAAAGATAGAGGAAAGGAGGCACCCCGTTGTACTGTGCTACAAATTCTTCCTCTGCATCCTTTGGCCAGGAACTGAAATGGAGGCAGGGAAGCATTGTATTCACTGCCTATGTGGGTATATATACACACATATATATATACACATTAACCAAACATCTAAATTTGCAAAATGGAAATGTGCATCCATAATTTTGGCAGTGATGAGATCAGCCACCCCCAAGTTCATTTCCAAGTATTGATGACATGGGGCCAATCTAGACGTAGGTACATCAACAAGAGCCTTGTAATACTGTACAATGAACCAACCTACAAACATGTTAAAGGCAGGAGAAGCAGCAATACAAAGTAGATGGAGCCCCTCTATCTATCTATCTATCTATCTATCTATCTATCTATCTATCTATCTATCTATCTATCTATCTATCTATCTATCTATCTATCTATCTATCTATCTATCTATCTATCTATCCTTCCTTCCTTCCTTCCTTCCTTCCTTCCTTCCTTCCTTCCTTCCTTCCTCTCTCTCTCTCCCCTCCCTCTCTCCCTCTCTCTCTCTATCCATCCTTCCATCCTTGCATCCTTCCATCCCATCCATCCATCCATCCATCCTCTCTCTTCAGCAATACAAAGTCCCTCCTCTATCCCTCCCTATCTATCTATCTATCTATCTATCTATCTATCTATCTATCTATCTATCTATCTATCTATCTATCTATCTATCTATCTATCTATCTAGTGCTAAGGAAAACCACAATTCTCATCATTTTTCTCTCTCTCTCTCTCTCAGGGGCAAAACCAGCAACCTCAGGGAGGATAACAACTTCTCCCTGCTGTGCCTGAATGTGGTTTTCAGCCTTCCTAGATCAGCCTGCTCAAGTGAACGGGCACCTCCTGAGGAGTAAAGAAGAGTAGAAGAAACTCTTTTTGTGTGTGTGTGTGAAAAGCTGAAAAATGGTGCGATGCTGCTTGAAAACTTCGCTTTATAAGCCGGTCAAGGTGCTCTGCAGGCGGTGAAGCAAACGTTCCCCTTTTGTCAAGAGAGCCATTTCGAAAATGAAGAATGGTCGGGTCACGCAGTTTGGGGGAACCAAATTTCAGACTTCCGGCTTTCTCTAAACAGAGGAGGAAGATGCCAGAGAAGCCCGTGAAGGAAGCTTGCTCCAGGGGGGGGCGCACACACACACACACACACACACACACACACACACACACACACACGTTTGTGACTGTTGCCCAGTGTTTAGGAATCCCCCCCCCAAATGACCTGAGAGTGTCCAAAACCCCGCACCAAAAATTAATTACCATGCACAGGGTTAATCCTCACTCAGAAATGTAACACCAACGGTGCCCAGCAATGAAGCTACGCAGCAAGTGTGGAATCGCAGTTGAGCATTTCAACGAGTGTGAGGCGATACATGGATTTCTTTTTTTAAAAAAAAATGAATTATTTCCTACCTCTGGTCTGAAGCAGCATTTGACGGCATCCCCCACAGCCTCTCCTCGCATTGATCAGGGTTTGAATTATGCAGGCGTGGGAGGCCTGTGGTGTCACCGAGCAATTGTAGACCTTGGATTTAACACCCTTGTGGGGGATCCCTCTGCCCGGCAGCGATGTATATTTATTTTCATTGAGAAATACAAGCTATTTCCCTTGGCCACCTCTGTCCCTGGTTTTACAATGATGTCTGCATCCCCAATATAAAGCAGAATGGCTTGCCAATTCTGATTTAAAACAGGGGAGGAAGAGGAGGCCCAGCGTTTATACCCCCTTATAAACTGTTGCTCCATCCAAGCAAGAGAAATTATTTTTGACCTGGGAAATGCTGGAAAGGATGGCCGTAAATGGGGATCAACTTGAAAGCACACAAGTATTGTTATAATATAGACTGGCATCCATGTGTTGATGACTTGGGATCTTATTGAATGCCTCTGATGTCCAATATCACCCTTTCTCTCCCATGATACCAGCTTTGGTTTCCTTCATCCTGCCTTCGCTCGGAATCCAGGGAGGCTTAGCAAATAATTAAAACACAGTCTAAAATTGAACTTTGTCATGACGTGACCTTTTTGTTCAGTGTTTTCCAAAAGTGTAGTTAAAGGAGGCACACTTTAGTTGGCTCTTTACCAGTCATGTTTTAATAACAGCACCCTTGCAAGGTCAAAGCCGAAATCAACAAAGTCACTGCAGATGAGATTTAAAGTACTTTCTCGACTTGTAAAATGTGTTGGTCAAATATGCAAATTCCAGATGCAGGCAGGAAGCAAATAATGCAGGCTTGGATACAGAAAAGAGGCAGCTGAGATTAATCAGAGGAATATTTTCCCTCCTCCCTCCATCCTCACCCCGTACAACAAAGAACACATATTAACCTTGTTCTTTAATCAAGCTGGTAGAGACACCAGCCTGCTATCATCCTATAAGGATTAAATGAATTCAATTTCTATGGTCATGTTAGGCAGAGAGAGGTTGGAGTTCAGTAGACAGAACCAATAGATAGAGTAATAGATTTTTTTGTGTTTTGTGGGAACATGCCAGTTTGTATACTGTATTTTACTCCCTGGGGTGTGGTGGAGAGTGTTGAACTCAGGGAGTCTTGGATCCAAATTTCTGCACGGCTGTGGAAATTCACTGTGGTCAACCATCCTTGAATTACTCGCAAACCTCAAAGATTGTGTAATTCAGAAGCCATTGGACAGCTCGTAACAGCAGCAAAATCTTCCCTCCTCTATATGGGAGCTTGCAAGTGTCATGTTTCTGGTAGAATGAGAGCTACTTCTTCCTTAAAAACCAGGAAATTCCATGATTTCATGACTGTGATGTCTCCTCCACCTCAACCATTTTATACCAACTTTGTTTCCAATGATAACAGCAGATTTTAAAAAAAAAGATGGGCACAGGTAAAATCATGCAAAATGTGGCAATGCATTTCAACTGTAACAACATGTGTCGTTGTGTCAGAAGTGACATAGCGCACCAGCAATCCACTCATCCATCTTGCCCAACTAGTAGCAAAGTCTCTACTCTGGAAAGAGCAAAGTAATACAACAAGAACAACAAGAACAAGAACAGCAACATATGTACTAGGGCTTTCCAGGTAAGTGAGATATTTGAGGCATGGTTTGACCAGTTCCACACCCCAACTGAAATTCCATAGCTGAGCAGAGATTTGAATGCAGAACTTTTGAGTCCCAGTCCATCGCTCTGTCCGCAGGACCATACTACTAGTAGTATATAAAATAAAATTCAACTGCATTTCAACAAACTATGACATTTAGGTACAGTTGGCTAAAACAACCTTAGAAACATGACATATGTCCTTGCTATTCTTCAGAACCTCTTATCCGAAATACAGTGGTACCTTGTATAAAGGAATTAATTCATTCCAAATGAAATTATGTTTAGCAAATTTTCCTTTATACAAATGTCCCATAGGAATGCATTGAAAATGGAGTAATCCCATTTTTATGTTTTACGGATTTGGCCCATAGGCGATTCTGTTAAGCAAATTTCCCCTATCTCTGGAATATTTTATGTTGTACAAATTTTATGTTATACAAGCTGTTTGTTATACAAGGGTCCACTGTATTGGGATATTTATATTATCAGTGTGATATCCAACCTGCTGTTCTTTCGTTCGTTCTTTTTTAAGTTAATAGGAAGATGTATTCCCGAAGGCTTTCACAGCCGGGATCTGTTCGTTGTTGAGTTTTTTGGGCTCTTTCACTGCGTTCTGGAAGTTTTTCTTCCTTGCAGAACACGGCCAAACAGCCTGAAAAAACTCACAACAACTATTAATGGCAAGAATTTCATTACCTTGTACCCTGTGATTTTAGTCGTCTGTTACTCTTTCCCGTCACAGTTTTTGCTGTCTCCTTATGGGAGATATTGTGATAATTGATTTCATTCTCAAAAGCAACGTTCTTATTATGAAATAGCAGATACCTTGAGCATGTTCTTTGGCTATGTTCTCCCTTAACTATCTCTTCAGCCTGGTTCCATTTCAAGCAATCAATAAGGGTTGTTGTGGTTGTTGTCGTTTGGGGGAGGTCATCTTAAAACTCATTGAATGTGAAACCAGACAAAATAGGACACTCTGTAGGACGGTGAAGTGTGCTTCCAGGGGAAGAAAAACACAATGATAGGCAGAATCAAGTTATCTTACATATGAATCTTAGGGGACAGATAAGACAGATGCATCACCCTGATTTTTTCCTAGTGCTCCTGTTATCTCTTAAAAATGGCCTCACCTCACCACTAATAGCATGGAAAATGAGAAAAATAAACTGGTATATATTGTGCTCCTTCTTGGGTGCAGGACAGGAGGACTGGAGGGATGTATAACCTGCAGGCCTCTCACCTCTACCGAGTGACACCAGGTAGTCATATGGAAGAGGGGCAGGTCCTGTTGTCCAAATTGTAGGACATATAATAATTGGCCGAAGTTGCAGGAAGCTAGATCTAGGTTGAATATTGGGGGGAACTTCTTAACTTTTAGATCAGTACAACGATGGAACCAGTGACCTCAGGAGGTGGTGAGTGCTCCAGAGCTGGAAACATTCAAGATAAAATTGGTCAACTATCTGTCAGACTTGCTTTGATCTGGATTCCTGAACTTGGCTTTACTGACCATTTCCAACTCAGTCATTCTATGACTCTATGATTCTAATTATCACATCGGGATACCACAAATCAAATTGTAATAGCGACTACCATGAGCCAGGATGGGACCTTGCCGTCAACCAGCATCGGGTTAGGTTACCTGAACACACAATTGTGTTGGACGTCCGGTATCTATCGTTGTTTAAATTTCCCCACGTCGCTTTGGGATGGTGTCACATCGTTGGGGTTTGTTTGTATTTGGGTAGTCACTGTTGGGCGATGTCTGTACACCGCCCAGAGTTCCCTATGGGAAAATTGGGTGGTTAATAAGTGTAAGAAATAAATAAAATAAATAAGGGATTGTGGGAAATTCGAAGAGCTGTTCCTATGACCCTTGGCCAAAATGATTGAAGAGTATTTGATCCTCCATGGTGCCATTCCATCTAAACGTCCCATAAAGCATTGGTCACCCTCTAAACGTGGCTTTGGCCAAGGGAGCCAACAGCTACTGTGACTACCCCACCCCCGCTCAAGCAGAGCCCTCTCCCCATCTCATGTATCCCATTTGACAGACAGCTGCCCGCAGCCTCCTCGTTGACCCGTGAGCCTCCTGTGCTCCAAAAGTGGACGAGAGCTTTGCTTCTCTTTAATAATCCTAATGCTGTCCTTCAAGCCATCTGCTCATTAGAAAATCCACGTTCTTAGCAGAAATGTGCAGTGCCAACATCTGGTCCAGGGTCCGTAGATCATCTAAGTATGGCATCACCTTGGTCTGCCCTCTGATCAAATTTCACATTTTCTCTCTTTTCTTCTGGCAGTGGTTCCTCGCCACTTCTTTTTTCTCACTTTTGAAAAGAGGGAGGCTCAGCTGTCTAGAGGGGAGCCTCTTTACTGCCATGTGTTCTCTTTTCAGGTCAGAAAGATAAGCAAGTGCAACTAATGTGGCATCATCGCCTCCAGTGAGATGGCGCACATGTTTGCCAGTACTCTAATTGCACCCAACTTTTCACATGTATACACATGCACATATATAATACATTACAATTCAGGACATTTCTCACCTAGTGTCTAAAATGCAGCTGGCTGGAGGTCTCAATGGTTGAGGTCCCTGGTTGACCGAATGATAGTTTGGGAGTTCGATTCCCCCCTGTGACTCCAGAAGAGAAGTGTCCCCAGGAAGAAGGGAATGGTAAATCACTTCTGAGTAACAGCGAGATAACTCAGCGAGTTAGGAGGGCATCTCTACTGTGCATTCTAGAAGAACCAGTCTTTTAACTCCATTCCTCTTACAAGATCCCTTCCCTGGAGAGTTTGCCTCATCAGAAGGAAGCGACAGAATTATACCCCATTATTCTTGGGCATCTCTGGGGAGAAAATAGGAGATGTCGAAAGAGGCCGTGCAGTCATTTTGTTTTACAATTGTTTCCCCACCAGCTCCGGAGTTTGCAGAAAATTAAGTGTGACCACGCCCACCTAAGCGTGTCCCAGCACACTTTTCATGTACCTGCTCTCGGAGGGTGAAAATCCCTGATGCGGATTTAAGGGAGTGAGTGCCTGGCAATCCTCGCTTCTGTTTGTTGTTGTTTTTTGGCTCCCGCCCCTTTAAGAGAAGGAATCAGGACGACGACGGGGCTCCGGACGGCTTTGGAGGTGAGCCTGCATTTTTTCCTCTCTTTTTTTCTCCCTCCCCTCACGCAGACAGGGGACGTAGGAAGAGCAACGAACCCCTAAGATCTCTGGTCCAAATTTAAGTGGCCAGCGGATCTTAGGGGTCGTGTGAAAAGGCCCTAACTGTTCTGGGTGGCATCACTGATAATAAGACGACCAAGACAGGAAGGAAGGAGCCCAGGTAAGATCCAGAGATGCTTCCATGCTCCTGTGTGTAAGAAGGATTAACATACACCCTTGCCCACAGGCATGGAAACCTGCCTTCAAGCATCCATCCTTGAAAATAAGACCTTTCTGCAGCCCCATGTGTTTACAAAGGGCAAAGCCTCCACACAAAAGTCCATGGGGTGTTTTCCAGGGAAGGGGAAAGGTCACGCACATTTCGGGCACCAGATGGGACTGGACTATTTCACTCTCCTTTGTGTTCTTCATCTTCACATGAAAGGGGGTTGCAGTGGTACCTTGTATAACGGAATTAATTCGTTCCAAATGAAATTAGGTTAAGCAAATTTTCCTTTATACAAATTTCCCATAGGAATGCACTGAAAACAGAGTAATCCCAGTAATCCCATTTTTATGTTGTACGGATTTTCCCTGTAGGCGATTATGTTAAGCAAATTTCCCCTATCTCTGGAATTTGTTGGCTTTACTGACCCTTTCCAACTCAGTCATTCTATGATTCTATGATTCTTTCTAATTATCACATTGGAATACCACAAATCAAATTGTAATAGCAGCTATCATGCACCAGGATGGGACCTTGCACTCAACCAGCATTGGGTTAGGTTGCTTGAACCTACAATTGTAATCCCTA
Organism: Phrynocephalus guinanensis; assembly: GCA_037367245.1. Classification (NCBI taxonomy): domain Eukaryota; kingdom Metazoa; phylum Chordata; class Lepidosauria; order Squamata; family Agamidae; genus Phrynocephalus; species Phrynocephalus guinanensis. Next base: position 3,258,384 of record CM074746.1, on the reverse strand, counting down.
ATCGTGAGCACTTTTATGTTGTATGGATTCACCCCTGTTAAGCAAATTTCCCCTATCTCCGGAACTTTTTATGTTGTTGAGATTTTATATTATACAAACTGTTTGTTATAGGAGGGTCCACTGTATGTGCATTGCCTTAAGGCAGGCATGTCCAAACTTCGGCCCTCCAGATGTTTTGGGCCACAACTCCCACAGTCCTTTGCCATTGGCATTCTAAGCTTAGAATTCTGGGAGTTGTGGTCCAAAACATCAGGAGGGCCGAAGTTTGGACATGCCTGCCTTAAGGTCTTGCTAGACTAGACAAAGTTTCCTTAAGACCTGCAGTCAGAAGCAAGAGATGCTTTGCCAACATCTCTGTCTAAGCCAACAGAGACAGATTTCAGGGCTATGGCATCTGTGTTGGGTTAAGGTCTTTTTTTTCCTTTTGCTAGAACTTCAAGAGAAAGGTCTATGTCCTGATCTGACACAACTCCTCTTACATTCTTGTTATGGCCAAGGACAGTTGGATTGGAAGGTTGGTGGGGGCAGGAATTGTGACACCAGATATACCAACGGCAAATTTGGTTTAGGAGAAGATGCTCCTGCACCTTTAAATATTTACTGAGAAGAGAATTAGGAAAGACTCGCTTGGTGCTGAACTCCTGGGAGTGAGATAAATAACCCATTTCTACATCGTTATCTTGTAGTACAGTATTTCTGCTATTTGTTACAATGATGAATACGAGGTCTGGTAAATAAGAGCAGCTTGGAAATTGCTAGGTATGCCCCCCCCTTCCTAGCAAAACGATACTCAATATTTGCAATTAGTGCATTTGACTTCAGGAACCCTTGAAGATCGCTACATGGGGGGGGGGAATAGACAAATATATTACAAAACATGGCAGTCCTTTGCCTTACCGCTACCACTTCATCACTGCTTTCCAGGGAAAGCCGGAGTGTGTGGAAAGCTTACTAAAAGGGTTCTCTAGGGAGAAACTCAGCCATATAGAACTAGCATTCCTAAAAGACCGCTTATCTTCTCCCTACCAAACTTAGGGTGTGAGAATCAGATTCAAGTCTCCTCTGGGCCTTCTTGACAGGTGCTGGACTGGATGAGTGATAGGATAATTTTCAGTTTGGCAGCTCTAATAAGATGACATGTCTTATGAACTGCTGCATAGCTCAGTGCCTGCAGGACCAGGGGTCAGGAGTTCAATTCCCCCCCCCCCAAAAAAAATTGGGTCTGCAATCGGTGATCCACAGGGTCCCCTTCCAGGTCTGCAGTCCTAAGATGCTGATGGTCCCATGCCGCTGGCGTTGAGATATTCCCCGTTAAAGGAAACGGACCCTCCAAGTCGTCCGCTCTTCTGCAAACTGGGGGGAAGGGATTGTTGTTGTGAACAGACCTACCAACTGCCCAAAGAAAGCTTAGAGAGGCTGGCTCCTCACCCCAGGCAAGATAATCATATTATTTCCTTCCCCTTTGTAACTGCTTTACCCCTGGAAAAGTATATATGGGGCCAGTTTCTTGGGAAACAATAGGGCCACTTGAAGTGTGTGTGTGAGTGTGTGTTGGGGGGGGGGGAGATTTCTTTTCTTCCTGGAGAATCTATCGTCCGGCAGCCAAGAAGTCAGTGGGATGCTTCCTTGTGCTCCATCTTATATAAATCTCTGTTTGATTACTGCGTTATTGAGTTGCTTGTACCTTGAGAGATTAAAAACACAGCTAGGTGAGTGAGGAGCGAAGTGCGGGCGGTGTGCTTTGAATATAGCGCAGACATCAAAATAGGTTTTGAAGTGCAGAATTACCGAGCCCTCGCTTTGTCATCCAAGCTGATCTCACCCAAGGCAAAGAGAAGAAAGCGGAGGCTTTATCTGCACACACACACACACACACACACACACACACACACACACACACACACACACACACACACACACACACACAAACTGGCCTGCGCTACTTGAAGATTTGTGCATTCAGTGGAACTACTGGCTCAGATTTTTGCTGAAGAGATATCAACCGACACCTGGGCGAAGGAATGTGTCCCATTTTGTTCTGGTTCCAGTGTTGGCCTGGCACCTGAACGGAACAAGGATTAATTAATATAGGATTCAGATTGCCTGCTCTTTCATTTTTTTCACTGTCCATAGGCAAGTTTCAATGTTTCGCCTCCTGGAATGGAAAGTAGAAAAACCACCCCGAGTTATTGCTGTTCCTTAAACAAAAATGGTCACAGGGGCAGGAGAAAGACATGGCAGAAATTATTTAGAGGTGCAGTGATGCCTAAGCGATGCTCTTGTATGTTTGTTTTGGAATTTGCGAAAGACACACAATTGTGAAAGTAAAACAGGTTGATTTGCTGCCCTCACTTGCCTTGACTCAGGAGGAGACTGTGGTCGGCAGTATCGAAGGCCGCACGCGGACAGGTCGAGGGGGACAGCAGGGTAGATCAACCCCTATCAGCCCCCCTCAGCAGGTCATCTTGCAATGCCACAAGGGCTGTTTCAGTCCCATGACGTGGCCTAAACCTGGTCTTCCTCCATGGACTGGAGCCTCAAGGCAGCAACCCACTTAATCTCCTTGCCCAGAAAGGGAGCATTGATTTGACACTCCAACATGCTATGTTTCCAGTAGGCTTGTCTCATGTGTCCATTGTGGTTCAAGAACTCTGCGCTGGCGTCAAAGTAGATTTGAGGATGCCACTTATGCTGTTTCTCAAACCAGAGGTGGAAGAAGATGAGTCTGGGCCACAGCAGGAGGCAAAACAATGCCTTGCCTCTCCATTTCCTCTGCCAGATGTTTTATCTGGATCCCTCTCCCCTGTTCTAACAAAAACGCTGCTTGTGCAATTTGTAATTATGTACATGGAGGTCAGATCTGCTTCAGTGCAACCTAGTAGTCTGCTATTTACAACCCTTCCGGAACGAACCGTTTCCTGTAATCATGAGGGACCTCATGCTCTCAGGTGCAGCTTCTTTTTTGTGTGTGGGTGACAGTGAATTAAAAACCTAACACAGAAAATAACGACACCGCTTCTCCTTCTGGGCGGAACTGTAATGACTTCTTCCAAAGGGAGATCATTTGGCTGCCAAATCAGATTTGCTCGTGGAATATAAGACATCAGAATAACTCTGCTGGAAGCATGCCACGGATCTCTCTGCAGAGGTAAATGCTGCTGAGTTCAATCGGGCTTATTTCTAGGGAAAGGTACAGGGGACTGTCATTGGATTAAGTAATCTGTCTTGCTGCACTGTTTCTGCAGAAGTTGGCAGTCTCACCCCCAAGGTGGTTGACAAGTTTTGGGGATCTGAGTCCAAAGTCTAAGTCTTTGGTCCCAAGTGCCAAGTCTGAGACTTTGGTATCAAGTCCCAAGTCCAAGTCTTTGGTTTCAAGTCACAAGCGTGAGTCTTTGGTGCCAAGTCCACGTCTTTGAGAACAAGTCTGAATCTTTGGGACCAGGTCCTGAATCACAAGCCCCCCCCCAAGTCCGAGTCCCTGCTAAAGACAAAAACAACCCAAGTAGAATCTGAGTCCAGTCGTCACTGTGACTTAAGTCCAACTAGACAGTCCTGTAACTCAGGTCTCCATCCTTGCTAGCCCCCAGTATTACCAGATCTCCTCACTGACAACACTCCTGGAACTTGTACAATTGGGATGGCGGCCCCTCCATCAAAATATTACATGTGAGGAAGGGCACTGGAGGCACATTGACTGATGTGGCAGAGCAGACTGTGTGTGTCTCTTCTGAAGTCGCCATGAGGCCAAAAAAGATTTGCAAACTAAGGTAAATTCTTCAGAAATGAACTTAGGGTGGGGTATTCTGCCCTTGTGTTTTGTGTTCACATCTCTTTTCCCAAGAGAGGTGTTAAAACCGAGGAAGCTTTTAAGGGAAGAAGCAAAACAAGTTTAGGAGCCATGTAGCCATCACAAAAACGAAATACAAAAGTGGAACAGATGATACCGTTAGGCTACTAGAAAAATAACAAAAACATTGCTAACATTGCTAATATTTGCCAATAAATCTAAATGAATTTTCTGCCCATTCCTGTCCTGCTACAACCTTCTGAACAGCCCACAGTTCTTGTGTTTTGGGTGAATTTTTTTGAGGATCCGGTTGGATCGCCAGAAAGATTTCCTCCTCAGACTTCACGGAAGAAACTCCCGTGTTGAGGAGTTGTGTTGAAGGAATGCCCCAGGCCAATTTGTCTTCTGCTCTGGAACTCATTACTGCTTGGGTCAGGTTGGTTACCTGAAGCTAATTAATATTTGCCGGCAGCCGTTGGAAATGAGCATCACAAAGCCCCCCCTCCTCCTCCTCAGTTTTAATTACACAATCAGTGTGGGAGAATCCCTTCCGGAGGTGCCTCCCACCCTCTCTGCCAGACAATTTCTGACTCTGTGGAAACCTTCTCCGCCATTTCCCATTACTCGTGATCAGCTGTCATTATGTTATAATTACCCTAATGCATCTTCACTCCTGTAACTCTTTCTACCGCTTCCAAAGCTAGAGAAAAGGGGGAAAGCAAAACCAAAGAGACCAGATAATTAGAGAACAGAGACATTAACATAAACTATGAGTTTACTTTACCTCAGAATGATTTATTAGACAGGAAGTTGCAGTGATGTGGGTTTTCCCCCGCCCCAAATGGGAACACTTTATCAAGTCCTTGAGAGACTTCATGTGGCCATCCCGTCGTGGCTCAGAAATGCTCAGACTAATATGAATCCTGGCCTGATTTTTTTAAAAAAAAATCACCACACAATCTTTTATTTCGTTTGGTTGGTTGGTTGGTTGGTTGGTTGGTTGGTTGGTTGGTTGGTTGGTTGGTTGGTTGGTTGGTTGGTTGGTTGGTTGGTTGGTTTTATATGCTACCTTTCTCCCAATACAGGTGCTTAAGACAGCTCAATAATATGAAAAGGAATAGAATTAAAAAAAAACACAGTAAGTTAAGGATTACAAAAGCAATTGAACAAAATACTAGTTAAAAATCTTCTTTTGCTTAGTGTTTGCCCCACTTGGTGGTGGGGCCCGCTATTTTTGTATTGGCCTTCCACTTAGTACAGTCATGGGTCAGGTCCATTTGAACCCAGGACAACTTCATGTCATTGTCAAGGGTGTTCATCCAGTGCTGTTTCAGTCGGGGGATCCACTGACCTCCAGGGTGAGACCCTTTCTGGCCAGAGTTTCTTCATCAGCACATACACATGCTAGTTGAAATACAACTGAATGATTAAAAGGAAGTAAACATTAAATCTGTCTTAACTCTAACAAGGGGTTCGGGCATTCAAACAGGTTAAAAGCCTTCAGGGATAGTTCGCAAAGTTGGTGACATGATTAGACCAGGAAGAAGAGAGTAAAACTGTTGTATTTCAGACAACTAGCTTCAAGGGCATGCACACTTTAAAATTTGCGTTTTGAAGAAGAAGAAGAAGAAGAAGAAGAAGAAGAAGAAGAAGAAGAAGAAGAAGAAGAAGAAGAAGAAGAAGAAGAAGAAGAAGAAGAAGAAGAGAGTTTCACTACTCATCCAAGTAGCTTCTTCATGTCTGAGGAAGGTTGGTGGGAAGCTCGTGAAACTAGGGTTGATCTGGACAAGTCAACCACTCAAAACAGGGGAAAGAACGGTTTCTGGTCTTGGGGGAAGCTGCTGAGCTTCACAGGGCCAAAAGGTCAAGAGAGCAGTTTGCAAGTAAGTGCTGGTCCTTCTCTGAAACAACTTACAGTACTTCTCTGGGCTGCTTTTCAGAGGAAGGGGAGCTTAAGAAATGTCCCTGTGATGAAATTCAGTTACATTATTTTAGGAGTCCATTCGGTATCAATCTACCTGCTGGATTGTACATTTTTCTGATGTTTCCCCCCACCCGGCGCTCTTTTCCTGTTCGTACAGACAGAAAACAATGAAGAAGCTTCTCCTGTTCCCAATTTATTTGCAGCAAATTAAGACAGAGTCAATTAGAAGCTGCCAGGTGTGCTTTCTAGACAAGCGCTAGCTCAACGTGGCCTCACAGAGATCTAAATGGGGCTTAATGTCTTGCACCTCCCTGTATATCACGGAAGAAACAGCCTGGCTGTTTGCAGATATGCCATCCGCAGCTACCTCCTCTCTCCATGAGAATCATCCCCATTTATTGGTTGGGGAGAAGGGAGGAAAGAAAAGAAGAGGAAGGAGAGAGAGGACCACACAAAGGAGCCCTTTGTTTTTTTTAAACAAAGGCACCTTTGATCTCAAACTGCATGATCAAATAGATTGTGTTGGCCCAGCTGCCCCCAAACTAGTATCCAAGCTCATTCATCTTGGCACCCCCTGCTCTTCTTTCACCGCCAAATTTAGGAATGAAGTCAGCCCTCTCAAATGCCAGGCGCTGGATGAGTAGGGAGGGAAGGAGACACGAGGGAAGCCAAAAATAGAACACCCTCTGGCCACTTCCCCAGCCAGCCTGGTGCAATGGTAGGATCCAGGCATAGCAAAAGGGGGCTGGGTTGTTCCAAGAGGTAGGTGGGGGGAGGATGCCAGTTGGAAAGGGGTTCCTTGTAAATGGACGGCAACCACTCGTCTGTAAAAATAGCTCCCGGTCACCTTTTGCGAGATCTGAAAAAATCCCATTTCATTTCAGAAGGATCCCCCTGGCCTACCAGGGATGGATAGGTGGATGGGAGAAAAAAGGAAGAGGGAAAACTGAGAGGAGAGGAGAGGAGAGGAGAGAGAGAGAGAGAGAGAGAGAGAGAGAGAGAGAGAGAGAGAGAGAGAGAGAGAGAGAGAGAGAGAGAGAGAGAAGGAGGAGGAAAAAGAGTCAGGAGAGGTGTTGGGCTCTGATCTCAGCCGCTAGTAGATCTTAACATGTAAAAAGGTAAAAGTTCCTCCGAATATGCGTGCTAGTCATGTCCAGCTCTAGGGGCAGTGCTCATCTCCATATTCAAGTCAAAGAGCCAGTGTTGTGCAAGTCCATGGCCACGTGGCCTGTGTGGCTGCAAGGAAACACTGTTTTCCCTTCCCGCTTTTTATGGCGGTACCTATCTATCTACTTGCATTGACATGCTTTCAAACTGCTAGGTTGGCAGGAGTTGGGGTGAAGAACGAGAGCTCGCTCCGCTTTGTGGCACCCGGGATTCAAACCACCGAGCTGCCAACTTGGCAGCTGACACTTTTTGGAGCCTTAGTCCGCTGAGCCACCACACCCCCTATCTTAACATGTAGCACCCATCAAATTACTCCTGGAAGAAACTTCCTCAATGGCAGAGCCATGTATTTCTATCTTGGACCCCACCCGGTGCCATGTATTGACCTGTTCACCTTGGATTCAAGCTTTAATTATTTACCGCAAACACAGTCCCTTAGGGCAGAAAACTGCAGTGCAAATTCATTCAAGGACTATTGTTATAAACCAACACATGACTTCCAGCTTAAGGTGACCTGAACATGACCCATCATTTCCCTGTCTATTAGACACCCCCACTTTTCCAACTCAAAATTACAGTTTCGGAACCATGCCGTTTTCTCCTCTGCTTACTTCCATGTATAAGACAGCCCTCAGTTTTAGACAAAAGTATAGCCTTCCACATGGAAAACTACTGTACAGTACTTGGGGAGCATCTGAGATTTTCAAGGGATGGTTTATTGGACCCTTTCCACCATGAGTTTTCATAATCACACAAGAATCTCTCTCTCTCTCTCTCTCTCTCTCACACACACACACACACACACACACACACACACACACACACACACACACACACACAGAGAGAGAGAGAGAGAGAGAGAGAGAGAGAGAGAGAGAGAGAGAGAGAGAGAGAGAATAAAGGAAGAGTTTAATACAAAGGAAACTTGAGTTGACACCTGGCGCTGCTCATTTACGTGTTGACTTGGAGATAGCAGAGACATTAGCAGAGTTAATTGAATAATTATACACCCCAGGGTGTATTGCCATGGTGGGTGGAACAACCCCACCACCACGCGCGAAAGGGAGAAGTTGTAGATGAATGTTCCGCTCCCATGCTAATTGACATCTCAAATATTAACATTGCACATTTTCTGTAATTACAGAGTGTCAACGATAAAGGCGCAAATATGTAATTTTGCACTTGAAAACTATGCATATTGGCTTGTTAAGATTAAAGTCTCACTTTTCCCCTTTACTCTTGATTGCATTTTTCAAAAGTAATGACATGTCAAAGATTCTCCTATGGAGATCTCCCCCCCCCCTCTCTCTCTCTCTCTCTCTCTGGTCTGCCCTGGGACAACTTTTGCACTGGCTTTTACCCTCATCCTGGTCCTTTGTGCTGTGGTGATAACCACACTTTCCATGGAGATAATTCACGTGCAGGGGCAAGCCACAAGACAGTTATGTGTGTTTCACGGTTTCCTTCACGCCTAGTGGGAGACATTGCATTGCATTTCTCTTATGGGTGTCGTGTGAATAGTGGAGGAATGACGTCATGATGTTTCCTTCCAAAGTGTCTGTAAGAAGAGAAGGCATAATTGCAAGAAGTGTTGGGGTTTTTTCCAACTTCGCCTGCTGGCTGGAGAAGATGTGGCTGGGAGCAATCTGATATGATTTGACATGATAAGATTTGGCCTCCCTTCCATGACACCATAGGTAAGTCACACACCTGTTTGACCAGGTGTACATGGAAGGAAACAAAATCTTAGATTTTTAGCAGAGAATGTTCCCTTCCCCCACATTCAGAGCTCCATGTATGAGGAACTTCACCCACAGGAAAGGGCCTGAAGATGGAGGATCATGATTGTTATGACCAATAAAAACCTTGGAAATATCAATAATACAATGACAAGATTAATTTCTGTCTGATCCCACCTAACCTTTGCAGAAATATTATTTCTGGAGGGAGGGTGGGGTGGGGTTAAATGCCATATTTCCTCCTTATGATTTTTATAATGCCACAATTATTCCCCCCCCCAATTCTCCCCAATTGTGTCTAAAGCTACACAAACAACACCCCTGTAATAAAGCACACCTCCTTTGATATCAAAATGGTAACAAAAGAACATTAAAGGCATATTAAAGTGAGAGACTTTAAGGCTGTCTCCAGCAAGCGGCAGATGTTACGAATAATAATCCATAAAACTCTTTTGAATTTTAAAAAGGTCCATTCCATAAAGCTTTCACATAAATCTTTCACGGAGCTCAGAAACGGAGAACAGTAATTATGTTAAATCTTTAATTGAGCTATTGGAGTTAAGCAAAATAGGATTTGAAATGTGTTAAAAATCATTTAGGTTAGTAGCCATTTCCTTCCACCACCCTCCCACCCACCCGCCCCCCACTCCCAAAGCACCCAGGACGTTGCATGACAATTATTATTAGGCTAAGAAAATGGATGGTGCAAAGCTTTAATATAGTTTTTGCTCCATGTCCTGGTAAATCAAGTCAGACTCCTTCCTGTGAAGTATTAGGGGTGATTTACCTGCCACTGAAATGGCAAATTTAATACGAGCATCATGAAATAAGAACTCAGCACAAACGGTCTTCTTTTAGCTATCATTCCACAATCTGGACATCACGAATAAACTGACAGAGGCAACAGCAATGATGAGAGGGAAAAGCATCACTGGACCTGTGTCATTCAGGGACAAACCACTGGAGAAACAGGGGTTTCCTTATTTTATGGGAACCTTTCTCCCCATAGGGGAACCCATTCTGCGATCCTGTGATCTTCAAGGTAACCCACTTCATTTACTGGATCAACTTATCATTTTGCTTCCTAAAAGGTACTAGCAGAGATTTAAACAGACTGAAATGTCTTGCATAATATCATAATAACGATGGAGGAGTGACACAGGATGAGAGGAAGGGCAAGAATGGGGCAAATTAATAATCTTTTTTTTTTTTGCCTGATCAAAAAGCAATAAAGTCATTAGATTAATGAAGGGATAGGAAGATTTAATGACACATCGGTAGGGAAAAATAAAATTAAACTGTTAGGAGTTATTAAAAATACATATTGATTTGAATAAGACTTTTTCTAGCGAGTGCATGGGTGGGAAAGACCCCCCCTTTTGTAATAAAGTGAATGAGAGAAGGTGTTGTGTTTGGAAGAATTCCCTGAAAAAGCTTTTCAGAAGCAAGAAGTTCAGATCCAGGAATCTTGTGTTTTGAAAAAACTTGAATTCAGAGTGGCTGGGTATTTTGAAGGACACAAAAAATACTTTCTACAAAGGGGAACACAAACAACAACAACAACAACAACAAAACAACTTCTGACTTACGGTGACCTACTTTTCAGGGTTTTCTAGGTAGCAAGTACTCAGAAGCGGACGACCATTCCCTTAACCAGTAGCCTCGTGGCGCTGTGGTTAAATGCCTGCACTGCAGGTAAAACTGTGCTCACGATCTGGGGTTCAATCCCCGGTAGCTGGCTCATGGTTGACTCAGCCTTCCATCCTTCCGAGGTTGGTAAAATGTGTACCCAGCTCGCTGCTGGGGGTGGTGGTGGAATGTGTAGCCTACATACTGTAATTAAACCGTGAACCGCCCAGAGACTACTTGAAGTGGTATGGGGTGGTATATAAGCAGACCACTTTGCTGTTCACCAGTCTCCTCCCAGGCGGCAGGAGACTGGTGGAGTCTGCCTAATAAATCTCTGGGAAGATCTCCATACTCTGGGTTTAACTTGAAGGCACAATTAGTGTGGAGCATAGCGCCTGTACAGATTTAGAACCACCCCACTGTTTGCCTTCCTTTGTTTTATCTCTTCATCATCTCAGCACTTTTATCAAGGAGAGCACGGGTTTCCTTTGAAACAAGAGTCTTCCCCTGAACGGAGTTGCGTGGGGGCCTTGGTGGTTGGTTGGTAGCAGGAAGGGAAGGGCGGGGGAGAAGGAAAACGAGTCAATGTGTGGGATAGATGTGCAATTCATTCCACTGACAATGACTAATGCGTTGCCATCAGCCCTGTTCAAATATGTTTCAAGAGGTACCAGTTAGCTCGGTCTGTCAAAAGCAATTAGCTACATAAATGTTTATTGAACTTAATAGGCAGAGCAAAATGGTGGGGGGAGGGCAGAAGAGGAGAGAAAATCACCAATAGAAATAAGATCCAAGACTGAGCTTTTTATAATTTCCCCATTCAAGGACTACTCTGTTGATTATTTCAGCTAAAGAGGAAGACCCATTGACTGCATCACTGAATGGGCATTACAGGCAAAAATGAAAGATACAATGGAATAGCCCTAAAATGCACAAGCCAAATGACCACATTTTAAATGTACCACCTATGAAAATTTGGTATGAAACTTTCATCCATTGTATATTTCATTGAACATTCCATTCCGTTGCCATATGTCCAAAGAAGTGGACTTGATCCACAAAAGTTTAAATTAAAATATAATAGTTAGTCTTTAAGATGCCTTTTTGGTCTTTTGTTTTGTTTTGTTTCTTTGAATTTTGCCTGGAATTCTTGCACAGACAAACACGGCTGCCCCTTGCAAAAACCGAAGTCAACCTTTATGTAAATCCCATTGCATCAATGGATCTTTAATATGAGTTGCAACTGGCAACACGAAACTGACTTCTAATTTATTACTACAGGAGCATCTGGTCCAGTGAATGTCTTCATTGTTGAACAGTCAAGTGAACTGAAATGTTGAGATCCAGGTTAGGGTTGGGAAGGGACCACAGCTCAATGGTTGGGCACCTCCTTTGCATCAAATCCCAGCCACTCCATCTGGTTGACAAGGAGCTTTCTTTGAAACCTAGGTGAGATGTTGTACTGCCTGCAGTCCCCAGAATTTCCCAAGAAGTTTGGGAATGGCTAGCCACATCCCCAACCCTGCACAGCTGTCACTTTCACCCCACCTAAAGAAGGGCTTTTGAGATTTTTACCTGCAACGTCAACTTCTACAGCCTTTGTTTCCTGTTGTTGATTTGTTAGAAGAGAAGAGAAGAGAAAGTTGTCCTGTTGCCTCCAGGGAGTTCTAGTTTTTCAGGATGCACCTTCTCTGGAGCCTAATGGGCAGTGAGACTACAACTCCCAGCAATCACTACAGCACCTTTGTTTCTCCTTCTTCCTGTCCTTTAACAAATCAGCAGCAGGAAGCAAGGCCAGTGAAGCCAATGGTGAAAATTAAAAAAAAATCTCTTTTCTGGGAACCTACAGTATCCAGATTTGGGTTTGTGGGCTGCTGGTTCTCCACCAGTGGGTCCCCAGATGTTCCTGGACTGCAACTCTCAGAAATCCTGGCCAGCTCAGCTAGCGATGAAGACTTCTGGAAGTTGCAGTCCAGGAACATCTGGGGACTCACAGGTTGAGAACCACTGGTCTAGCAGAACAGTGGTTTCCCACCTTGTGCCTCCAGGTGTTCCCAAACTACAACTCCCAGCAATCCTGGCCAGCACCGCTAGTGGTGAAGAAGGTTTCTGGGAATTGTAGTCCAAGAACATATGAGGCTTGTGAGAGTCTTAGTCCAAGAGCATGGTCTGCTAGAGCAATGGTGCCCAAAGTTGGGTTCCTGGATATTCTTGGAATGCAGCTCCCAGAATCCTTCACCACTAGCTGTGTTGGCAAGGGCTTCTGGGAGCCACAGTCCAAGAACAACTGGGTACCCCAGGTTGGGAGCCACTGAAGTAGGAAATTCATCACTGCCTTGTTGAGGTACCAGCCACCAGCCCGCAGACCAGTGGAAGCCAGCATTGTCTGGAAGGCTTTGGTAGACACCGTCCAGTCTGGGATATTGACCGCCCAACGGCGCACAAAGTAGCTTCCTTTATTCTAGAGGTACTATTTCAGCAAGCCATAATCCTTTTTTTGTCCAGGTCGCTGATGGATAGTAAAGCGCCCAGGAATAAACACGAGGACAGAATGATCTCTATAAGGCTCTAAAAGTGTGTCACTTTGTTCATTATTCTTTGCACCTTGCAAATCGGTGTCGACTCACATGGGATATTTGGAAGCAGAGGAGCATAATCTGATAAAGCATAATTTCCCCCCCTGCCTGATACATAACTTTTAATAGGTAGCATCTAATGAAATCTGCCATAACAAATGGCAGGGATTGTGCGGGACCGTACATTGACCAAAGGCAAGAACCAATAAGTTGCTCTTCAGTTTCTGTAAAATGCTCTTTATCAGCAGCACAGGATTTGCCAAGGAGCCTGATTCTGCCTCTCCCAGCCTGATGCTGAGCACCTTCTGCTACTTTCCATTAATGATACCTTATGATCTAATTTGACTATGTACGTTTTTATTTCATTTTCTGCCGTGCTCCAAGCCTTAGGGAAATTAGCCAACTGCAAAGCTGGGAAGTAACTAGTTGCAACTACCTAGTTACTTCCAATTAATTCTTTTTCTTTCCAATAGCACAGGCACCTACCATCCTATACAGTGGTACCTTGTATAAAGGAATTAATTCCTTCCAAATGAAATTATGTTAAGCAAATTTTCCTTTATACAATTTCCCATAGGAATGCATAGAGAACAGAGTAATCCCTAGTCGCAACCATTTTTATGTTGCACGGATTCGCCCCGTAGGCAATTATGTTAAGCAAATTTCCCCTATCTCCAGAATTTTTAATGTTGTACAGATTTTATGTTATACAAACCGTTTGTTATACAAGGGTCCACTGTACTGGAATTAGATATTAAAGATGGAAAATACCACCCCATTTAGGGTCAGAATACTGATTTAAATTAGTCTAATATTTACAGGTGTGTGTGTGTGTGTGTTTGAGCATGCGTGCATGTGTGTGCATGCGTGCATGCATGCATGTGTGTGTGTGATTGCTAAATGATGGAGGAATATCACACAGTTAAAATGCTGGCTGGTGCTGCTCTTATAAGTTAATGGGTGGGGGCAGGAATGGGTACAAATCAGCAGTTCAGCACTTTGTGATAGTTCATTTAGCATCCAGCCCCACACCTTCCAACAGGCATCCACTAGGAGGCAGTAAGTAATCTTCCTTGCCCCGCCCTCCTCCAGGCCCCACCTCTGACTGGGTGCCCATCAAACCAGCACGAACCGCTGAACCAGTCCATGCCCATCTCTAGGTGGAAGGAAAGTCTGTTTTGTTTCACCAACCAACCGCTTATCACTAATAAGATCTGCACAAGTTATGGAGAAGAATTGGGTGACCTCTTAAGTCAAGTGGCACAGTCGTTAAATGCCTGTACTGCAGGTAAAACTGTGCTCACGACCTGGGTTCAATCCCTGGTAGCAGGCTCAAGGTTCACTCAGCCTTCCATCCTTCCGAGGTCGGTAAAATGAGTACCCAGCTTGCTGGGGGGGGGGGCAATGTGTAGCCTGCACACTCTAATTAAAATTGTAAACCGCCCAGAGACTCCTTGTAGTGGTATGGGGCGGTATATAAGCAGAACACTTTGCTTTTTGCTTTTTATAATGAAACTATAATGGCAACTGGGCATTTGGAGGCCTTGGAACTATAATGGTTGCTAACTGATTGAAGAAGGAACGTCTAATGCAGTGGTTCTCAACCTGTGGATCCCCAGAGGTTCCTGGACTGCAGCTCCCCAAAATCCTGGTTAGCTCAGCTAGTGATGAAGACTTCTGGGAGTTGCAGTGAGAACCACTGGTCTAATGCTTCAATCATAGAATCATAGAGTTGGAAGAGACCTTAAAGGCCATCCAGTCTGACCCCCTGCCATGCAGGAACCCCATCACAATATTTCAAACAGATGGCCATCCAGCCTCTGCTTAACAACCTCCAAAGAAGGAGAATCCATGGTTTCCACCTGGATACTGTGCTTGCATGCACTTGGCTGATTTGGTGACTCAGCTGCACCTTCATCCGGCCTTGAAGAGAGGACATACCCAAGAACTGAGATTGAGGAATATGCACAGATAGTCATACTCAAGCATAATAAGTATTGGGTGGGACTCAGTGGCCCCATGGATCTCTACCAACCCCATCATTCTGCAACAACTATGTTCACTCTTCTAAGCTTTTCTGCAATTTAACTCTGTGTGTTTGTGGCAAGGGACTGAAATGTGTTTTCTGACGAAAAACCTCACCAGATTGAGGCCACGCCTGCTGCATGCCACCCCTCTCCTGCAGTGGCCACCCTGCGCTTGAGAAAGCGCAACCAAAGAACTTTAATAATAATCTCCTTTGTCTTCATTATCCAAAACCTCTGTTCCGACATTCGTTCGGATGTAAGGCCATTTACCTTAACTCTCGACTACATTTAATCTCATTACATTCACTGTCATTACTGTAACATCCTTATTCCACTTGAAAGGCTTTAAAGCTCTGGAGGATTCCCTTAGAGGGAAGGCAGAATATGCTTTATTGAGTAGGACCCTGAGTAAATTCTGGATATGATTGCACTTTACATTTTTATGAGCCTGACGCTATGAGCTTATGTTAATGGCAAAATTGACGCTTGTGTGAGTATAGCATTGGGAGGGCTGATTCCTCCTTCTCCACCCCCCAAAAAAAGTGAAATGTCAAAATCATCTCACAAATAGCTTGAAGATTACATTTCTCATGTGTATGTAGAATGAATGAAAATAAAAGGCACCAATAGATTCAGAAAGGAAATACAGTGGTACCTTATATAAAGGAATTATTTTATCCCAAATGAAATTCTGGTAAGCGAATTTTCCTTTATACAAATTTCCCATAGGAATGCATTGAAAACAGAGTAATCCCTAATCGCGATCATTTTTATGTTATATGTAGAGATGTGCACGAATCAAAAAATGGCATTTCGTTTGTCGTTTGGGGGGTCTGTTTCGGTTCGTTTCAGTTTTTCATGAATTTTTGCAAAAAATTGTTTTTGTTTTCATTTGTTTCGTTACCATTTCATTACCATTTATTTCATTTTTTGTGATTTTTTTTTAGGATTTTAAGCAATTCACTCATATTGCAGGAACGGAAACAAAACGCACGACAAATTTTTCGGTGTTTCTGTTTGTTTCGTTTCATTTTAGAGACAAAATTCGTTTGTCGTTTTGTTACGTAACGAAATGAAAAAATGAAAACGGAAACGAAAAATTGTTCGTTTCGTGCCCATCTCTAGTTATATGGATTCGCCCCATAGGAGATTCTGTTAAACAAATTTCCCCTATCTCCGGAATTTTTTATGTTGTACAGATTTTATGTTATACAAACCGTATGTTATACGAGGGTCCACTGTATTCATCTCTGGTTTTCTCATAGCGATAAAAGATGCCTTGTGTTGCCTCCAAACTGACCACCTTCCGTCTCTTTGGATTCTGAGTGTTGCTTATTATTTAATTTTTAATTCTACCCAACTTTGCAGCCCACCGCACAATTTGCAGGAAGCTTGAAAACAAACCTTTCAAAATGGAGCCATTTAAAGCAGCACCATTTGTAACAGTGATGCAGTCATGTCAAATCAACCCCTTGGACCGACGCTGGCAGTGAAGAAAACCCGTGTTTAAATCAGCCTGACAGTTGCAAAGGGCTGCCCAAGCGGACCAAGAAAATGCTTTCGGGTGCAATCTAGCTGGCCCCTGAAGAAGGCTGTATCTATCAGCAGAAACAATTGATACTCTGATTAAACAGAGAAACGAGAGTGGGGTGGGAGGGGTGATAGCCAGAATTCTCATGTACTGCTTCTTTAAAAAGAGAAGAAGCTGAGAGGTGCCTAAAAAGGAGGATCCTCCACTGAAGTTCAAAGGATGGGCACAATCCCAAATTCTGATGCGCATTAAGGGCTTGTGCAGTTCTCTAGAAGGCCTCATGTCTGTGAAGATTCTCAGTCATCCCAGTGAGTTTATCTGGAAGTTGACTCATGGCTACTGGGCTTCTTTTTCTTGAGAGGCAGAAACGTTTCGCTGCTCATCCAAGCAGCTCCATCGGTCTGAATACAGCTAGCGTGAGACCTCCATCTTATAGTCAGCTTTGACCTCTTGTCACCCTGGTCTGAAATAGGCTCATAAGGTGAACAATGGCCTGAATAGGCTTGTTAGGTAGACAATAGTCTCCATAGCCTTAAGGTGAACAATGACCTAAGATGCTGAAACCTATAAAGAATGGGTCATTAGCTATGGCCTTGGTGGTGAAGACTTTTTGATTTGTCTAGGTATTGTTGAATACCTATCAGGTCTCCTTGAAGGGAAAAGGGAGCCAGATGCATGCCTGTTAGCAAAGGGAACAATCCACCGTTCTCGTGCTTGCATGAGCCACAGTCCAGCAGAAAGGTTTTGATTGCCATGCCAAGTGAAAATGCATGAGAGGTGCCTTTTAATGGGGCTTTTTCAGAATTCTCAATATTGTGCTTTGCCCAATGTCTGCTAGCCTCCTCACACCTGGCAGATGGTCAAAGGACTTCTTTTTCAGACCCCATCGTTAAGTGTTTCTCAGATTAGGCCAGGCACGTCCACACTTCAGCCCTCCAGATGTTTTGGGCCACAACTCCCACAGTCCTTTGTCATTGGCAGTCTAATCTTAGAATTCTGGGAGTTGTGGTCCAAAACATCAGGAGGACCGAAGTTTGGACATGCCTGGATTAGGCTAATGGCCAAAAACAATTCTGGATATTCCACAGAAGGCGCGGAATCGCAGAATCCAAAAGCGGTAGGGTTGTGGCTTGGTTCAGGAGCATCTTATCCAACTCTAGTCAAAGCAGGAAAGACTCAGAGAGAATATCTTAGGGCCTTTTCACACGACCCCTAAGATCCGCTGGCCACTTAAATTCTGACCAGAGATCTTAGGGGTTTGTTGCTGTTCCTGCGTTCCCACCCCCTCCGCACTCCTGGCTGCTGGCTGCGTGAGGGAAGGGAGAGAAAAAGGAAGAAAATAATGCCGCTCACCTCCATTCTGCCGTTCGGGCACTGCATTCAGATCTCTTAAAGAGGCGAGGGGGGAAAAAAGAACAAACAGAAGCAAGGAGATCCGGGCAGTCACTACGTTATATCCGTATCTGGAATTTTCACCTCCAGAGAGCAGGTACCTGAAAAGTGAGCTGGGACGCGCTTAGGTGGGTGTGGTCGCACTTAATTATCTGTAAACTCCGGAGCTGGTGGGGAAACAATTTTAAGCTCCGGAGCTGGGAGCCATTTGCGGCGGAGTTTAGGGGTCGTGTACAAAGGGCCTTAGATAAATGGATTTTCCAGTCTCCACTTAAACATCCCCTAAGCAGCAGCACTCCTTGTCTTCTGAGTCAATTTGTTGTTTTTTTAAAAAGCAATCCTGACCAATCAGGTAGTCACTCCTGGTCTTTCGTGAAAATCTCTATGCTCATTCTTTGAACTCATTTGGTGTCTACCCTCTGGAGCAGCACACAGAACAAGCTCAGTCCAGCTTCCAATTGGCAACCCCTCAGATACTTGAATATGACTGTGGTATCATCTCTCCATCTTTTCTCCATGACGTTTAGACATGTCCAACTCCACACGTTCAAGCTCCATTCCACCAGCAGTAAGCACCTAACGGCATGCTGCTGCCGAATCTGGAAGGATCCGTCCATTAAAACAATCAGCCCCTGACAGCCCTCCATGTCTATGGGTTGGTCCACTGCTTGTATGAGGCCATCAAACCTAGCTATCATCAACATCATTGTACAAAAAAATTCCATACATTAATTTGGTGCTGCATATCAGGCACCTTCTTCTGTTCAAGAGAAGACGAACTTGGAGACTCAGGTTTGGAAAAAAAGAAGACAAAATTATATTTCCCTGTGTTTTTGAGTCTCGGGTATTCCCGTACACATCAAGAATCCCATGGCGGCTTCCTTTAATACTTATTGTAATAAATAACAGTGATGTTTTGTCTTTTTAAAAATCACGAGCCATTGTCTGATGGGTGCCACACCAGATCATAATGAGATGGAGAGGATAATTACTGTATATGTAAGGGTTATGCTTGTGTTAGATTTAGGCCAAGGCTCCTCTGTTCTCTGATGTGCCAGTAAAAATAAAAGAAAGAAAAGAAAGCTGGGTAGGTAGGATGATAGAGTAATGTCAGATAAATAGCAATGTTCTTAGCCATGTGCCCTTGAATAGATAACAGAAAAGTCTCTAAATATACCTGGGTGCTAAAGGTCTGAGATAGTGTACCTACTACGTATATCTAGGAAAACAAACAAATGTAACCATAGCAATGCTAAAGATGCACATCATGTTACCTTGAATCTCAGAAAAGAGGAAGTGTGGTGATTGAACAGCATGGAACCTGCCACTTATAAAATGCAGTTATCTGAAGTTTGTAATCCACTGAGCACTTAATTGAGGGAATAAGACCCAATAGGGGTTCAGTTCTGAAGAGAGGTGTGGGCATTTGGCCAACAAACATGGAAGTTTGTGAAGTCATTTGCCCTTCTGTAGGGAAGAAATGGTTATACGCCTACCAAACCTATGACAGGGGCTTGGTTACCACATCTAGATGTTTGGGAAATGGTCTACAGCAGTGGTTCTCAACCTGGGGGTCGGGACCCTTTTAGGGGTCAAACGAGCATTTCACAGGGGTCGCCATGAGCCCGTGAAGAAAAAGGCACAAACGGCTTGGGTCTGGAGGAGGAGGGGGAGGAAGGGCGAAAAGAGTGAGTTACAACTTGATAGGTTGGAAGGGATGTCAGTCAATGACACTGGAGGCTGCGATTGGCTGAAGGTGCCCGTAGAGGGAAGTTCTCTATGGCACCTGCGGCAGTGGTCTGCCAAAGGGGGCTTGTGGCCTCTTCCAAGCAGGGCAAGGGGTCATCACATCATGAGGAACTCTGTATTAAAGGGTCATGGCATTAGGAAGGTTGAGAACCACTGGTCTACAGCATCTTAGAGGCAAGGCAATTAGAGTTTTGCTTAAGCCACCAAAATGTAGAGGGCATCAGAATTTAGATGTGAATCTACTGGTGACTGCTAATAAAATTGTTTGGTTGGTTGATTAGCTGGCTGGCTGGCTGGCTGGTTGACTAGACGGTTGGTTGGTTGGTTCGAAATAAATGGTAACATCTCCCAGCTCTATTCATTTTCCTTTTTTAAAAGGGCATAAATTGTATCATTAGTTTTAATGGAGCTACCACCTCCTTCTTCTTTTATAGTGTGTGTGGGGGGGTTGCAGCCACCCTTCAGGGCAGAGTGGATGGGAGACCTTGCCACTTATCTCTGGTACCGAAGTTGTAATTTAGAGCTCACGGTTGTGTTTTCTGACTGTCCCATGGGACATGTGGTCAGCTGACGTCCTCCTTTTCCAGAGTATAGGACTCTAGCCAAAGGAGTTGAATGACAAGAAAGCACATTCTGATGAATCCCCAGGGAAATCGTCTTGTTGGTAAGACCTGTTTCACGGTGGAGGATTCTCCTTCACTGCAGGTTTTTCAACAGAGATGGAATGGCTATATCAGTCCTGGATGTGTTGGCTGCAGATTCTCTGAAAGGTCCATGGGCACGGACTAGATGACTCTTTGGGCTACCTTCAATCTCCAAAGTTCAATTATTCTCAATTTAAAACCTTTGGAGAGGACATCTCGCCAAATCTGCTGGCAGCCCTTTTTCTTCATGTCCCACTCAACCTGATATATCTGGCTCCTCACCATTTGGAAGGTGACTCTTTTTAAAAGGTTGATCACCTAAGATGACATTTCCTGATTGCTTTAAAAGATAATACATGGGTGCCTGAGGAACACAACGCCCCTGTGCCTCTTAATCCTTCCATTCGTCTTCTTGTGCCATCAATCAATACTCCAAATGCCACAGTTCTAGCAAGGCAACTAAATTTGCTTAAGCCTGCCCATGTCAGTCTCTTTATCTGATATCCCCTTTCTGTCGTGCTGGTTTAGGTGTGCAGGTTTGTCTCGGGACAAAGAGAAAAAGGCAAAAGCCATCAACAGTGTCAGGGCCTGAGTTTCATGCACTGTTCATGAGGCCAACGTTTCGAAAATGGTTGCCTATGCACCATCTTTAAAAGGAACAGCAATGGAGACCTACACATGTACTTATCTGCTGATGCTAGCCGTACACACGCAGATTATTTGTTAATTAAATATTCTGCACCACTTTTTGAAAAGAAATATTAATTAAATATCCCCCAGCAGTCTTTCAAAGATAATCAGAAAATCGCTTTCTTCTCCTTTAAGTAAAAGTTAGATAGTGTTAACTTTGTTTTGTTCCATTTTGTTTTCCTTTGTAGATGCAGGAGTGATTTATCTCTTGTAATTTCCATCTTGAGATAAATTGGTTTGGATGCTTAGAAGAAGCTTTACACATTACAGGATGAGTGCATCCTAATCTTTTGGATGTGTGTGTGTGTGTGTGTTTTTAAATTTCTGATGACAGAGAATAAGCATCTTTCCTTCCCTGCTGACAATGGCTCCTTTCACTCCATACAACTTGTTGGGTTGGGTTATTTTTTTACTTAATATGTTTGAAAAGAAATGAGATTGAAATTCAATAACATAATTGATTTTGACAAACAGAAGTTACGAAGCCTTTCCCATGTCTAGTAGATGAATCTTTTTGATAGTTTTAATGGTCTTTAATTCAGCAGGGGATAATCTCATTTGATTTTGCTTATTAAACTATTCCTGGCTTTTAAATGCTTTGACAACTCTGGCTATTTGAAACATAAATAAAGAAGAAGATTTTATTTATCATTGGTTTGGCAGCAAAGTTTTGTCTGCTGCTTACACAATCAAAGTTGATGGTGGTGGTGGTTCTCCATTATGGCTGCCCTCATAACTGAAACGGCTGATGTAGGGGTTTCCTGCCAAATTACAGAATGATGCCAATTGCCCAACATTATAATGAGTGCTGAATTATTCAAGAAATGGAGGCCCTGGATGGGTTGCTTGCATCTTCCTGGACATTCACTCAGTCTTTCTGTGTTTGCTGAATCTGTATGCTTATTTTTTTTCCTCACAAGGTGAGGGCAAGAAATATGTTACATGCAAATTACAAAGACCTGAGTGCTCTTTTTTTTTTTTTGAGGGGGCTGAAAATTCATTGTCGAGGTGTGTCTAGTTAGCTCAAGGCAGCCTAATGAGGATGAGAGTATGGCAAACTTATTTTCCATTTATCAGCTTTTAACAGCTTGTTCCTGTTGCTTCTAAGGGCTTTTATACACGACCCCTAAGCTCCGCAGGAAATGGCTGCAAGGTCCGGACCTTACAAGTGTTTTCCACCAGCTCCGGACTTTGCAGACAATTAAGTGCGACCCCGCCCACCTAAGCGCGACCCAGCTGCACTTTCTTGTACCTGCTTGAGGTGGGTGAAAATCCCCAGGTCCGGATTTAATCTGGTCAGTGCGGGGCTCTCCTGGCTTCTGCTTGTGTTTTTTTTGCCTCCTGCCCCTTTAAGAGAAGAGGTGGGAGGGAAAAAAGCAAGCAGAAGAGAAACGGAAGAGAAACGGAGCTCCGGGAAGCTCCTCCAGGTGAGCTGCATTTTCCCCCCTCTTTCTCTGGTGGGGAGGAAGGAAGGGCAACGAACCCCTAAGATCTTTGGTCCGAATTTAAGGGACCAGCGGATCTTAGGGGTCATGTGAAAAGGCCCTAAAGCAGTGTCTCTTGACGCTCTAAGTGTCTCCATGATATAAGGAATACAAGGGATGGAATCTCCCTGAAGTGCTGTCAGGAAGCTTGAGCCAGTCATTAGGGTCATAGCTGGAATCTTTATGCCCTCTAGGAAGTTCTACTATGCAGGGTCTCAGCTCCAGGTAGTAGCAGCTCGGTCATCCACTACATTTCTCTCTCCTGATTTAGAAAGAGCTGCTACATCTTTTGTTTGAAAACTCAGTGGAAAGTAGAGGCATGGACTTTGCAAGGGCAAATAATCTGCTCCGGTTCCCACACTCTATAGCACCTCTCCAAGGTGCTGAACGAGAACTTTACCATAATTTCAGCATCCTGGAGAGATCTTTCAAAGTTGTGGCCTAAAACCCAGAGCAGATTTACTGCCCCCAGAACTTAGATACTCAAACTGCTGCTTCCCAAAGTAAACCTCAAATTTACTCATTATTTATTTCTTCTCTTGATTCTAACCAGACACAGAGTGATAAGTCCCTGCAATGTATCTGGGTGGTGACTGACCATTGATTTCTTACATAGTCAGGTTTTGTAATGGGACTAGAAAGAAAATGAGCTAAAGATGAAACAGTATTAAACTGAAAGTTTTGAAGACTCAGAACAAAAGATGGATCTGTGTAGAGAGCTAATGATGTCTGTTCGGTTTTCAATCAGTCCACTAATGTTTTGCAGCTGGATAATTATCCAGGCTGAATTAAACCTACATCTGTGTATCACTCGGGCACTAATCTCAGTCAGTGGCGAGATAATCTGAAGGGTGATTTAGAACCGAGTCTTTCATAAAGAGTAAGGTAGCAGCTGCTTTCAGATATGCCCTGCTGTTCTCTGGTTTGCCTGTACGCCTGGGTCTGGATAAATGTGCAGTATTTACCAGTAATATTGAAGCACCAGAGTCCTGTTGCTGATGGACACTTGTCTGAGGGTAATCCCAAAGATTTCAGCCCTCATGGACAGAATGTTGGTTGAATTCCTAGGTACAGGTTTAGCCGCACAGCAAATTGTAAACCTTCTGAGGTCAGGGGCCTCTCCTCTTTTCTTTAGTAATGTCCACTTGTCCCAGGCAATGTGTTTGAGGATGAACATCTAAAGAGGCCCATAAAGATAAAACACAAAACTGGATCTTCTCAGCAATCATCCCACACCTGTGAAATAAACTTCCACCTGAAATATCTTTGGCCCTCTCTGTGGGCTCTTTCAAAAGATGTTTGAAAACTTGGATGTTTCAGCACATATTTCCATAGACCTAGACATAAACCCAGCATCTACCCATTAAATTAAATTAAACCTAATCCATCTGATTATTCTACACTGACCACTACTGTTCTTTTTTTATTTTAAAAGTTTTAAATATAGTTGTGAAGTTTAATGTTGAATATGTTTCGGTCTAGTTTCATGTTTGGGTTCTTAATTTTATGTGCATGTATTGTGTCGTCGTATATTGTTAATTGATGCACTGTGTTTGTATTTTGTCATGGTTGTAAACCGCCCTGAGTGGACTTGTCACCAGATGGGTGGCCCAGAAATCTAATAAACAAACAAACAAATAACTAAATTAGTAAATCCTCAGACACTTTATATGTTCAGTTGGCATAGGTTTAATTGTCAGCTTGTCCCTGCGATCCTAGGAAGCATTATTTCTGGACTGCTCTGATCTTCTTTTAAACCATGAATGCACACTGAAGCCACTTACATTTCAGACCTCTCAGAGGCTGCAGTGGAGGTGCTGGCTGGAATCCTGTTGTGTAGCTCTGCAGGCATGCCACCAATGAAGTCCTCATCGCTGGAAATTGCTGCTAAATAAAGCAAATGTGACTAGGGATGGGCATGAAATGGAAAAGTAGAGTTTCATTTCATTTCGTTTCATTTCGTTTCTACTAGCTGTTTGTTTCATTTCATTTTGAAATGAATTTTTGTAAAAAATAATAATAATTAACCAAACGAAAGAAGAATGAAACAATTCATTACTCTATAAGATGGCTCTTCTGGGTCCTAGAGGCACCAAATTTGGTGAGTAGCTCTTTACAAGGGAGCCATTTTACAGAGTAATGAAACGTTTCATTTTCAAAGGGAAAAAGAAGCATTTCGTTGCATTTTGTAATGAAATGCTGTTTCCCATTTCATTTTGTTTCATAACGTTTCGAAAACTTACAAAATGACAAAACAGCGTGTCATTTTTCGTAAGGTGCCCATCTCTAAATGTGACTCATACAGAATGTGATACAATGTTATGCTCTCCTTAAAGTTTCCAAAGGAAGCTGTTGATCAGGAGTGATTTTCCCCTGCCAATGACATCATCACTGTTCCACACTCAGAGCTGTGCAACAGGATTGCAGCTAGTCCTTCATAGACTCATAGAATCATAGAGTTGGAAGAGACCTCAAGGGCTATCCAGTCCATCCCCCTGCCATGCAGGAACCCCCATCACAGTGCTCCCGACAGATGGCCATCCAGCCTCTGCTTAAAAGCCTCCAAAGATGGAGACTCCACCACCCTCCTTTGTGGCAGCTTATTCCATTGCCGACCAGCTGTAACTGTCATGAAATTCTTCCTAATGTTTAAATTGAATCTCATTTCCTGTAGTTTGAGACCATTGCCCTGTGTCCTAGTCTCTGAGCTGCTACATTTCATAAAGGAATTTCACAGTCTCCCAATTCCCGCTGAGTATCCCCCAACAACTCATCAAACCAAAAACCCCAAGCTCCATTGTAGAGTTGCTTTCAAGGGTAATTAGATGATCATTAGATGCAGCTCAAATTCAACTGTTCGTTTCAGCTCTCTAATTCTGGATGCACCTCAGGGTTACCTTATTTCAGTGGTGAACAGCTTAACTGCACATAAAGGAATGACATTTCCTGAGAGGTTTAAAAGAGTGAACACAGACACTTTCATTAGTGACAAAAATCCCAGTTTTCCTGAAAGAAACAACAACAACAGACATTTTAAATCCTCTTTAGCTCGGTGCCTCCTGCTTTCTTCTTTTGAGAGATAATGTTATTTATGGCCCTGCGGAGAAATGCAAATATCATAATTTCTAACATCCATGAGAAATGCACAGCAGCTTGTATAGGATTTATGGTCACATTCAGAACATCATATATTATGTATGAAAATATGTAATCCCCTAATATCTGTGCACGTAGATGATGTTTCAAAGTAATGTTTTCAGCAATATATATGCAGTATGTGTGTATATACACAGTATGCGTATATATAGTATACATATATATACAGTATGCGTGTGTGCATGTATAACGTACGTTTATAAAGTGTATATATATATATATATAAAAGCCAGTCATTTAAAAAGATGATATCAAGCCAACCCTCAGTTCCTTGACACCCACCCCTCTCCTCTCCATGGTTTTAAAGTTGACAACTAGACCAAAGGATAAAAAGGTGTCCGTCCGTCCTCCCCCCCACCCTGGCAATTATGGTCTAGCCAACAAGGACACAGATTCACAGTATGACCAACAAAAGTATCCAGAAATGTGTTTTAGTGTCCAAACAAACCCAGAGCTACCATGACAACTAGATAGCAATAAACCTAGAATTTCAATTGTTCGCTCTTCCTCTTTTCTTTTCTTTTCTTTTCTTTTCTTTATTTATTTATTTATTTATTTATTGGGTCTTAGCCAATTCTGCTCCCTCTAGTTAGTTGCCATAGGCTAGGCATCTGTAACAAAGCTTACCTTGAAAAATGTTAGCCCAAATGAAACATCACAGAGAGGAAGAGAGTTGGCCTTCAACTAGGGATGGGCATTTCATTTCACAACCAGCAGGTTACGAAATGAACCACGCAAGCCCAGGTGGTCCTCGGAACTGGCTGATACATGCAGATCCAATTGCTTTACCTTTCTCTGTCTCACGCAGGGTTAAAATCCAATGAGGAAGCATGCTATGATGTCATCTTTCCTGCTTCATGCTGCTGGCCAATCAGAGAGGGAGGCGGGATGATGCCTATCCCTGCACAGCTCCTGATTGGCCAGCATCTGAGATCTAGCACAGATGATGTCGCAACAATGGAACCAATGACCTTGGGGGGGTGGCAAGTGCTCCAATGTTGAAGTCATTCAAGAGAAAGTTGGACAACTATGTGTCAGATCTGGATTCCTACCTTAAAGAGGGGGTTGGGCTCAATGGCCTTATAGGTCCCTTCCAACTTAATGAGTCTATGATGCTATGGTCACAGGGCAATTTTAATACTGCTTATATAGAATCGGTCAAGAACCACTGCAGCCATGCTCAGTCTCCGCACCACTCCCCATGGCCGTGAACATGACATGAAAGAAACAGAAGGGTGAATCAGGATTGTATAGGTTGCATACTGACTCTTATAAAGTGGTGTGTAAAGAACTGCTTCTAGTCTGTGGCCCCCTTCAGATGTGCCAGGGACCCCAGGGAGCCAGATATAGTGGACAAAATTCTTGATAGGAACTCAGGACACATGGATCCATATCTTCACCCTACCATGGCCACAGACAAGAGGTGGCCGTAACAGACCTAATGAGAGTCCCCACCAATCAGATGCATCTCAAGGGCATGTAACAAAACCTTATGGCAGGTTGCTTTAAGGCCAGCTGTGTTGTGCCCAGAGATATGAATGTTCTGGGAAAACGTCATATGGATGTCTCTTGTTTAAAAATTTGCCATTTTAAAAAAGTAGTACAGTATAAGGTCTTATGCACTGCTGAGAGTAAAATCCAGATCTTTTGACCCTTGTAAATGCTAACTGGGTTTGTTCCCTACTCATTGTGGGAATCCCTTGGCTTCTCAGAGATACAGAGCCAAAAGGCAGTCAAACATTCTGTTTGTGTTGTGGTGACATTTTAGGCAGAAACAAACATACTTGAGGTCTAAAACTGTTTCTCCTGGTGTTACGCTGATTTATGCCAGCCAATAACAAACATGCCACATTTATTGAGAAACTAACATGACCGGCTATAGTATTTCCTATATTAAAGGAATGTTAAATGTCAAGTGAAGTGTTTTTCCCCTCCTTGTCTTCAGACCTCGTTTTGAGCTTTTCTCAAATAAAAGAATGTGCCTCCTCGAAATGCTGAAATGGAGATAGCGTCCAGGAATTGGTTTTCTTGATACTGCTTCCTAATAGAAATATATACCTTGACTTGCAAACACACACAAACACAGATATATATATATATAAGCAGATGGGTCTTATTATTACTAGTATTATCGTGGAGGAAATTCCAAACTGTAGGTACCAGGGGTTGCCCTTAACACTGAGCAGAAAAGGTCACTGACAAAAGGCGAGGCAGGGGTTAACAATTCTGCTCAAAAAACCACCTACTGCTCCTTAATTTCCCAGAATGCATGCATCCAGAAGTGATAAAACAGTATCTGGGGAGTCTGGGTGGCGCTCTAAGCTTGAAGTCCTCAATATTCAGCGTTAAGCCTAAGGGAGATCACATTTTTAAATACCCAACTCTTTCCATTACAAGTTCCACAGCAGAGTGGGTTTCTTGGCCATTTTTGAAGACACAAACCAAGAATAGCTTCTCGCTGTTGTTTTATTTGTTTCAGCTTTGGCCCTCCCTTTTTTCTCTCTCTCTTCCTCTTTTTCCGGCATGACTAGGGCCCCCCAAGGATTCAATAAAGCAGAAGGCAAGGTCTTGAAATTTAAAAAAAAAAAAGAGAGAGAGAGAGAGAGAGAACCTTTCTAATTTCCTGTGTGTAGAATGGGAGGAAGGAGGAGAGAGAAACCTGGACGATGTCCAGACATACATCTCTGTGCTTGAGACAGAGGTGCACAGAGGACCGGTTTTAATTAATGTAGAAAGAAGGTGGGGGTGGAGGATCCATGGTATCGATATTGCTTTGTTAGTTCTTCACCTCTGTCTCGAAAGGACACCGGGAATGCACACTTTCCCTCCCCCTTCCTTTCTTTGGTTTCATTCAGCAAGTGCAATTTGTAGAATCCTAAAATCATGGGGTTGGAAGGATCTTACAAGGCCATCAAGTTCAACCCTCTGCTCAAGTGAAGAACTACCCAACAGCAACCTGCACAGTCCCGGGGCACCTCCTAAAGAATCATGAACCACCTCTGAGTACTCTCTACCCAGAAAACCCTGTAAATAAACCAGAACTTATTTGACAATACAAGGTGGTGGAGTGGTGGTGGTGGTGAATGAATGAATTAAATTAATTAATTAATCTTTTTTACCAGTGTCTGTTAGTTTTATTGTGCATGGACTAGCAACTGCACAAGTGTCTTTCACCATTTTGTGGGGAGCCTGTGGCATGCTTGGTTGTGCGTCAGTGGAGCAACCAGTCACACAATAAGTGTGTGGGGGCCTGCAACGGATGCCCCCAAGAGTGACCCAAGCCCCATGGCACAGTGGTTAAATGCCTGTGCTGCAGCTAAAACTGTGCTCACGACCTGGGGTTCGATCCCAGGTAGCCGGCTCATGTTCGACTCAGCCTTCCATCCTTCTGAGGTCGGTAGAATGAGTACCCAACTTGCTGGGGGGGGGAGTGTAGCCTGCATACTGTAATTAAAAACTGTAAAACTGCCCAGAGACTACTTGAAGTGGTATGGGGCGGTAGAGAAGCAGAACAATTTGAACTTTGAACAAGCTGCCTACGTAGTTGGTGTTCCAGAAGCAGAATATTGGCTTTCCGTCATATTTCCAAAACAAAATACACCTAGGGAGTACGTTTCCTTCCAGGTAGC
The DNA here is from genome assembly GCA_037367245.1 of Phrynocephalus guinanensis. NCBI lineage: Eukaryota > Metazoa > Chordata > Lepidosauria > Squamata > Agamidae > Phrynocephalus > Phrynocephalus guinanensis. The sequence continues at coordinate 3,229,260 of CM074746.1, read as the reverse complement.
ATATCAGGGTTAATATAATCTCCTCTTAATACAGCACACCAAAGAGTTCAAGGTGAATTCTGCAAATAATGTTAAAATTGAGGGCATGGTTGGCTTAAGTGAGGACAGGAAAGGACAGCCGTTATCAGGCTGGCTTTTCAGAAAACAGTTTTTTTTAAAGGGGGAAGGGTGTAAGAGTTCAGGAAATTATCAAGGGAAGGGACACAATTATTGCACAGGGATTTAGAGACAAGACACACGTAGCCACACACGACTGTGTAAATTAAAGTCATTTATAAGGTGGTACCGCCAGCACCCGGATATAAAGGAGAGAAGCTAAGTCATCAGTGGAGAATCCCATCATTTGTCATGGCGAAACAAAAACAAAAAAACTTGGTTAATGTGAAATCTGTTTATTAATTGTGCCCCCTTTTCCTCTCCCCTTTTAATTTATTTATCTGCTGGAAAATACCAGATACGGGAATATTTTGCTGCTTATTGAAATACAGTGGTACCTCAACATACAAATTTAATCCGTTCCAAATGCATGCTCTTAAGTCAAACTACTCTTAAGTTGGGGCACCTATCTAAAAGAAATTGAAAACATAAGTTAAAAAATTGAAAACATGAAAAAAAAAATTTTGGAATTCGAGCAGACCATATCTAAAATTTGTAAGGCGGCAGTAAAACGCCAACAGTTTTCTGCTCTTAAGTCGAATTGCTCTTAAGTCGAGCTGTTCTTAAGTCAGGGTCCCACGTATTGGCATCTCTGAAAAAGATTTGCCTATACTAGGGTGAATTTTGTCACTGTCTGACTGTCTGTCTGTCTGTCTGTCTGTCTGTCTGTCTCTCTCTCTCTCTCTCTCTCTCTCTCTCTCTCTCTCTCTCTCTCTCTCACACACACACACACACACACACACACACACACACACACACACACACACACACACACACACACACAAAATGAGTCTTCTTAAGCAAAAACCTGGGCGAAATTGCCTCATCTCCACATCTGAGAGTCTTCCAGTCAACTGGGGAATAATTGCCGTCCTAAATCACACAGATGTAATTTTTGCAAACTCTGCTCCAAATGGAAGCTCGTGCCTTTGGCCTGGCACCCTCCAAAACCACACCGCCGCTTTGCCTCCTGGATAAGCTAGCGGGGGGGGGGGGGTTGGAAAATTTTTAATCTAGCAAAATAACACAATACATGGAACCCTTTCCCTCTTTTTCTCACTCCTTTTTTTTTTAAACAGAACAGGCAGAAGAGGGCTTTGGTGTATGGCATTTTTCATAGGTAAATTATGGCATTATGCTGAACTACACAGGTAGGAATTAAAACCTTATTTAGTTCCTGCTGGTTTAAATGAAAAATGTAGGGGAGAAATTCTCTCTGCTAGGCTGGATCCTGGGGTTGTGTGCATTTTCAACATTTCAGGGCTTTTCAAAAGTAACATTAAGAAAGTTGAGAGGGTACCCCCACCAAAAAAAATCCCAGCCCCCCCCAAACACACAAAACCCTCCTCTCTTGTCCTTTGTATGAAAAAACTCTTCTTTCACACACACCCAAATGTAACATCGGATAGAAGTTTTTAATGCAAAATAAGGCATTGTTCAAAGGCATAAGTGATTTTGCTTGTTTGTTTGTTTGGTTTGATTTTCCTGGTCTTTTTGCTGTCCTGCAAAGCCGACAGATCTTGTAATGACTGACAGGTCTCTCAGAAGGTGCACAGATGGGTTGAAACATGCTTTTTCTCCCCGCTAGGAAGAGAAAAATTGAGAATATTGTTGCATCCTTACAACAGGGCTTGAACCTGTGCTCTCAACGGCCATGTTGAGATTTTTTTTCTGTTGAACTGGCCCCTATTTTACCCTCACATGAAAACCACAATTTAAGGACAACAGCTGCTTGAGCTGTGAATTTTAATGACGCCTCTCAGGTTTTTTTGTGTGTGCCTTAGGGCCTTTTCACACGACCCCTCAGATCCGCTGGTCCCTTAAATTCGGACCAGCGATCTTGAGGGTTCCTTGCTGTTCCTCCGTCCCCACCCCCTCCGCACTTCCTTGTTCTGTCTGCGGGAGGGGAGGGAGGGGGAAAAAGCCTTAGACACGGACAAAAGAAGAAACCCTTACCTCCCGTGCGTGGAAGCTTGCTCCGAGCCCCGGTTTTACTTCCTGGTTGCTCTTAAAGGGGCGGAGGCGAAAGAAAAACAACAAAAAGAAGCAAGGAGAGCTCAGGCACTCTCCGCATCAAATATTTTTCACCTCCCAAAAGCAAGTACAAGAAAGTGCAGCTGGGTCGCGCTTAGGTGGGCGGGGTCGCACTTAACTGTCTGCAAACTCCGGACCTGGTGGGAAAACATTTTTAAGGTACGGAGCTTGCAGCCCTTTGCCGCGGAGCTTAGGGGTCGTGTATAAACGCCCTTATTTGTTCAGATTTCAATAGCAGCAAAGAACTGGTGTCAGGCAGAGACCAAGCAGGACAATTGTTGACCTTGGTTCCTTCCTTGGGCATTGACTATCGGAAATAATACTTTGGTTTAGTTCTATGGCTCAGGTTGGAGTCCAAACTCTGTGTGGCTCTTGGTCCTCTCTGTTCTTCTTTCCCAACATCTATTCCAGTTTGTTTGTTTGTTTGTTTGTTTGTTTGTTTGTTTGTTTGTTTGTTTGTTTGTTTCTTCGTTCGTTCATTCATTCATTCATTTACCACTCATTCATGTGATGCTCTATTCTGGGTGGTTTGCAGCAGGCTAAAACGGAACCCAACTGCAATAAAATTATGAAAAAACGAATCCAACAATAAACCAGCGACAAGACAGAAGAATGGAACGGAAGGCATCAGAATCACGCAGGGAGGCCATGAAAGGCTTCTCTGAAAAGCAACATTTTCTGAAGCTTTTTAAGTGTTGGGAGGGAAGGAGCCAGGCAAAGCTTGACTGAGATCTACTTCCAGAGTGTTGGTGCCACAGTGAAGAAGGCCTCTTTTGAATGGCAACATGTCGGTACGTTGCCGTCTCATTTCGTGAGACCTTCAGAAAAATGAAGTCCAAGGTGAGTGGGCAGAAAGCTTTGCAAACTAAATTAGTTTAGTTTTGGCAGATGATAATGGAGTGGCTTCCATTGTGCGAGAACGCTGTTGGGTTGATTGCTCTCCACCCGCCAGAGAGATGAGCTCCGTAAATTGCATAAGCAGAGGCGATTCACCATGGACAGCAGAGTAATGTAGTTATTGATTTAGAATTGTGATAAACCAGTCCTTCCAGCCTCAAGGTTGTAAAATACACTTTGAGAACCTACCCTTATTGCACTTTGAGTTCGGCTACCATGTAGAAGTAGATAAATGTTTTGGAAGAATAGACCCAGCATGAGTGGCATGCCCCCCAGAAGCACAATGAAGAAAAGGCTCTATTCTGGCATCCAAGTGGTAGAAGAAGTGTTGTTAAGACTCAGTTCCAAAACACTTGTCTCTGTTCCACTGGATCCACCCATTGTTCACTCCAGGTTCATAGGCACAAATCAAAGAAAAACCAAACAAACCAAAAGACACAAGACATGCGGCACCTTAAAGACTAACTTTCATATTTTTAATGTAACGTTTCGTGGACACGTCCACTTCTTCAGACACAGAGCAGCAGAATGAGGTGTACAATAGAATATGTAATGGAACATACGTTTCATACCAAATATTAATTGGCTGTTGTATGTAGGTATATTTGCATGCAAGCTACGTTAATGAAAATTCCTAAAGAGATAATTTTGATGTGGCTTTCCAATTTATTTTGAAAAGAGCTAAATGGTAACTATTGGAGATACTGGGCACTTGGTTAGGTGTTGTGGACAGAGTAACAGACCAGGTCTCTGCAGGCCTCTGTTTGAATCCCTACTGCTCAGCCATGGAAAGTATACTCATTTGGAAAGCATGGGCAAAATCATTGTGCAAATTTATAGTATGCACGCAAATACACATTTGGGGGATTGGATTTTTGGAGAAGCACAACTCTCAGAATCACCCAACCAACATGGCAATTCGGGAGCTTTTTGGGGGTGCAGTAGCCATGTCACTTCCTCCAGGTCAGCTGCCAATGCATCACACTGAATCTTAGTTGCTGGATTTTTCCAGCCATTCCTGGAATCAGGCTATCTCTGAAACTGGAAATTGTGATGCTGCAGGAGGGAGGTGGGGGGTGGGGGCAAAGAGAACTTGAGTTTTGAAAAAGTCCGTTGAGTGTCTCTGTGGATCTCACGCAGGATGGTGCAGGGTTTCTACTCACTGAGTTGCTCACAGGAAGTAGGTCCATGGGTGCTGTTGTAGAGCAATTGCGATCTATTCTTGAGAATGCTGTGTTGCTGGCTTGCTCTGGCTGGACCGTTTCCTGCCATCCGTGAGGAATAAATGGCAGAATTATTATTTCATATTTTTTTTTTATTTTTTGCTCTCGTTTCTCCTTTCATTTCTCTCATTTGATCAGCCCGGAGCTGAAATGACATCTCATCAGACCCCGAAGTGCGTTTGTGCGGTCGGATCATCAGAGGGTGGCATTTAAAACACAGACATTGTGGGTACAAATGCATTTGCTGGACTCATCCGTCGATGTAAACCTGACCTTTATCCTGTACATGTATTGACACTCTGGTGCTTTGTATCATATTTTTTGTTCTTGGGGAGAAGAGACAGGAGACCCTCCCTGGCTCCAGTCAGCCTTTTCTCCTCTGATCGGCAGGCAGTAGCATATTAAGAAAACCTCTCTGAACCAAGGAGGAAAGTCTCTGATCATACAAAAAAGGCTCTGTGCAGTGGAGGTGCTTGATAACACAGGAGTCTTGAACAAGGAGGGGGGTCTTGACCCTGATTTTCTAGCCTGACATTGCTCACCCTTCCTCGTTAATGATTTCATTAAGTTTCTTATATAGGGGGTTCAGGGAGGAGCCAATCAGCTTGGCAAACCCTTCAACACAAAGATGTTTTAGAACCTCCCCTCATTTGTCACTCAGATAACCGTTGCAATAATTCACCAATTTTCTTTCGCTTTTCTGCAGAGGGCATTTGCAAGTTAAGGTTCACAGTAACCACATCTCCGGTCTGTCCTCACTAATCTCCAAGTCATAGAGTTTCATCAGTTCATCTTTATTTTTTCTTTCCTCCCCACCCCCACACTCCCTTTTTTGGGGGGGGTCAAAAAGACCAATATGGTCTTCCAAAGAGTTCTGTATTTGGCTGATGATCTGTCTGCAATTAAAGCTTACAACTTTACTCACGTCTGTTTAAAAAAGAGTTTCCAAAAGATTCCACAGATGTCGTTCATACCTATTTATTCTGCTATTTAATTTTTCTTTTCTTTTTCCTTGTCTTGCATTCTTAAACCTTTCATGTTTATGCCCTGTGTCTCTCCCCAAATGAGGACTCTAGGCAGGTGATAGCAAGATTTGAAACCTGGATACAAATGGATTGCAATATTAACCTTTGAATTAACCTTTGAACTGCAGCATTGGAAGGGGCCCTATGCATCAATACAATGAGGCCCCTTGAGGAATTGAACTCCCCAACCTCCGGTTCCTTAGCCAGAGACCTAAGCAGCTGAGCTGTCCAGCAGTTCAGGATTTAACAAATTAGGACATTTAAATAACTGGATTAAAAAACAAGTGAGAAACACATCGATTGCGAAACCCACGGCAACAAGAAATTCATGTTGTCGCCCCCATCTGCCGTTGGGGGGAATTGAAAATTGTGTCATTAATTGTGTCTCTGTGGGGAATGCATATACAAAAATATGGGACCGACCCTATTGTTGCTAGAAGTGGGACGTAACGTGACACATGCAACATGGAAATGGTTTTAAAGGCCATTGCCAGGCCAACAGCTTGTGTCCAAATACAATCTCTGTATTTGGGGCCATGAAAAGTTGCATCAATCCTTGCCATGGAGTCCCACTCTTATTATGCCTAGGCTTGTCCACTCAAGCTCAGCTTAAAACAGAGCAGTTAGTCTTTACGGTGCCAAAATATTGCTGCCTCCTGGTTTCGTTGTTTCCTTTCGTTTTCCCCCAGATCTCTTGAGACACCCCCCTTTTCATCTAGGAAGAGAAAATTGACAAAGGTCTACTCCTTTCACCTTCCCCTCCCATATAGACCGACTACGTCAACGGGGACTTCATTAAGTGACACTTGAGTAAGTTCCATTGGTTCAAGGGGTCTTCTCTCGCCAGCAGCAACAATTGGAATTTAAGCCTTCCCGTTGAGGTGCAGACAGGAGCAGGAGGTCAAGGGCTGTCTATTGAATTTATGGGTGAAGAGAAATGTGAACTGGTAGGCTCTAGCTCTCGCCTAGTTCCCAGGCAATGCGATCAAGGTTTTTATTTATTTTTATTTTTTAGGGTATTTTTACCCCGCCTTTCTCCTTGGAAGGTTGCAGCTGTTCTTCTGCTCGGTTTAAACCTGCTCTAACGACATCCCCATCTTCTGAGCCTCGAGTCTTCCTTCACACAAACGATTCTCCGAGGAGCCCCTGAAGCCATTTTATGAGCGCCTCATTCCTTCTCAACCTCCTCGTAATTGACGTGTATCCATATTAATGGCAGAACAGAGGAGCTGCGCCTTCCCATTAAGCTCAGCGTGGCAAAAGTTTTGATGAGGATAAATAAAAATTAACAGCTCTGTCTCACGGCTCGGGGAAGGGAAAACAACAGCCGCCTCCCTCCCCCCACCTCCTTGGCCCAACTTAATTGGCTAAATAATAGTGAGTGGGATTTCGCGAGGTCCCTGGAAGAAAAATTCTAATAAATTTTAAAAATTGGATATTTTTCCCCCCCAGCAGCACAGAACATGCTGGCAAATCCTCTGTGAGTCGCAGCTGTGCCGTCGTCATTTTCAGCCTGCGAGGCTTTGACATATTGTAGAAGTCAACGCTTGGCAGTGAAGGAAATGAGAGGGAGTGCATGTTTTGCAACATTTGTTTAGAAAAGTGAAGGAATTTGATATGGCACTACTGTGTTGTTGTTTAAAAAAAACACCAGCATTTAGCCTGTCTTAAAGGATTAGAGATGGGCATGAAATGAACTTTTAGTTCATTTTGTTATTTGTTATTCGTTTTGTTATGTAACAAAACGAATAACGAACCTAGGGTTAAAATATAAATGAAACAAAATGAAATGAAGCCTTAAACGAACCGAAATGAATTGAATCACTTCGGTTCGTGCCCACCTCTATAAAGGATATGTGATTGAGCACGAATGCTCGTTGTGAACAGCACCGTCTGCAAACAGAGTGACCCATTTGCTGCTTTATCCTTTGGCTGTGTTAGGTTGGGTTCAAGTGGCAGCCAGACCAATGCCCGAGGACAGGAAAACTTGCTTTCACTTGAAACAGAAACCCATCTGTTTGTTTGTTTGCCTGCATGTCTATTGGTCAAGCTCAGGCCCTCTCTTGTGTCTCTCAGTCCACCTTTTCCTGTCTAATCCCCTTCAGAGGTATCAGCTCCCAATGGCCTGATAGGCTAGGGAGGACCAAGGTTAGGTAGAATTTGGATTTATATTGAGTCAGAACTTGATTGACGTGGGCCAGAATAACCAACTCAGACTGGCAGCAGAGTGCCAGGGTTTCAGGCCGGAGTGTTTTCAGCCTTCCCCTAGAAATGCCAAGTGATGATTTTCTGCATTCAAGACTTGGATCCTACCACAAAACCACCATCCTTTTCTCAAGGGAGAGAGATTTAGGGACTTAGCTTATACCGAGTCATCTTTCTGGTCCTGCTAGGCCTTGTATTGTCAGCTCTGACCGGCAGCAGCTGTCCAAGGCTTCAGGCAGGATTCTGCCCTAGACTGACCTGGAAATCCCCTGCATTCCTGATGTTCTCCCATCCAAGTAATCACCAAGCCTGGTTCTGCTGAGCTTCCGAAACAAGGAGAGGCCCGCGGATGGTTCTGCTCAGCTTCTGGATCTGTTGCACAGGCAGGTTTAAAACAACAAAGCAGCACGTCTAAAATGTAAAAAAAAAAATGAACTCTTTGGTGTACGACCGTGCCACTGAGTAGAAATCGTCAACAAATATACCTAGTTGCTGTTGCTTTGTTTGTCTGAAATTAAATTTCTTGTCTCTGAGAGCAATTTAAGCGAGTTGATACATGTTTTCTCTGTTCATTAAAAGAGTTGTCACTTATTTAACGGCATTGGATCACACTCAACTCAAATAAGCTAATTAACAACAGGCTATTTAATCTCCACTGACTTTACATTCTAATAGAACCAGAAAATATGTCTGGGAGGGTTCCAATAACTCTTTCCTTGTAGAAAAGCCAATCATGCAAATGAATTGCATGTGACCCTACACCAAAGGGAAACTGGAGTTTCCTGAGAATCTTTTTGGTGTGTGTGTGGGAGGAGGTGTCTTTGAGTTTAGTAGCAGTGAACTACAGGTCTACCTGTGCTTTGAACAGTGAGTACATCTTGGGGTTGAACTGGGAACTGCTAGAGAGCTGAGTAGTTTAGGTTTCTGTCTGTGCATCAAGAGGTTGGGAGTTCAATTCCTGGCCTCTCCAACAGGGACCAGACTCTGTCATCCGTAGGGCCCCTCCCAGCTGTGGAGTTCTAAGCTTCTAATAAGATTATTATAAGGGAGGAATGTACCCCTATTTAAAAAGCTGATTCCCTGTTCCCAAAGGCTTGTATGAGTGGAATGTCACTCTTGTTCACTAGAGAAAACCACTTACCACTTAGAAAGTCTGCGGTTAGAGAACAAGTCATTGAGAACTCTTGCCGTTCTGGACGGCACTCCACCAACTTTGACTTAAGGACGAACCAGAATCAACTGGCAGTATCAAATGAAGCTAAACTCAATGAGGATAGTTTTTGAAAAGGCCACCATGTTAGATTTTACCTAACCTAGGTTTAAGAGATGCTGAGAAATCCTAAACGGCTGCTTAAAACTCTAGGAGAGCAGTGAGGATCAAGAAACAGGTACTGTAAGAGATAGGAACAGCAAGTAAATCAGAGACCCTGATTTCAGGGAAACATTCCTAAAACAGGTACTTCACATCCTTCCTCATTCTGAGATGATGTTCGTTGCATGATAATGTCATTCGCGGTCACATGGTCTTGTCCTGGTTCTGTCCCTGTTTCCGTGTCCCCATGGGCGCGATTGATGGTATTGTGATGACTGTTACTGCACATCCTTGTTTTGTGATAACATCTGTACTTCCCTTCCTTTGTTTGCCCCTTCTTTTTTTGGTCCAACCTTCAATTTTTTGATATTTTGAATCTCTGTAACTTTGTCTTCCATGCGTTAAAAAGCAAAGTTCAAGGTTTTATGTCTTTTTATCTCTCTGCACTGCATTGCTAACGCCATAGGGAATGTAATGGTGAATTGCATTTTGCACTCCTGCCACTAGATGGAGAATGTGTTCGTTCCGCGACGACCCTTACTTCACGGGCTCTTGTCTCGGAACGAGAAACGAGACAAGCAGATTCCCGGGGCCTGGGAGAGGTATGGCTCATCACGCTTAAATCCCAGTTCAGGGGGGCTGGTCAGGACAAACCCCCATTTTCACGCACTGGACGTGCAGTAACATTTCTTTGTACCGGTCCCAAGTGGGACGGCAAACAGCGATGAGAGGGACGTGAGGTAACGGCCTAAGTTAACCCAAACACTGTTGCAGGGACTCTGCATTTGCCCTAGTTCAGGAGCTTGTTTTCATAAGTTGAGCTGCTCGTTATATCTTCATTTGCATGGCTGCTGGACTACTATTGTAGTTTTACTTCCTGACAATGTTTTCAACATGTCCTGTCAATCATTCATAAAACTATAAGGCCACAATCCTAAATGGACTACCTTGGAAGTAAGGCCAGTCACACTCATTAGAACTAAGAGCGGGGTAATTGGACATAACGCAGTCCTATTAGAAAGACTGAGTTGCGGTTGACAAACATCAACTCAAACAATCTCTCCATTGATTTATCTGCGATGATCTTTTTTCCTATTGTACGTGCTAGGCAGCAAGTCATCCCAACAGGAGCTGCTGAGCTTGTCGTAGAGGGACCTTGTATCCGCTGGCAGGATGAAGGTCTGGCACCCTATCCATTAATAATGATATGTACTGGAGCAATGTAGCGCAAAAGGTCACACATCAGCCAGCAACGCGAAGCAGGTTGCCTCAAATGAGCATGTCTTGCGCCATGCTGGTGTGCCTTGAGTATATGACACACCTGTTACAGACCAAACATTTGATGTATATTTTAGTGGGTCAGCATCGAAGAATTTTTCTTCCACTCCCATTGAGTCCTTAGTAGATGATGATAAAGGCTGAGGGTATTTTGTTTTTTGTTTTTAATGCCTTACTTCCATAATATCAGGCGGTGAGACAAATCGCCCGTGCCGAAGGAGAGGACAATAGGTTTTGGTGGATTCACTTGGCTTTTCATAAATGAAAGTGAGTTTCTTAATTATCAGCCAAGCAGATCTGTTCTCCACTTTGGGGTAGTTTTCATCGGGATGTGCCATTCAGATTATTTTTGGGCTTCAACTCCCAGAATTCTCCAAGAATTCCACCAGGGAGTCGGCAATCTCCTTTTTTTCCTTTGGATTCTACAGAGCAATGGTTTCCAACATTGGGTCCTCAGATGTTCTTGGATTAAAGCTCCCAGAAGCCTTCACCACCAATAGTATTGGCTGGGAGTTCTGGGAGTTGTAGACCAAAAACACCTGAACACCCACTGCTATAAAGGCTGCCTCCTGAAGAACTGCAAATACTGTGACACCTTCCACTTTGGAAGCATTGGGGGAGGAAATTAGACTTAGAATGCAACTTCTGAGGAACGCTTTGTTCCTTTTAATGAAGTACAAAGGCCTTGCTCCTCAAACTGGCACTCCTAGGATTCTGCATGATGAATTTTGGGAGTGGGAGTCCAAAAAAATCCAAATAGTGCACCCATATTTTCTAGTCCCATGGGAATTCTAAAGTATTGCAGATTATGGATGGACTCTTTAGCTTAAGCAGTGATGGTCAGTCTTGGGTCTTCTGATACTCTTGAACTTAAACTCCTGGTAGCCTTCTCTTCTAGCTCTGGTATACATGATATCTGGGTATTGTAGTCCAAGAACTTCTGAAGACCCAAGTTTGGAACCACAGAGATTCTACAGGACTGATTATGGGAACAGATATTTGTGCTACCTATAGCTAAGCAGACTCCTCAATCTCCACCACCATCTCTTCTACAAAAATCATAACCAACCCCATTTCTGTGTCTTAAAGATACTTTTACTGAGGATTCAAATTTTTGAAGCATAGTTATCTTGAAGCCCTGCAATTAGGAAACTGTATGCATTTTGAAAAAGAGAACTGTTTTGATTTGTGTAGAAGAACTATAATCAGTGGTCTCTGGGGTCACATTTCTATTCCAAAACCAACAAAGTGTCTGCTGAGATATATATCCCCCTAAGAAAAGCTGTTCTGTGTGTCAAGCATCTTTCAGAAAACAAGAGCATGTAACCTGGGGGTGGTCATTGGAAGAGAATCTCCTTGCATGGGATACCAGCTGCAGATTTTTTTTTAAATCTAAACATCATTTTCTTGAATGAAGCCAACACACACTAGGTCTTTGACCTTTTGCCATTTGTAAGCTGGTGGAAAAAGCATCGTCCACTACTGCACGGTCTGTGTTTGTGAGCAGGATTCTGAGGGTAAAAAAAAAAGAAAGAAAGAAAAGAAAAGACAAGGGGAGAGGGGGACTAAATAAAGATCACAAAACGATTGCCATCTGATCTTGAAAGTCCCTCCAGAAAGCAACAACTGAGTGACTGCAATTCATTAAAACCTAATTACAAAGAAATCAATAGTGCAATTTACCTCAAACCAATATTCATCGTAACACGTTGCAGACCTGTAAAAACAAAAAAACAACAAACGACAACCCCAAACTAGCATATTCTCATCTCTCGGCTTGAAGAACAGAGCCTAGATACAAGTCTCTGTAAAGGTCCCAATGTGCCTTGATGTGGCAATTAGCAAGGGCAATTCAATTCCCCTAAAAACAAAAGATAACAACAAAAGAACAAAATCCAGTTCTGCCAAATCCCTGGCTGTAAATAATGATTAACTGCATTTATAACATTAGAAGGGTTTCCTGGCTAGAGTGATTGAGCAGAACTTGACATTTGAGCTCCAATCTCCCCATGGTTACGGAAACTGGCCGGAGGATGACAACAGTAAAATCACTCCATAAATATCTTGAAGACCTTATTTCGATCGTAAGTTACATGTAACTTGATGGCCTATAACACACACCCTTAGACCCACCAGGTAGTCTGCCCTATAGAAGGGGAAACTATTTATGGTGGGATCTACGAGGTCAGATGAAATCAACATCAGTCTATTTAAATGGCACAGCAAGGCTTTCTATGGCCATCTTTGGGCCACATGTGGTCCTCAACCTATATTTGTGCCCCCTGGAAAACATGTTATGGCCAGCCGAAAGCAAACATAAACTTTGCCACCTTGAAGAATTCAAGGATGTTGAGTTATCCTACAAAATATAATGGCCTTTGGCAGTAGCCAAGGACATTAACCCCAAAACATTTGCATGGAACAAAAAAAAATGATTTCAGGCTGTAATGAGTTTTTGGTTTTCCATCTGTGGTTGATGACTATGGCGGACGAAACGTCACCATGGCAGGCCCAGAGACTGAAAACAATTGGCTCTAAAGTATTGAACCAAACTGGAGTGGAAAGAGGGACATTTGGTGACCTCTTTCAGGCAGCGAAATGTAGTGGATTCACACTGTATCTGAAAAAGCGAAGAATCAGCTTGATCCACCAGGATGTACTTTGGTCAATAGAGGTTCATTCTACATTTGTAGTGGAGATATTGTATCCTATACTCTTTTTTGGGGGGGGCATATGTGATTCCCCCAGTGGGTAGTCCTTCACATGATTGATCACATGACTGGCTCCATAATCAGTTTTTCAACCTTTCCACTCCTGCTTGCCCAAAGTTCATCCTACCGGAAAGAAGGACTGTTTGCATCCTTGACTTCCACCCCATGCTTCCTCAACTGGATTGTGTCCTTCATGACCTTTGATAGACTGAGAGCCTTTGTACACGACCCCTAAACGCCGCAGCAAATGGCTGCAAGCTCCGGAGCTTACAATGACTTCCCCACCAGCTCCGGAGTTTGCAGGAAATTAACTGCAACCACGCCCACCTAAGCGCATCCCAGTGCACTTTTCTTGTACCTGCTCGAGGAGGGTGAAAATCGCCAGGTCCGGATTTAATCTGGTCAGTGCGGGGCTCTCCTGGCTTCTGTTTGGTTTTGTTTTGCCTCCCGCCCCTTTAAGAGAAGGGGCGGGAGGAAAAAAAATCAAACAAAAGAGAAGGAATCAGCACACGGAGCTCCAGCAGCTTCTCCAAGGTGAGTCTGCATTTCCCCCCCCCCCACTTTCTTCCTCCCTCCCCTCAGCAGACAGGTGTGGAGTGGTGGGGAGGAAGGAAGAGCAACGAACCCCTAAGATCTCTGGTCCGAATTTAAGTGGCCAGCGGATCTTAGGGGTCGTGTGAAAAGGCCCTGAATGACTGACTGATCGACTCACCACCTCCCCATGCCAGTGGTTGGAGAATTCTGCCTATCCTTGAGGCAATCTGTGTGACAAGATCCTTTCCGATGTTTATCCTTTCTTCCAATAATGCAGAGAACACAGTGGGGCATTTCAGCTAAGCCTGATCTCATCATAGTAGGTTTGACGATTTGGGGAGGAGGAATGTCTCTCAACATTCCGTGGTGAGAAAAAAAACAAGCAGCCTGTCTTTTCATAGGGTCCAAGACATCGGGCAATGAAATAATAAATGGTGGACACCAAGAGAAACGCCACTCCACTGGGCCGTGCTTCCCTCTCAGCTTCCATGATAAAACACGGGGAAGCAAAATAGAACTGTTTCCATATCATCCCAAAATGTAATCATCTCTGGACTAATCCCGGTAGAATTGAATGGCAAATACCTTTTCTGCTGTAGAAATAATTTTCAATCTGGCTTAATAGCCCTACACGCTGCTGAGCAACTAGCCAATATGCTAGGATTTTTTCAGGAGGATGCTGAAGGTTTTATTTTAAAGAGGGCAGCCTGATGTATGTTACCCTCTCTGGGCGCGTGTCTCTGATCAACAGCCCTGACTCAGGCTAAGAAAGATCAAAATCCCATATAGGCATCAAGGCTCTTCTAGGTGCTTCTCACAGGCAGGTTTTTATATCCCCTAATCAATCAAGATAATTTCAATAAAGCTTAATTGTTCTGTTGGGGTTCTCGGCTGCAGACAGCTCAGCAGGCAAACTTCACCCAGAAGCTCCGATGACTTAATCAGTTCTTTAATAAAGCCTCTTGTGGTTTCGAAGAAAACTAGCCTGCCTTTGTCTCGATGCAGCTTTTGCATCCGGGAGGAGGAAGGGAGAGAGTCTCTGGCTTCACCCCCTTCCCTCTTCTCTCGTGCAAGCTGTTCCATAGGATTCTTCTTGACAGGATACAGAGGAGGATGAGATGAGGACAAACCAAGGATGGCTAAAATCCACCTGCTTCGAGCAAGGGGATGTTTTAATTGCCACGTACTTCTTGCAGCCCAGGATGGACTCCAACCTGCACACTTCAGATAGAAAAAAAATGGGTGAAATTAAAAATGGCTAATTCACTGGTCTGTGTTCCTATGAGTCTATGGTCCCCTGATGGATATGGATCAATGAATGTTCAGCCATTAGGATGTCAGTCAATGGCACCAGAGGCTGCAATTGGCTGAGGGTGCCTGTAGAGGGAAGTTCTCTATGGCACTTGGGGCACTGGTCTGCCAAAGGGGGCTTGTAGCCTCTTCCAAGCAGGGCAAGGGGGTCACCACAACATGAAGAACTGTATTAAAGGGTCGTGGCATTTTTAGGAAGGTTGGGAACCACTGGTCCAGCCCATTGAAATTCAGAGTGCTAAGGAGCCTTCCTCTGGATGGATCGGAACCTGGATTATCTTTGCTGTTCTTTTCTGCCTGTTTTCATCTGTGGTGCATAAGTTGTTTTTTTTTTTAGGAAAACGGAAAATAAGAGGAACTGGAGATACGTGTGCATGTATAACCAGCCTGATCCTAAGTACAAAACCAACTATTCGATATTGATGCAGTTATACATTGCATTCAGAGGAACCAAACAAAGCCGTCGATGTATCAGCTTCCACCAAAAACTGCAGTTAGCTTCATTGTCTTGTGCATGAAGCCTGAAGAACTCCTAATAAGCAACGATGAGGATCTAAAAATGATGCGTGTTAGCAAGGAGATCTTAAAGGTAAAGAGATGTCTGTGCATTAGAGTAGGAGCAGCATTCTGGAGCCATGCAGCCTAACCAGCAGATTTAAAAGGAGAAAATTACAAGGGCGAAGACAAAAACATCATTAGTTAACAGAGAAGGCTACAGTTTTGTCCTTGCTTTAAAGAGGGTCAGTCCCTTTGGCAATTCTGGAAGAATAACTGCTTCGGTTCCTTAGCAGCAGTCTGACACCAACACTGAATTTGAAGGGCTGTACAGTTTCAATCAGGAAATACTTTTAATGGTAGGCAGGGAGTCCACAGGCCTCAAGGGTGCTGTTCAAATGTACCCAGGATCGGCCTGGATCTGAAACTGGCTGGATCGCTCAATGAGTTAAGCTTTTGGCTGGGTGGGGGTGGGGGGCAGAAGTTGGGAAATCATTCCAAAAGAGCCTGCCTAGGTGACCTTGTGCAGGCTGCAGCGCCTCATGATGCCCCCAGAAGAAGAATGTACTAATCAATAATAACATACTAATAATGTACCTGTACTAATAAGGAGTACTAATTAGTACTCTCTAGCTAGAAAAACCTAAAAAGGTTGCCATTAGACAGCATTGGCTTGACAGCACATGGTTGTTGTTGTTGTTGTTGTTGTTGTTGTTGTTGTTGTTGTTGTTGTTGTTGTTGTTGTTGTTTTGGCCTATGCCAAATTGGCTGCAGAACTCCCTGACACAACTGCAAGTGAAGATTTACCTCCCTGGCTTTGATCATTCAGAAAGGGTCCCCAAATCCCATCTTCTTTTTAACTTATGCAGGAAAATGTACTGGGCATCCCTGCAAAATGCTTTTTTAAAAAAATACTTCTGTTAAGGATAAAACCGTCTGCCAGAGACAAGTTAGAGCTCCCGAAAGCTTTCCTCGTCGGCTGAATCCCTCGGGGCCTGTTCTGCCAAGAACCCAAACGAGTCATCATGGGTGATGCTTCATTCGGCATGGCGGATCCAGCATTGGCTTTGGGCCACAGAGACCCGAGGTCAAATCCCTGTTCCACCATGAACTTCCCCGGGTGGCCTCGCAGTCATCATCCGCTGGAGGCCTGCCCTCTGTGGCTTGGAAGCCAAGCAGAACATCAATCTGATAAATAAAAGCCATGCTGGCAACAGATTCCGATGGTGCCCCTCCTCATCACTTATGTTTCACTTGTTTATGCATGCAAACTTCAGCAACATTAATCTCCTTCAAGGTCATTGCCAGTCTCTGCTTACAGATGGAGAACTGTGTCCTGGTAGGTTTTAAACAAAGGAACTCGGTTGGATTGCACCAAATATCCATTGAGTCCAGCATCTTCTTTTCCATAGGAGGAACCAGATGGTTCTAGGAAAACCTCAGAACAGAACAAAGCCAGATATGTAAAGGCCTTTTTTTCCTTGACTGAGAAGCCATAAGAACATAAGAAGAGCCATCATGCTGGATCAGGCCAAAGGCCCATCTCGTCCAGCTTCCTGTATCTCACAGTGGCCCCACCAGATGTGTCTGGGAGCACACAAGACTAGATCTCTGTCTCCTGATCCCACTCCCCTGCATCTTCTGGCCCTTGAAGTACCCTGGTTTTAAGCCTGGAGATGACACATCTCCATCATGGTTTGTCACCTGGGATGGACTTTTCCTCCAGGAATCTGTCCCATCCCCTTTGGAAGGCATCCAGGCCAGATGCAGGACTGAGAAATGTTGCATAAAGTTGGACACTTTTGCACAATGCATTGCTGTTGTCAGTGAGAACCTTTTGAGCCTGCCAGAAGTCTACCACGTCCTTCCCTAGGAAGAAGACTATTGTTAGTTCTCTTCCCAACATTAAGATGTACAACCCTGCCAACGAGGGACGAAAGAGGGCCATACAATAGTTTGGGCATCTAGCCAGAAGCAAAAAGTAAACAACAAAATAAAATAAAACCTTGGTTTGATAGATCATCGTTGAAGAGACAGATGACTGAAGAGGTCTCTTTCATATTTTCCTAAAGGATCTCATCAGCCCCCTCATTCCCCTTCTCCTGTTTTATGCATTGCATTAATCTCTGGCATGTGTAGCGCTACCAAATGGTTGCTTCCATTGCTTCAACACTTCAAAGCCAGAAGATGGCAAAAGACAAATGTCATGCAAGAGGTATGTCAGAATTCAAAAGGACCGGGCATCTTTAACAAGCCCCCAGAAAATCCACATAGATACCTACTACCACCATCCCCCCCGGTGAGGTATCGAAAGAGTTACAATTGGAAATGCCGGCATGATGAACAGCTATAATACTGTCAACGTAATGGGTTTCCTATTTAAATTTTGTGAGGATTTAATCAGCTGGGCACAGCTGCGCAAGACGCACCATAAACAATGTTGAGAAACACGGAGGCATCTACATTTATCCGCTACAAATTAAGCTCACTTAGAGGTGGCCTTAATGGACCATGTAGCAATCACCGCAAGCATAAATTCTAAGCTGACTGTTTCCAGTGAATTTGCTTCGGGAGAGGTGGTGGTGGTGGTGGTGGGGAATAAATAAATAAATAAATAAATGCTCATCCTTAGTGGAGCGGTAATAAATGGAAACACCCTTAATTTGCTAAGCACTAATAACCTAGTCATTATTCATTACAAACCCCATGCTGGATAATGTACGTCTGTTGTGGTTGCATGGTGGACTGCTGAACCTTACCTGCAAAAAAGAGCACCTTTGTTGTCAGCATAAATGTACTTGGGCATGTTTCTGTATTGTTCTGCATGCCATGTGTCGGGACCTGCCTTACTCTGATTCAGCTTCTTGGTGTGTTCAACTTTTCGCTAGAGAAGGGGGCTCAGAAAAAGAGGGTGTCTGGATTTGTTTCCATACAAGCAGAAACATAAATTTTCACAGAATCTCCAATTACGTGGAGACATAATTCTGTCGGTAGCAGAGGCTCTTCTTGGCACTGTCCCAAACTGACCTGACACCTCATTTGCAACTAGGGTTTATCACTTTACTTAGGGGGGAATAGGGGGACTTAAACATAGCCCAAACTGGAGGGTCCAACCCAGCTTATTTTAATCTTCCTAAGTTTTATTCCCAAAGAAATTAACCCCGAATGTTCACTGAAAGGACAGGTTTTGAAGCTGAGGCTCCAGTACTTTGGCTACCTCATGAGGAGAGAGGAGTCCTTGGAAAAGTCCCTGATGTTGGGAAAGACTGAAAGCAAAAGAAAAAGAGGACGGCAGAGAATGAGATGGTTGGACGGTGTCATCGACGCAACCAATGTGGATTTGACCAAACTCCGGGAAGCAGTGGAAGATAGGAAGGCCTGGGGAGCTCTGGTCCATGGGGTCACGAAGAGTCGGACATGACTGAACGACTGAACAACAACTCATTGCACAGATCAGATCACTCTTTAAACAACCCAGGCAGTGCTGACTAGTGGGCAGTGACACTGTGTGTAATAAATTCATTCTAGATTTTAGTCAGAGGTGCCAAATCCTGCCCCCAAAATAGGTTTATTCTTGGTTTCAGCTTATTTTGAAGGAAGAAAAGTAAGACCTCCCTGCAGATACCATAGGCAGGGATTATGAAATCAGGATCACTCCTTCCCCTCATCGTCTCACCCAGATCTTGAACATTTGCCTCATGCCTTGGTGAGCTCAGATGTCTAATACTCAACCCATGAATTTGGCCTCAGTCCTTTATTTAACAGTTAGATCAAGAAAGACTAGCTTGTTGGTGGTAAGATCAGTTTCCAGCATAGAGGGAAAATAAGAGGGAATACAGACCACAAAAAAGAAACACTTAGCTGGAGACCTCACAGTCACACCATTGCAAATGGTATAAACAACCGTAGGAACGACGGTGTTGGTAGCTACACCTTAGTGAGCGCCAACATGGAAGGTTTTAGATATCTCTATATACCACAATGGACTCAGCCCTTCATTCTTTGTCTCCTAAAACAAATATATTTCTTTGTCCTTGGAAACCCAGGCATGTATTTGTTTGCTCAGAGAATTCTGTGGCGGTTGTCTCTCGCAAGTCTGTTGATGGGCTAAAAGGGGCATAATACAAATGCAGCGGACAGATTTTCTGACTCCGTCCTGCTCTCTGCAGTCTCGCTGTGGTTGCTCTTTCTCATTCTGCATCACAATAACAAATATTGTGGACAGGACTCCACGGGGAGCTTTTTATATGAAGCTCACTGTTGGAAAGCCATGGACGGTTTCTAATCGATGTGCTGTTTTTTCCCTTCCCCTTGCAGTTCAAAATGTCGGCAGGAGCTTCACGTCATGATTCATCTTTAACAAGACTCCTATTTACATGCCCAGATCCAGGGTAGCTGCCTAAGAGCGATTCCTCTGTTCTGAGAAGCCAAAATCCAATAGATAGTCTCAACCACAGCACACCAATAGAGTCAACTCTAGCTACAGTCTGGGAGCACTCAACAGTCTCTCTCTCTCTCTCTCTGTGACTCTCTCTCTTCCTCCCTCCCTCCCAAAGTTGGAACTCCAACAGAATGGCAGCAATGATTTTGCAAGTGAACACTAGCTATTTGGCATGCAGTCTGTTACTAAGAAGTAATTCGATTTGATTTTTATTCTATCGCTGTCCTTTGTGTTTATTGTGTTGTAGGAATTATCGGAGTTTGTTTGCCCTGTGTTGTACTCATTAATTGTTGTTAACCACCTAGAGTGACCTCACTGCCAGATGGGTGGTATAAAAAAATCCATTAAATAAATAAATAAATAAATAAATAAATAAATAAATAAATAAATAAATAAATAAAAATATTAGTGTAAGGTTTTTATTATTGTTTTTAATTATTTATTGATATTTTATGTTTTCATCTGTTTTCATTTTTTTTATTGTGAGCTGCCCAGAGACCTTTGGGTAGTGGGTGGCATATAAGTTGTAAAAATAATAAATAAATAAATAAATAAATAAATAAATAAATAAATAAATAAATAAATAAATAGACTAGGAGAATCATAGAATCATGGAGTTGGCCATCGAGTCCAACTTCTTGCTGAATGCAGGGATCCGGTGAAAGTTGATGTGAATGACAATTGTCCTATTTTCTCTTGACCAGCTCCAGAGTCAAAGCTCTCACCACTTCCCACGGTCATTGGTTGCATTGTTGTACTGCTCAAACAAGTACAAAGTCCCCCTGCCCCGGATATTCAGCCTAAATCTGGTTTTTGTAGCTTGAAAGTCATTATTACATCTCCTGCAGTCTGGAGTGATTGAAAACAGATCCTGGCCCTCCTCTGTATGAGAAGTATCCAAGTATATGAAAAGTGTGACCATATATCTCCCTACATCTCAAGTAATTTTCTCCTGCTCCCTGACTTGGGACCTGGGCACCACTTAGTGGTGAACTTTCATCTGTTTAGGCAGTATTTCCTTCTTCTAGGGAGGACTGCGAGCTAGAGATCTTTGAGAGGAACTAACGAGAACCTTCAAGTTCCTCTCCTGGACTGTTGTTCCCAAGGCTCCTCAGGAACAGTGAGAATGGACAAGAGAGAAAAATATATTTTACCCAGCGTGTTTTTGGTCTGTGGAACTCCCTGCCCCAGGAGGTGGTGATGGCATCTGGCCTGGATGCCTTCAAAAGGGGGTGGGACAGATTCCTGGAGGAAAAGTCATCTCCAGGGTTAAAACCAGGGTACTTCAAGGGCCAGATGCAGGGAGAGATCTAGTCTCGTGCGCTCCCAGAGGCATCTGGTGGGGCCACTGTGAGATACAGGAAGATGGACTAGATGGGCCTTTGGCCCGATCCAGCAGGGCTCTTCTTAGGTTCTTATGTTTAAATAAGTAGTTATGACAATTCAACAATCACAAATCAGATACATGTGGTGCAGACGTACAAGGGCAAAATGTTGAAGGGCATGTGAGATTCTGAACAGGGCAATTTTGTGGAAACAATGCAAGACACACTAATATGTTTTATGGGCTGTATTCTGACAAGGGTTTAATAGAAGGCTCTCCTCCCCCCTCTCATGTTTCTAACAATACCTCAGTTCGTTTAAATACTGCCAAACCAAGAGACATTTTGCTTTTATGCTCCACAGAAGGCCATTAGGGTCTCTACATCTGTTCATGTATCTCCAGTAAATCAAAGGGGACCATTTGTCTTATCTAGCAGACATTTTAGTGCCTTTCTGACTTTTGTTTATTCTTTCATAGCTTCTTTAACTCTCTCTTTACTGGTGTGGTTTTAGAAAGGGGAAAGGGAAGGATCTGAGCTGAGGAACTAACCAACGGAGCTTGCATAAAATAAGAAAAAAATTCAGACAATAAGAGTTTGCTATAGCACATGGAAGGATCTAATGTTTATGAATAAACCACTTGGGGCCTCAGTATATGACAGAATATCTCTGCCTAAGAGGAGACCCTTCTAACCTCAAGGGAGGCCCATAAGAAAACAAGGAGCCAGGCCTTGAGATGTGAGAGATCGGAGTTTTAATAAAACATACACATCATTGAATGTGCGAAAGATTCAACCAGAACAGAAATACAGCGGTACCTCGATTTACGAATTTAATCCATTTCAAATGCATGCTCTTAAGCCGAACTACTCTTAAATTGGGGTACCTATCTAAAAAATTAAAAAATAAGTTAAAAATGAAAAAAATGAAAAATATTATTTGTAAGGCGAGCTGACCATATCTAAAGTTTGGAAGGCGGCAGTTAAAATGCCAATAGCTTTCCACTCTTAAGTCGAATTGCTCTTAAGTCGAGCTGCTCTTAAGTCGGGGTACCACTGTACTTTCTGCCTAATAGCGTTGTAGTTTTGTCCATCAAACAGATGAAGCATTGTGCATAACAAATATTTCTGCCCAGAAAACTTACCATTTCCCTATTACGAGTTTGTTATTTCCAAGAAAACAAAAGAGGAAATTATTCTGAGAAAAAACACCAATTAAACTGTTTGGCTTCAAATTGCCTTATTTAATTGTCGCATTATTAAATTCATCCGTTAACGGAGCAGCTTACTTAGATATAATTAAGAATTTGTCTGCTCCTGTTGGAAACAATCAGATTTAATTAAAGCTCAGGCAGGGAAGTTTACTGCAAAAGGCACAATCCTGCCGACCTTAAACACTGCAGGGAAAAAGCCAATGGCAGATTGCAACTAGTGTAGGCAAATTGAATCAATGGGAGTTATACGAATTTTCACTTACCACTGAGCAATGAACTCTCCTTGTGTTTAGATTTCTTTGGGTGCAGTGCAAGGCATTTTTATTCAGAAGTCGGTCCCATTGAGTTCAATGGGAGATTCCCCCTGGGCAAACTGTCATAAGCATGTGGCTGCATTGTAATCATGTACCCCTGTACAGTACATGATTGCAAGGACTGACTTCATAAATACACTGGTGTTTTCAATGTTAGCTCCATCCCTCATTACTCTTTTCTTTAACTGCTTGCATTCTCTTTTAGCTTGTACGTTGCCTTTTATTGCGGTAAGATGCTGCTCAGTTCCCTGTTCTCAAACTTGAATAGGTCTTAAATGTACTGGACTGTATATTGTCCCTGATTACTGTCAACCACCTTGGGTCCTTGCCTAAGGAGAAATCATTGCAACTGGATTTTGGCCATGGCATGTTCACAAAATGACACGTTCACCGTTTGAGCAGTCATGAGCTGAATCTGCATTCAGCCAGATTTAGACTTAATATCAGCGAAAACTTCTTAACTGTTAGATCAGTATGACAACAGAAACAGTAACCTCAGGAGGTGATGAGTGCTTCAAGGCTAGAGACATTCAAGAGCATGCTGGAACACTGTCCGTCTGAACTGCTTTGAGCAGGGGGTTGACTCAGTAGCCTTATAGCCCCCTCCTGATAAATTATTCTGTGGTGCTATGATCTTCTAAAGTGGGTTGGTGGCCCAAAAATGCCTCATCCGAAATAAGATTAGTCTGGAAAATAGGCGCCTGAGGGGGGGATATGATTGAGACATACAAAATTATGCAGGGCATGAGTAAAGTGGATAGAGGTACGCTCTTCTCCCTCTCACAAAATACCAGAACTAGGGGACATCCACTCAAATTGAGGGCTGGGAGAGTGAGAACAGACAAAAGAAATATATATTTTTACCCAGCACGTTGTTAGTCTGTGGAACTCCCTGCCACAGGAGGTGGTGATGGCATCTGGCCTGGATGCCTTCCAAAGGGGATTGGACAGATTCCTGGAGGAGAAGTCCATCACAGGTGACAAACCATGATGGAGATGTGTCATCTCCAGGCTTAAAACCGGGGTACTTCAAGGACCAGATGCAGGGGAGTGGTATCAAGAGACAGAGATTTAGTCTCGTGTGCTCCCAGATGCATCTGGTGGGACTGCTGTGAGATACAGGAAGCTGGACTAGATGGGCCTTTGGCCTGATCCAGCAGGACTCTTCTTATGTTCTTATGTTCTTACGTTAAGATGAAAGATGGTGCAAGAGAACTTTCTGCTGCCAGCCCTTTCTTGAACTGCTGGATAGCTCAGTGGGTTAGGTCTCTCACTGCTGAGCCAGAGGTTGGAAGTTTAATTCCCAACCTTGCATTTCCGAAGAGCCATGGTGCCCCCAGAAGAAAGGAAAGGGAAACCACTTCTGTCTTCTCTACCTTCAAAACCTTGGAAGTGGTTTCCATAAGTCAGAATCAAGGTGACAGCGTGGGCACATATATGCACATGTCGCCTCGGCACAGATACCTGGAAATAAGGGTGAATCTGAAAAACACATTCATGTCTCAGAAGAAGCCATAGTAGAGAAGCCATCTTGAATCAGGACAGATAAATGGCTCTTTAGAACCCCAGTCTTTCAAAGGGGAGGGGAGGGAGCAAAAGTAAAGCAAACAACGGATCGAAGTTCTCCAAATATCTCCCGGTGTCACTCATGCCTCTGCTGCCTGTGCGGGTATCAAAGAGCAAATATCAGTAACTCTGGAGGGAATTACAGGAGAAAATCTCCCGATGTGCCGGCAACATAATTAAGACATCTAACTGAAGTCCATTTGCTGAAGTAATGGAAAAAGCGGCCAATTAATTCCACCCACCGACCCCCCCCAATAAACACACAGAGAGTGGGGGGAGGGGTAGCTGCCTTGGTCCAGGGAAAGCGGCGGCGCTCTTTCATTTTGTTCTCAAACGCTGTGCGTAGACATTCACCTTCCCCAAACCTGGTATTCCCGGATGCTATGGGAGTCTACTCTTTCTTCCCAGAGTGGCCTCGCTGCCAGATGGGCAGTGTTAAAATAAAAATCCAATAAATCCAATAAATACATAAATTCCCGTGCTCTTGGCTTGCTTTTTAATGTGCATCCCTGCTCGCGCCAGCTGGGGAGGAGCAAAGATAGGTGCTCAGGCAGAAAGCTACGTCCTCCGAACCCTTACAGCCCCGGTCAAGCTTCCTCCTCCTCTGGCAGGTAAAGCCATCCTTTCTAAGAAGGAATGACCCCACTGCGGTCACAACGCCTACGTTGGGAGCCACGGAGCTGGCGATACCCACTGGGTGTTGAACCGGCATTTTCTCTTGAGGTCTAACGCCCTTCTATGGGCTTCCGTTGGCACAAACATGCATAAAATTGCCGACTGCTAGAAACCATCTCAAACTTTCAGGACAGGGGAGAGAGTGTGTCCATTTTACATTTCTCTTTATTACCTCTTGCTACAGTTGATCACTGCAGATGGCGACTGCAGCAACGAAATTAAAAGACGCCTGCTTCTTAGGAGGAAAGCAATGGAAAACCTAGGTAGCATCCTAAAGAGCAGAGATATCACTTTGCCAACTAAGGTCAGGATAGTCAAAGCTATGGTTTTTCCAGTAGTGATGTATGGAAGGGAGAGCTGGATGATAAAGAAGGCTGATCGCTGCAGAATCGATGCTTTTGAGCTGTGGTGTGGATGAGAGTCTTGAGAGTCCCCTGGACTGCAAGGAATCAAACCTATCCATCCTGAAAGAAATCAACCCCAAATGTTCACTGGAAGGACAGATTTTGAAGCTGAGGCTCCAGTACTTTGGCCACCTCACAAGGAGAGAGGAGCCCTTGGAAAAGTCCCTGATGTTGGGAAAGTCTGAAGGCAAAAGGAAAAGGGGACGGCAGAGAATAAGATGGTTGGACGGTGTCATCGATGCAACCAATATGGGTTTGACCAAACTCCGAGAGGCAGTGGAAGACAGGAGGGCCTGGAGAGCTCTGGTCCATGGGGTCACGAAGAGTCGGACATTACTGAACGACTGAACAACAACAACAGAGGAGCTGACAGGCCAGGAAGGAGGGGCAAGGCTGAGTGAAAACAACCATTTCATACCACAAAGTGGGCATGTTATCTGCCCCCCCCAAAAACCATTTCTATCTCTTGGTAAATGTTCGCGCCTGCCTTTTTTTTAGAATAACCCCTACCTTTCATAGAGGAGGGGGAATGAAAACCCAAGCTTTGACACGTCGAGGCAGGCAGCTGAAGAACTCTGCAGTGAAGGGGCAACATTTTATCCATAATTCATGTGTTTTCGGCATGATGTTTTGTTCGGGCAGCAGCAGGAGTTTTAAGAATTGGAGGCAAGCCTTTTGCTTTCGTTTGGGGCCTTGCTGCAAACCCACGCTTAAGCAGTGTTCATGTTGAGGAAAAGTTCGGCCCTGCCCTGCCAATGAAAAATCAGCAGCGATCCAGGAGGTGAGCATCTTTTCTCCACTTAAGTTAAAGTTTTGCAGAGAGGAACAGCTGAAAACAGCTGGAAAAGTTATTTGGGGAACTAGATCCCCTGGATTCTGAGAGTTTTACCCTGTTTTTAACGATCAGTTTTTTTTAAAAAAATATATGTTTTAATTGTATTTTTAGCATTCTTCGTGATTTGCTACTTTTCACTTCCCCAATCATTTTCTGCCATCTTCGGCATGTGATCCTTGAAATGAAAATGCCAGAGGTTGAACGTAGGATGCAAAGAAGCTAGCCAGTAAGAACACTGGTCCATCTAACCCAGGGCTGTGGCACTGAGTACCAGTGGCTCTCCAGGGTCTGAGACATGACCTTTTTTTTTCCTAGCTGGAAGTTCAAGAGATCGGTCAGGGAAGCCATTCAGGTGTGTATTGAAAACCCCTCTCTCATCCGAGGTGGGCGACTCAGGCACAATCTGTCTGCTACATATCAAGCTGCCCTTTCATCAGTCCCCAAGCAAATCAGAAGCACTTCACACCTCCACCAGCAAGGCTCTAGCTAATGACCCATACTTAATGGGTGTTGGGAAGGGTTGCATAGATGGGGCTTTGATGCACCCCAGGCCATTGTCCATCCAACAAGCCTATTCAGGCCATTGTGCAACTTGTGAGCCTATTCAGATGGAAGTGATGTGAAATCAAGGTGAACTCTAAAATAGAGGCCTCACCACTAACTGCCCTCAGACTGATGAAGCTGCTTGCATGAGCAGCAAAACGTTTCAGTCTCTCAAGAAAAGAAGTTCACTTGCCATGACTGAACTTCCAGATAACCTCACCTGGATGCCTGAGAATCTTCACAGACATTCATTCCTAGCCTTACTTCAAGGTGATGGAGATAAAAAACCAGGACCTTATGCATACACAGTATTCATGTTAGCCGTGAACTGTCCTCATGGGATCCTATGCAAACAATGTGAACTTGATACCAGAGTTAAATGGTGACAATTCCTTTTGCTACTTCAAACGTACTACTGCAGCATTCTTCAGTTGGGATAAGCCCAAATGACTTTCAGATTCAAACCTGACTAGTTTAGTTTAGCTTAGTTTAGTTTAGTTTAGTTTTGATGCCTGTTTTCTCAGCACGTAATTTTCTTCTGTATTGTGCACTTAGAGGGCTTTGTTTTGTGACTGATCGTTGGAAGGTAAACACATGCTTCATATGTAAATCTGATGGCTGTGACACATATTTCTGAATCAGGGGTGTGGGAACTGTTGGATTCCTCTCTAATGTTTACTTTGATCCTGCCTTGTTTTTAGGGTAGTCCGGATCATCTTTTGGAATTCATCCCTCTGCGTCTTCATTCCGCTTGGCCCCCGAAAGCAGAAATTGCACTATCAGAAAAAAAGATGCAACAGTTCCTGCCTTTCTCCCTGAGGCCACTTCACAGAGGGACCCAGCAGCAGAAAGGCTGAACAAAAAAGCCAGGCTCTTGATCATCCCAGGTGCAGTTGGGGCCCAATGCTGCTTGCTACTCCCACTGCCAGCTGGCGCTGGGGGATGCAAATCTTTGCACAATGGGAAGTGGAGACGCTGACATTGCCACCTCTGGGCCCTTCTGAGCCAAGCTCCCCATCAGCAAGAACCGGGCACAGAAATAAGCCTGGAAATATGGTTCCTCCACTAGGCTCAGTTGACGCACAAACTGGATAAGTCCCAGGGATACAACTGCAGCTGGAACAAGGGAGGAGAGCCGATATCATGACATGAGATGCTCTTGTTTAGTGTTTGAGCTGCAACCAGGCAGACCTGTCCTTGTCTAGGATTCTCCACTCCTCCCTTCTGTCCCCCCCCCCCACTCGGGGCATAGCTTAGGGAGGGCAAGGGGGGCAGGGCACCTTGGGCTCAGCAATTGAGGGCACCAAATTGCCTACTGACACCATCACCACCCCGGCTGCTGCCCTCCCACCTGCCATCCAGATTATATTTTTCAATGGGGGGCACAAAAACTAGCTATGCCCTAGCTATGCCTCTGCCCACCCCCAGCAAAAGTGCCATTGCTCTGGCTGAATTGAAGCTTAGTGTGCTCCTTTTAAAACTTAATTATTTGCAGATCCTTAGCAGCTAATGTTCTTTCTTTCTTTCTTTCTTTCTTTCTTTCTTTCTTTCTTTCTTTCTTTCTTTCTTTCTTTCTTTCTTTCTTTCTTTCTTCCTTCCTTCCTTCCTTCCTTCTTTCTTTCTTTCTTTCTTTCTTTCTTTCTTTCTTTTCTTTCTTTCTTCTTTCTTTCTTTCTTTCTTTCTTTCTTTCTTTCTTTCTTCTTTCCTTCGTTCCTTCCTTCCTTCCTTCCTTCCTTCCTTCCTTCTTTCTTTCTTTCTTTCTTTCTTTCTTTCTTTCTTTCTTTCTTTCTTTCTTTCTTTCCCCCCCCCCCCCCCCTAAACTTTTTTGTTACCTTTTGGAAAAGTAAGTCTTCTAATTCATATTATTTGCTAACATTTCCTTTTTAGTTTTTATTTTTATTAAAGCCATATGCCACAACCTGCTGGCCTGGAGCACACAGAACACACCCCGGGAGTGAGATGCAAACACTGGAAATTTGACATGACTGAGGTGGATGTTACAAGTCTCGTGAGACCTCAAAAAAGCAGCAACCCAGATGCAGCAGGTGATCATCTGCGTGCAACAGTTTATGCGGAAGAAACTATACTAGCTTTCGGGGTATCACAAGTTTCTTGGTTGCTGTTGCGGTGACAGGCTAATAAAGCAATGCCCCCTAGAAATGCCATAGAAGGACTGGATTCATCTCTTGTTCAGATTCACAATGCACCTGACTTATGCCTTGTTTATTGCAAAATATGAATCTGTTACAAGTAACTTGTCACTTGTCACTAGTTACTTCCAAGCACTGGGGTCTAACTTTTGTGACATAGCACTGAAATTGGAAGCGTGACAGGTCATCATGAGAAAAAGTCCAGAAATGAATCCCTATCAGGAAATGAGGAAGAGGTCTTTTGTAAAGTCTACAGCTCTTCATGGCAGCCTGGGGAACAAAATAACAAAGACAATATGGATATCCACTCCAAGCCTTTAAGATCAGCCCAGACTATGCCGATTAATTAATAAAAGAAAGAGACAGGCAGGATTAGAGAGAGATCTTCCTGAGACAGGGAAGAAATGAATAGGAAGAGAATCGTGTCTGTTAACAAGGACCTTTTAAAGATAAGATACAGGACTATTTTAAGCCAAGGGCAGATGACACAATATTCAAAATTTAATGAGCCTTAAATGCCATAGAATCTGCCAGATGTACAGGCAGCGGCACGGAGCCTCGGCACAATCATGTACCTTTCCAGGGCATTTTAAAAGGCCCCTTAAAATGCACACGTGCATAAATGTGCTCATACGATTCAGGGACGCAGCCCAGAGCCTTTGGAGAGAGCCAAAACCCCCATCCATTTCAAGCTGAGCTTTCTAAGGAGATTGCGGTAGGCACAGTGTTACAAGCAGAGAGGTTTGAGCCAGACGCGTTCCCAACAAATGTGTGACCACATTTTCATCTGCTCATCCCTGGCCGATTTTGCGTGGTGGTAGCTGCTACTAGGGAATGGGAAAACAAGAAGGGAGAACATATAAGCAGAAAAAAAGATGCCTCCTGAGAAGCTATAGAGTAAAATATATATATATATATATTTTTTAAATGCCCATTATATTTTAGCGTAGTCACCTTTTTAAGGCCTTTGTCAGGGACTCCTGAAGATTTTTAAAGGCAGGTCATTATTGGGACGATTTTGTATTGTATCCCCTCCGGATTTGGGTCCAAACTTTACAGAATCACTCAAAGGCAAAGAATTATATGCAGTGGTACCTCAACTTACGAATGTAATCTGTTCCGAATGCATGCTCTCAAGTCCAAGTACTCTTAAGTCAGGGTACCTATCTAATTTTTTTTAAAAAAAATAAGTTAATTTTTTTTTAAAAAAAATGAAAAACATTTTGTAAGTCAAGAAGACCATATCTAAAATTTGTAAGTCAGCAGTTAAAACACCAACAGTTTTCCGCTCTTAAGTCGAATTGCTCTTAAGTCGAGCTGTTCGTAAATCGGGGTGCCACTGTACCTGCAGTAGGTACATCTCCTTGAATAGCACTTGTAAATCCAGGGTGGAGTCCCCACATGGAGTCACACTCATTATCTTCCACTGAATGAGGCCAAGTTGTGAATTTTCCAGCCATGTGGTGAATATATTTCAGTGTAAATACCAACCATCATTTTCTCCACAGACTTGTGTGTGAACAAACATTATTTCCTCTGGCCTGGTTCTCACCTCTGGATCCGTTTCTGCTGTTGTTCTGTGCTGACATATTCCCCCTCGACTTACAGAGGCTCCATGAATGAGGCATCTCCAAAACGTCCTATCAACAGCTCTGCCCAGCTCTCGCAAATCCGACGCTGTGGCTTCCTTTACGGAGCTAGCCCACCTCGTATTTGGTCTCCTGTGGTTTAATTTTCCAGAAACATGTTTATAATCAGCGATTGTGCCTCTACAGAGTTAAAAGGTTGTCTCCAACAGAGGATTCATCTGAATAATAATTTCAGGCTGAGGCAGATCAAACATTTGCCTTCCGATTAAGGCAGGATTTTGCTCCACCAGCCAAACTGGCATGGAGCCTGAGTGCAGACAACCAGATCCTGCTTCAACCAGTTCTTTTCCACAACAGAGAGGATGAGTTGTCCATTGAGTAGTCAATGAAGTCTAGTTATCCCATACCTTTTTCTTCTGGGAATTCATTTTTCAACATAGCGCTAGAGTGATAGGGACTGGTGCAACGCCCGTAAGCGCATAAACCAAGAGCGTGCTCTGCCATCGACAGACCATGGAAGCCGTTGGCTCGGTAGTGAACTTGGCCTGGTTTCTTGGGGCCTTTTCACACGACCCCTAAGATCCGCTGGCCACTTAAATTCGGACCAGAGATCTTGGGGGTTTGTTGCTCTTCCGACGTCCCCACCCCTCCTCACTTCCTTGCTCCTGTCTGCGTGAGGGGAGGGAGAAAAAAAGAGAGGAAAAATGCAGGCTCAACTCCGAAGCCACCCGGAGCCCCATCGTCGTCCTGATTCCTTCTCTTAAAGGGGCGGGAGGCAAAAACAACAACAAACAGAAGCGAGGAGAGCCCGGCACTCAGTCCCTTAAATCCGCATCAGGGATTTTCACCCTCCGAGAGCAGGTACATGAAAAGTGCGCTGGGACACGCTTAGGTGGGCGTGGTCGCACTTAATTTTCTGCAAACTCTGGAGCTGGTGGGGAAACAATTGTAAGCTCCGGAGCTGGCAGCCATTTGCGGCGGAGTTTAGGGGTCGTGTACAAAGGCTCTTGGTTTGGACTTTATGGCTGGTCTCCAAGGGATGGAACCCTCTTCCTAAAAGAGGTTCAGTACCACGGAAAGCTCCTCTGAAATTCGCACTCAATGGAGGAACATAAGAACGTATAAGAAGAGCCATGCTGGATCAGGCCAAAGGCCCATCTAGTCCAGCTTTCTGGATCTCACAGTGGCCCCACCAGATGCGTCTGGGAGCGCAAGAGACTAGATCTCTGTCTCCTGATACCACTCCCCTCCATCTGGTCCTTGAAGTACCCCGGTTTTAAGCCTGGAGACGACACATCTCATTTATGGTTTGTCACCTGTAATGGATTGTTCCTCCAGGAATCTGTCCAATTCCCTTTGGAAGGCATCCAGGCCGGATGCCATCACCACCTTCTGTGGCAGGGAGTTCCACAGACTAACAACATGCTGGGTGAAAAAAATATTTTTTTTTGTCTGTTTTTACTCTCCCAGCCCTCAATTTGAATGTATGTCCCCTAGTTCTGGTATTTTGTGAGAGCCAAATTCGCCAGCCAAAACCGTGTCCCAATGTTGACAGATCACAACACTCATCATCATCTCCCGATGCTGGCTATTCTATCCAGGGCTGATGATCAGAGGTAGAGGTTAGGGAAGTATGTAGGACCACAGGCTTCACATCCGTGCTGTAAAAAGAGAGACCAGGGCTTGAATATGGGGGTAGGAGGGGGCTGAGAAGTTTGTCTCTGTGATGCATCTTGTAAGCGATGATCGTTCTCTGGTGTGGCAATCCATCCAAACCAAAGCATTTCATTAGGGAAAATGTTCTCTTAAGATTCTGCGGGAAAGATGATGCCCGAAACGACAGAGCAGAGGAGTGAAATTTACAGTTGTGGAGCATCTAATGCTTAACAAGATAAATCACACCCGGAAGAATTCATTTACATCCTATTAAAGTTGACATGTTAATATCAAAGCATTAAGATATGTAAATAGCATAAGCATGCACCAAATCCTAATTACTGCTTTACATTATCAACTCATTTATTCTTTATGATGTTTTATGAATAGCGAGCTGTGTCAGCAAACAATTATGAGAACCACCTACAACTTAAAATAACACACACACACACCTCCTCCTCCTTTGCTAGCTCCTTTTCCCTCTCCAGAAAAAAAGGAGTTTTCATTTCCCCAAAGGGGAAATACAGTAGCAAAAACTTTGCTCATTATTTGGGACCTAACCCAAACATTTGGTTCTTTTGTGTTCCCAAGGTAGTCGTGTGATAGCCTACTTTCAGAAGCAAGAGAATGATAATCGAGCTGCCAACAAAGTCCAACACTCATTAGGGGAGCTTGGGCCAGTATCAGGTCTACCTTGCAGGAGCATTGGGAAAATGAAGTAGAGAGGAAGAGGGCCATGTATACACCCTTGGGTTTATGGTAGGAAATGTGGAATATAAATGTTATTAATTTTAAAAAGGCAACAGATATGGATGAAGAGAACCAACCAGGGGGGAGAGGCTCTTGTTACCTTGACAAGACTTGACCGTGGCTTGAGAGACAGAAGGCAGGTTGGGGGGGGGAGCAATTTCAGAAAAGTGAAATGTCTCCTTTGCGTTGGCTTTCCCATCTTCCTTCAGTGTCATCCTAGTGACCTTGGTAGGTTTCTTTCAGCGATAGGAAATCATGGGCCAAACCATCATCCCGTGAGTTCCTTGGCCAATAGCACAAATATACAAATCCCCAAGACCAAATGTGGTGTCTTTCCTTCCATTCAGGACCCAGGAAGTGCCTTAAAAATGCTACCATCCTGGCTGAATCCACTCCAATAAAACCCAACGAGCTGGAAGGCACGCTGACGTAATGTTGGGCCCATGCCTTCATGAGATCATGTCCTTCACCAGATGGTCCTGGAGATGCTGGTTTCAACCAGCACACACTCAAAACAATCCTCCTCTGATGATCTTTGCTCTGCCTGGGGAGTAAACCAGAGAGGACAATGCTCCAACCTGCTGCTCACGTCATCTGCTGCTCCTGGGGCTTTTAATTTCCTTCTCTGCGGCTTGTTCGAACGTAGAGCTCAGTGGTCAAACGGGCTGTGCCCTTGGTTAGAGAAACAGCTTACACACAGACAGAAAGACAGTGGGAGAGCGATAGAGAGAATCCATGCACCTAATCAGTTTGCTATTTCTTCACAATATATACAGGCCTCTTTGTATCGGCGAACCACCACCAAGAATAAAAGAGGATGCCTTGTTGGATAGTACGGTCTGATCCATAGGTATTACCCAACCTATTCGCTGTCATAAGCAGCAACTGATGAATGCACATTTTTCAAGCACAGCTGGTGACATCAATCAATTTGCTTTGCTTTGTTTTTCTGCATGTTTTCCTATAACAGCCTTCCTTCTGTTGTTTTGCAATGATAAGAACTGGTCGGATGTTGCGTGTCCCTTCCTAGTTGCAAATGAAAAGAACTTGAGTTCGTAAAAATAAATATATAAATAAATAAAGAGAAAGAAAAGAAAAGAAAATTAATCAATTTGGTTTGTCCAGAGAGGCCCAGATGTCTAAGAAACATATACTGTAGAGAGGGGAGAAGTGGTTGACACAGAGAAAAACGACACCAGGCAGGGCCTGATGGCCACTCTGGAAAAGGCTTCCCCCAAAGTTGGAGGTCCTCTTGTCATCTAGAGTACTTCCTGGGATCTTCTCAAATCCAGTGCTTTCCTGGTATGTCAACAGCAAGGACAGTTTAAAGCAGAGACAGGGGTCCTTACTTGTCATCCTTGCAGGTGCTGAAAAACTGGAACAACAGCAGCTGCGACAGCAGCAACAGTGACAAATAGTGACAACCACCACCACTCCAAGAGGGCTGGCTCTTTTCTGGCACTAGGGACATAATAATTTCCGTGAAAACGTTAAGCATGTGACATGCATACTTGGCACAATTTGAGCACACTTGGCAAAACCAGCTACTTTGTTGGATAGAGAGGGGCACGAAATGAGCATTTTTTTGTTTTTGTTTTCGTTTT
This sequence comes from Phrynocephalus guinanensis, assembly GCA_037367245.1. Taxonomy (NCBI): domain Eukaryota; kingdom Metazoa; phylum Chordata; class Lepidosauria; order Squamata; family Agamidae; genus Phrynocephalus; species Phrynocephalus guinanensis. The sequence continues at coordinate 3,195,016 of CM074746.1, read as the reverse complement.
TTTCGTTTCGTTACGTAACGAAATGAAAAACGAATTTTGTCTCCAAAATGAAACAAAATGAACCAAAACAACAGAAATTTTGTCGTGCGTTTCGTTTTCGTTGCGGCAAATACATTGAACTGTAATGAATGCTAACGAAACAGCAATTTTTTGTTTTTGTTTTTGTTTTTTTGTTTCGTTACATAACAAAACAAAAATAATTTTTTTTGCAAAAAATTCACGAAAAATGAAAACGAACCGAAACGGACCCCCTAAACGACAAACGACAAACGAAACACCATTTTTTTGAGTCGTGCCCATCTCTATTGTTGGATCTTCTTTTTCTTAGCTTTTGTCCCACTTGATGGTGGGGTCCGCTATTCTTGTTTTGTCCTTCCATTTCCCACAGTCGTAGGCTGATCTGGGTTAACCTGGGACTGCTTAATGTCGTCGTCAATAGTGTTTATCCAGAGGACGACAAGTTGTTTTGGTCGTCCCCTCGGTCGGTATCCGCTGACCTCCAGAGTTTTGGCCAGAGTTTCCTCATTGGAACACAAGACATGTCCATACCAATGTAGTTGGGCTTCACACATCTTGTCAGCGATTGGTGCAATGCTGTATTATGATCGCATTTTGCTGCTTTGTGCAATTGCTTGTCAAAAATCAGAAGCTTTGGGTGGATTCCCCCCATCTTTCTCAAAATAACCAGCCATCTCATCATTACTTGCTCTCCGTGCCACTAAAATTGCTACATTCTCATTTACTGAGAACAAACACCAAAATAAGGACCAAGGGTTGGCTGACAGGACCAGCTGAGTCCATTGCCGCGAAACTGGAAAATTAACTAAAGGTTACACTTGTACCCTGTGTGTGTGTGTGTGTGTGTGTGTGTGTGTGTGTGTGTGTGTGTGAGAGAGAGAGAGAGAGAGAGAGAGAGAGAGAGAGAGAGAGAGAGAGAGAGAGAGGCTAAACCAGCAAGATGAATTACCCTCCCTGCCTGAATTGTGAAATGCCTGGTGGCTGCAACACAACTTGAAGTAATTCTTTGCTCCACAACCGTCAATATAATACTGTTCTGTCTTCTTTATTTGGGCCAAGAGGAAGGAATTGCAGGTGGAAAATAAGTAGCGGTTTCCTGCCAAGTTCTGTATCTGATTTCTCCCTTGATTTGCCCCCTCGGTTTGACCTTCACTTCTGCCATGCCCTTCCATCCCAGGGTTGTCTTGGCTCCGTCTCCTGGCTCCGATCCACAGCTCTGATCTCTTGGCACAACTCTGGGCTCCTGGTTTTGACACCTCCTGGCTTCTCTCAGATGGCTGCTTAAAGCTAATCCCAGACACGAGTCCAGATCTAGGTCTGTTAACCACCAAGATCTTGGCCTGGAACCTCCAACAGCAGTTGAGTCACTGATGTAGATATTATTGCACCCAAAGCTACACTCCTTAAAGGCAGGAGCAAGGAGTAATTTTGATGATGCTGTTTTTGTTGTCATCATTGTTGTCATCGCCGTCGTCATTGTTGTCCTTGTTGTTGGCTTCTTTTCCCTTTTCTGCAGGTCTTCCTTTTTTAAAACTGGAAAAGTCCCATCTGCGTGTGCTAAAGCAATTGCAACTGCTCTAGGGCATAGCTAAATTTCTCTTTGTGTTGAGTGCACAGTCAAGAACGGGCAGTGGGTGTATGCCTTCTCCTGCCCAGTTCACCACCATCTGCTTCATTTTGGATCTGGTCCAGGACTGAAGTTCCAAGCTAGGATGGGTGATCCCATGACGAATGCCCTCATGGAACCCAGAAAGGACTCAGATAGGCTGGCCAGATTTCCTTTCCTCTTTTGGAACTCAGTCAACCAACTCCTGGGCAGAGAGATGTTCCTTCTTGCAGTTCCCTTTGCCACAAAACAGCACCCTAATTGTTTTATAGCTGTCGTGGGGTCTGTAATGTCCATCGGCGCTGACTCAACAGGCCCGTTCCACCTAGCAGCGTTGTTTGCGACGTATTTATGGAAGCAGATCACTTATGATGGTGAAAGAGCCTTATAAATCAAGGCAGAGGCACCATTAGGGAAATGTGAACAAGCACTGGGAAGGCTGTTGTTGCTGAGGCCACCATGCTGGGGAACCTTTCATTGCACGAATAATGGCCTAATTAGGATGGTGGTGGGCCATTTCCAGGTGACCATCCAGAGAAGGAGAAAAAGATGGCATTCCAGTGCATTCCAGTAGAAAAGTAGCAGCAAGTGAGTTTTTCCAAAGATATTGCTTCACAGTCGCACAAAAGGATGAAGTCATTACTCACTTTCCAGGAACACAAATTTTATTTGATATATCTATTAATAAAGCCAATATGGTGCAAGCGTTCTAGAATTAGAACGGACTTCTGCTGTCCTGAACATCGCATCCTCGGGAGTCAGCCTTACGTAGCTATCCCATTCATTTCAATGTTCACTTTGATTCTCTTCGCCAATTAACTAATTTGCTTTTTGTCATTTCACAGCTGTTACAGCCCTTCTAAATCTCAATCAATTAAGTCCCCCTTTTGAAAGTTCTCGCTTCTTCCGATGTGGCTAAAGAGAGATGAATTTGATAGCCCGATTGTTGAGGCTGAGGCAGACAAATACGTCACTCTGCGGAACGAGACTCGCTGTCTTCAGAGCGGTTTCAATTAAGCCTTGCCACCACCTTAATAATCTGCTTCTTTTGTACAGAGAAGGGAGCAGAGATGGTGGGACGTCCTTTAAAATCAAACTCCTTAATAGGTTCTCCCCCACCATCCTGACCACGCTTCCCTCGTGTTGCGATGCCCCTCTAATTCCTGTGGTGGTGGTTCCTCCACCACCATAGAGAAGCGTGGAAATGTATAGAAGAAGAGGATGAATTTCCTCTAAGGATGGGCACAAAATGAAAAACAAAATGCTGTTTTGTACAAGAGCCTTGTGGTGCAGTGGTTAAATGCCTGTACTGCAGGCAAAACTGTGCTCACGACCTGGGGTTCAATCCCAGGTAGCAGGCTCAAGGTTCACTCAGCCTTCCATCCTTCCGAGGTCGGTAAAATGAGTACCCAGCTTGCTGGAGAGGGGAGGCAATGTGTAGCCTGCATATTTAATTAAAACTGTAAACCGCCCAGAGACTACTTGAAGTGGTACGGGGCGGTATATAAGCAGACCACTTTGCTTTGCTTTGTTAAAACGAAATGAAATGAAACAAGGAAGCAGAATTTCATTACAGACAAAACAAAATGGTCGTTTTTCCCCCATTGAAATGAACTTTTTTGTTCCGTCTGTACCCAACCATTTTCAGAGGGCTTCTCCTGAGATGGAGCTTTTCAGGAGCAGTTTGGTTCCATTTTCTGTGATAATGGTGGGCCAATTACAGGGTGGGAGCTACTCAGTAGAAGGAACGGTGCTCCCACATGGTGTCTCCAGGTGGAAAGCATGGGGTGTCAAGGTGCAAAATCAGGAAACCTACACAAACCTCTATAGACATATACAGACATATAGATATAACAGATATATATATGCATGTTAAGTATATCTTTTCACCTGAACTTTTTGTTGGATGGGTTGGGGGGCAGGTATCATAGAACAAAAGATAATGAAGCTGAACTATTTCCTTGTTGCCTGACCCCAATGCAGAAAATGTAGGGTATTTTCATGAAACAAGTCGGGGGCAGGGGGAGAAGGAGGGAGAATTGCAGTGGCTGATGACATCATTGGCCTTACACAGAGTAACTGAACAGAACAGGATTGCAGCCACTGCACTGGGAGAAAGGTCTGTGCATGTAGAAGGAGGCATAAAAATAAACATTTTATCCTATATGGATACCTTATTTTCTAAATAAGGTCATGGGGTTTTATAGCACCGTTGTGGAACTGTTATATTTTGTTATTTCAAAGCAATGCTTGATGTTTATATTTGTGAAATACCAAAAGGGCAGAGTTTGCTCTGTGAACTAACGGCCCACGAAACATTATTTTAATGTGAAGCAAGCGGATTGGATTTCAACATTTGATATAAGATAAAAGCAAATCACATCCCCGTGGGTTTTTTTTAAGTGGGTGTATTTTAGTTGGCACTGAAACTGGATTTAGTCCACAAGATGGACTGCCCTGACTAGCAGAGACAAGTTATCTTTCAGGAGTTAGCTTTCAGGAGTTCTCCGTGGTGCTGAACGTACAGTGCCAATCTGGTGACAATCATGGTGAAGTTTGTTTATTTATTTATTTATTTATTTATTTATTTATTTATTTATTTATTTATATACCACACCAATTTCCCAGAGGGAACTCTGAGCGGTTCACATAAAAACACACAAAAAACCCCACAAGATAATAATAGTAATTGAGTAATTGGCAAGAGGCATAGGAAAGCTAATGAGAGGTTCAAAAAACAAAACAATGATACAGACCCTAGCGATTGCCGAAGGCATCCCTAAACAGCCAGGTTTTAACAGCTTTTTTAAAGGATGCCAAAGAAGGAGCCAGGCGTCAACTTAAGCTGAGGGAAGATTTACCCTCGAAACCAACGTTTCTAGCCCGTACTGGCCCTAAGGGGATAAAATAATTTTTGGAATAGATTTAAGGGAGATTTTGAAATGCTTTCAAGCCCCCAAACAGACTGGGCTTTTAGGACCATCGCTGCTGGGAGAGAAACCCAACCTCAGCCAACCCTTGGCCACCTTTTACCTATTATAGTGGTTGCTAATATTTAGCTTCCTTGTTTGGGCTGCCATCTGTCGTGGTTAGTAGCCAAGCCTCCTCCTGATCCCTCTATAAATTAAGCTCCTTAACAGGGGGCCGGATGACAGTGAGAGGCAGGGAAAAGCATGATTTCCCATGAAAATTATCAGGAAAGCAGAGGGATGTATTTGTGCATACTGTCTGAACACTACCTAGTATCTCGGTGCGGAGCCATAGTCAGATCAATTACTTGCCCAATGCCTTTATGAACAGGATTGGACGGCGGGCAATGAGTTCCTGATAGAAGGCCGCAAGAGATCTGGAGAAGTGGAAGTAATAAGGCCTTGCAGGATCAACCCCCTCCCACCGTCAAGGCGCTTGGTACTTACAGATCCTGGCTCGGTGCAAGTACTTTAATAACAGTTGCACTCCAACCCGAGGGTCTGTATTTATTAGCTCTTGAATACAACACAGCTTTGCCAGTCTATAGCCCAGTGTGCCAGGTAGCAGTGTGTGCCTGCGTGTGTCTTTTTCAAAGTGCAGGCAAAAAAGTCGGAAATCCAACCCTCGTAGAGAAAAGTCTCGTAGAGAAGAAGGAACTTTTTGATGTGGTTGTAGCCTCTCTGCCTTGTCTCCAAAGGACACACACACACACACACACACACACACACACACACACACACACACACACACACACACACACACACACACAAAATAAGTCCTCTCTGTGCAAAATGAGGATATGTCTTTCACAAACCATTGTAGCCAACACAGCTGACAGCTATTGGAGCTGTCCACAAACCACCCAAGGCTGTGCAAATTCAAAACTCCTCCCAGCTGTGGGATGCTGGAAATGGTTTAGATCATAGGATGAGCTTCATCTTGGCTCGGTGTGATGGTGGCACGGTGGTTGTGTCCCTAGGCCAAATGAGATTTAGATTGGGTACCACTCTTCTCCTCCCTCACCCAGCCCTCTTTGCCTCTTGTTTGCCTCTTTGGCTGGATTCTGCTTGCCAGCCCAGCATGGCGCCAAGCAGAACCTTCTGCTGCCAGGTCTCTGAGATCCAGCCCATGGCTGGAGGGATTTGCCAGGACAAAGGCAGAAGTATTGCTATGGGAGATTTCTGCCCATTCCAAGCCCACTGCATCAGGAGATCCTTGAGCCAGATTGGACAGGAAAGGGGCATTTATTGATTGCGTGTTTTTGACTGCCACCCTTCCTTTGAGCAGCATTCATGGGTAACACATCCAAAGACCATTTAGCTACTAGGCCTGGGACCAAAATTGGTTTGCTTTGCATATCAATACAAGGCAGCCTAATTCAAAAGTCCAGAGTTCATGTGCAAACCATCCTTGAATTTTATGATCTCATTCCCTGGCTCTGCCATCTGTACCGAAAGGCATGCATCAGATAAAATTGTGTTCCAGAAATCCTCATATTATGGGACATGTGTACAAATAGGGATAGTTGATGGGGAAGGAAGGAAAGGATTTTGGAGAGATTAGAGGAAGGAAGGAAGGAAGGAAGGAAGGAAGGAAGGAAGGAAGGAAGGAAGGAAGGAAGGAAGGAAGGAACTCATGATGGATAGATTAGAGGAAGGAAGAGTGAGAAGGAGGGAAAGACTGAGGGAGGGAGGGAGGGAGGGAGGGAGGAAAGAAGGAACATGATGGATAGATTAGAGGAAGGAAGGAAGGAAGGAAGGAAGGAAGGAAGGAAGGAAGGAAGGAAGGAAGGAAGGAAGGAAGGAAAAGAAAAGGAACATTACATGAAGTATATACAGAAATATGTGCAGAGTTTTCATATATAGACATTTTAAAACACACACACACAAACTGACACAGAAACAAGAGAGCTTGAACAAACATATGAGACCTGTAGTAAGCAAAATGAAAACATATTTAACAACAGAGATTTCAAATGCCATTCCTCCCAGATGTTGTTTGACTACAACTCCCATCGGTCTTAGCCAGCAGAGGCAACAACGAGCACCTCTGAGTATCCGCTCCAGAAATCAAGAAGAATTCTCTTAATAGGTGTGGCTACAGATATCCAAGCAATTTCTCCAGGTCACTGTAACACCATCAACCTACATCCCTCCTTTTGTGCACCGAGTCTGAACAGCCATGCCTCCCAGCATGAACAAATAACTTTGCCATGATACGCAAGCGTGATTCCCATGCCACTTTATGTGAGATATAAGAAACCCCACGTAATGAGATCAGAGAGACAGAGATGTTACTTGCTTCAGCCAGATTAGATATTCGGTGCAATGAAAAGCATAAATCGTTCCCTTATGTACCTACTTGCAAGTTGCATTCGATGGGAATATATTTGTAGCACAACCCTGTGCATGCCTACGCAAAAATCCAATTTAATTAAACAAGTTATCCTTCTGAAAACTGAATATAGGGTGGCAATGCTGATTCTAAGAGGAAGATTTTGCCTGACTATAAAGAGAAATATACAAAAGGTAAGAATTGTGTAGCAATGGGGTGGACTGCCTTCAACAGTGGTGCTTCCAGCTTTGCTGAGGTCTTTAAACAGGAAGTGGCTCTTTATGTATCAGGGAAGCTGCTGCCTCAAATTTGTTGCATCCCCCAGCAGGTTAGTCCTGCCTGTGCAGGCTGGCGCATTTGCTCCGGGTTTCCATCCAAACTGTCCAGAAACTACAGAAAGCGATAGATGCTGCCTTTGTGATGGAACTTTTAAAGTCTGGATTAAAACCTGAAGCTCATTCATCACCCCAGCAATACTGTAGTCCGTAGCCTCAATTGGATATAGGCTCCAAGACTCCAATAATTCCAAACTTATATGATTCTACAATTCCAGAGTATCTTTAAAAAGAACAATAAGCCAACAACAAAAGGCAAATGTCAACTAACTCCATGCCTCTCCAGTTAATTCAAGAGCAGCTACCAACAAGCCATGACACTCCTGCTGTTTGCAACATCTGTGAGACAATTCCTGGTCATATAGGAATAGGTGATGAAATTGCAAATATATTCTTGGGATAAGTTGGATTGCACCAAAGGAGCAATCAGCAGCGATCGGACCTTAGTTTCTTCTCTTAAATATAGGGCAGGGCGGTTCAACTTTGAACAGGCCAAGGTTTACTTTTTCCAGCCCAAATTTTATCCACTCCGAGCACATGCTCATAAGTATAAAAAAAATTGTACGTAGAGCAGCGTTTTCCCATAGGAATGCATTGAAAATCAATTAATCCGTTCTCGAAGGAGCAGATTTCAATGCGCCACGGCCCTTGAACTGCCCCGCTCAGCTGAGACAGTGGGCTGGCAGACCCAAAACTTTGCTGGGGCATAATTTATCCCCTCACTTTTTAAATTGATGAAAGCTACTTTTGAACCCTTCGCAGGCTACCGGTAGGCCATGGTCTACCAGTTGTGCAGGCCTGATATAGGCTATCCCAGATCACCTACGGTTTTCCTTTCCTTTCTGACCCCTCTTTTGAACCCCAGCGCAAAACGTGTTTGTTTCTACACCGAACGCTTTGATACCCATGCTTCAACACGGTTGGATGCTCCCCATTCTGTAATACCTGTTCAAAAGAAACAAAAGCTTGATTTGATATTTATCTGTGTAAAAAAAATATAGGGTGGGGTAGGGGAGAGAGAAAGAAAAACATTATCACAAACAAAACGTTCAGAAGGTTTGATCCTTCAAAGACTCAGGTGGTCTTTTCATCTATCGCTTTCAGGTCAGTACCTAGAATTCCTGGTGGACTAAAATAAAACGCTCACCCATTTCCTTTTTCCTCAACATAATTCTGCACAATCAGAAATGAGAGACAGAAAGAACAGAAAAAGGAAGGGAGCATAAAATTCTCTTGTCATGTTGGGTTTTCAGGTTGGGGGACACCCACTCTCACTCGTGGGTCCAACATGTTGATAGCGGAGTGATTTAAGTGCCTGGCTTCAGATCTAGAGGTTGGGACTAGAGATGGGCACGAAACGAACAATTTTTCGTTTCCGTTTTCGGTTTTTCGTTTCGTTACGTAACGAAACGACAAACGAATTTTATCTCCAAAATGAAAGAAAACGAACAGAAACAGCGGAATTTTGTCGTGCGTTTCGTTTCCGTTACTGCAATAGGAGTGAATTGCTTAAAATCCTATAGAAAATCACAAAAAAATGAAATAAATGGTAATGAAATGGTAACGAAATGAATGAAAATGAAAATGAATTTTTTCAAAAAAATTCGCAAAAAACGGAAACGAACCGAAACGGACCCTCCAAACGACAAACGAAATGCCATTTTTCTGATTCGTGCCCATCTCTAGTTGGGACTTCAATTTCCCACTGGGCCTCCTTGAGAGGTCCTGGACTCAATGATCTATAGGGAACGTCCCAGCATCTGCCGTTCTAAGTCAAAGATTATGCACAAAACAGCCTGGCATTTCAGAATTGCAGTCTGAATTTACTAACCACACCCACGAACGTTTGTGTAGCAAGCCATGCTGCTGAAATAAAACCTCTTTCATTTTCATATTGTGGAGGAACCGATCAATAGCCTGAAAGGAATTCACTTCGGGTTGGTTCAATAAGAGAAATTGTTTTGTGGACGTTCAGATATGATCTGCAGCTTTGTAACTTGGGGGGGGGGGAGACCAGCGCCCGAGCTCCAGTTTTAATCTCATAAGAAGAGAAGGGCCTGGGATGTAACGGCTTTTTGCAAATCAATATTTAACGTTTTGGAGAAAAGTGAACTTTAACAGATAGATAGATAGATAGATAGATAGATAGATAGATAGATAGATAGATAGATAGATAGATAGATAGATAGATAGAGCCACCCTTTGATGTAGTATTATATCCTCTCAAAAATATTTAATCTGTGGAAAGGAAAGAAAGATCAGGATGATGCCTGCTGCCCATTGCTCCAAAGTTCAACGTGTTTGTGGTCTCATTTGCACAAAAATCCTATACAATATAGGATTGTCTATACAATACTTGTCCCATTGAAGCTAGTGCTAGTGGATCCTCCAACCATTTTGTAGTGGATGTTGGGTTCTGTGTGTGTTGCATCATTAAAGTCATCACACACACACACACACACACACACACACACACACACACACACACACTATCCCTTGGTTAAGTCCCAAAGGAAGAGGGATGTCATTGATTTCACTTGCATGACAATTGTTCTCACTGACACGAAATGTCCCTTTTCAGTACTGGAAGACATCTTAACCTCCTGCCGGGTGGAGGCACTAGATCTGCATGGTGTTGAGTCATAACAAGTCATGCACTTGGTTGGGGAAATGACCAAAATGGGAGAATGGATCCAGGGATGCATTCATGTAGGCGCCTTTTGCACCACAGTATATACCCCTCCAGGGTGAAAGGAGGATGAACACCTGCTTCTGTTCTTTCAGATAATCCAGCATGTTTTTTTTTTAAAAAAAAAATCTAAGAAATGATGTGCACGATGCTAGCAACTGAATGCAACCTGCTGGGAGCGGACATTTGATTATCCTTGCATGCTTAGATATTACCTTCCCTAACTCTGTGGCTGCTGACAAAAACCCTCCCCCGTACTCCATCCTTTCTGGATTTATAACTACTGTGAGCAAAACCTAAGTCTCATCTGACATGGCACCGCTCAGGTGTAATGTGTATTTTAATTCTAGCTAATCTTCTGTACTTCCGCCCGAAGTGGAGGCAGTGCAATAAATCAAAATACGGCAAAGGCAGACGGTAACAACAGAGACTTGTCACCGTGATCAGCTTTATTAACAGTGACTTGCATTATGAGATCTCTCGCTCCTCTGGTGCCATGGCTGAGTTTCCTGCAAGTACAGTCCAGGTTCGCTTGGAATTCGTCATGCCCAGGGATGCGTAAGGCTGTAATTAGCAAACGAAGCTCTGGAAATCCTTTGATTTAAAATAATAATCTATTTCAGCGCGGCCTGTGTTCAGGTTGTAATATCTGTTGCAGGCATTTAAACAGTTAATGGCAGAGATGACAATTAGAGACTATTAGCCAGGCTGCACGGAGTAGTGGGTGGAGGATCAGACCAAGATGCTCCACCCATGGAAGATCCCCATTCAAAATTCTACTGAGCCCTGAAAAGTCCCCAAATGACCCCGGTCCCATCAGTATCCTTCAGCTTGACTTATTTCACCGGATTGTTGTGAGAATCAACTAGGGAATTCAAGGATCAGATGGGGCCTTGGGGGAAAGCTGTGTGGGTTGAACGGATGTAAATTTCCATCACCACCTCCTCAACAAACAATGGCCAGAATCTTATTTGCTGTTCATGTGGATGTTATTAGCTGGCAAGCTGTCGCATACTAGTTCACAGAGCTAGCACATGACCAGGGATTCAAGCAGCGACTAACTAATGGCAAATCATAGTATAAGTTTACTCCTTAGCAGCTTTGATGACATATCTAGCCAACTGGATGATGACCATTAGGGGGGCAGTATATACCTTCGTGAATAGTCAGGGGATTAATTTGGCTATAATTTGGAGTGGAGAAAAGATGAGTGGTTGGGAGAGTGAGAACAGACAAAAGAAAATATTTTTTTTACCCAGCGTGTTGTTAGTCTGTGGAACTCCCTGCCACAGGAAGTGGTGATGGCACCTGGCCTGGATGCCTACAAAAGGGGATGGGACAGATTCCTGGAGGAAAAGTCCATCCCAGATGACAAACCATGATGGAGATATGTCATCTCCAGGCTTAAAACCAGGGTACTTCAAGGGCCAGATGCAGGGGAGTGGTAACAGGAGACAGAGATCTAGTCTTGTGTGCTCACAGACACATTTGGTGGGGCCACTGTGAGATACAGGAAGCTGGACTCGATGGGCCTTTGGCCTGATCCAGCAGGGCTCTTCTTATGTTCTTATGATGTTCTTATGAGTGTGTCCACCTAGCTCTGAAGCAACCACATGCAACCCAATATTAACCTGTTGGCTGGCTCTTGAACAGTGGATGGATTATTATTTTCCCCTGCTGAAGAAAACAGCAGCCCCGTTATTGAAGGTTGGAGGTTTATGAAGATTTAAAAAGACGTGGGATAAGACATATTAGTTTTCTACAGCTCCATAGCTATGGATCCTAAAACATATCCCAGTTGCTGGAAAGAATAATTCACAGTGCATATTTTTTCTGCAGTATCATGCTTGAGATTATTTATCCTTTTTCTCTGAGAAAGCTGCAAATAAAGCCTCACCTTCGCAGAGTTCCTGCACAACTTATTTTCTGCGTTCTTTACTCTGTGTAAACATTTTTTCCAAGTGGGTGTGCCGAACGAAATGACCTCAAGCAAATGGTAAGACAACTTAAGAGCCTTGAGTACAGAAGGAAAGCCATAAAGACATGATGTAATGGAAGAGAGAATGCCAAGTTAGTACAGTCAGTTTTAGGGGACACAAGAGCACAAAGAAGAGAAAGCACTTTGTTACCAGAGAAGTAAATCTGTTGGGTTTCGTTCTTGCAGATAAAAATGAAACTTTTCAAAAGTTTTTCCCCCACACATTAAAACAAAAGTGTTTTGTGCTTATGGCAATTTTGCACAATTCTGTCCAACCAAAGAAAAAAATGAGTGAAGCCCTTGGGCAAATGATGGCAGGAGATGACCCATGGGCAGCTTAGTCAGGATCAGGTGTATAGATCTGCTAGGGCAAGGACAGAAAGATTCAAAAACAGTTTTTAACCCAACAGTAGTAACCATGCTAAATTCTGTTAAAAATTGAAGTTGATAGGTAATATCAGTGTTGAATGTGCAACATGTATATTGTATAGGGGATTGTGTATGGTTGTAGTTGTTTTTTAAATTGTAGTTTTTATGTATTGGGTATGATTACTGTCAGGTAAGAGAGTGTAGGGCTGTGTGTGTGTATGTTCTGTTTTTATGTCAGTTTTAGATGAGTACAAGTGATGTTCTGCATGTGAATGTAGGAGTATGTGTATGGATGTTTGTTCTTAAATGGTAGATTTAATGTCTTGGATTTTTATACTAGGGGTGTGTGAATGAGCTGACTGGATGGCACTTTTTAATCTCGTATTTTTATACAATGACAATAAGTTCCATTCTATTTCTATTTCTATTCTAAAATAATTGCTGAAATGACTAAGTGGCCATGAAAATGAAGGAGGCTTCCTTATCCAAGGAATCTTGAGGTCTTCCTTTCCTGGTCGGTGGGAGATAAGACACACACCCCAAGCCAGGATGGGAAGACTGCCTAAAATGTTGTGGGAGTTTTGAGGGCAATTAAAGATGTCCTCTTCTCTTCTCCTTGTTTGAAGACTATCAACTCAGTGCACAGGGCAGCTAACTTTGAAGAGCTCATTCTGTGCTCCCTGGCAGTTTTCCCCTCATGAAGGCATCTCTCTCTCTCTCTCTCTCTCTCTCTCTCTCTCTCTCTCTCTGTTTCTCTACATCAGTTAAAATGTTCCTAATTCCTTGTCAGCTCTTTGGAGAACAAGGTGGAGGTGTCTCTCCCCCCCACACACACACACACCCTCACCCCAGTATGAGCAGCTTATGAAGTCTCATTAAAGCACCGTCTGTCTTGGGTGCTCTGTTCTCTTTGGCTGGTGTTCTAATGATCCCCTCCGCCGCAAAAGTGCAGAGGGATGTTCTTCTAATGAATGCCAGGCAGCCGTTTGGTACTCACCGGTGGGATTAATGAGGTGAAGGTACTCGCGAAGTCTTTGGGAGTGGCGGCGGCTTGGCGTTGACCTTTGGGTTTGAAAGATCCCATAGAATGGGAAACATAATAGGGGGATGGAAGTGTATCGGAGTACATCTATGGATGTGTGTGCACACAGAGAGGGTTTTAACGAGAGGGATGTGTCTTCAGCCATTGGCCTACCCTCTGTGACATCACAGATGGACAAAGTTGCCTGACTGAGATCAAGATTTCCCATCTGGAATGGCCAACCAGGCAGAGCTTCACTAGACATTCTAAACCAGGTCCAAACAGGTGGATGTCTTGTTGACCTACCCTACTGTCCTTTAGTCCCATCACCAGTGGGGATACAAATTGTAATTAGTCACATTAATTAATTTAATCAACAGCAAGGATTTAAAGATTCTTACAAATGCAGGGACAGGTGGTCCCTTTGTTGGACCACCTGTGCCTGCATGTGTATTGTTTTGTAGGTCGTGCAGAATTTTTCTTCTGTTCTTGATTTTGGTCTCCTATTGGCTGGAAGAGAGAGAGAGAGAGAGAGAGAGAGAGAGAGAGAGAGAGAGAGAGAACTCTCAAAGAAGGCACAGGACTGTAAGGTTTTCATAAATAATTTCTTAACTTTTTCAGCAGCTTCAACAAATTCAACAATGGCCATGTCTGCTTTGATTTAGGACTTTGGACAGAAAAGTTGGGTTCTTTTTAATTTAAACCCATTGACATTTGGGGGGGGTCTATTTGTAACTTTAAATTGCAAATTGATTTTTGTTGATGTTCAAAGGAGCTTGGATGACAGGAGGGTTGAGGGGCGATCAGGAGGCACAGAAATCAAAAGGATAACATGATATTAAGAAAGTTGGGAATCACTGACCTAACAGTAGAGGTGGTCAGTTTATCCTTCCTTCCTTCCTTCCTTCCTTCCTTCCTTCCTTCCTTCCTTCCTTCCTTCCTTCCTTCCTTCCTTCTTAAGTCCTAAAATCCTAAGCCAGGAAGGGAAGACACCGCAATGTGGGGTCCCCGGAACAGTGCAAAGGACAAAATGAGAGAGGCTCAATTAGTAGTGATCAAAATGACGAATGATCAAAGGAGGTGATGGCAGCATGCCGGAAGCTGTAACACAAGGCTTCTGACATGCACTGCTGTGAGCGAGGGTTTTTGTACAAAGTTGAGAGGAGGGAAGCTACCACTCTATATTTCCTTGACATCCAAAAAGAAGACGCACCGGGGCAATGTTGAGAACAAGATTACTCCTCCTCTATAGAGGTGAAATCCAGTATGGAATTCTTGACTGGGAATCACATGTCTGTGTTATTGTCCTCCGTAATAACAAGGTCGTTTTAAAGTTGGGGAAGCGTTGAATTGTCATTCCAAACGACCTGTGCCCTACCACCTGTGCGTTTCATTTCCGTTACTGCAATATGAGTGAATTGCTTAAAATCCTTTTAAAAAAATCACAAAAATTGAAATAAATGGTAACGAAATGGTAACAAACGAACAAAAACGAAAACAAAATTTTTTTGCAAAAATTTGCAAAAAACAGAAACAAAACGAAACAGACCCTCCAAACGACAAACGACAAACGAAATGCCATTTTTTTTATTCGTGCCCATCTCTACTAACAAGGTCATTTTAAAGTTGGGGAAGTGTTGAATTGTCCTTCCAAACGACCTGTGCCCTACCACCTGTCCTCTTTCACTCAACTTCATTGCATCCCACCATGAAGGAAAGGAGAGAGAAAGATCAGACAGATTTCATCTCCCCATATTTGGAGAACCCCACATGCTTCAAAGGTGTTTCATATCTGACAAGGACTGCGAGGGTGAGGACCGTCCGTCCATTATATGCAGCTCAGAACACCAACCCATCTGAATTGCTAGGGAGCAAAAACAGAACAGAGCTGTGCCTTACTGCTTTGAATGACTCATATTTTTGGTGTTGTTTTCATTGAACATGTTATTATATGGTATTTGACCCTTTCTAGTACAGTGGTACCTTGTATAAAAGAATTAATTCATTCCAAATGAAATTCTGTTAAGCAAATTTTCCTTTGTACAAATTTTCCCATAGGAATGCATTGAAAACGGATTATCAATCCCTAATCGCGACCGCTTTTCTGTTGTACGGATTCACCCCATAGGCGATTCTGTTAGGCAATTTCCCTCTATTTCTGGAAATTTTTTCCTTTAAGTGGATTTTCTGTTAAACAAACCACTTGTTATACGAGGGTCCACTGTAGTTGTATACTTACTGTGTTTCAGCTTTTAATATGGTCTCTTAATGATAATGAATGAATGAATGAATGAATGAATGAATGTTGGCTGCCTTGGCTCCTTTTAAAGGAGAAAGGCTGGATGATGATGATGATGATGAGGAGGAGGAGGAGGAGGGAGGAGGAAGTATTTTCCATGTATAAGACTATATTTTTGTCTAAAATTGTTAGACAAATTGAGGGTCTTATACTCAGAAGTAAGCTGAGGAGAAAACCATGCAGCTGTGAAACTGTAATTTTGGGTTGGAAAAGTGGGGGACATTTTATACATGGGGCACCTTATCGATGGAAAAATACGATAATATGTCCCTCGTGTGGGCTTTGCACCATTAAGAAGAGAAATGTGTAACTCTTCTGTGTGACCATAGGGCAGTGTTGGCGAACCGATGGCATGGGTGCCAAAGGTGGCGCTCGGAGCCCTTTCTGTGGGCACCTGACATCGCTCCTTTACAAGCACCTGTGTTCCGTTTAAATTGGTGTATTGGCACTTTGCGAAAAATTACTGGGTTCTGAATCGCAGTTTGGGCACTCGGTCTCTAAAAGGTTCGCCATTGGGGTTCCAATCCTTACTCTTGTCTGATCTTCTTTTTCCTTGCCTTTTGCTTGAGACTTTTGGGTCCGGCTTCATTTCCTCTTCCTCTTATCGACACACAAAGGGGAAACTAAACAACATCAAGGGAAACACGAATTTACCCAAATTAACCAGCCTTTCTTCTTATTAGAGAATTTCCTCAGAATGTGTGCCTTTGCCATTCCCCTTGCTATTTAAGCTCATGTTTCCCTTGCGGTGTGACCAATCCGGAAAACAGAGCATACCCCTTGCAAGACACATGGGGTGAGGGGAAAAGGCAGGTTGTGACACACAGACGTCTTTCAGCCCTTGAGGGTAGAAAGGGGAGATGGAGGAAAGACAAGCTTCCTTTCTGGATGAGGATGTAGGGCAGTGATGGTGAACCTTTTAGAGACCAAGTGCCCAAAATGTGATTCAAAACCCACTACTTTTTTGCAAAGTGCTGATACAGCAATTTAACTTGAATACAGGTGGTTGTGAAGGGACGATGCCAGGTGCCCACAGAAAGGGCTCTGAGTGCCACCTTTGGCACCCGTGCCATAGATTCACCAACACTAGTGTAGGGTCCGGAAGTTGAGTCATGACCACTGGACTTCTTTTTTGAGAGATCAAATTGCTGCTTCACTCAAGTATCTTGATATGCGGGAAGCCATCAACAGAGGTGGTGGGCTCCGGCATAGTCTATCTGCTACTTATCAGTCTGTGCTTTCCAAAGTACCCAGACAAATCAAAAAGCCTTCACCACCAAGGCCATAGCTAACGACACATTCTTGATGGGTTTCAGCACCTTAGGCCATTGTTCACCTTAAGGCTATGGATACTATTGTCTCCCTAACGAGCCTATTCAGGCCATTCTTCATCTTATGAGCCTAATTCAGACCAGGGTGACTAGAGGTCAAAGCTGACTATAAGATGGAGTACTTGCACTAGCTGTATTCAGACCGATGAAGCTGTTTGGATGAACAGCGAAATTTTTCTATCTCTCAAAAAAGAAGTCCAGTAGCCATGACTCAACTTCCAGATAAACTCACCTGGATGACAGAGAATCTTCACAGACTAGTGTAGGGTGATTTCCACCTGCAAAGAATTTCCCCCTTTTTCCATCTGGAACATCCCTCGGACCCATAGCATTTAAGAATACTTTGTCAAAAGCAAACACGACGAGTTTCGTTTCGAAGAACCACCATCCCTTTCAGTCCTGTGTGCTCTATGTTCCAACTGACCTCAACTGAAGTTCTTTAACAAGTGTTTTTAACCATTGTAATTGGTTTCTGTGGGCTCCTCTTCCATTTAGGGAACATGCGGTTCCTGGAAGTAATTGCAGAAAACAACTCCTAAACACTTCTTTTCTGTACACTTTTGCAATTTGATATATATTTTTTAAACAACAACAACAGCAACAAAGCAATTCCCCGACAGTAGCGAAACCTCAGAGAAAATGCATCTCCCTCTGCAGCTTTCTTTAAAATAAAAATAAAATAAAATTGGAAACTCAAGGAAGCTGTGTGTGTTTTCCAGAAACGGGAAGGGGTAGTGTGTGAGGGGTGGGGGTGGGGCGCGGACCTAGCTTTGAACTTCTGGATTTGTTTGCAAGTTGGAAGTGCAAGATGACCGCAATGGGAGGCGAGTTACACTGATCCTGAAGCTCAATAAAACATGACCTCGTGTCTTTTGAGTCCTCCGAGGGCACAGATTTGAGAGAGAAGGTAGAGGGGGAGGGAGGTTGTGTTCTTCCCTAGACAGCCAATGAACTTCCACTGAGTCCTCAAAACAAACAAGAGGAAAACCCTCAAAAGAAGAATGTGCAAATAAATAAGTCAACAATAACATCAGTAAAAGTATTGTTTCATTGAATGGAGGTAATCTTGAACCATGCGGAAAGCTATTGATAGAAGGACCAATATTGTTCGCACCCCTGAAAAAAAATAGCATTTTGAGCTTTGAAATATTGCATAGTTTAGTATCTCAGGTTACCCTAATCCATCCCTGTTTGGGATAAAGGGACCCCCCCACCCAGTAACGGCAGATGGGCTTTGTATGGCAGAGATCCCGGGTTCAACATTTGGCATCTGCCATGAAAAAGACCCCAGAGTGCGGCTGGTCAGATAACACCATCCTGGAGGGAGAATTTAAAGAGCATATACAGTATTTTTCCATCTATTAGATGTCCCACCCATGTATGACAACCCCCCCCCCACACACACACACACACTTTCCCAGCTCAAAATTAACGTTTCACTCCTGCACACTTCTTTCCTCGGGTATAAGACGACCCTCAATTTTTAGGCTAACAATTTAAGACAAAAATATAGTCTTATACATGGGGGAATTACGTAATAAGTGGAATCTGGCACATGCATTATGTACCTGGATGTAGGTGTGAAAAACCGCTTTGGAGTGGCTTTATGGTTACGCAACTGAATCAAAGGATTTCTTTAAAATGTATGACTCAGGACTGTAGACACATTATATAGAACGGCCTCTTTTAACTCTGGCTCTAAAGCCCCATCCTGAGCTGTTCACCATATAGAACAAATACATCCCTTTGCCTGATATTTTAGGATGTACTTATCTGAAATTTCTTAGTCTTCCTCTTATTTTATTTCCCTCTCTCTCTCTCTCTCTCTCTCTCTCTCTCTCTCTCTCTCTCTCTCTCACACACACACACACACACACACACACACACACACACACCCCCTTCTGTCTTCCCTCTGATTCTTCCATTTTCTACACAGGCAGTCAACAAGTTTTCAGAGGCTGCACAATAATTAACAGTGTGTCTCTGCGCTGGTCCATGAAGCATGGGTCCCTGGGGGAGAAGCAAGAAAATTACAGTAGGAAAATTAAAATAACTCTGCATCGTTGAGTTGGTGGGCGCTTTAGGGGGTTCCTGCTGTGACATTAGCTTCTCTTCAGCTTCCGGAGAGCCTTTTGGGCTGAGTCGCTACGAAGCGGGCAAGGGCAGGGACGGGGGGGGGAGAGATGAGCCACACGAGGGGAAAGCCTGGGGGGAGGGGGGAAGAGTGATAAAATAAAACAACATAGAATCACACGGTCGGATGCTTTATCAGAAGCAGTATTTTATTCCCTAAGTATACACCAGGCAACTCAGCCTTTAGAACACAGAGGGTTGGAGGTAACATCAACTCAACATTTAAGTTTTGGACTCTTTAAGTTCTTCACACTGGTGCAAAAACCAGATGAAGTGGTGCTTAATTCACACAAGCTTCTTTATTGTGTATTTTTTAAAAAAAAAACTAGACTATGGGTGACACCTTCATAGGCTGCTAGAAAAATTAAAAAAAAAACGTTGCTGAGCTTTCGAGAGCAAGCTCTCTTTTTCAAAGCATTTATAGAAGTCCAAACATGGCCAGGGATGTCATTTGCCAGGAGAGAGTTCTTAAAAGTTCACTTGGCAAGATGGACGCCAGGCTTCTTCTTGGAAGGCACAGGGCAGCCTGGTCCGATGGGGCTGGACTTTACAGGCCAGTCCAAACAAAGAGCGGCATGGTACGGGCACCTCCCTCTTGCTTACAACCATCGTCTGTCTATTGGCTCTTCAAAGCACAGAGCTCCTGGTTGGCCAGAGATGGTAAGGTTAATGCAATAACACATGCTCTCCACTAGAGGGTGGGGAAGAAAGTCTATAAAAGTCTATAAAAGTTGTCTATAAAGGTATCGCCTGTTTTTGTATTTGTGTTTTATTTCAACATCCTTGGTTTCTTTTCACACCGTTTTCAGAGTACCAGTAGTAAGACACTGCAGTTCAGCGACTGCGGTGCTGTTAATGTTGGTGATGGCAAAGATTACATGGAGGAGGAGGAGGAGGAGGAGGAGGAGGAGGAGGAGGAGGAGGAGGAGGAGGAGGAAGAGGAGGAGGAGGAGAACCATCACTTACTATTTCCTCTCTGGATTTTGAAAATGAAAAAAAAATCACCTTTTCCCTCTACTCTTGGTCTACACCAGTGGTTCTCAACCTGTGGGTCCCCAGATGTCCCTGGACTGCAACTCCCAGAAGCCTCCACCACTTGCCGTGCTGGAAGGGGTTTCTGGGAATTGCAGTCCAGGAACATCTGGGGACCCACAGGTTGAGAATCACTGGTCTACACTGACATTTCCATGCTCTGTCATTCTCTATGGACCTTTGTTTAGCATGATTTTCAGGGCCTCCCTGAAAGGGCATGAAATTTCACCCAGCTTGATGAGGCTGGTGTTTCCGTAAACACATCAAGGCCTTGCAGCCTTTTAAGAATCCAAGGTCCAACCTGGCCAGGTTCTTTTCAGAGGAGAGAGTTAAGGATATCCTGATCCAGCAAGGGGACACCAGGGACACGTCCGAGCATGGCCAACTTGCCAACTTCTTTTGTTCTCCAAACTCCCCCCCCCCAAAATGGAAACGTCTCCAACTGTAAGACTGAGCGATGCAAAGCAAATGTCTCCCCACAGCTGGCCTCTTTTTCTGACCCGAGGAAGAGACCACATCACCGGCACTGGCGTGAAATCTCCGGATGTCAGCGGGAAGAATGTGATCCTCAGAAAACTTATGAGAAAAGTGACCCCAAAGACTCCTCCTGAACTGCGGAAGAGCTTCAGCGCAACAGTGCAATAAAAACGAACCTCCGGCTGCTGCAGCTTTGAGAACAAACACACCTTGTGGCTATTATTTTCATCACTCTCTGCCTTCTTCCTCATCTTCCCATCTCCGGGATATGAGGAATGGGTTAATCAAAATCAATTAATGAACCTCTGTGTCTCTGAAGCTTTTCCCATGTGGGGCTTCTCTGACTCTGGGTTTATTGGAGATTGTCTTGCTTGCTTGCGCACTTGTAAGGGGAAACTTTTTATTCCTCTGCAGTTACCACAGGTGCCAGTTGCCACACGGGGGAT
This sequence comes from Phrynocephalus guinanensis, assembly GCA_037367245.1. Taxonomy (NCBI): domain Eukaryota; kingdom Metazoa; phylum Chordata; class Lepidosauria; order Squamata; family Agamidae; genus Phrynocephalus; species Phrynocephalus guinanensis. The sequence continues at coordinate 3,173,978 of CM074746.1, read as the reverse complement.
GGAGGGGGGATTCTGGGTGCTGTAGTCCAAAGAAAGAGGGCTTTCTCAAAACTCTTGGTACTGGGTGTAGCTGAAAACATCTACAACCTGTCTTGACTGCATAATGTGTGAGTTGAAAGTAGGGCCATATACTTCAACAAGGACAAATTCGCCTCAGAAATTGTTCTTTCGTTTCAGTGACGAGGGGAAGGCAGAAATAGGATTCTTTTGAGAGAAAAGAACGTTGGAGCATTGGTCATTTTGTCTTCTTCAGAAATCCCGAGGTATTCTGAGGAGTGTTTTGAGTTTTAGGAAATGCAGAAAGCCTTCTGTATAATTTTGGTCTGCCTCTCTAATGAACAATAGCAAAGTATCTGAGGAAAAGCACACACTTTACCAGAGGGGGTGGATTATTTCCCACCAGTCATTCATTTTATTCAGGTATTATAGACACTTCTGAAGACAAAGCTGTGATTGAAACTGGCTTGTTAATAATATCAAGACTCAGTGTGTCTTATTTATATGCAACCCAGTTTTTACCCCTGAATAACATGAAGGGTGTGTTTTCTTTTCAAGATCTGAGTTTTATTTTATTTTTTAAAAAGGATCGTTTAGCAAAGTCTTTTTTTAACAACAATCAAAAGATTTTTTTTATTCAAAAGGCCTCAATAAAGATGCCCGACTCAGTTTGCAATGGAGATGGAGTAAGTGATTGACAGCTCATAACTGTTCATAAGTAAGCCCCATGGAGTTTAGTGATATGTTTGTGAATATTCTCAGTCATCCAGGTGAGTTTATCTGGAAGTTGAGTCATGGCAACTGGATTTGTTTTTCTTGAGAGATTGAAACGTTCTGCTGCTCATCCCAACAGCTTCGTCAGTCTGCATGTGAGATATACTCCCAAGGAAAGTGGGTTCAGAATCCTTTCAGATATCCAGAGCTAGGCAGCAATGTTTTTCTGTACCCCATCCATCCATCCATCCACCCACTCACTGACCCATCTTTTATTTTATTGTTTCTACCCCCCTTCCTCCCCCCCGAGGACCCAATATAGCTCACAACACAGACACAAATATTCAAACTTTTAAAAATGACAATAAATCAATACAATTATTTATAAGCAGCCAGACGGTTTCAAATTAGAGCCTATACACTAATTGGTTGAAAATCTTTTTAAAACAGAGTTTTGAAAAGAAAAGAGACAATAATCCCTTTATTGCTTTAAGAAGAAAATGTAATGGGCAGGTATTTGTCTGCTTGCCAAAGTGTATCAAAGAGACACCCAACCAGGCCTCCAGTGGGAGGGAGTTCCAAATATTCTCAGAAACCCTAAGCAAGCATTTTTATAGGCCAAAATTTAGCTTTTTAAAGCTCTGGTCATGTTCACCAGCCTCTCTTAGCTGATGGACAGCAAGTCCAAGAGCTTCCTCATGTCACGGTTGCTTCGTGGACGGAGTTTGGCTGGATAAATTAACCGCATAGCTCAACCGCTGACAGAGCTGAAAAATGTAACTGATCTTGCATTTTTAAGGGTTCCAAATTTTCCTTTATTTCAGCGTCATGCAAAGCATGGCAAAGAGGAGATAGCTGGAGCCCAGAATTTCTTGGTGTCTGCATTCACAGCAGCCGGCGATGCCATTTGAAATTGAAAATCTCCCTGCCTCTTTGTATAAAATGTCAAGGACTAAAGTGATGGAGCCCAATCACACAGAGAGGAATGGGCCTTTCATGACCTAGGCAGAAAACAAATAGTTTACGTGGTGGAAGGGGCTGCTCTTTGAAATGGCAGGGGGCCCCCTCCCTTCTCAAACAATCAGCCGCACGTACACATACATACGCACCTGTATATCTACATCTCTATGTATTCTGCCAACTTCAGGGCATTCCTAATCAAGCTTAATGATTATTGATTAAAGCATATCAATCCTGTCGACAGCCTGAACCCATATATGTCAAGGCTGAGAACCAACTCCAATTTTGCCAGCCTTTAAAGGGCCACAGCCCAGTGGTAGGTCCTGCTGAACGGGAAGGGACTCAAAGCATCCTCAAGTCTAGCCCTGCGAACCAAACCCCTCCCAACCTCTGGCTCTATCCATGAGCTACTTTGATATCAACCACACTGTCTTTATTGTAACATCTCGAGGAGGCCGGCTTAGTGTAAAAGGCAAAGGATACTGGCCGACCCTGATTTCCCAGAGGCAACAAATATGTTCCAGTTGTTCCGTCTAAATTAGATGGCTGCTCCCAAAATAGAAACAGCAACCTGGATAATCGCTGTAAAGTTCAGGACATAAACAGGAGGGGACTCCCAGGCCCCTGAGAAATCCAAGTCAGCAATCCCTGCCACATGAAGGGACAATTAAGATCTATTAGCTTTGCAAAGAAAAATGCAAACACACTGCTCCCCCTGCTTTGTGGGCATGGGTCAAGGCATCCATGTTTGTAGAACCTCCACAGTGACTCATGGCTCCAGGGACTGCCATGATAAATAGGAGCACTTCAAAGCTGACCATGGCATCCAATAGCATTAGCAACGCGCTCTACTCCTTCTTCTTCATTTAAGCAGGGAAGGATTAAATGGGTACTTATTTGGGCTCCGAAACATTTACATGTTAGAACACCTGTTTCCTTTCCCTGTCGCAAATTGCTTTTGTTTGGTAATGAATCCTAATGATTGCTTTGCATCCTGCTTTATAATGCAAAGGCTTTCTCCCATCTATCTTTGTTCTTTCTGTTTGATGTATTAGGACCTGTCTCCTCTAAGCAGCAGATCAAGGCTGATAAAACACCTGCTTGTTCGATTCGCAATGCATAAAGCAGCACATTTGGGTATAAATAAGATGGCTCTGCTTTTCCTTTTGCGAGAAGAAACCCAAGTCAATGGCTTCGGTATCACAAGAAGCCAACATTGTCCAGGAAACCCATGTTGGCCTTCAAAGAGATTTCGAATCAACACACTGCTTCAGCAGCAGCATTTGGAGCCCGGTGTCTATACACTCTCAGGAGCCCTGGGGTTCAAGCTGAGAGATGCAGGCATCTAGCATGGTTTACTTGATTCTAATTAATCCATTAATCAGAAGGGTTTTTTTCTCCAGTTTTTCAAAAGACTTAGAGAAAGGCTTGCACAAGGCCAATAAAAGCACGACCATTGTACAAGCTTGCCACTGAAACGGCGTAACATAAAAGGAAAAAGAGATGAGATGGGAAGAGGGGGAATGAGCAAATTCTGGAAACTGCTGATAAATACAGGACCCCCATATTCACTGATTCATTATCCACTGATTCAGATATCCACGGTTGGCAAAGGAAAATTATAAAATAATTCAGCAGCTGCAAAGCAAGTACTGTCACAAACAGCAGCTGTAAAGCCAGCAACTGGCACAAACAGCAGCTGTAAAGCAATATACTCTCACAAAACAGCAGGCGTAAAGCAAGCTACTGTCACAAAACAGTAGTTTTGGGGATTTGGGGGTGTTATCTCTTATCCACAGTTTTCATTATCCACGGGAAGACCTGGAACCAATCCCCAGCAGATACCGGGGTCCTACTGTAGTAGATTTTTACGAAAACAACTTGTTTCAACAGAAACAATTTTGGGAAAGAGTGAGACCAAGTAGAGATGGCCTCTCTCTCTTGGTGGGGGAGTGCTCCAGCTTCCCATCTCCCCCCTGTGCTGTGGATGATGGAATAGCTGCTCTCAGACGACTCGAGGGGAAGCCAACCCTCCGGTGTGCTAGTTCCCCAATGAAAATAGTGGCATGGATCCCCCGTTCTCTCCCTCTCCTCCCAAATGATGGAGTGGCGTAGAAGGACGAAAACCTGACCAGAGGGAGCTGGTCTCTCAGCAGACCTGATGGATGTGTGCTCCCTCCCTCCCTTCTCTTTCCTTCTGCTGCAGCCGAGTAGAAGCACTGCTTGTAAGCAGCTGCCCAGTCAGAGAAGTCCCAAATCCGCTTCTGTGCAAAACCTTGAGGAGCAAAGCAAAGCTATACACAAAGCACAGTATGACTGGGTAGAAGAGTTTTAGAAGAGACACTGCTTAGATGTTTCCAATCTTTAGAACTCTAGTCAACAAAACAGTAGCCCTCCTCACTTGCCACTGTTTCCGAATCCTGCAGAAATTCTGATTGACCTCTTTGTGTTATTATGATGCCCTTTACCTTCAGGTTGCATTGGGTGTGTTAGGACCAAATTTTTGTCCTAATTTGCACGAAATAATGTCCTTATCCAGAATAATATGTTGGAAAAATTAGGAGTGTATATGCACAGCGTTCCCCCTCAAATATCCTGATAGACTATAACATAGTCTTAACAAAAACAATGCGTCCTGGGAAACAGACCTGAGACCCAGCAGAAACCCAGTGCTTTTCAGGATACCAAAAAACTTTGCCGACAGCTTGTGTTAGAAAAATAATGTTATATTTAAACATTAAACTTAGAGAGCTTGTCTTCAGCAAAAACATTATACATAAAAAACATGCCTGATAACATTACTTTGACCAGGAAAAAAGGGGCTTGTCGCTCTTTCTAATCTACATAGGAACAGTGTGACTGACTTTAAACAAAGACCAGTAAATTGTGATTCCCTCTGTGCTACATTTATACATACGACAGCCACAATCACCAGCACCTGCCCGAAGCTGCAGCAGCCTCAGAGTTTTTCCTCACAATCTCAACAGCTGTGTGTATTTGTGTACACACAAACTCTGAGTTGCTGTACTCTTCTGAGTATGGTATGCCTCACTATTTCATTTATGTTTTTATAACTTTGTTCAAGTATAAAAACTTGACATAATAGATGGTTTTTAAAAAATAACAGGGCAAGAAGGAGAAGTTTGTATCTGAGGGCAAGGCCACTGAAGATTTTAATCCTTAGATAATATTAAGAGCAATCTTGACCCACGTGGCAGGAATGAGTGATTCTAGAGAACCAATCTATGGGCACGAAGCTCAAAACGAACCACGACGTTCCTTCAAAAATCGTCAACGTGTTCGCTCAGAGCAGTTTGGGTTCATCCAAACTGGAGAAGCCGAACTTTCCAGAAGCAACTAATTTTGGAGTGATTTACGAAAATCTTTGTTCATTCACCCACCAACCCCAAAAAGCAATTGCGCCTATAAACCTTTGCTCTTCATTCTTTTATTATTAATTCATGTTCCAGAACATCAGATAAGATACAAATAAAATGCCTTCTTTCTCTTAACAGGGCAAGTCCTGTCTTTTTGTATCTGAGGGCAAGGCCAAACAGATTTTAATCCTTAGATAATATTAATGTTAATCTTGACCCACGTGGCAGGAATGAGTGATTCTAAGAACCATGTCTCATGGGCAGGAGAAGAACCAAAGAAACACAGACGTTCCTAAAAATCGTCAACGTCTTTTCGGCAGTTTGGGTCATCTGTCAGAAGCCGAACTTTCTGTAGCCACTAAATTTACGAAAATCTTTGTTCATTCACCCACCCACCCCAACTCAGCGCCTATAAACCTTGCATAGAAAAATTATTAAATTCATGAGCTGTAGCATTTGGGGATGGGGGGGTTGTTCCTCTTAGAAATGCCCCAGTCTCCTCTCCAATATTTTTGCTTTATACTTATTCTTCTTAAATACATTACTGGGGCTAGAATCCCATTGTAAGGGACTGAATTTGGAAGGATAATTCTACCAGGAGTTTGCCCCTTTGCCTGGGTGTCTGTGGCTAATTTTAGAGATGAGGCCAAGGCTAGGATTAAGACTAGGGCACTGGCTAGATCATCTCCTTAATCAGATATGTGATCAGCAATTCCTTTTCCACTTCCTGTAGGACTTGGCATGAGAAGGAGGTTTGACCAGGAGGCTCCATGGGCCATTTGCTTCAGCTCAGCCATCGTAAGCTCACAGACTGGATATTTCACCTTCCCTGTTAGGCACAAGCCTTCTGCCTTTTTGCACCTGTTCCCCCATACGCACATGCAGGTCCTTCTTGGGTTGGCTGGATCATGCACTCTTTCAGGGGGGAAAACACTGAAAGAAGGGTAGAGAAGGTAAAGGCCATATGAAGATCTTACTGGGGAGGTTTGTTTTTAATTTGTTTCTCCAGAATGATAGGATGTAGAGATGGGCACGAATCAAAAAAATGGCATTTCATTTCATTTCATTTTGTAAAGGAGTTTGGTTCATTTTGATACGTTTTTCATGAATTTTTGCAAAAAAAATTGTTTTGTTGTTTCATTGTTTTGTTATTTGTTTTACCCCGCTTTTTTCCCAGCGCCCACTGCATGGCCTCCTTATCTCCCCTCCCGATCGGCCCCAGGATAACGGGCTGCAGGAGGGAGGTGCAAGGGGCAGCGGCTTTGAAGCGGCGCTGCTCTGGCTACCTAAGCGCAGCCTGCTTCTTACCTCTCCCCCTGGGGCTGGGCTGAGGCTCGACCCCACCACATCCTTTGTGGCACCGAGAGATGCATGCTCCCTCCGTGCAGCTCGGCATGAAAGGACCTCTGGACCAGCACCAGGTAGGAGACATCTCCGCCCCCCCCATTAACGAAACAAATCTAACCGAACCAATTTTTCGCGGTTCATTTCGTTTTGTGTTAAATTTGCCCCTAGGTTTGTTATTCATTTCATTACGTAACAAATAACTTGTTGTTGATTGTTATTGTATTCATTGTCTAGTGTACCTGCTATTGTATTTTGTACTGACGACCACTGTTTGGTCTGTCCACTGGAAGCCTCCCAGAGTTCCTCCAGGAAGATGGGCGAGATATAAGTCAAATAAATAAATAAATAAATAAATAAATAAATAAATAAATAAATAAATAAATAAATAAATAAATGAAAAATGAATAACGAAACAAAAAACATTCATTTCGTGCCCATCTCTAATAGGATGTGCTGAATATAATCATGGTCTTTTCTTATCCATTGGTCCTTCTAAAATGTCTGTTTCTAATATGTTTGCACAGCACTGGTTTAAAACAAAGAAAAGGGAGAGTCTTGGTTGGAGAGGAGTATTCTAATGATATGCACCCAAGACCTTGGGGAATCAGAAGGAGGTCAAAGTAGCAAAACATCTTGATTGACATTTTCGGTAGCTATCAGCAAACCGGGGAGTAAATTAAATTGCTCCTTATGCAAGTGTAGCAATTTTTTTCCATTGCTAAGTTTTTCATTGAATTATCAGAGGTTGCCCTTTCATCATGGATAAGGAGAAGCACTGTGTCCACTCATCTCCTCAAAAGACTCAGCCAAGAGAAGCCTTCGGAATCTCCACCCTTGATTCTCTTTAATAGCAGAAAACAGGAATTGTCTCTCTTGTTTTCTGTGTACAAAACAGGAAGGGTCACTCACATTTCTGTGCTTTAAAACAGGAAATGCAATTCTCAGGTGTTTTTTTCTGGCTATTCTCTACCATGTGTCATTCTGCCATGGCCTTACCAACTGCCATGCATCCTCTTTTATTATTATCAAATATCAACTTTGAAGAAACGAAATTGCCTACTCAGATGCCATTCCTTTAGAAGGACACCAGACTAGAGATGGGCATTTCATTTTGGAAGAGGACTGGTTTTGAAATGAAACACACCATCACAGCTGGTGCCTCAAATCCAGTCCCACCTTCTGGAACAAAATCAACCACTGCCTTACCTTTCTTTACCTCACGTGGGGCGAAACCCCAACCAGGAAGCAGACTCTGATGCATCATCTTTCCCTCTCCCTGGCACTGGCCAATCAGGAGCTGTGCAAGGACATGCATCATCCCGCCTCCCTGTCTGATAATGTCCCCTCAAACACCATTGGATGAGCAGGTGGCTTTTGAGGTTGTTGAAAGTATTCCCAAACAACAGTGAACTCAGTCCTAAAGGCAAATCATTTGGAGTGGGAACCACCGGATGACGCAATGTCACAGGGACTCCTTTAATCAGGAATACTTATTTATTGAACAGTTGAGGAGAACGTGTACCAAAGGGCCAACACACAGTGTAGCTTCTTTTCCTGTCTTGCAACAAATGCCAGAGTGGGGCCATGAAGAAACCCCTTGCTGGGAGATGACCCTTCGGCTCACTCCTTCCTGCTTTCTAGAATGTTCTCCCCAAACGACAGCCCTTGGTGAGTTGGCAAGCTAATTCCCACCCTCAGGACCTGGTCAAGTCTGCTTGACCTTGTGTTCTCCAGGAGTGGATTGCACTGTGGCCAAGCCTAAATCCATCTTTGTAAGCCCACAGAAGTAATTTCCTCATCTACCTTCTGAATCATGATCGCACCATGTTTGCTCACACCAGTGGGTTTCTCAAAGGTAACTCTACATTTCTGCCTTGCCGTTTAGATCTGTTGTGCTTCTCTCTCTCTCTCTCTCTCTCTCTCTCTCTCTCTCTCTCTCTCTCTCTCTCTCTCTCTCTCTCTCTCTCGTCCTTTCTCTTCTCACTACCTTAGTTCTCTTCAGTGAAATAAAATCTATAAATTCCATCCTCAGAGGTGAGGGGCGGGGACTTCATTTCCAGCTGCACTCCTCCTGCATTATGCTCACATTTTGCACTCCTAGAGAAGCAAGGTCTTCTCTGACCTCTTTCCCATTCTCTTTCTGGGTATGCGCCTGCCTTCTATCGGTTGTGTCTTTCTCTTTAAAAGAGATATATCAAACCCTCAGCTTCCCCTGTGTCCCTTCTTTGGTCACTGGTAACCAAGGAAACCAGATACTATGGTAACTACGGGATGAAAAACAAGACATTCAATATTCCTTAATCTCCAACCTAGGTTGAAAGTCCTCATCTCATGCTCTCCCCAGGTGCTGAAGCATCAACAATAAAAATCTGTAGCGTCAAACCCCTTGTCTTGATTCATGGGGTCTATTTAACTAGGTAGATGTTGTGCTTCTGTGTAATTTCCCCCCTCTTCCCCCACCTCCTTTAAATCTCCAAAGGTTCTGCTCTCTTGTCTCATCATTTTGGGCTTAATATATACAGATCTGCGGAACAAAAGAAAAGAGAGCTTCATTCCATGGTTTTATTTACAACAAGCTGTCTGGCACAAGAGTGGAGCAGTCAGGCATTCAAGAAGGCAAGGGGCCTTCTAGATCTCCCAGCATCGGTGGCTTCCGACGATACACTGGGTGCAGCATCACCGTGGTTCATGGACTCCTCTGTGTTGTTGTTTCTCCAAATGTAACGGTGGCTCTCCTGTTGGCTTGACGATTTAATACAGAAGCTAGTTTGATGGACAGAGTTGGCCTTGCTTTCCAGAGAATTCAGTCCATCCCCCCATTTTAGTCACTCGTGTCTAAGTTCACACATAGATGCAGCCATGCTTTCTCTGTGCTTATTAAATACAGTCGGACCCCAGTATCTGCTGGGGATTGGTTCCAAGACTTCCCGTGGATAATGTAAACCGTGGATAAGAGAGAACACACCAAAATGTTCCCCAACACTGCTGTTTTGTGATAGTAACTCGCTTTACAGCTGCTGTTTTGCAAGGGTAGCTTGCTTTACAGCTGCTGTTTGCGACGGTAGCTTGCTTTGCAGCTGCTGAATTATTTATTTATTTATTCCTCTACCAACCATGGACAACTGAATCAGTGGATACGGGGGGTCCTACTGTAATAACAATAATGTTTAAACTGCAGAGCTGGAAGGGGCCCTATGGATGATTGAGCCCAGCTCCTGCCAAGGAGGCACATTGGTTGGATTGAACTGCCAACCGTGACTCTGCAGCCAGAGACCTCAACCACTGTTCCGTAATCATCTTAGAGCTGCAGAAGAGCTGGGAGATGCTATGTGGATCATTGAGTCCCACCCCTGTCAAGAAGGCCCAATCAGGAACTGAAAACTCCAAACCTCTGGTTCTGTCGCCAGACATCTAAACCACTGCTCTCCAGCTCTTCGTAATGTTATTTATTTATTTATTTTAGAGTATTTTTGCCCCACCTTTCTCCTTGGAAAAGGACCCAAGGCAGCTTACAGTAATGAGGGACAATACACAGTCCAGTACAATTAAGACATATTCAAGTATCGAGAACAAGAAATGTAGGGACATCTTACAGAATTAAATGACAATATTACTACATTCAAGCTACAAGAGAACGCGAGCAGTTAGAGAGTAAGATGTCCATGTAAAAGTTATGAATGATGAAAACTAACATTGAAAACATTTAAAAAGGTAAAGGCAAAGGTTCCTCCTGCACATGTGTGCTAGTCGTGTGCGACTCTAGGGGCAGTGCTCATCTCCGCATTCAAGCCCAAGAGCCAGTGTTGCGCAAGTTCGTGGCCACATGGCCAGCATGGCTGCAAGGAATGGGTCTCGCCCTCTGTGATATGCCTCAAATGCCACACCCTTTATTTAGCACATTTTTTGCTTCTAGTGAGAATTCAGACTTGCTTTGATCTAGATAGCACCCACTTATTCGTCCTTTTGACAAATACTTACCAAATTGTCTCCCAACACCCCATTTCAACTGAATTGGGTTTCCCTTTCTTGTTAATGGTCTTTTACCTCTATACATAGTAATCAGGAATATCATAAGATGATTGATTTTGGCCTTGGTCTCCACCAACGCATCCTTAGATTTGGGCATTTTTTTTCTAATTCCTTCAGAGTCTCTACCCCTACCACCACCTGAGTCTCAGTCTTCTTTTGATTTCTAAGCTTCAGTCTCCATTTGGATTGATGATTGAACCAAAGTAAATACCTATTTTCCTGAGCAAATTAAACTTGCCAAAGCAGAAACCAGTAGGATCATCCCAATAGCACCGTTTTGGATGTGATGATAAATGAGCCTGAAACTTTTATACACAGAGACCAAGTTGAAAGTGGAAATGATGGAGCTACACAACCAAGCCTCCTCAGGATGTAAGGAAGGAGGGGATCAAGGGGAAATGGACAAAGCCGGCTTTGTCAATAACATGAGACATTTCATGGGGGCGGTTTGTCATTAAAAGCTGAAGATTTGGATAAGAATGTAGCTTAATTCGGGACTTTGTGTCGAAGGAAAAAGGAATGCTTTGAGGTTCCACCCAGCAGTAAGCGCTCCTGGAGAAAACAGATGGCAGAGTTCAAACAGAACATTTCCAAACAATGAACAGGGAAAAGTATTTAGTGGAGAAGGAGTGGCTTTGTAGTTTTCTAGGAGAAAGAATCCATACCGTTGGCGAGCGTCTGTGTTTGCCAGCATGCGTTCCTGCACACAAAGAGGAGGTCTCAGAAAAGGCAGACAAAGCCAGGTGAGGGTTTCCTGGGGGAAATTGCCAAGCTATTTTACAAAATTAGGATAAGAGACTTGGCTTGACTCATTCTGAATGAAATAAGCTGTTCTTCGTCTTTGATTTCATTCAGCGGCAGGGCTATTTTTATATGTTTTGCGATCACTGTCATTCCATTTGAGTTAAAATGTTAGGTGTCATTTTGAATCGCTCACCTGTTGCTATCCCGTGACGATCTCATGTTCTAGTCTTTAAAGTGGAGGAGAAAAATGTCCCCTGCCATCTCTCCATCTTCTATGATGGTCTCCACCCAAACCACTAGCATCTATCCCTGATGTGAAGATCACCCAGACACACACACACACACACACACACACACACACACACACACACACACACACACATACACACACACACATGCTGCAAGCTAGGACTGTGCCACCTTAGAGTTCTGTTCCTATTGGCCAAAGGGCAGACCTGGGTGCCAAGGGCCAAAGCAGATATCATGGGAGAAGCCCATGTGTGAAGATTTGAAAACAACAATGGTTGTGGTTGCTTGATTTGGACTGGAGCACTCTTTCTTGAGGTCTTCTGTTCCTCAGTGGTTGTCCAAAGCTGGTATAAGTCCTTTGAGAGAGGTGGAGGCTGATCATGTCTCACTCTTGCTGTTAAAACAAAACTAATCACCAATTCTGTGAAGCAAGTCTGATGTGAAACCTATAGAAAGTTAACCATATCTGTCCCACAGTGCTGGCACTCCAGTTAAAACGGAGTGTGTTGCCACCAGCTCTGCTGACGCTTGTTGTGCTTTTGGCAAATCATGACGAGGCATAGCTGACCGGGAAGGTGGGCGGGGGAAGCAATAATGCTCGGAAAAGCAGAAGGCAACCGGAGAAGTGGAAAACCAAACACTTCATGGACCGGCTCCATAACGGAAGCCACAGGTGAAATTTGCATGGTCCTTGCAGGGCTTTTAATGGCAGCACTTTGGGGAGGTCACTACTTCTTAGATCCACCATAAATTGGAAGTGTCTTAATGGCATAGAACAACCACAATTCCTTCCAGCATGACACGGAAGAATTTAATAAAAGAAATCTGGTCATAGATCTCCTGTTTCAAAACTGTTTTAGCCTTCAGCAGGACACTTGTCTTCATGACTGCACTCACCAAGGCAGCTGACAGTCTTTATAGGGGGAAAGTAATAGGAGATGTTTGAATGATAATGCTCCTGATTCTGCAGTTATGAATTTTATTTCTGATTTGGTCTTTAAAATGAAGGTTGAGCTTATAGAGCATTATATTGGAGACCAGGTAGGTTAGCATCCATTGGTGAATTAATTCCACTCTCTACAGCTGCTTAATACTTATCACATTTCCTATACATAATTCCTGGTTATTATTATTTTTCTCTCCATTGCAGAAGTTACGGTTGCAAAGATGTCGTTGAATTGAACGAAACCGAACTGCATCAGAAGGGCAAGGTCATCATGGATCTCGTGTTTCTAAAGTGTTTTGGCCTTCGACAGGCTTACTTTGATGGCTGGGGGCAGCATCTGTGTTGCTTGGCAGCTGTCCCTGGTGCTGAAAACCTAAACTGAAGTCCTCCACTGCCTCCTTCCTGGGAAGAGAAGAAGGCTCTCGACATGCCATCATCATTTGTCAAGGGATCTCCAAATCCTGAAAGAGTTCTCACATCAAGACAATGCAGAATTTCCTTGCTGGGGTTGAGAAGGACAAGAGAAGGGTTTAGACATACCAGAGGGAGTGATGGTGGGGAAGAAGAAAGACAGTTCAGGGTTCTTTAATTTGCTTCCCCCATTCTTGCTGGCATAACATACATTTCTGGGCTTTGAGAAAGCAAGCCAACAAGTTTGATACTGGCTCTCTACCAATCGTATGCAATGCCGCCTCAAAAGCGAGCCCCTCTCAGATCACCGAGAGACTTACTTCCTGACAAGTGCATATAAGATTGCAACCTAAGTGGCTGCAGTCTGGGTCACCTTTGCCATAAAGGATGCCTTTAAATGGCACTTTCCACAAAGTGAAATAAGGAAGAAGCACATTGGCTTTCTTTATTATCAATTGATGACCGCGATCTTCAGGTTACAGCCCTTTCGCTGGCATTATTTCAACCCAAATTGTTGCAGTTGTTTTGTTTAAGGGGAGGTCTATTCTCAATGCAGTATTTATTTCCTTCCCAGGAATCAACAGCCACGGAGACATGGCAGAAAGTAGGGAATGTGGAAACATGATTTGAAGCCTGACCTCACCAGCTGTGTAATGAAGGGCTGCATGTGCCTTCCACCATATAGGGAGCCGGGTATGCTTTCTCCTTCAACCTTAATAAATCACCTCAATTAATAAGCACCAAATGAGGCATAATGCAGCACTGAACTTCATTCATGCTTGAACAACAGGGCTTGAATTGGTCAGCCATGTAGACTTCACAAGCGGCTCAAGGCTTGCCTTAGTAATGACGTGTCTCGGGCTGCCACAGCTAAATTCATTGTCTTTGAAAGCATGGGTTGTGTTCAAGGGGAAGAACTTGACCAGTGGCTCGCTGCTATGCCAGCTACAATAGACACACTAGTTTGACGAGATCTACCGACATGCTGACTTAGCATTCAACAGTTGATTCAGTTAAAGTCTTGTTGCTTAACGTAGCAACTTGCAACCAGACAAGGCCCATTGAACCAGTAGGGATTTGCTGAGTTGGCTGTTCTGTAAGTTCTATTGGTTCAAATGGGTCTCCTCTAGTTGTGACAGACCAGTGGTTTAGGCATCTCGTGCTGGAGCTAGTGGTTGGAAGTTCAATCCCACATTGTGCCCTTTTGGACATGATGATCCATAGGGCCAATTTCAGAAGTTCTAAGGTGGTGTCAGTTGTGCTAAACAAAAAAACAAAAAACAAACAAACAAACAAACAAACAAACAAACCTTCAGCCAGTAGATCTGCTCTAGTTGGCATTAGAACTTCTGAAATAATGAACACCTTAGAACTTCTAATGAACACCTTAGAACTTCTGATGAACACCTTAGAATTTCTGAAACAATGATTTTAAAAGAACAAAAACATCTAAGTCACCTATGCCTGGCTTTGACAGTGGCTCGATCAATTCCAGAAGGTTCTGATTCTGTATTTAATGTCCACTTGTAGACACTTTGACAGCATCTCACAACAATCAATCGTATGCTCTGTAAACCAGCTTTGCGCAAGGGCAGGTGAGGGAATTGTGACTTATGACCGTCACTGTCCCCAGAAGGTTTGTGGTATGACAAGCCGATGCATTGCATTGTTGGCATTAAGCCTGTGGGTGTTTCTTTGTCTACTGGAGCTCCTTGGTAAATGCCCAAGCCAATTTGTAAAACAAAAAGGTGATGACTTATGAATAATGGCAGGAAAACGGTTTTCCTGATTTCCATAGATGGCAAGGCAAGTAAAATGTTTGGCAGAGTAGAATGAGTATTGGCAACCACACTGGAGTGACATGGCAAGAGGATAAATTGAAGCCATAAAGGGCTCAGCAAAGTTCAGCCATTGATCATGAAAAAATGTCATTATAAAATGTCATTTGCTTGGGGTGCCTTTTTTAAAGGCACTCTATCGCCTTTCGTTGGTTGCATCAAAACTCCTCTCTGACCCGGTGCTTTTCCCTTTTAAGAGTTTACACTTATCCATTCAATTTCATTTATTTTTTTAAAAAAGTTACACATTAAAATAAAGGCGGCATTGATGACAGCAGGATATTGTGACAGCATGGGTTGAAGCATGGACCACAAGGCAGGATACCACCTTGCTCAAAAAATATAACTTTACGTCTATTTCTTACCACTGTTTTCAAACAATCACCACTATTTCAGGATTTTAGAACACCATTTTAATTCTTACTATTTACTTAGGGCCTTTTCACACAACCCCTAAGATCGGCTGGCCACTTAAATTCGGACCAGAGATCTTAGGGGTTTGTCGCTGTTCCTGCGTTCCCATCCCCTCCGCACTCCTAGCTGCTGGCTGCATGAGGGGAGGGAGAAAAAAAGGAAGAAAAGAATGCCACTCACCTCCATTCTGCCAACCCGGCACTGCATTCAGATCTCTTAAAGGGGTGGGGGGCAAAAAAAGAACAAACAGAAGCAAGGAGAGCCGGGCAGTCACTACTGTTATATCCGCATCAGGAATTTTCACCTCCAGAGAGCAGGTACCTGAAAAGTGCGCTGGGATGCGCTTAGGTGGGCATGGTCGCACTTAATTATCTGTAAACTCCGGAGCTGGTGGGGAAACAATTTTAAGCTCTGGAGCTGGGAGCCATTTGCGGCAGAGTTTAGGGGTCGTGTACAAAGGGCCTTAGTCACCCCCCCCCATTAGTTCACACTACTCCGTAGACCGGTCAAGCAACTGATTGTGGCTCAAGACCTAACCATCTTCTTTCAACTGCAGAGCTGGGAGGGACTCGATGGATCATCAAGTCCAGATTCTCTCAAGGAGTTCCATTGGGGAATCAAACTACCAGCTCCTCAGTCAGATTCCTAAACCACTGAGCTATCTGGCAGTTGTAAAACATCAAGACATCTGGGCAAAGTTAAAACCACAACACATTTAGATTTTGTAAAAGATGTGCGGGGTGAGAGTGTCACTGTAACTTTCTCCTAACAGCCACTTGGGAAGTGGTTTTTCCCCCCCTGGTTGAATGGATTTTCCATGTGGCACACAACCCCCAAAAGAGGAGGAAAAGCCCTCCACCAGCAGCAACTCTGAATGACTGTGATTTTGGGCAGGGGGATGACCAGATTGTCAAAGCCCATGTTTGCCGTTGGCCAAAAATTGTGAGGACGTGAAAATAACCTAGGAAAACAAATCCATTGAAACCTCTGTCCCGGTCCGCTTATTAGCTGACCATGCCAAGCCCACACAAGTTGCAGATGAGTGTGCTAGAACAAAAGAACATCAGAACATCAGGAGAGCCCTGCTGGATCAGGCCAAAGGCCCATCTAGTCCAGCTTCCTGTATCTCACATGGGCCCCACCAAATGCATCTGGGAGCTCCGTTTCCATCTGCCTTCACTTACAAGACATGAAAGCAACGGCCTGAATAGGCAGGGAGGAAGCTTCAGTATCCAGGCAGCCCCTCCTGGTGGGAGCCAGTTGGTCAAGCTGAACCATTTGGTAGCCATGCTAGTTGGAGGATTCTGATAGTTTTAGGGCCACCAAATACCTGCCTGAACTCTGAATCCCAGATCTCGGGGCCCTGCCAGCATCACCTTCATCAGAAGTCAACCACAGGTGATGAGGAGTTACCTACTGCACCATTTTTGAATTCTCAGGGAAAGGTGTGGATGGATGCTTTAGAAAACAAAAATACATGCAAGGGGGTGAACTCTGCCATGATGTTAGTGATCCCAGCTTCCATTTGTGAGCACTCCCTAGAAGGTTCCGGTTCCAACCCAGACTTTGACTGTGCGGCGTTCTCTTGCTGACGGCAAACATGGACAGGGATGGTGAAAAGTGGGTTTTTGTTATTGGAAGTACTGTTTTAAATGCTCATAAAGGCCTCTGACACCGCCTTGGGAAGTTTAAGTGTGTTTTGTGGGCTGAGCTTGTCAGGTTTATTGAAGAGCCAATAACCATGATTAGAAGGTGAAATGCCAAAGGCACCAGGTTCTGATATAAGCTGTCTGGGTGAAAGAAAAGCAAGCAATGAAGGATGTGAAAGAATCGGATCGGATCCAGTGGCTTATACCTTCTGTGCTTCCTCCAGAATCTGCAAACCTTAGAAAAGTTACATTTTTTGAACTACAAGTTGTATAACACCACCACCACCATCCAGTATATTAGCTACATGTTGGATGGGATTGGTTATGAGTTTTAGTCCAAAATGTAACTTTTTTAAAAGTCAGATTTCCCCTACCCTCACTTTTTTATGCTCCATGAACTCTAAAACTCAGCTTGTAGAGGGCTTAGGTTTTTGTCTGTCTGTTTGTTTGTTTAGGTTTTTTTTTTTTCTGCATCCCAGATGATTGCAGGGCAAAAGAAAGACACTCTAGGGTGGTTACTTCATGTTCGTTTTGTCTCTGTTAGTGTTGCACTTAGGAGCAGTACAAAAAATGTTACTTCACATCCATCTCACAACTACTGTGTCTCAACCACACCCCTGGAATGGATGCTAAGCATGACAATCCTGTACCTGGTGTTGAGGTAAAGTTTTCCCTTGTCACTCTTTGTTCCTGCTTTCTGTTCCAAGAGAAGACACCGTGTAGTAACGAATGTCACACAACAAAACATTTGTTTCTCTCAGAAAACTGTGTCCGGGTTTTGTTTTGTTTTTTTACTTTTCAGAAGCAAAATATTGAAAAAGAATTTGTTAACCCCCCCCCCCCAAAAAAAAGGAAAAAGAAAGCTAGGCAAATTCAATGTTCGTCATGGTACAAGACTGTGAGGTAACACTTGTCACGAGACAAGTTATCACGACAAAGGGAACACTGAAACAGGGAACAAAACCATGTGATCGTGGCCAACACTGTCATGGTACAAAACCAGTCGTGGAACCGCCTAGATGGGGAGCTACCTTTTGCTCAGATAAAGATTTGCGTAGTTTGTGATCAATCAAACAAAAGGTAGCCCACTGACCACCTGTTGAGCAACCCAGGGGTAAATTGCCATAGCTGGTGGGGGAAATGGTGCAATGTCCTTAAAAGGAAAGATTAAAGCATTTGGTTTGTGTCTCAAAATGTCACCTTGCAATTTTGTTACATTTCGAAGACCTCCCAGAAACCATGCCTCAGCATTTTATTACAATATTTATTTATTTATTTATCTATTTATTTATTTATTACCACTAGGGGGGAAAGGGACTGCCTTTCAGCTAAAAAAAATTGTAAGATAATTTTTTGAGTAGGTTTTGTTTTGTTTTTGATGCATCAAGTCAAGCAAGTAGTTTCAGGTTCAAGAAGGAACACGAATAGACCCCGAAACTTGGGAAATTGCACACAACTGGTTTATAATAAAAGATGACCAGGAAACGGTTCAATATCAAGTGAAAGTAACTACAGGAAATGGGTATTCCACTCATGGCTTGGTTATGAGCTTCCTAGAAGCATCCGTGTGGACACTGAAGAAAACTGGGTTTTTCCCCAAAGCCAACAAAGTTTTCCTTGAAATTCTCCAGATATCATCATTTGGAGAAATGCTGACATGTAAAAATAAAATAAAATAAAATAAATGCAACACCTGGGTATTTTGTCCCAGTTTTTCCCCCCCCACTGCACTTCGAACGTGACTAAAACACGATGTGCACCTGCTTAAATCAATTTCATCAGAAATCAATAGAAACCTTTACAAAATACTTACCATGGACTCAGTGATGCCCTGTGTGTTTAATGTGGCCCCATCCACTTTGATCAGTTAATAAAGGTTATTCGCAGAAGGTCATGTGTAATAACCAGCCTGTCAATCATCCGAATATATTTAAACAAACAATATTGATTTAATATATGAGTGTGGCGTTGAATAACGGAGACATGTGGCGCTTAACAGAAATGTAATTTCTGGTGCTGAGTATGGGGGGGGGATAAGAATTCTGACTATTTTAATCTATGAACAGGATTTGGTCGGGGGGAGATGAACTATATATTTTAATATGCAAATCCAGAAGCAATGCATCCAATAAATATTTCACAGCCGATAAGCAACATCTGACTAACAAGCAACATATAATATTATATTAGTGTTCCTTTGTCTGAAAGATTGAAAGGTTTTAAGGCATCATTACTAGCAATCAGAGCTTTTGGGTAAAATAAATTGGCATTTTTTTCATCTTCCCTCTTCCAGCTTTCATCTCACCCACCATTACAGTGTGTGTCCCAAGAACTACTCCGAAGTGCCATTGATTTTGGTCTCCCTGTTTGATAATTTTGTTTGTTTGTTTTGTCTTATATTCTTAATAGGCGATTAAAGGTATAGCCTGAACCTGCATTTGTATTGTTTCCATGACCAAGCGGCCTTTTTCTGATTTTTCCTAAACACATTTTACCAGCCTGGGTGAACTATGGTCTCCACCTGCCAACCTCTTAACTCTAACCTTGGCAGTTCCTGGCCATACTTAAAGCAACACATTTGTCCATGAAAACATTCACAGTTGAGAAATGGAAGCAAAACCCAACATGATGCTATGGATCCAAAGAAATCTATAGCTTATTTCATGTACCCACAATTGTTGCAAAATTCTGAGTTGGTTGGTTGGTTGGTTGGTTGGTTGGTAAGCACCCTCCTGGAACATCCTGGCATCCCAATCCAGGATCTCCAGATGTGTTCTTCTAAAACATTTTCAGATGTGACCAAGAGATCTGCTTTTAAAGAAAAAAGGGTGGTTCTAAAAAAAAAATCCCAAAATTATTTTTGTTGGGGGTGCTGATTAATTGTTTGATCAGTTTCAAACTAGTCAGCTCATTAGCTCATAGCCGCCCAGAGTGGTCAGATGGCCAAATGGGTGGGCTATCAATCTAATAAATTAATTAATTAATCTGTTAAAAGACTGAATCTATGTCAAACACACTTGTAACGCTAAAATTGTCAGCAAATAAGTGAGAATACCACCTGTGATCAACTGCTTAGCAGCCCCTGCTGTTGAATGAGAATAAACACCAAGTCCTTCCCTGCCCCGCTTGTCCGATTTCTTCTGTTTTATCCATTTATAAATTTAGGCTAAACAAATAAGTCAGGCAATGTAACTGAATATAAAAGCAGATCAGAAACTAGCACTAAAATATAACAGGCTCATAAACAATACAGCAAAAGCTAATAAAACAGGAACCAAGATGAAATACACAGAAACAGCCAGCTTAAAAGGGGGGAGGGGTGTGTTACCACCAACACAGCCCACAATATGGAGGAGTTCATCAGACAATCACATCCACCTGGCAGCGACTTCTATTATATTAAATAGAGAGCTATCTTGAAGTGCTGAAAGAAGGAAGGAGATCAGAATGACGGCCCAAAAAAATATCTGGGGGGGGGGGGAATGCGAGGCAGAACACAGGCAACGAAATGAAAAGAATATTGTTCAACTTATATTGCCGTCACTTCCTGTACGGTGGTCACTGCTGTAGGGCATGCTTTATATATCAATTTATGTCTGGTTTTGTTGTTGCTTCTCAACCACCCTTCCTCCCAACCCTAATTTTAATTTCCTACAGGCTCCAACGTCCTCTGAGATGGTAACGAAAATTCCTAGCACGGTAATGAGCCAAAATGTGACAAAGCATCAATCAAAGCAGCTGACGGCTTCTGACCCCTTCCTAGGTTTACTTTCATAACTTTGATATCTTTGAAGTTATGAAAAGAAGACAAGATATGACAGGTGCTGCGCTTGGAGAAACCACTTAGTCAATTTAATTCCCAGCCCCTGCGAATAACTCAGTAGAACTACTTCAGCACATTTGGGAAGTTTCCCATTCCTGGAGTATCTCTTTGACCAATTTGGAGAGATCAATGGTTTGGGTCTCTGGGTACGGAGCCCGAGGTCATGAGTTTGTTTCTCCACTGTGCCTCTGGGAAGAACAGACAGCCTTATGTGCTCCTGGGCAAGCTGCAGAGTCACAAGGCAACCCTTGAAGAAGGGACTGGCAAACCAACTATGGGCATTCTTCACCTAGAAGACCCTGGAGAGGGTCACTCTAAGTCAGCCTCAACGATGGTACACCTAACCACACTACATCTCCTACAGCAGTCTACTAAAAATGCATGTAGCTGGGTGGTGTTTTTGTTTGGTTTGGTTTCGTGGATGTTTTACAGTTTTAATTTAATATTGGATTCCAGGTCCCAGAAGCGCTCTGAATTCTGGGACAAGTCACCCACAGTAGCTTTTTGAAGGTGCTGTTGAGCATTGTTTCGATTGTTTTATTGAAATATTTTAGTTCCCTTCATCTGAAGGCCAAGCTGTTATGTAGGAGGGAGGAGGGAAGGAAGGAAGGAAGGAAGGAAGGAAGGAAGGAAGGAAGGAAGGAAGGAAGGAAGGAAGGAAGGAAGGAAGGAAGGAAGGAAGGAAGGAAGGAAGGAAGATTATTGAAAGATTTTGCTATGCAAAATCTTATGATCTCTGATGACTCAAAGTTAAAGTCAGTGAATTTACAAAAAGTTGGCCAACATCTTGGTTTTTAAAATTGCCAACCAGATCCTTCTAGAAACATAGTAACAAGACAAGAGTAGGCATCTTTAAGCAGTTGTATAATGTAGGATAATGTACACACACACACACACACACACACACACACACACACACACACACACACACAACACACACACACACACACACACACACAATTAATTCACAAAGACCAGTAACCCAAGTGTTCTTATACCCAGAAACCCCCAACCAACACAGCTGGCAGTAGAGGCTTCTGGGAATTGCAGTGCAAGAGCACCTGGACTACCCAAGGCTGGGAAGCATTGAGATATACAGATGTACTTTTACTGGTAAGTTTTCAGGTCCCTTTGCCCGCCACTTTAATTTGAGCACAAAGCAGAGTGGGGAAATGTTAACACACACAGCTTACTTCTCCTACTCTTCCAAAAGCAACTTTTCCTTCCTTCTTCCCTTCCTTCTTCCCTTCCTTGTTCTTAGGGGCCCCCCATTACACCTCTTCATCTGTACAGTATAATGAGTTCCCATCTGATTTCCTTCCACAACTTTACAGGGAGAATTTTCTGTTTTCATCTAGAAACAAACACATTCAAAGCTTTTCTGACTGATGGGACATTTCAAACACCTGACTTCAAATGTTTTAATTGTGTGTGCCCCTTTGGGGGGGAAACAGCTTGTGGATGATGTACATAAACTAAAACTTTCAGTCAGAGGGGGGGGGAAACAGTATCCTCAAATATGAATCCAGGTGTTGCCCCTCTGCCGCGCAAGACTTGAAATGAAGTTTATTGGGTACAGCTTCTCATAGCATCTTCTGCTTCCTTTAATATATGACCTTGGAAACCAAAGTTATTACCGTAGTGCCAGCCTGAGGCAGAGAAGAAAGATCAGGGTAAACTTACAGATGCTTTCATTCAGTGAACTTTTTAAGGTCTTTGGACTCTTCGGTTGTCAGTTGGAGGTGATGAGGCCATGTGCCCTTCTATTTGGAGAGTAGAAGTGAGAATATGAAGAAAAGCTATACCGCTTGTGTTTCATGGTAGAGAGATGCCACTGAATGTCCCTCCTTGCCTGCAAGAAATTTTGATGTGATTACTTGCATGCTCAAGAATTTTTTTAAAAAAAATTGTTGTACTTCACAATGAAGCAAAATAGGATTTCCGGTCAGGAGGGGGATCCACCCTGCAACTTTGAGACAAAGAAGCCCCCCTGTTCAGCAGACCAAGAGCTATATGGGATGACCCTCTGAAAATGAATTTCCACATCCAACACCATTCCTTCAGCCAAGAAACAACCCAAAACGGGGAAGACAGAAACGATGGGAAGAGAGATAATACAGATCCAGAAATGTCAGCAAGCAAGACACAGAGGCAGCAAAGACCACGAGAGTCTCAGCACACACACACACACACACACACACACACACACACACACACACACACACACACACACACACACACACACACACCCATAATTATTCAGAGACAATGGCTAGAGGGAGGAAGATGGTATTTGAGGAGGCACATCAGCTAATCAGGCTTAAAGGTTGAAATTAGATGAAAATAAGGATGCTTAGATGATCCCAGAAATAGATCTTCAGCTACTGGGGCCACCAAAGTAGAAGAACATACATAAAAGCTTCAACCTCTGTTGAATGAGTGAAGGGTGAAGGTCCTACAGACCTGCAGTTTCCATCTTCTGCTGATAACCCTCTGCCGTATGTGGTTCATACATGTGGTTCATGCATGAACACCAGATCACAACAGGCTACTGTGTGTGTGTGTGTGTGTGTGTGTGTGTGTGTGTGTGTGTGTGTGTGTGTGTGTGTGTGTGTGTGTGTGAAACTACTTGATGAAACGGTCCTGAGCTGCTGATCCCCATGAAGACGTATGGCGAATCCATAGTGATGACCTCAGCGCTATGAAAAAACAAGGATGGTCCTAATTTTCTTGCATCGACCAAGTATATCCACAACCAGGAACAAAGAGAGAGACACTTAGCTTCAACTTTTCAGGCACTTTGTTGCCATGATTACAAATCAAGGGAAAGTAATAGGCTTTATTGGCAATCAAGTGTAGGAAGCACATCTCCACCTCTATTGATTCCCCTGTTTATCTCCAGAAGAAGCCAGGAGCAGCTTGAACCTGAGCAAGTAAAACCAGAGGGAGAACACAGAGAGAACAGAACTGAAAACTGGTCCTATTGCTTAGATATGTGGAGGCGGGATCCAGCGATTGAAAGCAAGAAAGGCAGTTGCTGTGTTTCCAAAGTCTTGGAGTAAGTTGAAAGACGCTTCTTTACTGGACTCTGAACATTGTAGGCCAGTGGTGGCGATCCTTCGGCATTCCAGATATTTTGGACCACAACTCCCACCATCATTTATCATTGGCAATCAAGGCTCAGAATTCTGGGAGTTGTGGTCCAAACATCTGGAGTGCCAAAGGTTTGCCACCACTGTTCTCGTTGTAGTGTCAACTCAACCAAAGGACACAGGTTGAAATACTCTTATCATTAGCTCCTAAACCCATTTTCCCTTGCAAAATATTTTTAGTGGCCAAATATTAGCAGAAGGCCAGGGTGCTGTAGGCGCCTGGAGTAGGAACTGGCAAACCACTCCAGTATTCCTGCCAAGAAAACTCCATGAACGTGGAGTCACGAAGAGTCGGTCACGACTGTAACGACATATCACACACACATATCCGTTGGGGATGCACTGCCAAAAATTTAGAAGTTTAAGTTTGCATTACACTGAAGGTGAGATGATGGCATGGTCTGGGCCAATTAATTCCTGAATCATAAGATCTTACATTGCTGTTTTATCTTGATCAGATGCCTTGATTTGGACCTATGCCTAGAGGGAGTTATTAAGGTCAATGAGGGTAAAACACACCAAAGATCCAGAAGAGACAGGAGTGTTGTTGGTGAAATGTGCAAGCAATAGTCATTCGATGACTTTGGTGACAACTGTTAGATAGCAAAGGCAAACAGCAATCAAGATTAGTTGGCTGGTTTGTCTCCCTGTCCTCTTAACCATTGCTCTGCTGACGAGATATGGTCTCCAAAGAGGTCTTCAAGTGCACGCATCTCCCTCAATAATTGCAAAGAGAAGATGAAACCCAGTGCTGAGGTTTTTTCATTTGACAGCTTGGGTTGTGTGCACCAGCAGTGGAATTGTTGTTGTAGTTGTTGTTCTGGGCCCAGAACTCTGCAATGTCCCCACCCCAGGAAGTTCACCTTCTTCCTTGTCTTTTTTTTATTTGAAAAGCTAGCAAAGTCATCTGGATTTCACTGAGATCCCTTGGAAGTTTTTAGCCTGGTTTTCACATTTTCTTTTTCATAGTTTTTGCTTGTCTCGTGTTCTTTTCTACTCAACTTTGAGGGCCATCAAGACGGACAGGAAGACAGGACAAAAACACTTCCTGGAAAAAAGTATATGCTGCTGGCTAGTTTAGGGAATTCCTCCCAAAAAGAGTAACATTTGAAAGTTCTGGATCGAACTTTAATAAATCCATATACATAGGGAACTCCAATATGGTAGATCACGAAGATGGAAATGTCTATGTTATCAACACTTGCCATACTTGATACCTTTTTACCAGGATCTGATTTCATGCTCGACTTGAAAAAGAACAAACAGATGTAAGTCCAGCTGGTTGAATAATGGTGATTTCTTTTAAATAAAAAAACATACACATAATGGGAGCAAAAGACAAAATGCCAAGGTTTCGAACTAGAAATATCAAGCAAGTCTCCTTGGAAGTCATTGAAAAATGAATATAGTTATCTTGTGTGGCTGATTGTTGATACAGTTGGCTCATTTGATGTCTTCTGTTTCATGTTACTCCTTTTATAACTAATCCTTTCACCACAGGATATGGCTTGCCTCGTATCAGAGAAGTCACAGGGACTTCATAATCTTGGTCAGTATTTGATATCAGGTTCCTGTGAAGACCAAAAAGATTGACAGAAGCTATAACTCATTCTTCCGTCAAGGCATTGACACAGAGATCCATGTGAAGTGATCTGTGATTACTTGATATTGATTAGGACTCGGCTGGTAAACAATGACACGCTGGTCCCTTGATCTAAACCTTCCCTGAGCAAAATCACCTCCCCTCTTCAAAAGGGCCCATTATAACATTATTTCTCTTTATTTTTCATTTCAACATTTATAGCCCACTCTATATCAGAGGATCTCTGGGTGGGTTACAAAACTGTATAATAAAACAATTTTAAAACATAAGAAATTTAAAACTGAACAGCATGATGTTCAAAGACTCAAACATTAAAAACGTATCATCCTGCAGAGGTTATGATTCTCAGTTCCTTTGCAATTTGTGAACTGTGCAATTAAAAGTGTTGGAAAGCCAAATCCATCAAAATGCCAAAGTGTCTGAGACTACAATATTATCACTCCCCTGCCTCTGACATGATCTACAGTCCATCCAGTAGCTGGAGAAGAATGGATTTCCCCCCAGAAACAGTATATGATTGCAAACTAGCCTTACGATAGGCAACAAGATTTTCACATGCCTATTGGAGTCAAATGCCGTGAACGCTACAAAAGTTAAGAGGCATTAACTCTAAAAAAAATCTGTCCTTTATTTTCTGATGTGGGTAAACCCTGCTACTATTTTTTAAGAACGTAAGAAAAGCCCTGCTGGATCAGGCCAAAGGCCCATCTAGTCCAGCTTCCTGTATCTCACAGTGGCCGCACCAAATGCATCCGAGAGTGCACAAGTCTAGATCTCTGTCTCCTGATACCACTCCCCTGCATCTGGTCCTTGAAGTACCCTGGTTTTAAGCCTGGAGATGACACATCTCCATCATGGTTTGTCACCTGTGATGGACTTTTCCTCCAGAAATCACCTTTTTTGATGGGCTTGGTTCCAAGGACTGCAAACCCAAACACGTGCGTGCCAAGAGGTACCACTACTCTTTACTGAAAATTATTTTCAGTAAAGAAAAAAAAGTGGCTTCTTCTGCAGTTTCCCATGAGGCGCTCTGTACAAAGTTTAATGGGCATAGGTGCTACAATATCCCTAATGCTTTGCAGGATCACAGACATTAGCCCTACCCAGCCTGTTCTTCTATCTCGAAACTCAGAAATGTGGGACATCTTTTGTTTGTTTACACCAGGCATGTCCAAACTTCAGCCCTCCTGATGTTTTGGAGCACAACTCCCAGAATTCTAAGCTTAGATTGCCAGTGGCAAAGGACTATGGGGGCTGTGGTCCAAAATATCTGGAGGGCCAAAGTTTGGACACGCCTGGTTTATATGTTTAATGTATTGTATTTATTGTACTTAAATGTTTTTATCGTTTTAATTTTTTGTAATGTTGATGTTTTAATTGTTTATTTTATTTATATAGCTTGTATGCCGCCCACTACCTCTGGGTAGTGGGCGGCAGACAAGCTATATAAATAAAATAAATAGTTAATAAATACATTTTAATTATTAATATAATATCAAACAGCTACAAAGCCTCTTCAAGGTAGTCAGGCCAAAGCTCCCGGGATTTTACCTGGGGTCGTTCCAAATATACTTCTGGGTTTTCCAGTTGAAATATAGGTGAAAATCTCATCCCAATCTTTCGTTGTGTAGGGTAGGACCCAACAAGGGTGTATATGTGGTGGTGAAGTGTTCGTTTCTAGCATGTTTTTCTTCTGCATGGACATGTATTTTTTTCACCCACACTTCACTCCCTGGAGAGGCGTTTGAAATCTCCTCCCCCACCTGCTGGGTAAAGTCAAGGACTCATCTACGCTCATCGGGGGGGGGGGATTTCATCACACAATTTGCGGTTTCTGCAGGGTAACCTCTTGCTGCCACCGCTGGCAATAAAAAATTATCTGTGGGCTCTTCTGTGGGGGGCAGGAAACCAAGCTTTTGACTTCAGAGAATGAGAGAAGGAGAAGGAAGAGCTGTATACATGTGTCTTCCAGGCATCCCATACTGCACCATATGGGGACGCTAACTCCCATCACAGCCCAGAGTTTGATATTGCGCAAACTCTCTTGGTACAGTAGGTACAAAATTAACACAGGTCACACCTCTCGCCATATGGCCACTGGCTGTGCCAAGACAACTCAAGGTTCTTTCTAATAGGTGGAAAGTTGCTAATAAATATCTCCCTCCCTTCCTCATTTTCTTCTCTGATCGTGCACAAGAGGGGTCTTGACAGCTGCCAACATCGTCTGCCAAGTGACTTCAGCAATTTTCCGCTTTTGTTATGGCGAGTTTGGTGTGACATTAGCTTGCGTTGACCTAGAAGGAAATTAGCAATCAATGACGCTGAGCAATGCTGAGAAAAATGAATCACTTTTTTTAAACCTTCTAAACCTCCCTGAAACTTCTTAAGATGGCAAGCTAACACCAAGGCAATGACCATTTTGCAAGCATCTCCTGGTTCACATTTTAGAGTCTTGTTATGCTTTCCTAGCTCTCCAGTTCAGGAGGCAATCATTCATCAGTAGGGGAGGAAAAGCTATAGATGATAGATTGAAAAGCCAAGACCCCCCCCATCTCCCTTATTGTCAAGTGGAGCCAGGGTGCACGAAGACGTCTCGGTTGTTGCATCTGTGCATGGTGGCATCAAGCAAAGCATGAAGGGCAAGGACTGGACATATTTTGGACCACAGAGGACAAGTAAAAGAATGAAGCAGAGCCCCAACATTTCAACTCACAAATCTTCTTGTTGCATCAGCCCCAGTGGCAGCAGAGGAAAAAGCTCTCCAGGGGCTGATAATGAACTTTCCAAGCCCAGGAATGCTCCAACTTAGGCCTGGGGGGAAAAGCCACTTTGGGTTATTGTGTGTGCTGTCAGTTGCACAGTGTGAGGCATGAAGCATGATGGAAATAGACAATTGCTGCAGCTGCTAATTACAGCTTTCAGCTTAGCCTGCTGCTGCAAAATGTCTCCCCACCAACAGCCCAGTTCTGGGTCTCCACGTCACCTGGTTGGCTGAGTTATGTCCAGCTTTGGGATATTTTCAGCTTGAATTTTCAACTTTCCTAGAGCTGTCCGTGGTGCTGAATCTATTTTGAGGGGCTACAAGAGCGGAAGCTGCCTAGATGCCCTAAGCCCATCTGATGTTGCCTGATTTCAGAAGCTAAGCAGGGTTGGCCCTGGTTAGTACTTGGATGGACCACCAGGGAATACCAGGTGCTATAGGCGCCTGGAGTGAGAACTGGCAAACCATTCCGGTATTCTTGCTAGGAAAACTCCATGGCCATGGAGTCATGCAGAGTCAGTCACGACTGTAATGACTCAAAACACACACACAGAAGAGCGGAATGTTTTGTGGCTATCAGAAACTGGAGTCAAAATCATCCACTCTCTTGTGGGCTTGAATTGTGGACACCACCTGAATCTAGTCACTCATTTCAGACAGAGGAGAGGGATTGAATCAATTGCTCAGTGGTCAGTCTGGTAAACCCATGGATCCAGTGAGTTTCCTTTAGTTGGGACTAGCCAACGTGTCAAGGCCTGTGTGGATGATACATTCAGCTACAGTTGCTGCAGATTTTTGAACATTGGTGCCATTGCTTTCTTGGCCTCAAGTGTCTATCTTGGGTCATTCTCGGAGCCTTGGGCCCTTTTGTTGTACCCCTGAACTTTGCAAAACCTGGCTCCCTCTCTCCCCCCCCAAGCCGATGCACTGCACACCTTGCTTCATTTCTGAGGTTTCCTTTAGATGCACCACGATATTAATAGCATTATGTACCCTGGCAAAAGAGTTTTGTAGCTCCCTCAGGAGAGTGAGAAGCGAACATGAGATGACTCGGCAGCTCTCTGTTGCACTCAGCAACTTTGCGGAGAGCTGCTTCAGGATAAACATTGGATAAATCATTGGCGCAATTGGAAAGCAGCAGGGCAATGGTCTCTTAGCCCGTCCCAGGGAGGGCTAGAGAGAAGGGTCCTTGGAGAACTCAATGGCCTTCATAGAAACCTAAAGAAGTTACTGGATGGATGGAGAAAAGGGAATCGTCACCAGAAGAGATGATGTTTTGCAGCGGGGTGCGGGGAGAGAGAATACAGCACCCATCACCTCAATTTGTCAACCCTTGAGTCTGCAGTTTCTTGAATCTGCAGAGTCTGTGTGAGGACAAAATGCTCCTTCTCTGGCACTAATTCATTCAAATGCATGCAAAGCTCCGCTGGCCCATCACCAAGCAATGAGGCTGGAAAAATCAAGGGAACAGTTCGGCTAGTTTGGAGTCTGCTGTCATTTGACAGAAGTCTCCGTATCTCCAATTGACCTTGGCTGCTGTCCCAAAGACACGTGTGGATGTAGGTCCCCTTGGAAGCCACGAGGCTTAGGTCTCATCCAGTTTGAATGTTCTTCCAGATGACACAGCTCTTGGTCTGGTACCACCAATACTTCTTTGTGTGACCTTCCTAGATGTGTGTGCATTGGAAAAGCATTGCTTGTTTCATTCCAGAAGATCAACCATTAGCACTATGGCATTTTCTCATTTGGTTCTTTTCCATGTCAGAGGTGCCAGAGAGGATGCTTTTAAGTAGGAGAGAAATATTAAGTAGATAAATATTGTTTAAAAATAGTTCCTGAAGTTGAGCCCCAGCAGAAAAGTACATTACTAAGGATTCCCCCTCCACAAAGACAGTTGTGGTTTCAGGACCTCACTTCTTCTCTAGCCATCAAAGATCTCTGCTTTGTGCTGCCTACCATCCAGACTGTCCACTTCTTCAGATGAGTCTTTTTCTCTGGTCAATTCCAGGCAAGCTTATGTAAAATGAAACTTGTTGGCCCTTACAGTACCACAACACACTTGGACTTTTTGTCACACAAACACATGTTTTGGAATTTTCTGCAGACTTTTCTTCCTCCAAGTTTTGTTATAAGCTGAGGAAGAACTCAACCGTGGTGGAAAATCACATGTACTTTGACATGGTCTCTGCAAAAATTCTCTCCATTGAATCTTGGTAAAACCCATTATCAGTGGTAAATAGACCATGCCTTGGTGGGTCATATCTCCACAAGGGATTGTGTCACGTTAACTTTTGCTAGACAGAGCAATCCTGGCATTTTTCTTGTGTGAATAAGAAATCAATCCTCCTAACCATACCAACTTCTTTCTCCTTTCTGGTTAACTCCTGCATGTTTGGCTTCAAAATTCTAAATAGGCTGTCAATCTAGGTACGCAACTTGCAAGGTCTTCAGATCTTTCTGTTGTTCCAACTTACAGCCCATTTGCAAAATAATGGCAGGAAGACTCAAAGAGTGAAACCGTCTAAGTGATCCCTTTCCAAATGAAGATATTAGCCATGTGGACATGGAAGGGGAAGAGAAGAAGACCCACTTGGTTTTCCAATCAGGGGGAAACAGAGGGAAGCAAAATGCCTTTGGAACTTCGGGGGTGAAGCGAGACGAGCCGTTCTCGCCCAAATTAAATTGCCCTCCTTTATTAGCGATACAAACGGGGCCTAACTAAACCATCATGAATCTAAGTGACGAGGGAAATCCGGGCGCCCGCCTCTGAATCGAGACAGGAGTGAACACTGCTCACTCATATTTAAAACATTCTTTCATATATTTTTTTAATAAAACAACTGATACAAATTCAAAACCGCCTTCATAAATCAAACATGATTGAATGTGCCGGGCCCCAAGGTTTTTCCCCATTCAAGCGTGCCTGTCTCCCAGACAAAAGCAGGAAAGTGTGTGGGGGGGGGGTCGGAGCCCAAGGAGGTGGAAGGCTGTTTGTTATTTATTTTTATTTTTATTTTTATTTTTGCACACGAATGCTTGAGGCTTTATGAAAGGTTTATTGGATTTCATCGTCCCTTAAGGGGAAACCCTTTAAATGTTTCCACAATTATAAGACTAATAACACTCTCAGCTCTTGGATGTAGCCGTGACTTGAGAAAGATAAGAAACTGGAAGTTACTCAGTCAATACAAAGCTATTAATCTTTGTCACCCTGCTGCCAAGACAGCTCAGGGAAACAATGTAGTTTCTTGACCTGCGTGGAGTCGTGGAGCGATTTTATTCAGGATGTCAGCATTCATTGGGAGAGGTTTTGTCACACCTCGGCTCCCTCCACGAACTCCCCGGTTCTTTATCTTGACTGCCGTGACACCCTTCAGATAGCAGTAGTTTGTATCTGACTGGGCGTATTGTTGTTATTTAGCGGTTATTCATGAGGAGAGCCTTTTAGAAGAGGAGACTTGGGCCTCCTGCAATGTAAAGGGGGAGAACATAAGAACATAAGAAGAGCCCTGCTGGATCAGGCCAAAGGCCCATCTCGTCCAGCTTCCTGTATCTCCCAGTGGCCCCACCAAATGCCTCTGGGAGCGCACGAGACTAGATCTCTGTCTCCTGATACCACTCCCCTGCATCTGGCCCTTGAAGTACCCCAGTTTTAAGCCTGGAGATGACACATCTCCATCAAGGTTTGTAACCTATGATGGACTTCTCCTCCAGGAATCTGTCCAATCCCCTTTTGAAGGCATCCAGGCCAGAAGGTATCACCACGTCCTGTGGCAAGGAGTTGCAGAGAGTGGGAAGGTGCAGGAATCGGATCTTCATGCATAGGGATGAACTGTACACTAATGTGTTCGGTCTTGTGCCATGGAGCCAGAGGGTGGGAGTCTAAATCCCCACTGGGTGCCCCAGAAGAGTTGCTTTTTTTTTTTTTTTAGCCTTGGGTAAGTTGTGCCATCCAAGGGCACCCATGCCCCGAGAAGAAGCGAATGGTCAACCACTTTTGAGTCCACTTGATAAATTCTTTTTAAAAAGGGTTGCCATGTCAGAATTGACTTGACCCTACACCATTACGTGGTGGCTCGGTGGGCTAGAGTGCTGGAACTGTCGACTGCAAGGTCAGCAGCTCGGTGGTTCAAATCCCGGGTGCCATTCAGTGCAGCGAGCTCCCGCTGTTAACCCATGCCAACCTAGCTGTTTGAAAGCATGTAAATGCAAGTAGATAAATGGGTACCTCCATAAAAAGTGGGAAGGTAAACAATGTTATATGCACAGAAATGCATTCAGCCAATCCGGCCACATGGCCATGGACTTGCACAACACTGGCTATTTGGCTTGGAAATGGAGATGATCTCCACCCCTAGAGTTGAACATGACTAACATGCTTTTGGGGGGGGGGCTTTACTTTTACCTTACACAAGATAAGGTGTTTTTTAGGGTGCAGTTGGAAACTAAATGACCAGCAGGGGAGAAAGCATGGCTGTGCACATTTTCCCCTATCCAACTGCATGTAAAGTAGTGCTACAAACCCCATAATCCCCCTACCCTGGGTAATTCTGGAAAAGACCTTTTCCATCACTTGCTCTCAAGCCAACCAGTGTGTACAGTGACCTTGTTCGCTTAGTGAATTTGGTGCATGGAGAAAGTTTCAGACGTTTACCAAAGGTTGCAAGAACTTCGGATTTTATTTTATTGATTTATTTTTGAGACAGGGAAATTGAACCGAAGAGAAAAGAAAAGTCACAGGGTTGCTTCATTTGTTCCTTGGCCTATCCTGGAGAGAGACCGGAGTGGCAAAGACTTTAAACACTATGCTCAAATTCCTGTTTAAAAACTCGGCCATGTTTGGGGTGATAAATAAGGATTAACTTCCTGTTTTGAGGAGCAAAGTGTTCTGCTTATATACTGCCCCATAGCACTTGAAGCACTCTATGAGCAGTTTACAATTTTAATTATGCAGGCTACAACATTGGCCACCCCCCCCAGCAAGCTGGGTACTCATTTTACCAACCTCAGAAGGTTAGAAGGCTGAATCAACCATGAGCCGGCTACGTGGGATTGAACCCCAGGTTGTGAGCACAGTTTTAGCTGCAGGACAGGCATTGAACCACTGTGCCACGGGGCTCTTAAAACCTAGAGGGCTTCCAAGATCAGCCTTTGGATACCTAGAAATAATTGCCTTTATATAAAGCTAAGGAGGACCTCCAAAGACCTCATAATTGAACCAAAATTAAGCAGAAACTTTTTTTAAAAGAGGCTCGCTATTCATTATTAATTGAAATTAGGATATTTGAATAAAAGAATCAATGAATAAAAATGGGAGGCAAGGCGAAATCTCATTAAATGATTGATTATTAATAACATATGAATAATGATGATCTCTGTCTGCCTTTTGTAATGTTCCTGTTTTGCTTCGACCTGCGTTTGTAATACGGGGGGTGGGAAGGATGCTTTAAGTTAAAATGACAGGCGTTGTAGTTCAACGTATCCGGAAGATGACAGGCTGAAAATGCCAAGTAGTTAGAGTTATCCACAGGCCAGGAATTTTCCCTATTATCTTTGAGATCCCAACATGCAGAAGTTTCCAGGAAAGACTTTGCATACTGTGGAGATCAACATTATCCGTTACAAATATGACAGAATCCAGTGAAGTCTGGTGACTCCGCACTTGCAGGGCTACAGAACCTGGCTTTTTGTCTGAACTTCGAAAAGGCATGCAATTTCATTTGAGGGAAGGGTTTAGCACAACGGACAGCTCCTATAAAGTTCGGGCTGACATTTCAAATAGATTCACCACCAGGGCATGGGTGTGAGCGGGGGCGCACTCCGTGGTCCACCACCACCCTCCGAGGCTGCATCCTTGGACTTGCAACAATGCCATGTTGCAAACCCAACAGGATGTACTGCAAGCCTCTCGCTCACCGATGTTCTGTGTGCATCTGTCACGTTCACTTAGCCCCTTTTAGTGGGTAATTCAATGTGACGATCAGGAGATATCGGGGCAGACAGGCTGAATTGAGACACGACAAGGTCCAGGACATGACGTGCTTCCACTTTCAACTAGCCTGTGAAGCCAAATGCTTGGAAGGGACTAAGAACATAAGAACCTAAGAAGAGCCCTGCTGGATCAGGCCAAAGGCCCATCTAGTCCAGCTCCCTGTATCTCACATTGGCCCCACCAGATGCATCAGGGAGTGTATGACACTAGATCTCTGTCTCCTGATACCACTCCCCTGCATCTGGCCCTTGAAGTACCCTGGTTTTAAGCCTGGAGATTACCACATCTCCATCATGGTTTGTAACCTGTGATGGACTTTTCCTTCAGGAATCGGCCCAATCCCCCTTTGAAGGCATCCAGGCCAGATGCTATTACCACCTCCTGTGGCAGGGAGTTCCACAGATTAACGACACACAGGGTTAAAAAGAAGTCTGGTGGGGTCCAAAGCACCAATCTGCACAAACCTGGACCTCCAAGGCAAGCATTCTGCAACATTGTCCCCTAAGAAATTCTGAACCATATTCCCAGGTCTCACCGGCCACCAACATCCAGGCTGACACCCTATTGTTCAGCGTAGTGCATCACCACCAGAGGTGGGCCATGGAATCAGGGAGGATTTAGTGGGACAAACTCGGACGTCAGTTCCATTGATTCATTGGGCTAACTCGAGTTGCAACTTGCTGTCCTCAGCAACAGGATTTCATCCACAGTGCTTTGGCATCTCCCGGGCAAAACCAATGGGGCCAAACATATTCCCAGTGCATCTATTGCATTTTGTCATGGGGGGGATTTTTGTCCTCACCAATGCAGCCTATTGAAATCTCACGGCCTTTTCCCAGAAACCACAATGTCCTCTGTTTGCTACTAGGTTAGCTTCCTGTGGGACAAGGAACACTGGAAATTCTCAATGGATATATATGCATGTTAAATGCAACCCTAACCCTAAACTCCCAGAATTTAGTTAATGCAATTTAAAAAAGAAAAATACTCGTGTGCAAAAGCAAAGCTTCTTTCTTTAATCTGATTTTCAACTATTAAATTGTTTTTAAGAAGAAGAAACATTCTTGAATATCTAATCTATTTAGGTGCAAATGGACAAAATAGAAGAGTTTTGAATCTATACCTGTAGAATATGATTAAACACAGCTGTGCAATCCAGAATGATTGGGGAGCCTCAGGGCAGACTCCCTGAAATCACCACTAAGTGAGCTCAGGTTCTGCCTGTTTCAATATTCATTTACTTAAAAAAATTATATGCCACCTTTCTCCTAATAGATCCAAGGCAGCTTACAGTATTTTTTTCCAAAAATAAAAACAATAAATCATTGCATTAATTAAAAAGCATTGAGCAAAGATCATATTGAAAACTCACCAAAAAAGAGCAATATTAAAAACACAAGTTTCATGGGTTTAATTTAGGCATGAGGATGCTTGGATCCAACCCAGTGGGTTTTCCTTTAATTCACTCGCAGGAAGAGAAGGTCTCTGTCAAAAGGAACATTTAATCTCTTATCCCACGTTCTCTCAAGAGAGATATCATATTTAAAGATACCGTGGGAGAGCCCTAAATCCATCGCTTCTGGAAAAGGGGCTTTTAAACTAACCCCCCATTTAAATTTTAGTGGATGTTAATGATTTGGGCACAAAGTTTGCTCTCTGGGTAACGAGTTGATTTGGACGTTGGTGTCATAAAAAGCGAGAACCTCCCGAAACCCATTTTTGGTTTTTATTGGGCAAAACAATAGAGGCAGAGGCAGGATGCTTCCCCTGCTGTGAAGGCCATAAATCAGCAGAGGAGCCGTCCTTTTGGAAAGTAATGTGTCTTTCTCAAATTGCTGCAAGGGAGAGGGGGGGAAAACACACACACAGCTCCATCTGCTTGCTACTCAGTAATAAATAATGCCATATAAATGGATTTTAGAATAACTGGGGATGGGCATTTTAAAAAGAGAGTTTGTAAACAGCGGTGGAGGTTGGCAGGAGGAGGCAGCTGGCTTTCTCTCCATCCCAACCCGTAAGCCATGATTATTGTAGAGGATGAACAAGTGTTGTCAGAAACCTCTGTCTGGGAGTTGAGTCATGGCTACTGGACTTCTTTTTTGAGAGATAGAAACGTTTCGCTGTTCATCCAAACAGCTTCATGAAGCTGTTTGGATGAACAGCGAAACGTTTCTATCTCTCAAAAAAAGAAGTCCAGTAGCCATGACTCAACTCCCAGATAAACGCACCTGGATGACTGAGAATCTTCACAGTCAGAAACCTCTGCTTCCAAACTCTTCTGATGGGGACATTTGAAAAACTGTCCTGTGGTTTCGGCATGTATGACGGAGCTTGGAAACATTCCTTTTTAAAAACATCAACAGGCTCGTTGAATTCCCCTTGATGAAAACTCCCAGCTAGCACCAGGGCAGGAACAGGAGACTTGGGTGGCGCCAAAATGAAGAACATTGGGTGTAATGGTCCAAAAATATATAAAAAAAAATCCCTGATAAGAAGAGAGAAATCTGGCACAAGCATGGCCCATCTAACCCAGCACTGCCAGCTGTGACTGAACCATGGATGGTCAAGGTTTCAAGCAGGCCTCCTTCCGAAACTTAGCTAGAGATGGAGGGCTACCTCTCATGCTTGCCAATCTCCAAGATCTACAGGGAAGGCTCATCTGCACATCAAACTCGCATCTCTGTTCTATTTGGGACAATACAGAGCTGGTCCTTTTTTTGTCATGGCACCAAAAATAAAGATATCCCTGCATGGGAGAGAGATTGCACTTATTCGAAACATCTTTATATCAGCAGTCATTTAAGTCTGCTCTCTCTCTCTCTCTCTCTCTCTCTCTCTCTCTCTCTCTCTCTGTGTGTTTTTTACCTCTAATCCTGGTTTTAATCATCCAGCAATCTGTTTTTTATATATGTACGTTTAATATGCTGGCTGTTTTCTCACTTTTTCCTTCATTGATTGTTAGCGGCTTCAGGCATTTCAAGAATAAACACCTGGGATCCAAATGGAGTAAGAAATAATCAACCAACTTAACTATTTATGTATACAAATTTTGTAGAGGGATTCCCTTCTGCAGTGCAGGCCAGAATGCATAGGGCAACAGTTCTGTTTCTGCAAGGATGATTAAATGGTTTTCTTGAGTTGGAAAAACCCTCGTGCCTGATACTGTGAAATTAAACGCAAGGCCTCTCAACTTCATCAAGGGTGGTCAAATCTAAAGGCAGACGGTCTTCCGCCCAGCTTGTTGTGCCTGTGAAGAATCTTGGTGTCGTCGTCTTGAAGATGTTTCACAGGGTGTAATTAAAGGTGCACCCTGGCAAACCAGTGCCCAGATTAAGTTTGGGTCAAGGAGACCTCCCAATAGGTTGAGAAGGCTTTGAAGCCGGCCAGGCGGAGATACAAAACAAAGAGGCTGAATTATCTCAACTTCAAAAAACAGGGATGAAGAATTCAGAAGCACGGGCCTTCTCGTGCTCTGTGGTTACACGACACGGCCTTATTAATCTCGGATAGATCAGGGATGCCTTATGTTCTTCTCTTACAGGTTTCCTTTTGTTTACCCCTAGAGCCTAGGTAGAGTTAGACCGTCTCCAGCCAGCAGGTATAATGGATTCATCTCTTCTCTTCCTCTGCCTTATCACCTTGCGATTACCTATGACCTCTGGGTAAATTGGATTTGGGTTTCAATTGCACAGATGCTGTGTCTCCCTATTTATTCTGAAAAGGCAAAGAGTTCAAAACCTTCATACCCATGACGGCAAATGGACTCTCGGAAAACATCTCCGACTCATTATTCAACACGGGTGCTTCTCTGTTCTTCCTTTCCCCTTTTGATGCTGAAATAAATTTAAAGGAAAACAATGGCCAGCAGCTCCTGGTGGGGAGGTGACCCTCGATCCGGCCTTTCCAAAATTTGGACCACTTGCTTTTGAGATGTTTCTGTGGGGGACCCGGTTCAGGCCAGTCCTCATGCACCTCCCAGACTTGAGATCTGAACTGATATTGCTTGCTGAAAAGCTTTTGGCCCAGGATCCTTCAACCTCCTAAGCAGAACTTTGGGAAATTGCTTCCTAAAAGGAAGGATCCGGAATCCCTTGGGGTTGCTATGTACTAGAGATGGTCACGACTCAAAAAAATGGTGTTTCGTTTGTCGTTTGGTCGTTTAGGGGTCCGTTTCATTTCGGTTCGTTTTTGTGACGTTTTTTGCAAAAAAAAAATGTTTTCGTTTCGTTAGGTAACGAAACAAAAAAACGAAAACGAAAACAGAAAATTGCTGTTTCGTTAGCATTCTTTTTAGTTCAATGCATCTGCTGCAACAAAAACGAAAAACACGGCAAATTTGGTCGTTTCGTTTTCATTTTCATTTTGTTTTTTTAAAAAAATTTGTTTTGTTTTCGTTGCGTAACGAAACAAAAAAATGAAAACAAAAACGAAAAATCGCTCGTTTCGTGCCCATCTCTACTATGTACACAATCCTAGTAATTGCAGAAGAGAAGGAAGACATTCTTCGATCATGGCCTTGCAAGTTCAGTGCAACTTTTCCGATTGCAGCCAATGAATGCTCCTGCGCCAGCCCTGCTTGTCTGCCTTTTAAA
This sequence comes from Phrynocephalus guinanensis, assembly GCA_037367245.1. Taxonomy (NCBI): domain Eukaryota; kingdom Metazoa; phylum Chordata; class Lepidosauria; order Squamata; family Agamidae; genus Phrynocephalus; species Phrynocephalus guinanensis. Next base: position 3,135,380 of record CM074746.1, on the reverse strand, counting down.
AAATGGTAATCCCAACAGGTAGAACTGGGAAGATCCCCATGGACCCAAGACCTCCTCTTACTGGGAATATCTGTTGAGAGTTGTGGAGGTTGTGCACACCCTGCCCCCATATAGCAAGGCACTGAATTGCAAGTGGCGGCTTCAAGTACTTTTAGACCAGTGGTTCTCAACCTGTGGGTCCCCAGATTTTCCTGGACTGCAACTCCCAGAAACCTCTTCCAGCACAGCGAGTGGTGGAGGCTTCTGGGAGTTGCAGTCCAGGAACATCTGGGGACTCATAGGTTGAGAACCACTGTTTTAGACTAAGATGGGCTACCACCCACCCAAGTTGGCCATTGGCTCCTTCTGGACAGGAAAGGGCAGGAAAGATTTCCTGTTCCATCTGAGCAACAACATTATGTATAGTTTTGGTGGGATATTGGGTTCCTCGTTATTCTTTAGTCCACAAATGCAGCTTATTTATCATATTCTCCAGTCTTGACAATTGCCAGTCTTCCTAGTTTCTAGTTAGAGCAGGCATGTCCAAACTTCGTCCCTCCTGATGTTTTGGACCATAATTCCCAAAATTCCAAGCTTAGATTGCCAATGGCAAAGGACTGTGGGAGTTATGGTCCACAATATCTGGAGGGCCAATGTTTGGACATGCCTGAGTTAGAGGGTTCATCCCTAGATTGCTGTCCATGTTGCCCATGTCCCACTCCAAAAATTTAGAAGAGTTTCTTTGTTGCACTACATTTCCCAAGCCACCTTATGGGATTATGGAAGTTGCAGTCCATAATATAATTTCCAGGCTGTACCCCGTCATGACAATATCGGAAAATGTTTTGACCTCTGCGAACACAGCCACAGGGAAGGTTCGATAATTCTGCTTATTTGTTCTTTCAATGAGTTTTAATTTAAAAAGATAGACTGTCCCAATTTTTTTCTCTCTCTCTTGAGCTCACTTTTTTTCTTCCTCTGACAATCCAGCTAACAGACCTGGTTCTATTTATGCAACAAAATTTATGCCTCTTTGCTGTGGGAGAAGCCCATCTATCTGCCAGCCCGTGTCAGCAGAATTATAAACCTGTCAACACCACAGTATTTCAGAAGTGACCTATGCCAGGCGTAAAAACCAATGCAAATGTTTGGATAATGTATGACACGCAATGAAACAATTCAGAGCAGATAATAATAACACTATGAAATAAAATAAGGGCATACTCCTGTGTCTTTTAGAATAACAAAGAGCTTATATATCACATCCCTTGAATCATTTAGAGGTTGTGGCATTGTTGTATTTAACAGATAGACATATATTTGCTTTCCTTTTTTAATTTACTGAGCAGAATGAAACTTTTATTGCCACTAAATAGGAACGGCTATTCCTTGCCTTGCCTTCCTGCGATCCAACCAAGGAAACACAGCATAACTGGTGAGATGACAGCTTACTCAATAATCACCTTAGATTTACTGCCTGTCTAAGAGTACAGAGGGATTTTTACCTCTTCTGGTTGGGGTTTTAAGATTGTTAGGTTAAGGACTACAGCACCCAGAATCCTTCAGTCAGCCCAGCAAGTATCTATCCTAGCTAAGGAATTCTAGGAACTTTGCTCCAGAATCAACCTGAAATCTTAATGTGAGTTTATGCAGGTATTTGTTGGTTCTTCTAAATTCAGCGTAATCCAGAATCAACATTTCAAAGGGACAAGAATGTTCTTTTGGTTACCACATTTGCACTGAAATCATGTCTCCCTCCGTCTGTTCATTTTGACAGATTGTTTCAATAATATACTGCTTTCCCTCCGGGGAGCTGAACGGCGTGAGGGTTGGTGGGGGTTTCTTCTCCCCGTGTTCTGCACCACAATGACAACCGTGTGGGGTGAATCAAGCTAAGAGAACACAGCTGCAACCAAGGATACCCACTGAGCTTTATGGCTGTCTTGAAACTGGGGGAGTCTGATAGAACATTAGCTACTAGGTGCATGAAGAAGTGGATTTGTCCACGAAAGCTCATGTCAAAAGATAGCACATATAATCTCTAAGATGTCCTGATGTTTTTGTCTTCCTTATTTTTTTTTCCTTTTGTTTTTGCACAATATGCTAGCACAGGCTAAAACAGCTACCTCTTCTAAAACTACAATTATGGAACCTAGGGTTATTTATTTACCAAGAAACTCTAAGATGAGATTAATCCTGGCACTTTAAAAAGACTTAAACCCACACTCTCACCTGACACAAATAGGTCCAGTTAGTGTGACCATCACAAATTACTTCTCTTTCAAGAGAATCATAGACCTGCAAATCCCATTGTTCATTCACGGTGTGCCCTAGGAATATGAAGGATTTGCTCTATAATGGCTTGACTAATTACATCTACGCATCTCAAGCCTCCTTGTCTACAAGTGTGAGCACTCAAAGCCATCCTATTAAATGATTAGGCATATTGAATCACCAGGCTGCTTTGTGCTAAACATGAGGAAGAAACTTGCCCAGTGAGGGGACACAATAAAACTTAAATGTTAAATACTTAATCCTCCAACTTTCATATTTATTGACAACTGTGTGGTTGGCAATGGAATTTCTGTACACAGACTCATTTTTCCTCACTTGGAAGGTGTGTTTCTTAGCATTCTGGCTAGGGAAAGCCCCCTTCCAAGAACTACAGTACCCAGAATCCCCTTGGCAACATGAATGCTGGGGGATGGAGTCCCAAAGGTTGAGTTTTCTAAACTCTGAAGATTACAAGATGGATGGATCTAGGCTGGTAAACATTTCCACCATGTTGCATGCAAACAACCTAGTAGAGGTAGAGCTGTCAGAAGTATGATAAAGAAAGAGCAGTATAGTTTAGTGGTTAATCATGTTGGACTGGAATGAGAAAGGGCCAAGTTCAAATCCCGAACAAGCCAGGAAACTGCTCTGTTGTTTTTTTTAAAAAAACTGGATCCAACCAAGGGGCTATCTACTCCCACTTTCTATTCCCATATTACCAACTGAAAGCTTTTTAAGGAAGTCCAGAAGTAGGATATGAGGGTGGCAGAGACTTCCTGTTTCCCTTCTCTATCCAATGGTGTCCAAGGATTGTCCAGCTCTTGTACAGGAAGTTACCGGATGCCATGTTGGTGGGTTGTACACATTCAAACACAGGCGGACCTTCAATCATGGGTGAAGCCTGGTATAGGCAGAGGTTCAGGACCACAGAGAGCTCCCTGTGGCCTTCAGAGAACAACTGGTCTTAATCATGCCACATGCAGGATGAAGCAACATTGCTTCCCACCTGAAGAAGCAGGCTGGAAGGTAGAAAGGGCAAGACATCACACAGAGATGGAGCCAGAAGCTGCCTCTGGAGATCATTGCTCAAAGGTTCAAAGTTTTCTGTTGTTGAAATGTTGATGTTTGCAACAAAATGCCTCCCTGCCTTTTTATTTGCATCATCTTAAAAGTTTTCTCCCAGAATGCTGGGCAAATAAATCAATCTGCACGTTGAAGTGAATCAGTCCATATTTCGCAAGATGACGGGTCGTTATCCTTCCCATGCCATTTTCCAATATCTGACATGACCCCTTGGTCAGAGGAGGAGGAAAAGGGGATCATCCTGACATCATGCCAGGAGTTACGTAGGGCGTGGGAGCCACATCTCCCTTGGCCTGGCCTTCCAGACTTGCTTCACCCTCAGCGAAAAATAAGAATTAAAGACCTGCCCTCCTGATTCTAAATCACGCCTGCAGGGGGCTCTGGAAGTTTCAGGCTTCCATTCAAGGGGAGTTTCATATCCGAAACCTCTCTCTCTCTCTCTCTCTCTCTCTCTCTCTCTCTCTCTCTCTCTCTCTCTCTCTCTCTCTCTCTCTCTCCCTTTTTTCCCCTCAGAAAAGGCAAACAAACAATTTGAGGTGATTGTAAAGATCTTGTCAGTCTAAGAGTCTTAAAAGAGGTCTGGTAGATCATCAAGTCTGGCACTTGTCAAGGAGGGATGGAGGGGGAATTGAAATCCCCCCCCCCAATCTCTGTCTCTACAGCCAGAGATTTACACCACCTATCCATCAGCTCATGATGATCTTTGAACTGCAGAGTTGGAAGGGACCCTATAAATCAGTGGTGGCGAACCCTTGGCACTCCAGATGTTTTGGACCACAACACCCAGAATTCCAAGTTTGTGTTGCCAATGACAAAGGACTGTGGGTGTTGTGGTCCAAAACATCTGGAGGGCCAAAGTTTGGACAACCCCTACTATAGATTGTCAAGTCCAAACCCTGCCAAAGAGTCCCAGTAGGGTATTGAACTCCCCAACTTCTGCCTCAAGAGACAGAAACCTAAGCCACCGCTTCCTAGATCCCCAGAAATGGTCCACATCCATCTCAGATGTTCTGGAGGGGAAGCAATAAAGGTGCCACGTCTACCATTTTCTGCAGGACTCCCTTCCACCAGAGGAGGCAACAGGCAAGCTTAAGGTTCCACGAGGACCCACGCCATGCATGTGTATCACAGGAACTTCTCATAAAGGGGGCTCATATCCAGCTCTTGGTGGGGGAACAACACACAACAAACGTGGCAGCAGAGGACTCTGAAGTGATTGTTGCCTGTCGCTCTTGACGGATGTGACTGCCAAGAACGTTGGGCTGCATGGAAGGCTGACCTTGTGCGGCGGGCAATCTGTCTTCATGGCAACTGTCATGTACACCCGCCTCAATTTCACAGAGGAAGAGGCAGGATCTGCGAAACGAGAAGGCCTTGGGCATTGCTAAAGAGGAAAAATGTGCCAACGCTTCAGAGTCTCGCGGGTACTTAAAAAACCATCTGGGCTGAAACCACCCTCCACAACCCCCCAAAATTGAATAATAGAAGTTCAAATTATGCATTACAGGGGTTTCCGTTCTTTCCCTTCCCTCTTCATTTTTTTTAACCTTAAGCAACCTGGAGCAAGTTCCTAACAACAACAACAACAACAACAACAACAACAACAACAACAACAACAACAACAACAACAACAACAACAACAGATGCCACCTCCACCTTGGCACTTAACTACTGCAGGTACAATAAGATTTTGTGCAAAGTTTCCTTGGACCAAGATGCAGTCAGTCTGTTTGTCTGTCTTTCTGTCTGACTGGTCTCTCTATTTATCTCACTCTACTGGTATGCCCTACCTCTGTCTTCTACATGGCAGTAGGGTGAAAGTAAGCGCAATGTTTTAATTGCTCTGACTTCCAAAGTGTTGAGTAAGCTTTTTTGTCTGTTTTTACACACTCTAACAATTCAAACAGAGAGATTTCTCCCTGGATTCTGAAACGGCATTAAAAACAGCAGTCAAAAAACACCTCTGACAGGAAGTGTTGACTGCCGCCCACTATTCCCTTATTAAAGAATATAAATGAAGCTGAGTTGGGTCCAAAACTGATTTGGTATGTCCAGTCTGGATCATGGTTGGAGTGACAGGAATAGAAGTCTATTATTAGATGTTGTTTTTTATATTATTATTCTGAGAGACATCAAGTGAATCAATGCAACTTGGGGCAAAAAAGAAAAGAAGAAGAAGAAGAAGAAGAAGAAGAAGAAGAAGAAGAAGAAGAAGAAGAAGAAGAAGAAGAAGAAGAAGAAGAAGAAGAAGAGAGCATTATAGAAGAGATGGGGCATCATATTTACAGCCAGAATCTTTAGAAGGATTGAAACCCATTTTTAGTCATTGTTTCTGAAAAACCTATGGGAATAGATTGATATCTGACTTCCAATTTTTCCAGTCTCCTCTAAAAGACAGCCCAAACACTGAAAGATAAATAAAAGCTAAGATAATTGACAGCGCTACTTTTGTAGGAAAGCATAGAAATTGAGTTTTATGGGAGCAACCATAAAACATTCCGAGGGAGAGACTAAAAATAGGCGTTTTCGTGATGGTGAGGAAGGAGTTTTGACGATCTGCATCTGAGACCTGCGTGCGGGCTGCCACTGCTTAAATGAGGCAATGTCTGGAGCCAAGGGTGAACATCAGGGAGCCCAATTTGTGAATGAGAAATGATTCCAACAAAGACCTCTTTGCACACTTGGCGTTGTCCCGTGCTCTCTGCATGGTGTGATCAACTCAAGCATTATGGGGAAACTGTGAATAAGTAGATGTGCTCCACCGGCGGCCAAACGTGTTTAGAAAAGAAACTTCCAGCCCCCTCCTGTCTAGGTTGTCTCAATTGCAAAGGCTGCTTCAATGGCTGAGAAAAGGATCGTTCTCAAGACAACTTCCAGACTTTCCCTCTTGGCAGAGTAAGGGGAAAGTAACTTTTTCAAACTCTGCTTTCTGTTCACAGTTGGCTTCTTAACAACTGCCTGAGAGCAGCTGTTTTAAATCCTTTGTCACTCAGATTGTGTATCGTACGCTCATGAAGTTGGAAGGGTCCTATAAGGTCATCAAGTCCAGTCCCTTGTCTACATGCAGGATTACAGACCAAGGCAGACCTGCCAGGTGGTTGTCTAATAAGATATCCTAATTGTATACAATAATCTCCGTGTCGCAATGAACGCACCAGAAAAGTTAAGTCCTTCGTTTAGGAGAAACAAGTGGTAAAGGGGGAAGATGCACTATGGGTATCAAAAAAATGCCATCTTCATATTCATTGTTCTCTCAAATTCCCCAGAAGAGGAGGGGACCTCAATTCAGGACATGAAGGCATTATGGGATGAATGGCCTCCATCAGTCTGTGTATCACTGGATGGTGATTGGTGTGGTCGTGGCGGTGGGGAAGCGATAGCATGTGGGTGCTATGGGTCACAGGGTGCTATGAGCAGTGCAATACTTTTTTTGTAATAGGATGAGTGGAGAAGGGTTTAAAATATGGTTCAGGTAAGTTCTTTCCAAAGGCAATCACATGCATTCCACCCGGGGTGTGTATTCATCAAATTATAGCTGCCGGTCTCAGAAAATGCTTCGTATTTCCTGAGAATAATCAGGATTCCCCAAGAGGGAATTATTGCCAGCCAAATCTGCAAGGGGATAAAAATAAAGAAAGGGGGGGATAACCCCCGGAAATGAAGAAAAGTAGACAAACTAGGATAAATAATGTCAACAAACTCCTTCTGCCAAGATGCAAGGAACTCCAAAAAAACCAGCCGGGCGAGCAGATGGCTATGAAAGCCACATGATAAAACAGATAACCAGGGGCTCACCCAGACTGCAGACTCACAAATGACAAACAAGCACTTGGTTTACAAGTGAGAGGAGCCCTCTGCAAGCCGTTGCAAGATGTGTTCCCTCTATGTGCATCAAGGGGGGAGTCTCTCCTCTTTTTTTTTTTTTTTGCTTTCCATAGTAGTCTGGTAAGGCATCCTGGGTGGCCACGTGGCTTCATTTAGGCTGGGCAGTCCTCTTCTTCAAGATCTGCTGGCAGGTAAGCCATTTTGGGAAGGCTTTTCTCCCTTTGAAGGCGTAGCCAACCCAAGTCCAACTCTAAAATAAGAGAAGGATTGGGGGCGTCTTTAAGGTGCCCATCATCTACTGAGAGCGGCAAGATTCAGGTGTCACACTGAAATACATTGAGATTCTGTTTAGATTATCAACATCTCATTTTCTCCCCCTAATTTTGCATCTGCAATAATATCTGCAACAATCCATTACCCCACACGGTGTAGTAGTAGTAGTAGTAGTAGTAGTAGTAGTAGTAGTAGTAGTAGTAGTAGTAGTAGTAGTAGTAGTAGTAGTAGTAGTAGTAGAAGAAGAAGAAGAAGAAGAAGAAGAAGAAGAAGAAGAAGAAGAAGAAGAAGAGAGTGATGGACTACAGAGACCTGGGCTTGAGTTCTCACTCAGTCATAGTAACAAGGCAGGCCACTCCTGAAATATCTCACTTACCTTGCAACCCTTTTCATAAGTGACTGTAACTTGGTTTTGACTTCATAGCCTGTAACCCAGTGGCAAAAGCACACACAGAGCCCAAACAAAAGTTTGAATGGAAAGCTATCTGCAGAATGAAATAGGCCAAATGAATAAGCACAGCCTCTGTTTTAAACCAAGGAACATGGACTTTCTGGCGGCTCCACCAGACCCTCTGATGTTGATGCCAGCACCACCCAGTGAGTGTTTTGGTACTATTCATATGGAGTTTTCTCCAATATTGGCCATAACGTCCCATAATTCTCTGGTGCTTGGGATTGTTTTTGCACACACACTACCCTGAGGGCTTGAAACCTGCCTTTTCTCATTGGCAATATGTACTGTGTGACTTAGCTCCTCCCTCCAAGAACTAGAACCATAACAGAAGCACTAAACATTTATTGTTTATCCTTCCTTCCTTCCTTCCTTCCTTCCTTCCTTTCCTTCCTTCCTTCCTCCATCTCTGTTTCTCTCTCTCTCTGTCTCGGAAACAGTCCTTGACTTCAGTCCTTTGGGTGTTCCTTCTAATTAGTGTGATGGAGAATTAAGAGACACGAGGCCAAGAGGCTGTAGTAGGAGAATGACTCTTTAATAAGCATGAATTATGGTCTGGCCCTCGTTCCCCCACCCCCAACCACCAGCTTGTGTCCACCGGCCCTCTCCATTTCAAGCAGCTGCTTATTATAAAGCAAGCTGAAGCAAGGGAGGGGGGGTGAGAGAAAACCCCTAAAAGGCAGAAAAAGAACATGCTGGAAGGAGTCGAATGCCAGCCCAGCACCCACTGGGCTTTCAGTCTTGCCAAAAACGCTCATTAGATCTGCTCGAACAAAGTGTGAGGAGCATGCTGATTCCGCAGCTGCCCCTGAATTTCTCGTATCTTGGAAAGGCTGGCCCGCAATACGGATCCCTTCTCATCCAATGTTGCTAAGGAAAGGAGCCACCAGAGCACCCTCTTCAAGGGCCGCCATCTCGTGAAGATAAAGGGACCGCCAAAGGCTGAGCAATCAGGTGAAGAGGCTGGCCGTGGTAGACACCTCCACTGCGTAGTGGCCAGAAGTGATGGAAGACTGAGGATTCTCCATCTGAAAATGGCGGTAGGGGGGTGGTGCCCCCACTCTCTTTGGTCCATGATGCACCCCGAGCTGTATTGAAGCACAACTCTTGGATAAACCAATCCGCAAGCTCTGAAGGTCATAGCACTCTTTTGTCAGTGGCAGCCTAGCAACTGGTATTCGTCACCCTACTACTTCTAGAACAAGGCTGGACCCATCATAAGCCAGTGTTGGTCAGAAAACACAAGATATTGGCTGTAGAGATGGGCATGACTCAAAAAAAGTGTGTTTTGTTTGTCGTTTGGTCATTTAGGGGTCCGTTTCGGTTCATTTTCGTTTTTGTGACTTTTTTGCAAAAAAAATCGTTTTTGTTTCGTTAGGTAACAAAACAAAAAAACTGAAAACGAAAACGAAAAATTGCTGTTTCGTTAGCATTCTTTTTAGTTCAATGCATCTGCTGCAACGAAAACGAAAAACACGGCAAATTGGGTCGTTTCGTTTTCGTTTTCGTTTTGTTTTTTAAAAAAATTTCGTTTCATTTTCGTTGCATAACGAAATGAAAAAACAAAAATGAAAACGAAAAATCGCTCGTTTTGTGCCCATCTCTAATTGGCTGATGCCAGTGGTTGCCAATATCCAAGATGTTCTTACACTACAACTCCCAGAACCTCTAGCCAGCACAGTTGGTGGTGAACGTTTCTGGGAGCTGCAGTCCAAGAACATCTGGGCTACCCAAGGTTGGGTTGGACTGTATCAGACTCTCTCCTTACAAGGACTTACAGAAGTTAGAATACAACAGCTTACTGTAATATAAATGCCGGAAGAGCAAGTGCTCAGAATCATCTGAGATCCTTTTCTGAAAGGATCCCCTGTGGCTGTGCTTTCCCTGACTGAGCCCAGATCTCTGTGTGTTCGCCAGCTGAAATCAAATTAAGCCAACAAGCAGCTCATTTCGAAATTCACTCGTGCAGCTGCTGATCCCTGATCTGTGGCCGGGCTCGGAGTTCAGTGTGGTAAAAGGAGGGTGTAGCTCATTGAGGCTGAATTGTTTATGCATGTGCCGGGCGCGAAGCAGCCAAAAACCAGAGCAATGAGCCCCTCCAGCAAAAATGACCCGGTGGTTAATAAAAAAAATTACTTTCTATTCATGGGTCTCCAATTTGCCAATTATTCCCTAATGAGATTTTTTTCAAAAAAATAAGAAGAGATGTCTTTTACACCTAAATTATTGTAGCATCTGCAAATGGCTTTCTGTGTCATTCTGCTCCTTGCCCTCTGAATATTCAAAGGGAACAGAGTTGGAGAAAGAAACAGGAGTTTGATTACGGCGAGAAATACCGTTCTATTCTCTCCTCCCCACAACCCATAACCCCTTTATTTTCTGGACAGCCTTGCCATATTTCTCCAAGAATCCACATTGAGAATTTGTGGAAGCTGTAGTCTAGCATGTCACGTTTCCCAGTTCTGAGCCAAAGCTGATTTGTTTGACACACGTAATTGTCGAACAATTATGGCAGAGGTGGCCTGATGGCTCAGTAGGTTACAGAGGCCGGCTCTTCTCTGTAAGGAACTAAATTCCTGACTCCTGGTTCCACAGCTGGGTCTCCAGCCTGAAAAGGGGACTGGTTTGTCATACTGAAAGGGGACTGGTTTGTTTTCCATGGTTTCAGAGACTAGGACTCGGGGCAATGGTTTCAAACCACAGGAAAAGAGATTCCATTTGAACATTAGGAAGAACTTCATGATGGTTAGAGCTGTTCAGCAGTGGAAAATGCTGCCACCAAGGAGGGTGGTGGAGTCTCCTTCCTTTGGAGGTTTTTAAGCAGAGGCTGGATGGCCGTCTGTCGGAAATACTGTGATGGGGGTACCTGCATGGCAGGGGGTTGGACTGGATGGCCTTTGAGGTCTCCTCCAACACTATGATTCTATGATCCCAGCTGCTCCGTAATAGTGTTGATTTGGCTTCAATCGTCTTCACCAAGTGGGTAGACTAAATGTTATTCCTAATTCTCTGATCTGGGATTCACCACATTTCCATATAATTCCAATCCATGGGTAGGGAGGGACTCAAAATAAATCAGTGAAGGAGAGGCATATAGTGGCCTTTTGCTCAGTGAGTTGGGAGGGTGAATCCAGCCAAACTGGGATGGAATCTTAACCCTACCCTCTTGCCTTGCATTTTCAGGCTGCTACTGTAACTCATCTTTAAGAAAGAGACCTGCCACAGGCATCTGCCATGACTCTGGGTGCCTTCATGTATCCAGGAGGCAGAGGGACCCACCCTGATGAACATTTGTATGGGTTGAAAATCAGCTCTCCTTTGTGTCAGGATACTAAGCAAAAAGATCCTTTATTGAAACAAAAGCCCATCATGTTTCAGCTTGGGAAGCCTTCTAGAAGCAGTACTTCTAGAAGCAGGAACATGGTTTCAAGACTATAAGTGATCTCTCTGTGTTTAACATGGCCCCTGAAGAAGGCTTCCCAAGCTGAAACACATTGGGCTTTTGCTTCAATAAAGGATCTTTTTGCTTAGCATCCTGAGACTTTGTCTCTTCTGACTCGTTGGTTCCTTTGGATGCTCCAGTTCTTTTGGCTTTTGGTTTCTCCTTTTTAAAGTGGTCAAGCAAGAGTGTTGTGTGCCCTTGTGTTTTGGAAAGCAATACTCTGAAAACTCCAGCTGGGCCCCCGAGATTTGGCATCTCTAGGTCCATAAGTTATCTTCCCGTGTTAGAGATTAGAAGCCCATGCAGAGGGGAGGAAATGAGAGCATTGACTCCTATTCCTGCTCTCGTGGACATTTGGAGACCATCTGAAGCCTCTGCTGGAGGCTGGCATACACGACCTCAGTGGTGTCCATTACTCACCCTCCTGCCTCCCCAGACCTCCCTCCCTTCCACCATCTTCCTTCTGTCCTTCCTCTCTTCCCTTTGAGAATGCATGACCTCACTTGCTTCTGATGGGGAGCCAGCAGCAAGGGAGGCAAGGAGCCAACGGATGAGCATGGTGCCACCTGTGACTGTCTTCACTACGGTCTCCACCGGCTCTCGTTGAAGGAGGGTGGTCCTCTGTTTGAAGGTGTGCCAGAGAAGAAACCTTCGTAAGGAAAGTTGTCCTCAGTTTGAAGGGCCGATTGAAAGCCAAAAAGAGGGAATCAAGGACCCACACCATCCACTGTGAGCAGTGCCTGGAAAGAAGACTGAGCTTCACGCAGGCCGGCAGGCCACCTGTTCTTGTCTGTCCTTATCCGTCACTTATCCTATTTTCACCATTTCACACACATTGACTTCTTAGTGGAAAAGAACCCACAGGCCACAGTCAAAAGCAAAGCAATCCCAGTTTTCCCTCTCTCTTCTCCTCCCTCCTGGGTACCACAGCCTCCTGGGTGGCCGGGAGTGCCAAGATGAACAGAGACTCAAGCTGGGAGATAGGAAGGATGTTTATTTGCCATCTGGGCCCCCCTTTTTGATCCAGCCCTTATGAAGTTCCATTTTTCAACCGTTTGGGATTTGCCTGTGAGCTGAGTAAGCATAAGGGCCTCAAAAAGGAATAATGAGAGAGAGAGAAGGAAGGAGGAAGGAGAGAGAGAGAGAGAGAGAGAGAGAGAGAGAGAGAGAGAGAGAGAGAGAGAGAGAGAGCAGTACCTTTCAAGTTTTACATATTCGGTCAAAAGCAAAAGCGGGTTGAGTCATTCATCTTTTTATCAAGTAGCTTGAATGCAGATACCTTAAATACCTTAGAGAAACCAGAACATAGAACACAGGGGTTCAGGAAGTTGTGGTCGATCTGACCCAGAATGTTCCATTCTGCTCTGCCATTTCCTTTTTCAAATACATTTCCAGACTCTGTAGCTCCTGCATCCTGCTTGGGTCTCCATTCCACTTCCAGGTGGATCTTTTGGCTCAGATAGTGGCTTACCATCAACTTTTCCTTTGTCCCGGATGCAAACTGTGGTCTTGAACTTGCCGAGAGTTACACACCAGCTCCTGACACTCCCTCCTGGCTGTGCAAGAGTCCACTGAGCTCACAAACAGGTGGGACAGCCAAAAGGAAACAGTCCTCTGAAACCCAGAAGCACAGAAGATACTAAAAACATTTGATCCACTTACTCCTGTCCTCTGTTCTAACCTGGCCTCCTGCCTTCTATTTTCATTATCCCTTGACTTGCAGAGAAGTCAAGGGAAGAAATATGCAAGCGCCCAGGTATTAATTGCATGGAGCCCGTGCAGAATGGGAAACCCACCAAGGCTGTTTGGCCAACCACAGTGTGCCTCTTGATCACTCAGTGCGGCAGGGTACATTGTTGTGCAGCCAATCACTCTACAGAGGCCACAACCATTTGTTATAGTTTGGACTCAGCCATGCTTGGCGCTCACAGCAAGGTGCGAGGAACCGGGAGCTGAGAAAACCTGCCTTGAGGTTGACCCTGGAGGACCAAGGAGAAGGAAAGCATTTTAACGGATGGATCACACTTGCATACACGCGGTAGAGGCTATTCTGCTTGGTGCAAGGTTCTCTGCTTGCTCTTCCATGACATTCTGCCTTTTTGACAGTATATCAGGAGCTGCTGCTGCCTAGATGCCCTAAGCACATCCGATCTCACCTGATTTTGGAAGCTAAGCAGGGTCGGCCCTGGTTAGTACTTGGATGGGAGACCACCAGGGAATACCAGGTGCTGTAGGCGCCTGGCGTAGGAACTGGCAAGCCACTCCAGTATTCCTGCCAAGAAAACTCCATGGACATGGGGTCACAAAGAGTCAGTCACGACTGTAATGACACAACACACACACACACAGGAGCTGCCAGGATGAGACCCTAAAACCCTTCGGATAATTGCCACACTACATCCTATGGAGAGTTCCCAAGTCCAAAGGGTGTGGAACACAGAGGTTGTTGTGTTGATGGTAAAAACTCTGTTGTGAACTTTCTGGTTGTTACACACTTGCTAGAAGTCTAGACTTTCAGCTTTAGGTTATAACTCAGTTGGTCCTATAAAGGGGTGCCCCCAAACTAGAATGTTGAGGTCGGACATCATGCTGTGCCTCCTGTGCCTTGCCTGAAAAACAGCAAATCTACACCTAGTGGGAGAATCTAATAACTATAACCACTAGGTAATTGGCCTCAGTCAGCTCCTTCCTCGCTGTGCAGCCTCTTATCTCCCCTCATGTCAACACCATGTCCACCTACCAATGACCTGACCTCCATTCAACAAGACAAAGAAACAGGTAAATTCCCACCTGGTTAGAGAAAAGGAGCACTGAAATTTCTCTTGCCTCTTGGTTCTAAGCAAACACAGTGGATACTTCCTTTAGCCTTCTAATCCACATGATAGAGCTCCATCTGAATACTGGCTAGGTGTTCCCCCTCAATCATGCCCTGGACCAAGATGGTGGCATAAAGATTTTAGCACTCATCCTGCTCCTCCTTTCTTATCTTTTTTCCCTTTCAACACCTTCTCTCCCTTGACTTTTAGCTTATAAAGAGATCTGGTGATCCAGAAGATCTGAACACAACCTTGGGGAACTGTTCTTCCCTTCAGTTGCAAGTTTTTGTCTAAGTGGATCCCAAGTTTCTAGGCTCCAAAACTACTCTGCAAAATCCGAGTGAGAGAACCATGTTCTGAAGAGCAACAAAACGCCTCAAGGCGCATTGAAAGCTAACCCATTTTCATTGGGCAAAGGTTACTTGGATAATTGCCTACTTCTTTCGATGCACACAGTTTTGAAGAATAACCCGTTCCCATCTTCCGCGTCAAATCCTGCAACTCCATTTTATTTCAAGACTCCGGCAACAGGGAAGAGGCTGATCTCTGTATATGTTGTACCCTGGTGTGTCATTTAGAGCGTGGGCGGTTTTGTACGATGGATAGGCGTTGACAAAGCAGACTGGTCATTTAGGAGATCAAAGTGCATGCCTTCAATGAGTGCTTTCTTGCCTCTTAAGTCTTTGTGTAGGTGTCAATTTGAGGACTTGAGTTCCTAAACATCGCTGTGTGGGGGGATAATACAACTTCATTTCCTTGGCTTGACCTCAGTCGAACATCTTCGGACATGTCCAGGTTGTCTGTAATAGGTGGGTGTCCAGAAGGAGACGGATGGAAAGTATAAGATGGTATAATTGTACACAAGACATGTCAGAGAGGCCACCCACCCAGTGTATCTGGCTGGCAACCCAGTGGTAAACAGGATGTGTAGGTGTAGGCATCTACAGAGATGTCCCCTTGGGGCAGAGGACAGTACCCCAGCTGGCTGCATGGGTTGAGGCCTTTGGGAATCATTAAACCTCTCCATCTGGGCGGGAGGCCCCGGATGGAAGGAAATGAATTCCGCAGCCCATATACTCAGGAAGCCAGCTTGGTTTGTTATCTCTCCCCCCGATCAGCCAGGAAGCCTGTAAGAGGGGATTGCAGGACACAGCTGCCTGTGATACGGCTTCTATACCCCAGCTACGTGACCAGCCTAAGACCCTGCCACTCTAGATAAGGCTTCCCATGAATTCGCCAGCTTGCCTGACCCCTGGCACATAGGCCCTGTCTCCACCTCTTGTGGTGCTTGGTTATTGCAACCATACAAAGCCTTGCACCATACAAAGAGGTATTTAATCCACAAAAGGTACTGTATAATTTTTCGGTGGCCTATAAAAGTATTGCCTGTTTTCGCATTTGTATTTTTTTTTCTAGCAAAGATGAGGGAAATAAGAAGATACAGATATGCCTATGTAATTTCACATCACTGGCGGTTATAACTCAAGGCCACATGTAATCATAGACACCCTTTGGTCTGCTCTAATCAGAGCTTGCCTGGCCCTGGTGTTCACTTCTATTCAAGACAAGGAGCCACCAAGCTGAGCTGTTTACTGGAAGAAGATAATAACGCAGATGGCAGGATGCCCAGAGTTTCACAGTAGGTAGTCTGCCACATCTGAAACGAAAGAGCCATTCCTTAAAATGTTCAGGATGACCTCTTCTTACCAGCTGGTCAACACCACAAACCCAGAGCATTACCTATCAAAGTTCCCAAAGCACTAGGAATATTGGGCAACCTTACTGGTTTCATTGGGCAACCCAAACCTCCACCAGGAACATCATCCCAGGCCTTGAATGTCACATGACTTGTGAACTCTGATCCTGAGAGATAAGGATGAGGGGGCATTTTTTAAAAAGTCTGTGTCTTCTAGAATGAGAAGCAATATTAACTGTTAATCTTTCACCACAACCAAAGACTCCATAGGAGAGGGGAGGGAAAAAAATTAGGAAGGCTTTCTCTGGATTTGGACGACAATCAATGCTAATTGGATGCCGTTGATTAATTCGGCCAAAATTCATCATTCTACAAGAGTTAGAGCGGAAAATTAAATCATGCAAACGGATCAAAGCAGCAATGTGTAATGAAAGCAGAGTCGATACAAATTTCTTTATGGACCGCTCTAAAATTTCGGCCATTGATTGCCCCCTTCAGTTCCACCGCTAGCTGCTATTGGTTGCAAAAGGAAGGAGGGGGAGAAGTGGAGGTCCCCTGTCATGCCGTTTGGCGAAGAAATCCATTTGGGTCAGGGGAGTATTGCTATGGAGGTCAGCAAAGAACGGCCACAAAAATCCACACTAAAAAATTCCATGCCTCTGTTTGGGTTTGAAATTTGACCGCATACAAAATGGAAGCCTGTTCACTAAATGACGGGCATGTTTAGCCTAGATAAAAGAAGACCGATGGGCAATATGATAGGACTTTTCAAATATGTGAAGGGCTGTCACACAAAGGCGAGCCAGGATCTGTTCTCAATCATCTCAGAGTACAGGAGATATAATAATGGGCTCAAGTTCAGAGAGCCCAGCTTTTGGCTGAATATCAAGAAACACTTTCTAACTGTTAGAGCAGTACAGCAACGGAATCAATTCCCTTAGGAGGTGGTGAATGCACCAACACTGGATGCCTTCAGGAGGCCTGGCAGATATCCGTTTAGTTATATCCCTGCATGAAGCAAGGGGTTGGGTTTGGTGGCCTTCTATTAGGGATGGGCATTTTGTTTCAGAACCAGTAGGTTACAAAACGAACCACGCGAGCCCAGGTGGTCCTCGGAACTGGCTGATACATGCAAATCCAATTGCTTTACCCTTCTCTGTCTCGCGCAGGGTTAAAATCCAATGAGGAAGCAGGCTGCGAAGTCATCTTTCTTGCTTCGTGCTGCTGGCCAATCAGAGAGGGAGGCGGGATGATGCCTGTCCCTGCACAGCTCCTGATTGACCAACATCACAAATCTAGCACAGATGAAGTTGCAGCATGCTTCCTCAATGGATTTTAA
Source organism: Phrynocephalus guinanensis (assembly GCA_037367245.1). NCBI lineage: Eukaryota > Metazoa > Chordata > Lepidosauria > Squamata > Agamidae > Phrynocephalus > Phrynocephalus guinanensis. Next base: position 3,118,202 of record CM074746.1, on the reverse strand, counting down.
CCCTGTGCGCGAGAGAGAAAGGTAAAGCAATTGGATCTGCGTGTATCCGAGGGTTCTGAGGATCACCTGGGCTCACGTGGCTCGTTTTGTAATCTACTGGCTCCAAAACGAAATGCCCATCCCTACCTTCTATGCCCCTTCCAACTTCACTATTCTAGGATTCTATGATTCCAAGGCATGCCAAGTGGAGAGGGGTAATTTCTCTATTTCTCTAATAATGATCTGATGAATAGCAGAACCGGAAAGGCCCCTGTGGATCACCAAGTCTAGCTCCTGTCAAGGAGTCACACTGCTGAACCCAGTAGGGTTAACAATTTCATACTGGTTTTGGTCACCCTCAGCTTTCAGGCTAAGAGGAAGAGGGACCTCGTGGCAAGGTCATGCAAGAAAAAGACAAAGGAAGAAGACCAGACAAATCTGTGGAAGGTCATCCCCAGCTGCTATCTAATGACGTGGATGAGACCCACATGACTCCGAGGCATATGGAGAGGTTGCATGTCTCCAGCCACACTCTAACCACTGTTAAAGGCTACCCATTTCATTACCTTTCAATTGACCAAACCCTCAGCAAACAGTCCACGTTTGGCATGGAACCAGTGAGCTTGAGAGGGGGTGAGTGCTCCAACACTGGAGGCATCCAAGAGATTGAAGAAGCTGTTTGGATGAGCAGCGAAACATTTCAATCTCTCAAGAAAAAGAAGTCCAGTTGCCTTGAGTCAACTTCCAGACCTTCAAGAGCAATTTAGACAACCCCCTGGCAGATTTCCTATGATTTACATTCCTGCATTGAGCAGAGTAATGGATTCAATGGCCCTTCCAACTCCACGATTCTAAGCATGTCCAAACTTTGGCCCTCCTGATGTTTTGGACCACAACTCCCAGAATTCTAAGCTTAGATTGCCAATGACATAGGACTTTGGGAGTTGTGGTCCAAAACACCTGGAGGGCTGAAGTTTGGACATGTTCTGGGCTTTACTCCACCCAGTGGTTTTTTTTCTTCTTTTTAAAGCATGTTTGTTCAGTCCACAAATTCATCCCTTTCCAACAAAATACGTGCATTGCCTGGCAAGGTCGATATTTTGCTCTGCAACTTTATCTCGCCCCTCTGGAATGAAAAAATAAAAATAAAAAATTAACGCCAACCTCCAAAGAAAGATGAGGCCTGCTCTGCAAGACAACTTAGCTTGTCACCATGCTTCCAGATAACAAGCGTATATTGTTCCGGAAAATATATTACAGTTTTATCTACTTGTACTCTTCAATAAAACATTAGTATCTCAGCGTTTTTATTTAACAATCGGCAACCTTAGGCCAGTAATTATGCAACAATTATAATCATAAAAAAAACCCATCCCCTGCTGCTCACCTAGAAATGGGGAATATATTAAACCGGGACTCCAGTCAAAAAAAAAAAAAAGAAAGAAGGAAGGAAAGAAAGAAAAAGGCAAGCCACAAGCTATGCTCATTTTTAATGCCCCTGCAGTGCACCATGGGAAACTAATAATTCACCATCTAATTAGTGTCCCTTCTGCCTCTATTGGCACAAGGACAGGCAAAGAAGCATCTACTTCATTACGAACTGGCCTCAGTAATCTTTAAATGCCTTTCTTCCCGGCAGGTTGAATGCACGTAACGTAACCAGAGCAAACAGGATGCACAATTAAAGGAGGCTTCGCTTGGATGGTAGCTTTGGCCATGCCTTCTTAGCCTTCATGACTATGCTGCAATGGTGGCGGCCATTTTGGGGTGTTGGAAAGGGAGAGAAGGTTGATGCAAATGCCTTGCTCCTTCTCTCCAGCTGCGTGATGAGCCATTGTGATGAGTCTCCTTCTTTGGAGGTTTTTAAGCAGAGGCTGGATGGCCATCCGTCGGAAATATTGTGGTGGGGGGTTCCTGCACGGCAGGGGACTGGACTGGATGGCCCTTGAGGTCTCTTCCAACTCTATGATTCTATGACTCTATGATTGTGATGGCCCTTCCTTAATGTCTGCTATGGCCAAAGAATCAAGGAAGCAACGGTGAAACACCAGGAGGATGAGATTGCTGAAGCTACCAGGGGGACTGGGTGGACATCTTAGGAACAGCCATGATCTATCATCTCATGAGGGCCACCACTCCCATTTTGACCCACGGCATTTCCAGTCTAGTGCCCGTAATAAACCTTAAACACATCCTGCGGGAAAAGATTAGGAATGCGGATTAGTGTCTCTCGAAAGGGAAGGAGAACAGGTTTAGGCTGGTCAAAACCCACAGGTGGTTTGTGGCCTGTCCTCCTGGTCCATATGCTGGCCCTGAAAAATCCTGTAAGGAGAGGTCTTCTATTCTTAGAATCCTGCAGCCAGCAGGGCAGGATCTGGGGTTTTCAGGCCAAAAGCGTGGCTTCCCCAGACGCTGCCACTAACGACTTGTATATCCCTTGGGGCAGCTTGCAGTGAAAACATTGGTTGACCGCAGACAACTCCAAACTTTGTCCCTCCTGATGATTTTGGACCTCAACTCCCAGAATTCTAAGCTTAGATTGCCAATGACAAAGGACTGTGGGAGTTGCAGTCCAAAACATCTGGAAGGCTGAGGTTTGGACATGCCTGACTTGATGTATCAAGGGACAATTACATCTCCATATCCTTGGGTAATCTTAATTGGTTTGGGTCTCTGGCTGTGGAGCCAGAGGTTGGGAGTTCAATTCCCCACTGGGCATCCTTGACAGGGACTGGATTTCATGATTCGCAGGATCCCTTCCAGCTCTGCAGTTGTAAAATGGTGATGATTACTTTTATCATTATCTCCCTTCTGGATGCTTCAAACACAACGCACTGGAGAGTGATCACTGCAACTTGCCTTCAACATGTCATGATCCAATGACACTTGAATATTAGATAGATAGATAGATAGATAGATAGATAGATAGATAGATAGATAGATAGATAGATAGATAGATAGATAGATAGATAGATAGATAGATAGATAGGTTAGTTGGCTGGTTGGTCAATCACCATGTTGAGCATATTAGGATGCAATTTGTTAAGACTACTACCTTAAGACATTTTAGTAGCACCCATTTATGTTACTTGATGCAATGAAACCTACAAGAGTCCAAGTTAAAAATTCACACTGATATACAATAATTCCAGCTGCTTCAATTACTAATTTTAAAAAGTCTATCCCTTGAGTGGTGGTGTTGGTGATGCTACTGGATAGGGTTGTGGTGCTCATGGTGGCTGCCAGCAGCGATTGTGGTGATAGCTTATGGTGGTGGCAGAGCTTCTATGGGAATTTTGGAGGAAAATATTCCCAGGATACTCTAACTCACTCTGTCAACAGTGCTGCTGGCTGCAATGTTTTGAAAGTTGTAGAATAATAATAATAATAATAATAATAATAATAATAATAATAATAATAATAATAATAATAATAATAATAATAATAATAATAATAATAATAAACAAAAAGCGACCTCCATCTCAGCAGAGGAGATCAATGTGAGATCACAGTGAAGGAGGAAATCATTAAAACAGGGGGAAAGTGGCAAGAAGCAAAAAGTTACAAAAAGCAGTCCCCTAAACTTCCAGGGAACGTGACCTCCCACTTGCTGTTTTGGAAGCCCAGCTCCTTTCTATTTTCCATGGGTTTGACATCCATTCCCTCTCCTTGAGGTTTCCCTTCCAAATCTCATCAGCATCCAAGTCTGCAGAGCAACTTCCACCTTGACCTAAAAAGTTAGACTAATGAAATCGTCCTGTCTGCGTTTTCTTGTGATGAATTGCTGATCCATGTAAGCCCGGCCCCCATGCTGGTACATCCCTGGCCCGCAATGCATTGCCAGTTGCCAATCTTGGGGAACCTATGGAAATTGAAGGAAGCCGTTGACCTTGCCTTCTGTTGCAAAGCAGTGGTTGTTTTAAGAGGAAGGTGCCAGAGAAATACAAGAAGAAGAAGAAGAAGAAGAAGAAGAAGAAGAAGAAGAAGAAGAAGAAAGAAGAAGAAGAAGAAGAAGAAGAAGAAGAAGAAGAACAACAAGAACAACAAGAAGAACAACAACAACAATCAACAACAATAACACTCCAAACTGTTTTATTATACAGTAATAAAATCCTGCTATTATTGGATTTCAGGAGGGTCTCCCCCCCCACCACCACTTTCTCTATTTAATTAAAATCATTTCAGATATTAATAATATTCTCCTTCGTCTTGTCTCCTGGCTCCCAACCCACCTCATGGATCAGTAGTTATGGCATTTTCTCCAAATGAGGACGGCAGGCAAGATTAGCCCGCTGCCTCTCGGCAAAAGCACGCACACACACGTCCACAAACACTCCAGCGAGTGGGAGCTCTGAAATATGGAAATGAGGCAATACCCTCCATAAGGCAAGGTAGCTCAAAGGGAGAGGTAATAAGTCGGAGGTTAAGGAAATTAGCTTTACTTTAAAACAAAGGAAAATATGGAGGGACTTTGACAGACGCTGTGTAAGGAGGCAGAGAAAGAAAAGGAGAAAGACGCCGAATTTGGGGGAACGGGAAAAGCAAAGTGCAAGTAACCCTTACTCAGTAGATGCAGAAAATGTCAGGGAATTTTAAGGCTTAATGAGCTTATCATGCCTTGAATGCATAGGCTGTAACATTTTCACTAATTGGGTACAATATTTATTCTTCTCTCTCTCTCTCTCTCTCTCTCTCTCTCTCTCTCTGAACGAGGGGGGGGCGAAATGAATACACAAGGACAGAGAGATGGAATGGAATGGACGAGCTGCTTTGAGAAGACGAGCCATCAACTTTGGCAGTGGTCCGCAAAAGGGTGGCCTCCAGATGTTGTGGGACTACAACAACAACTGCCATCACCCTTCACCAGGACCCCAAGGGCAGTTACCTCTGGAGTTGCAGAAGCTCCGGTCTCTGGTAGAGGGCCTTTCAGAAAAATCTGACAAGACACCGCCAGCAATATTTCATGCCATCTGCCAAGAGATCAACACAAGGAGCAGGCATTTCAGCACAGAGTGGCTGGACAAAGAGCCAGGAGGCCCTGGTTCTGACCCCAGTGTCTCCTGATCGGGATGGTGTCAGGGTCCCATGTCTTTTTATTCTTTTAGGAAGGGCAAATCCACCAAGATGAGCAGCAAGCCTTGGCAGTCACACAGGCCGCCTGGTGACGGTTGGCTCCATCTGAATGCAATGCATCGTCTATCGGAGATTTAGCAACCTTGCATGCTGCATTTAGCAGGTTGGGTTGGGATGGGGCCTTGGATGACATATCCAGCACAAATCAGTTGCTCCCTCCTGCCTCTGAATTGAAGGAGAGCCCTGCTGCTCTGCTTGGTCTCACTTTCCCCCTCTCTGTGGCCTGCTGGGAGTCCGTCTGTCAAGGCCTGTTGCTCAAGGCAAGGTCCCTGTTTTGGCTGGTTCCGCAGTAAGCAAATGAAACGTTTTACTCGTTCTCCGAATAATGTCTCAGAGTGAGTTATTGAGACGGTGAGTGCCAGTGGATGAAAAAAAAAGGAGTGGTCTACTCAGGGAGGAGGAACTTGAAGCTAAATTCTGCTCTGCGAATCCCTCCACTTCTAGGGCAATTCAACCATTCGTCAACACGGCGATCCATTTCGAAATCCTTTCTAATTTTTCATCTCTCCTAATAAATCAGCATGGACACTTTCACGGCCTTTTGGCCGAGGCAGCCCCTCTGTTTAAGGACATGTAAGTGAGCCCCATTCGTGAGAGACTAAGGCAGTGGGAAGCGGAAGAAGGGATATCCACCATCACCCCACACACACTTTAGTCAGAGGTAGGGTAGCTTATTAGTATTGTGCTGCCTTGTTTCATGTGAAGTGATGTTTAGGCCTTAGATGTTCCCGTCAGATGGGAAAGCGGTGTGTGTTGTAACGCTGACATTCCTTTTGACAGATAACAGGTGAGGAAAAGCAGCCCAGGCAGGAACAAGCCATAGCATTTGATATCTCCCTTCTTCTGAAGCATTTTTTCTGCCTTTCACAGAGAGAGAGAGAGAGAGAGAGAGAGAGAGAGAGAGAGAGAGAGAGAGAGAGAATGCTGATCAGCAAAAATTTAAATAGAACTGCAGTCCTTGACAGCAAGGGAAATGGGACCAGTTTTTAGAAATATCTACGTTTTTAGAAATATCTACCATGAGTGCAGTTCAATCACTTTGGGTGATTCTTGCCGTGACTGTAGGTTTTGTGAGCAAGGACAGCCTCTGTGTTGTTTTTCTGTCACACTTTGAAACGGCAAGTCAGGGTGGCATCCTCTTCTGACCAGGAACAAGCCTTCCAACACTTACCGTTCAAACTAGATGCCATCACCAGGCCTGGGTTGTCTTGTTGAGCCCTCAACGGCCTGACTCCGTGCTTTTTTTTAAGGTACTCTAAGCACTTCCGATCTCGCCTGATTTCGGAAGCTAAGCAGGGTCGGCCCTGGTTAGTACTTGGATGGGAGACCACCAGGGAATACCAGGTGCTGTAGGCGCCTGGAGTAGGAACTGGCCAACCACTCCAGTATTCCTGCCAAGAAAACTCCATGGACATGGGGTCACGAAGAGTCAGTCGCAACTGTAACAACACAACACACACACACACATACTGCACCACCTGGCAACAAAGGCCACTCTGGGTGGTCTACAGGGCCAAACAAACAGATACATCCACCAAACATCATAATATATTTTAAAAATCACAATACAATGGACTATAATAAACAAATAACACTGTCAATCCAGATCAATAAGAGCAGAAGTAAACCAGAATACACAAGAGGGTAAATGAGGAATGAGACATAACGGCTGAAACTAATAATCAGGGGATGCCTTCCTAAATAGCCACATCTTAAGGTGTTTCTCAAAAACAGATAGCGAGGGGCCCTGGGTCCCCACAATGTATACAGACTTCTAATGCCTTGCTTTTAATAATTCCAATATCTCTATCTATCTATCTATCTATCTATCTATCTATCTATCTATCTATCTATCTATCTATCTATCTATCTATCTATCTATCTATCTATCTATCTATCTATCTAATTCTTTTTTTAAAAGCATATCATATTTCAATCATGTACTTGCTTGAACGTTTGTGGTTTTTAAACCAAATTTGAGCCACTTGGCCATCCTTTGCAGCCAGAAAGGCTGCATAGAAATTAACGCATAAATTAAATTAACGTGAGACCTGCATTCAGGTTTGATTGAGAACAGACCCTGCCCCTCCTCTGTAGGTCAGCCTTTGAAAAGTGCTCTCTTCTCTCCCCTCGTCTCCAAGGCTAAACGTGCCCAGTTCTTTCTACCTCTTTCACGGCTCAACCTTGGATGGTACGATGTCATCTCCATTTACCGATATGCTGCATCTTTAAAGTGCTACAAAAAAAAAAATCTGCCTTTCTTGCTGCCGGTTGCTCTGTTTAGCCGCCCCTGCCTTTAATTTTGCCAGCATTTCAAATGGACTGCTGTTTAAAAAAAAAAAAAAAAAAAGCACAGAGAATGTGCATTGCCAGGCACTTTTTTGAAAATGAGGGGTGGGGGAAAGTCCCACACTGGGTGATTGATACGTATAACTCTACTTAGAGGCAGCTGACACCAGCTGGCCTCACGCTCCATCCAACTTGCCCATTAAACCCGCCTCAGTGATCCCAACGTGTTATAAATGCCAGGGTCCTTGGCAAATCAGAGAAGGGACCGTCCAGCAGCCGCTTCGTAAGGGCTCGATATATTGCGCATCATTTGATCGGTGGTAAGAGGAGGAGGAGGAGGTGGTGGTGGTGAAATATGATGATCATATCTGGTTGTGTTTTTTTTTTTTGTGATAAAAATCCCATTGATTAGCTAAATCAGACACAGCAGGGCTGAGATGGTAGTTGCAGCCCTCCGGTGACGCTGAAAGGGCCCTTTTCATCAGCTGTCCTGCACCTGCAATATTGATTCAACCATCCGTGCAGCTGCGAAGTCTCAACAGAGAGCAAAATGACAACTCGGTGTGTGTGTGTGTGTGTGTGTGTGAGAGAGAGAGAGAGAGAGAGAAAGAAAGAAAGAAAGAAAGAAAGAAAGAAAGAAAGAAAGAAAGAAAGAAAGAAAGAAAAAGAAAGAAAGAAAGAAAGAAAGAAAGAAAGAAAGAAAGAAAGAAAGAAAGAAAGAAAGAGTGGGGAATGTATGAGTGTGTGCGATTGATGATTAAGTGCTAGGTATCGATTCTCACTCGTGTGACCGCTCCTACACCTTTCCTTCTCTCTCTCCCCCTCCCACCCCCCCAATCCCTATTTTCCACCCTTTTCTCTTGATTGGCGACAGGGGGTTTTCATGACAGCTTCAGCTGCCACAATATTTGATAACCCTGTGGGTAATGGCCAGATCTAAACCAGCACAATTGGACGAGGAGGTGTTCAGTCACATCCCCTTAATTTAGGAAAGCAGGAGTCTGCCTTTTATTGCACAGCCGGTCAAAGGAAGGGGGAATTAACCGGGAGTGTTAAAATCAAAGTTCAGCATAGACCATGCCCATCGCGTTTGTTTACCACTCAAAGAAAAGTTCGGCGAGCTTGGCTAAAACAGCCTTCTGGAGGCAACGGGTGTGTGTGTGTGGGAGGGGGGTTATTTAGCAGCCATGGTGCCAGCCAAGAACCTTGAGCAGCCTAATTTATATGATTTTTTTGAAAATCCTGAAGGATTCGTCAATAGTTCCATCATCAAATATGATCTGTTCGTTTAAGTATTGTGGTATTGAGGGTTTCCCTGGTCTGATGCAAAACGGGACACTCTGACATGTCAAACTACTCTCTGTTATCTGGACTACCCATGATTACCTGTTGTATTATTAAATTTCTTACCACGATAAGCCTGGTGTTTTTCTACTCGTTTGGAAAGACAGATACCCTGCCCTTCCAGTAGGTACTCAATACCCAGAGGAACTAAGGACAGTTGAAAACCAATAAAAATCAGCAAAAAAATGGGGATCCAATAACAGAAATCACCAAATTTTTTTCTTAAGGTTCAGGTCCAATCGCTATGGCTTCCTGAGACTCGGCCCTCCTGGGTGGCCCCTGTTCCTCCTGCTCAAAAGTTCAAAGCTGGCTGGATAGCTCAGAGGGTTAGTTAATGCGGATGTGGAGCAAAGATTTGGGAGTTCGATTCCCCACTGTTCCTCTGAGGGAAAGGACCAGCCTGTTCAGCCTTGGGCAAACTGCACAGTATATATGTATTATCTACCTCCAAAAAAATACAGTAGGACCCTGTATCCACTGATTCATTATCCACTGATTCAGTTAACCATGGATGGCAAAGGAAAAAAATCAAATAAATAATTCAGCAGCCACAAAGCAAGCTACTGTCATAAACAAAGCAAACTACTGTCACAAACAGCAGCTGTAAAGCAAGCTACTGTAGTAAACAACAGCCGTAAAGCAAACTACTGTCATAAAACAGCAGCTGTAAAGCAAGCTACTGTCACAAAACAGCAGTTTTGGGGATTTTTGGTGTTCTCTCTTATCCGACAGTTTTCATTATCCACAGGAAGGAATAGAACAGTGATGGTGAACCTTTTAGAGACCGAGTGCCCACTAATATTTTTGCAAAGTGCCACTACAGTAATTTAACCTGTATACAGGTGGCTATGAAGGGCCAATTTCAGGTGCCCACAGAAAGGGCTCCAAGTGCCACTTTTGGCACCCATGCCATAGGTTCGCCATGACTGGTATAGAACCAATCCCCAGCGGATACTGGGGTCCTACTGTACAAGAGTTAAATCAGAGCCATTCTTGCCTTGACAGCTTTATCAGGGCAGTCCTATTAGAAGTTGTTCCTATGGAGTTTTCTGAGATTGACTGCCAACATCCCACAAAGCCGGGGTGTGGTGGTGGTGGTGGTGGTGGTTCAACATTAGGAGGTCTTTCTGCTTCACTAAAACTTGAAAGTCCTCTATCAGCCACCTTGAGGGTAGCTGATCTATGCTGGGACCAGAGGGGCTTTAATTGCTTGCTTGGTTGGTTTTGTTTTGGAGAGGTGGCGCGGCATAGTGGTTAGATAGTGGAATGAAAATGCCAGAGGACTGGGTTCAAATACCCACCTGGCCCACACAACTCACTGGATGACTTTAAATGATCCATTCCCTCTCAACCGAGCTGATTTCACAAGGTGAGTGTGAGGATAAAAGGGGCAGGAGCAGAACCAGGGCCTGGTTTGACTAGTGGAAAAGTGCAGTATAAAACCAAACAAGTAAACAATATTCAAACAAGGGCATTCACGAATGCATTTGAAACAGGGGAATCATGGTTCATAATCAAGCAATATGTCTGGATACAGAATGGGACAGGAATGGCTTCAGAGCTCATACAGGTGTGAGATTGGAATCCAAGGCGTCACCTCTCGCATTAAACCAGAGGTGTGCACTTCGTCTCTAACCTTTCCAAGGGAGGGTATCCAGCCACATGGCTGGCATAACACATGTTCCTGCAAAAATGCACACCAAGACATACAAGGCTGCAGGGAAAGTCCCCCCCAGCTGAGCTGGTGCCTCTTCCCAGAAGGCGAGCTCAGGCGGCTGACCGAAGGGCTGTATCACACTGCAGGGCAGCTGTGCTGGAAGGAAGATGGAATTTTCAAAAGTCGCTCTTGGACAGGGAAGATCCAAATTGAATTAACCACTCAGAGCATCCCAGTAGCTGCAGTATAATCAGTGGCCTTGTCGTACAGAATGAGACAATAAAAGCAAGTTTTGCAGACCATGATGGCAGTCAATTGTGGGTTTCTCCTCCCTTCATTGAATGCAGCCCATATCTATTTGTGCAGGTGGGTGTGTCCTGAAAAATGCCATCTTTAAGCCATCTGCATGAATTGGGAGTGAAGGGACAGCTTTGTTCTGTGTCTTCCTTCCTTCCTTCCTTCCTTCCTTCCTTCCTTCCTTCCTTCCTTCCTTCCTGCTTGCATAAAAAGACAAAGACTTCTGCTCCCTCCAACAGCTGTGGTAAATTCTGGCACAGGTGTGAATACGTGGCCCTGGAATTTACATTTTTCAAGAACAAAAACCGTGCCTTTCAATGTAACAAACAAAGCATTCCATTTTGCACAAAGATCTCTCTCTGTTTCTCTCTCTCATCTCCAATGACCCCAACGTTTTATTGCTATAAATGACTCCCAGCACACACACAGAGAGACATACACACATCAGCTTGTACAAAAGGAAGTCAAGGCAAGTGGTATAATCGGAGGCATCTTTCTCACATAAACGGGGAAGAGCGAACAACGTCATTTTTCAAGGCCGTTTTTTTCAATCTGCTTTCCTGGCTGAAGCACTGCCCTCTCAAAACCAAGCATGTAAATTCAGTCAACGTGTATCCACAAGGCCATCTGAAGGGTTCTTTTATTCCTCCACCGCCACCGCTGCCGCCACCATGAGTTGTCTTTCACCAAAGCCCGTGTCACTGATTTCTAAAGCATCTTGTGCGACATCCTCTTCATTCATCCACTGGTGGGCCAGATTATGCCCATTTTACAGACCGGGAAGTGCCTCGGATGCCATGTTTCTGCTGATAGCCCCTGTCTGGGACACAGAAGAAAGGCTGAACAAGACGAGAGAACCTACTGGGAGACTGAGTCTGATGATGATGATGATGATGATGATGATGATGATGATGATGATGATGATGATGATGATGATGATGATGATGATGATGATGGAGAGGAGGAAGAAGAGTCTGCAATAGATTGTTAAACTGCAGACTGCTCCTGTCCAGGGTTGAAGTTCATCAGCCAGACCATCCCCAGCGTCACCTCCATCAATTCCATGTCTCCTGCCTGCCCCCCCCCCCCGCACAACTACAATGGGCACCAGCTGCCACCACTCATGCTCAGCTCAGATCTTCAGTCATGCCCCAGAAGCTGCCCACAGCAGAAGAAAAACAAAAGGCCTTAGAGACCTCGGGATAACTCTAATAGCAACCTTGGAACAGCATAGCTGGAAGGGACCCCGAGAATCATTGAGTCCACAGCCTCCAATTCTTCAGCCAGAAACCTAAGCTATGAAGCTATCCAGCAGTTAGAAACCTGATTGTTTGGAAGCCCCAGAGGGGAAATAAACCTTGAGCAGGTGATCCTGGCTAGCGCTAGTTCCAAAGGATCTATTCAGGAACCAGCCTCTTGAGCTGTCCGTGGTGCTGAACCCATGCTGTCGTAGAAAATCCAGTCTATTAGAGGAGCAGGCAATACGGGCTCTTCCATCACTGTGAGGTTTCTAAGGCCGTTACTTCACGAAGTACTTCTCTTCGCAGCGTGATTGCCTTCGCTATGAATCCGAAGGCGGTCACGTGGTGGTCACGTGGTCTCCATTCGCCCCCACCCCTCTTTCCGTGTCCTCACGGGGCGAGGTTTTAGGATCGAATCCAGTACTACCTCACGTGCTCCCTTCGCATTGGGAAGCTTACTTGCAACGTCCGGTTTCTGCTTTCTTTTTTTTAAAAAAACCACGGCGTATCGATGCATCGATACCCGGCTGTCATTTGCGGCAGAGCTGAATAACTGTATGTTCCTTTGTTTTCTACTCCCAATTTGTATTGCTTCGTCCATTGGCGACGTGAAAAAATTGCTGTTCTCCGTCAGGGTCACTAGGTGGACCAGCACACAACATTTGTTGTGTATACCATCGCTCCTCCAAGGAATATTGTAAGCACAGAAAGCAAGATCAAAAGAACGGGTTAACCAAAATATCGATGCATCGGCATTTCGGAGAAAAAGTAACTAAAACAAAAATTAAATATATATAATCACTGGCCACACGTGACTTTGGATGCGAAGCGGGATGCGAAGCGAAAAAGATTCCCGGCCTCCGGCAGGGGAATCACTCGCCCCGCTTGGAGCATGGTTTAGGGGGCGTGGTCGGGTGGCGCCGCATCCAAAAAGGAGGATCGTGCGGACAAAACCGATCGATTCGCGCAGAAATCACGGCTCGCCGCGCAGCGAGAGGTTCGTGAAGTAACGGCCTAAGCTGATCAACTCTTTGCCGCAAAGCCAGCGATGATGAGCGATGGGAGTCACAGTCCCAACACACTTCGGGGAGGTTCCACAGTTGCCTGGCCGGATGCTGGATGGGGTCCAATATTTCTGAAGATGTTAATTCCTTCCCACTACTAATTTGCTACAATATTCATCCTCTAGGCATTATTCTGCACCAGAATGGGGAAATAAAAGGGAAGATGGAGGACCCAATTAGGCTACCTTTTTCCATCAAGTGCACAGGTCACTCTGGATGAAATGGCAACACCTTTGAGTCACCATAGGAGCTCCAGGTGATTGTCTGCCTGGCTCCCCTCCTCCTTTGCAACTCAAGTTACCAAGCAAGCTGCCAGGACCTAAGATTAAACCTCTTCCCCTTTCTCCACACTCTTCTTTTTGCACCTAGCAGCTGGCAGAGAGATGAGGCAATCTGAATATTTGCACATTGGGTCAGTGTAATGGGATTGGTGGTCGACAGGCATCAGGATGTTGGAACGCCCAGCTGTGGAAGCAGAGGGCATACATTCAAGTCCACCCGGTGCCTCCAGGGAGAGAGGTCGCCCTAGAACCATCTGGAGCATGGGCGGCAGATGCAGCTCACCCCGTGGGGTGCTGTGAGGAAGGCGTCAAGTCCCAAAGTGCCACTAGAAAAAGGAAGTGGCAAACCACGTCTGAGTCATTTCAGCCAAGAGAACAGAGCAGGGGCACCATCAGTGAGAGTCAACTTGACGGTGCATCGTTTTGAACATAAAGGCAACACCTTAGTTTAAATTTGGAAACATAACGGCACTCATAATTTGTTGAGTTTTTATAAAATAAAAACCAAACATAAATTAAATCTTGTGAATAAAGTTGACTTACCTGTTCCTTACTAGAAGGCACTACAGGAGTGCTTGGGGAGTGGCAATACGGGTGAGGCAATCAAGCTGAGGTTCTGTGCTGCTCAGGCAGTTCTAGGCAATCTAGCAGCCAAACGTGTATTTAAGGAAAGGCTCTAGTGTTACACTTTACTGAATCTGGTTTAGATTCAGTCACACCAACTTCCTAGCTCTGCACGAGCTGTTTGCTTGTTGTGTGTTATCCTGCCTATTATTTATGCTATAGTTACTTGTTAAAGTTGAGGGCTATACTTTACTAGTAGTATAGACTTAAGTTTAAGTTACAGTTCTGGGTTCTTTCATTGTGTTGTGAAAGGGATTGCTGAGTATAAGCAGGTATAGAACTGTTTTAAGTTGTTTATACAGAGCTGAGTATCAGGCATTGTGAATTTCTGTTAAATGTATAAATTCTTTTTGTCAAACAATACAAATACTCTATTTTACTACAGAATTGAGTGGGTCTGTGTTATTTCATTATATGAGTTCTCTTTACATTGTTTATCTTTCTCCATGGGAGATGGCCATCCACTGTACGCTTTGTTGTTAAGGTTGGCGTTTTCTTAATTATTAATTTCCACCTCTCCGACAGTATTGTCACAATGGAAATACGAGGAGTTATTGGGGAGATGTTGATATTTGCACAATCCTTCTCTGGAAGACCACCCAAAAAAGCCATCCTTCATTTCAAAATGTCTAGGGCAGGCATGTCCAAACTTCGGCCCTCCAGATGTTTTGGACCGCAACTCCCACAGTCCTTTGTCATTGGCAATCTAAGCTTAGAATTCTGGGAGTTGTGGTCCAAAACATCTGGAGGGCCGAAGTTTGGACATGCCTGGTCTAGGGCGATGGTTCCCCACCTTGCATCCCCAGATGTTCCTGGACCCAAACTCCCAGAAACCTTCACTGCTCTCTCTGTGCCAGCAGGATTTCTGGGAATTATAGACCAAGACTATCTCAAGAGCCAAGACTGGAAAGCACCCATCTAGGGCATAAGGTGGTGTATTTCTTTGCAGGAAGAAAAGAAAGTAACCCAATTTCATCATTAAGTGTAAAGGCATACGTGTGTGTCGAGGGTGTGGGGGATTTTCTGCTCTTCTTTCTTATCTCCGGCGTGTGCTTTAACTACAGCTACTAAATCAAGCATTGCTAATTGGTGATTTAGCTAAAGACTAGTCTAGCCTTCACTGACCCTGGATTGTTCTGACGATTATTGCTTCTGAAAATGTGTCATTTTCCTTTTATGGTGTCTTTGTTTCGTGGCTATATTGCAAAACACGGGAGTGGGAGATGCATCGTGCCCTTCCCTTGCCATGGTGGTGATAAGCTAGCCGGGGAGAGAGCAACTAAAAAGCTAAATTAGTTTCATTTCAAAAGCATTTCCTCAATGATCCAATTAAAAAAAATCCCCACAGAATCTCACAGATCAAATTAGCTATCATTTTTCTACATAACCATATGCATGAGTTTTCTCCTTTGGGCAAATGCAGGGTATCTAATCCAATGAGTCAAAGCACTGGAGTTTGGGTAGCAGACACCCACCTTAGAATCTTTCCTTAGCAATAAAGCTCAAGAAACTATTGTGGATCATCTCCAAATCTTTCCGTCCTACCTTGCAGGACTGTTGTGAGTTTAAAATGACACACTTCTTTTCTTTTCTTTTAAATGAATATCTTATTTCTTGCCATTGCTGGTGGCATGTCCAGTTCATAAAAATTAGGAAGACATCATTATATTGAAATGAAATGAAATGAAACATAAAATAGAGAGCCTGAGAGTATTCCATTACAAAATCCTAGCGATAAACGCAAAACCTAGTGGCTGGTTTTTGGATCTCTTGAAAGGGCAGCAAATTGTTGCCAGTTTCATTTATGGTTTGAATAAAACACGGTTTCTTATCCTGGCTTACGAAGGGAGACAGAATCCCTGGTGTGAACAGCACAATCACTTGTGTAGCCATTTATGCTAAATGAAATAGGAGCCAAGATTAATCTGTGAGTGTTCGCCTTGTTTATTATTATTATTATTATTATTATTATTATTATTATTATTATTATTATTATTATTATTATTATAATAATAATAATAATAATAATAATAATAATAATAATAATAATAATAATAATAATAATAATAATATGCCCAGCTTATTCATACAAAAAACCGTCTTTCCATCCAGACTCAGGATGTTCTACAATTCTTGCTTCATAGTTTTTATTAATAATAACTGCATTTATAGCACTTCTTGCATTTCCCCCGAGGGACCTTACTTTCTCAGCAGCAAGGTACACCAGGCCTCAGAGGTCGGCAGAGCTCTCTTTTGGACTGGATAGCTCAGAGTTTTAGGCATCTGACTACAGAGCCAGAGGTTGTGGGTTCGATTCCCCACTGGGCCCCCTTGACAGGAGCTGGATTCGATGGCCCATGAAGTCCCTTCTAACTCTGCAGTTCTAAAATGATCTAAGATGTCGCAGAACCCCCCCCCCACTCTCAGAAAGGTGTCAGCTTATGGGGTGTGAGGTACAAAGAGGTTCTCTGATCATTCCAGAGTCAGGCAAACCTAAACGTTGCCTAGTGAGTTTTGTAGCCCGGTAGGATGTCCTAAGCACATCCAATCTCGCTTGATTTCGGAAGTTAAGCTCGGCCCTGGTTAGTACTTGGATGGGAGACCACCAGGGAATACCAGATGCTATAGGCGCCTGGAGAAGGAACTGGCAAACCACTCCAGTATTCCTGCCAAGAAAACTCCATGGACATGGAGTCACAAAGAGTCACAACTATAATGACACAACACACACACAGGACTGGCTGCCAGATCTCTCAAACCATTGTCCAAAACTTGATTGCCTACAGGCACTGATTTGGCTCCTTTTGTTGTCCAGTTTTGCAGATACGCAAAATACCGTCTCAAAGCAATATACTTGCTATGCTGCTAACTAGCCATGGCAAAGACGGGCATCTTTCTTTCCCGTTACCCAAAATATCCCACAAGATCTGCTGAAGCAGCATAATTAAAATGCATGGCCATAAAAATTCTAATGCAGCAGTAAAATTTCAGTGTACTGTTTTCAAGTGGAGCGTGGCTCTGAATCCTAAATATACCTGGCATCCATCTATCACAACAAATGAGGGCACTGTATACTGGACGGCAACTCCTGCACCTGCTAATGGTAACACAGCAAGCACTAGGCCAGGGATGGCGAACCTTTTAGAGACCGCGTGCCCAAACTGTGATTCAGAACCCACTAATTTTTCGCAAAGTGCCAATACAGCCATTTAACCTGAATACAGGTGGCTGTGAAGGGGCGATGTCAGGTGCCCACAGAAAGGGCTCTGAGTGCCATCTTTGGCACCCGTGCCATTGGTTCGCCAACACCGCACTAGGCCCATGTGACTAATGGAAGAAATGCAGGTGCATCGACTCAACAAGAACCTACGCTGTTTTCCAGCGTGGACCGCTCTTGGTTTAAGTCTGCGTAGGACCCACCATTCTTTGCCCACTTCTGTGAGCTGGCTTGGAACTGAATGCTTAAATAAATAAATAAATAAATAAATAAATAAATAAATAAATGCTAATCTCTTACTTACCCAGATGATGGCTTCCTGTCATTTCCAAAGACCTCATATCACTTGAGGGCACTTTTGCACAGCCTTCGCTGTTATTTCTAAGGTCAGTGGCTGGAGAACTTCCATTACTGAGAGAGCCAGCTATTATTTATGTCTGGTATTCAGCTTTCCAGGTAAACAAAATGCCTCTGGAATCTCATTTTGAAGTGTTGTTTAAAGAGAAGGGAGGGGAACCTGGAAGAAAGAGAAACTGGTGTATATGAGTGCTTGCATATTTGTGTGAGTGGCGTTTTGAGGTTGGATTTTTTTTTAAAATTCTACTGGTTCAAGTGGCTTCTTGCAGAGCTGAATTCAGGTGCCTCCATTCTTTCAGAGGATACTTGATATACAATTTGTTTATTTATTTTCTTTCTTCTAAGTTCCCCCAAACCCACAGTACTTCTTACAAGTAAATAGAATATGAGACAATAAAAATGATTTTTAAAAGTTGCTAATGAAACCAGCAACAAAAGTACAAGAGCAGAAAAACAAAAGAGTGTAAAATAAATTAAAAAAAATCTTCCACATCTGCTTGTAATACAGCAGAGCCTTTGTATCTGTGGGGGATCAGTTCCAGGTACCTCTGGGGAGGCTGAAAAATGAGTATTATAGCAAACACGATTATAAAAACCAGTGCTATCATCCATTCTGTCCCCATTCTGTTGCAAACTCTACCCAGATATTTGAACATAATTTACAGCATTAATTTGTATGTGAGAATTGGGGGAAGCTGATCGGCCAGGTTCCCTTGAAATGGGGAGGCTTCTGCTTTCCTGCTATGTGAGGGGTGGTACCAAACCGCGGCCCTTCCCACATTGCTGGAACCCTGGACAGCTCCTTTAAAGTTCGGACCGAAACCCGGAGCAAACCCGCCCTCGGCTCTCCCCTCTGGATCCAAAGGGGGTCCTTTATTCATCCAATATGGGGAGAGAGGAACCATGGGGTGCCTCCGTAGCAGGAAAATGGAGTTCAGCTAAAGCAGGATGGTTGCCTTTGAAATAATCAGGGAACGGGGAAGCAACAACTGATTCCTCTGGTTGGCTGGATAAATGCAAATTAACCTGTTTACTTGTCAAAATGCTATCAAGATCCCAGAGGAAGGAGCGGTCTAATTCTTTTCTTTCTTTAAACAAGACAGATTGCTTTGATGCAAAATGTTTAAAAACAACAAGCCAGCTCCAGAAGATAGCTTTTCATTAAACGGGGTGGGGTGGGGGTGCGGGGTGGGGTGGGGAGGAGAGACCCTTGGTATTCTTTGAGGATTCGTTCCATGAATTAATCATCGGGCGTCTTTAAGTGCAAAATAAACATAGCTCATCTCAGTGCTGACATAACAAAAGGCAAGGAGAGAGAGAGAGAGTCACAGATTCTTATGAACGGTCAGCATTTTGAGAAGTCTTCAGAAGCCAAGAGGTGCCAGGGCAATGGAGAGTAAGTGGTATTATAAGAATTTCAGGCAAAAATCAAAGAAAAACAAAACAAAACAAAAGACAAAAAAACATGCAACACCTTAAAGACTTTCATATTTTAATGTAACATTTCGTGGACTACACGCCCACTTCTTCAGACATATAGCAGGAGGAGGAGGTGTGCAATAGATTATGTGATGGGATATACATTTCATACTAGATATTCATTGGCTGTAGTACATAGAGTTGGGGTGTGGATAGGGATGCGGGGAGAGAGGAGGGGGGGGAAGAAGAGGAGGGAGGGTTGATTAGTAGAAATGGCAGGAACATGAAGGTGTATAAAGCTATAAAGGATGGTTTTATGGCTCTGGGGCCAGGATCTGTTTATATCAAGTGTAGTATTATTATGGTCCTGAGGTAAATTCCTCAAGAGACAGAAACCAGATCAGATCAGAGATGGTGAGGGTGTGTTGGAAGAGACGGGGGTGGGGGGTAGGGGTGGGGTGGAAAGAGAGAATTGAAATTTTTAGCTTAGAGTCCATGGTATTATAATTAAACCAGACATGTCCAAACTTCACCCCTCCAGATGTTTTGGACCACAGCTCCCACAGTCCTTTGCCACTGGAAATACAAGCTTGGAATTCTGGGAGGGGTCTGGACTTGGTGATCCATGGGGTCTCCTCCAGCTTTGCAGTTCTAAGATTATTATGAGCTGCTGGATATGAGGGGTTGAGGTCTGTGCTGCAGAGCTAGTGGTTGAGGGGGGGGTGATTCCCCACCGGGATTCCCATGACCAGGGGTTGGTCTGGATGACCCTGAGGACCCCTTCCAGTCCTGTAGTTAGAAGAAGAAGAAGAAGAAGAAGAAGAAGAGGAGGAGGAGGAGGAGGAGGAGAGGAGGAGGATTCCAGTCAATGGGGCAGGTACCATTTATTTCAGTGGATGTTCTCATTAAATAAATAAATAAATAAATAAATAAATAAATAAATAAATAAATAAATAAATAAATAAATAAATAAATGGGTACTAGAGCTGGATTTGTCTTGCACAGAGGCAGGTGCCATGTTGTCCATGAATTAGAAAACACACACATACAAACAAAACCAGTGACGAACGGTGCCGTGTTCAAGGCCAGGTCCCGTGATCGAGCAGAGAGAAGAGGAGAGATGACACACACAGGCCACCACTCACGGTCTGTCACTCCGTAGCTGCGGCACTTGAGTTCCGCTAATGAAACAGGAAGAAATAGGAAGAAACAGGAATAAATAAATAAATATGCATAGCAAACAGCGGGGGCTGTTGCTACGTGGCTCCTAAATTATTTGCAATAGTTAGCTGTATCAAAAAAGGAAGGAAGGAAGGAAGGAAGGAAGGAAGGAAGGAAGGAAGGAAGGAAGAAAGAAGAAAGAAAGAAAGAAAGAAAGAAAGAAGAAAGAAAGAAAGAAAGAAAGAAAGAAAGAAAGAAAGAAAAGGAACCGTAATCGGAGAGCAGGTTCAGAAGGGTGTTTACCTTTATAGGTTCGTCTCGGTCCACATTTCCAAATGGCCAATTAAATACAGCCGACTTTCCACGCAGAAAATGGCATGTGCAAAGTGGGGGGCCACCGTCCCGGGCTGCTGCCCTAATTAAAACACAAAGGCTGCTGATCACGGCATAATTAAGCAGGGTATCAGGTCGTTCTGTCTGGCTATGGGGGTTGGGGAGGAGCAGTATGGCCTTACCGGTGCGATTACCGTGGGTGAAGCCTCAATGAAATCACAGGGGTGCCCCATGGCAGCCTGTCAAAAGGAGCCGAGAGAGGCCTGGCAGTCATTACGGCTGCGACATCCTCCCAAGGATGGTCTGTGCAAAATAAAACATAATAAAATTAAAAAGTCAAGGGCTTTTCTAACCCGCCCACCCTGAAACGTCTGCTGCTTTTTTCTGTATTCCATTCCTAATTAGCCTAGAACGAGAAAGGGGCTAAGGCTAATGAATGCCTGGCTGGGCGGTTTCTGTGCCATCTCGCCAGGAACAACTTAGAGCAGGCAGGTCCAACCTTTGGCCCTCCTGATGTTTTGGACCACAACTCCCAGAATTCTAAGCTTAGCTTGCCAATGGCAAAGGACTGTGGGAGTTGCTGTCCAAAACATCTGGAGGGCTGAAGTTTGGTCATGCCTGACTTAGAGCCACCCTAATGGGGACTTTCGAAGATAAGTGAGATATTTAACTGAGTGGTTTGACCAGTTCTGCCCAACCAGTGACTTCCCATGGCAGAGCGGGGATTCGAACACTGCTCTTCAGAGTTCTAGTCCGTCACTCTACCCACTAGGCCACACTGGGAATCGTGAACTATAGCCAACTGGAACCTAGATGAGAGAGAGAGAGAGAAAATGAAAATCATATATGTCACTGGAAGAATATAGCATTGGTATATGTGTGTGTGTTCCCAAGTCTGTATACATACACGGGAGTGTATTGCCCTGTCTTTCCGTGTGGGTTCTGAAAACCGGGGAAAAGAAGATCAAATGAAAAACACATATGCTTGAGAAAAAACATTTGCTACATGCCTTCAAAGGTGTCCAAGTTCAATGGCAGAAGCAGAACATATTAAACATTAAGTTGGCTTCCCGGTCATCTTAGCACAATGGAGCCGTGGGAGAGAAATCAGTTGTCCACTCGTTCTTGGTGAAATGGATGGTGGTTTCAGAAATATTGTCTCTGGTGTGACTGCTTTTCGTCACACTTGAGGTCTCAAAAGCTTACACTGTGTTTTCCCCCCGGGAGTGGTCTAAGCAAGGTCGTGCCGGAATTCGGATGAGGGACTGTATTGTGGGCATCTCAGCAAAGAGATCCTTATGCAAGAAGGTTTCATATCACCAGAACATAGGCCTTCGTTTCCTTGGGTTTCTTCCATTCCAACTCAACAGGCAATGCTACCCAATGTGGTTATATTGACTGGACTTCAGCAGGTGAAGCCAATATGGAGACTAACAAGGAAGAATAGAGTTTTCAAGGGGGTGGTCCACATCCTCAAAAGAGAGAATAAAGATTGATTGCTCTTTGATCCTTTCTGTGTTCCCACCAAGACGAGGGTGAGATAATACCAAGTGAGCCCAATGGAAGAGCCTGTAGACTTTTCCTTGTGATGACAAGAAGACCTACTCTCTCTCTCTCTCTCTCTCTCTCTCTCTCTCTGGGCCTTTTTACACGACCCCTAAACTCCGCCGCAAGTGGCTCCCAGCTCTGGAGCTTAAAATTGTTTACCCACCAGCTCCGGAGTTTACTGAAAATTAAGTGTGACCACGCCCACCTAAGCGCGTCCCAGCGCACTTTTCATGTACCTGCTCTCCAAGGGTGAAAAATCTTAATGCAGATGTGCCGGGCTCTCCTCGCTTCTTTTTGCTGTTGTTTTTTGCCTCCTGCCCCTTTAAGAGAAGGAATCACAATGACGGGGCGGCGTCCACCGGCACCGGGAGGTAAGCCTTTATTCTTTTGTCCCTTTTTTCTCCCTCCCCTCACGCAGCCAGCAGCCAGGAAGTGCGGAGGGGTGGGGACGCAGGAAGAGCGACAAACCCCTAAGATCTCTGGTCCGAATTTAAGGGAGCAGCGGATCCTAGGGGTTGTGTAAAAGCGCCCTCTGTCTCCCCCCCCCCCACAGAACAAGCCACCTCTTTCACCGGTTTATAAAAACACAAGTCATGTTTAGCTCGGCACTCATTGGCAGAGCAACACAACAGATGATCTGCTTTGTAGGATGTCCAGGAAAACATCTGTTCAGCATCTGATCAATACCATGACAGCTGCATCTGAAGCTCCCTGTTTATGCCCAGCAAACCTCCTCCACCTCTTACCTTAACTAGCTGGAGAGGTCAGAGCCTGCCTTTTGATGGCTCGGTTGGAGACGACCACGCACTCCCAGCTATTGTCCTTTTGAAAATAAATAAGACAGATGCAGGCAATCTGAGAAGAAGCCAGCTTTGTAGGGAGGCAGACTGGGTATGTAGGAAGGAAGGAAGGAAGGAAGGAAGGAAGGAAGAAAGAAAGAAAGAAAGAAAGAAAGAAAGAAAGAAAGAAAGAAAGAAAGAAAGAAAGAAAGAAAGAAAGAAAGAAAGAAAGAAAGAAAGAAAGAAAGAAAGAAAGAAAGAAAGAAAGAAAGAAAGAAAAGAAAAGAAAGAAGGGGAGGGAGGGAGAGAAAGGAGGGAGTGAAAATAAGAAGAAAGGAAGATGAATGCGTGGCTGATCAGATAGATAGATAGATAGATAGATAGATAGATAGATAGATAGATAGATAGATAGATAGATAGATAGATAGATAGAGAGAGAGGCGGACCTTCTGGTTTCACAGCCCAGAGAGAATTTATAATTTATAATTTACAATCAATCTATAGAAAGGAATAAATTATGCATCACAACAGCAGTTTTAGAGAGGAATGTTTGAAATGGAAAATATTTTAATTCTGTCTTCCTGTTTTAATAGTCCAGTATTGGCCTTGATTTGAGTTTTATTCTGGGTAAACACCGATTTTGTATCCCACTTCATTGGGAAGGAAAAGCCGGAGATAAATTTAATGAACAAACTGGATAACTGGAGACCCCCTTGAAAGCAGAGTGGCTGGTGGTAGGAGTGTTTCCTTGGTCCACACACCTCTTCCCACCCCCACCGCCTCTTGGTTTTTCCTGTCATTCATTGTACCTCTTCCACTGTCACTGTCTCTAAGGTTCCCTTTCGCAGCCTTCATGAAAGATGGAATTGCAAGCCACAGCATAAAGAATGGTGACCTAAAATGTAGGCCTGGAAAACTGATTTGTTGTTGTGTCGTTACAGTCGTGACCAACTCTTCACGACCCCATGTCCATGGAGTTTTTCCTGGCAGGAATACTGGAGTGGTTTGCCATTTCCTACTCCAGGCGCCACCAGCTCCTGGTATTCCCTGGGTGGTCTCCCATCCAAGTACTAGCCAGGGCTGACCCTGCTTAGCTTCTGAAATCAGGCGAGATCGGATGTGCTTATTACCAGGGCCAATTTTCTCTTTCTGGGATACTGGAGAGACGACACAGACTGCCAAAAATATAGCAAGGGGGGGTAATAGACCACAAAGTGCCATTATGTCCATTCCTCTTTCAGGAAAATGGGTATATTTTCCATTAAACACTGCAGGGAGCCCCTACAAACATATTTTAACATGAATCGCTGCTTCTGGAAGCTTTCAGGAGAGGAAATTTATCTCTCCCCCCCATCCTTTTTTTAACCTCGATGTACAATATCAGGAGGAAATCATGCTGACACCAAACCTCCAGAGTCGCATCTTCTCAGATATCTGGAAGCTTAATTGTGTGGATTGCAAATCCCAGAATCCTCATCCCATATGCCCTCTGCAAGCTGCAGGATTCTGAGTCTTGTAGTTAGAGATGGGCACAAAATGAAATTTTGTTTCGTTCCATTATTCGTTATTTGTTTTGTTAGGTAGCGAAACGAATAATGAGCCCCAGAGTAATTTAAGAATGAAACTAACCGAACCGGAAAAATGGGTTCGGTGAGGTTCTTTTCGCCCAGCTGTCATCACCCGCAGGGAGGACTGTCTAGAGCAGGGGTCCTCAACCTAAGGCCCCGGGGCCAGATGCGGCCCCCCAAGGTCCTGAATCCGGCCCCTGGGACCAATTGCAACCCCCACCTACCCCCTGTTTTGTGTGCAAGCCAGCCCCCGCAGCTGCTTTTGGACTGTGATCCGGCCCCCAGTGGTGTCTGGGTGGTGGTGGACCAGCCCACAGTTTGAAAACTTTGAGGACCCCTGGTCTAGAGCATTGGTTCTCAACCTGTGGGTCCCCAGATGTTCCTGGACTGCAGCTCCCAGAAATCCTGGCCAACTCAGCTAGTGGTGAGGACTTCTGGGAGTTGCAGTCCAGGAACCTCTGGGGACCCACAGGTTGAGAACCACTGGTCTAGAGAGAGCCCGGTTCTCCCCGCTGCATGCGGAGGTTCACCGCCACTGGCTTAGTATATCTCTGTCCCCCAAAGTCTATTGCTGCTGAAGATAGCTGCCTCCCTGGGTCTAATCAGAAGGCTGGCCGTGTATGAAGCAGTGACACTTGTATAGTCATTTACAATTATGTTATTGTCTTTTTTTTACATTCCGAGAGATGTGGAGAGATGTTTGAGGACTTTTGCGCCAAAATAACATGGTGAGGTTGGTTACCCTATACGTCGTTGGGTGCATGTGCCTCAGGCGTCGGGCAGCAAGATGTCCTGGGCAGGCACACACAAATACACACGCTATTAACGTACAGTACCTGACAATTCTGAGCATGCTCTGGGAAAGGCAATCACTTCCAGTTAATAATTCATCCTGTGCTGCCGCTGTCGTCTTCACGGTGTGTATCAAGGCGATATTAGACCCCCATATAAACTTAAAATGTCAGCTTCAAAACAATGCATGCACCCATAAACGACAACTGCTTTTGTTTTAGGTGGGAGTCTCTAAATAATTTATGGACAGCTTGGTTGTAACGCTGTCAACTATATTAACAGATGAAAAAGAAATTGGCTGAATTCCGGCAAAACATGAAGGAAAGCAATTGCTGAATCCCTACAAAATGCATATCTATCTATCTATCTATCTATCTATCTATCTATCTATCTATCTATCTATCTATCTATCTATCTATCTATCTATCTATCTATCTATCTATCTATCTATCTATCTATCCTTCCTTCCTTCCTTCCTTCCTTCCTTCCTATCTATCTATCTATCTATCTATCTATCTATCTATCTATCTATCTATCTATCTATCTATCTATCTATCTATCTATCTATCTGTCCGTCCCTCCCTCCCTCCCTCCCTTCCTTCCTTCCTTCCTTCCTTCCTTCTTCCCTCCTATCTATCTATCTATCTATCTATCTATCTATCTATCTATCTATCTATCTATCTATCTATCTATCTATCTATCTATCTATCTATCTATCCATCCATCCCTCCCTTCCTTCCTATCTATCTATCTATCTATCTATCTATCTATCTATCTGTCTATCTATCTATCTATCTATCTATCTATCTATCTATCTATCGAATCAAATTGAATAAAATCAAATCGAACCCTGGAAGGGACTGGTGTGCCAAATTACCTGCCCTTCAAAATATACCACTACACCACCAATTGGGTGACAAGCACCATTATCCTTAGCAAGCAAGGGAATGATGAGCATTGTAGTCAGATACATCTACAGGTCATCCCATTCGGAGTAGTTCATGCAAGCTGTACTGCAGTTTTATTTAGTTTATAAACTAAAAGGCTGAAGGGGAGGGAGGGGGAAGCATTTTTGCCCTTTATTTTTGCCCTTTATTGATCTGAAATATAGCTAAAACAAAAAGGGGGATTTTGAGCAATAGTGTTTATGGTGTGTAATTTTGCCTTAAGTGTGTTCATGACATAGCCTGAGGCTTAGGATAAAGGCAAAAAAAAAAAACCAGCATGACTTTAAAAAACCATAATGATTGCAGATTAGTCAGTAGTTTAATTATTGTCACAAAAATAAAACGTTTGAAAATGTAGGAATGGTTATCCATCCTTAAGCGTTCTCCTTGATCTTCTGGACAAGTATGTCAGAATTATTTTGCAGAAATACCTCGAAATTTCACATGCCGGCGTCCCTTTCTCCTAAGTGGAGTTGAAGGCAGCATGGAACGCACTTACCCAAGAGTCAAGAAATGATAAATTACCTTTTATTGTATAAAGGCAAAGGTTAAACTTATTATTGCACACTGCAGGCCAACCTTAACCTCAGAATTAATGCCATAAACAAAAATGATATTCTCTTTCCAGACATAATACAGCAGGGTAAAAAAAAAAAATTCTCGGAAGCGATAGGAACAGTGAAAGGATGACCCCTGCTGGTCTTTAAACAACATCATTCAGATGTGGCTTATGAAAAGGGCATAAGATGCATGCCAGCACACCCCAGCAACTTCTAGAGAATTTGTCAGCTTTATTGTTTTTCTCCATGCTAATAAATGGTGGCTTGTTTCTTCTCTTCCTCAGTCTGCCATGTGATTTGCTTCTTCAACGCTGGGACATCTGCAGCAGGGACCACTTCCATCTCTGTTAAATGGGGTTGCAAATAAAGAAATGAATACCACCTTGACTGCATAAGCTTTTACATCCGTCTCAGAGAGAGTTTTTGCAGAAATGAGAAATTTGTGTGTGTGTGTGTGTGTGTGTGTGTGTGTGTGTGTGTGTGTGTGTGTGTGTGTGTGTGTGTGTGTGTGTGTGTGTGTGTGTGTGTGTGTGTGTGTGTGTGTGTGTGTGTGTGTGTGTGCATGCATTCACACTACCCTAAGTCACTTTCTCCTTTGCCTCACAAATGTTTTATTGCAGACTTACAATCATAGAATCATAACTTGAGTTGGAAGAGACCTCAAGTGCCATCCAGTCCAACCCCCTGCCATGCAGGAACCCCCATCACAGTATTTCTGACAGATGGCCATCCAGCCTCTGCTTAAAAACCTCCAAAGAAGGAGACTCCACCACACTTTGTGGCAGCATATTCCACTGCCGAACAGCTCTAATTGTCAGGAAGTTCTTCCTAATGTTCAAATGGATCTCTTTTCCTGCAGTTTTAAACCATTGCCCCGAGTCCTAGTCTCTGAAGCCATGGAGAACAAACCTGTTCCCTCTTCAATATGACATCATTTCAAATATTTAAACATAGCTATCATATCCCCCCCCTCAGCCTTCTTTTTGAAAGGCTAAATATTCCCAGTTCTCTAAGCTGGTCCTCATAAGACATTTCCTCCAGACCTTCAACCATACCGGTCACCCTCCTCTGCACCCGCTCGAGATTGTCAGCATCCTTTTTAAATTGAGGCACACAGATCTGGACACAGTACTCCAGGTGGGGTCTGACCAGAGCAGAATAGAGTGGTACTATCACTTCCCTTGACCTAGACACTATGGTTCTGTTGATGCAACCAACAGAACCATAGACTTGTGAATTTCTGGTAAAATTTCATTTGTTAGACAGTGGGAGTAAAGAGATCTAAGGAGGAGAATAAATGCATATTCCTTTCTCAATGAGTGGCATTTAATGTCTCAGGAACTCACTCTCGGTGTAGGAGAAAGAATTAAAAATATTTTTAATGACATACAATTGCGAACAGATCAACAGCAAACAATGAACTGGAAACAGAGGGCGGGGAAAGAACAGAGAACAGAGAGGTGGGGCTCTCTTTGAGTTCAGTGGCAGGAGGAATGATTGGCTAGTGCTGGACAGATTGTCGCTCCAGCCCAGACAGGCCCATCCCAGCTTTTCCTACTGAAGGCAGCATGCAAGGTTGCAAACATTCCCATCACATTTAAAAATCAGATAGAGGTTATGATTCACAAATTTTTCAACAGGCACCCAGTCCTTCTTTATTGGCTCTCTCCGCGTGCTTTGCTTCACATGGGGTTCAGAGGCTAGTTTTGCGCACAGGCCTTTTGGACAAATTATGGAGACAAGTGTTACCGTGAGGTAACACTTGTCACGAGACAATCATGGGAACACTGAAACACGGACAAAACCACAGGATCGCGACCAACGCTGTCACGGTACAAAACTAGTCGCGGAACAATGAAGGATGTGAAGTAACCGCCCAAGTCATCCTGGAAGAGTTTTCATGCTGGGCAACACTCGTTTCTAACTTGTTGGAGCCTGGCTATTAAGATCCCCATAATATGTTGCATGCACCATTTTAACTTTGGAAGGACAAGAGAGGAAGATAGCCTCAAAGCCTGCTGCTTTAGAACAGCAGCACAAGTTGCCTGTCGTGCGGGTATCTTAATAATTTAACACTTGCTCCGAATGGCAGCAATTCTTCTACTTCTGTGTCTTCGTTCTGTTTGGAAAACAGACGCATTTTCAGGGGAGATACAAACCACTCCTTCGTCACCGCATGACAAAATACGGCTCGTTCGCACGCAGACACATCTCTCTGCATGCATCTCTCACTGCAAATGAAGCACATGCGAGTCCACCTGCAGGTTTTTTATGGTTAATTACCAGGAAGCACACAAAATGTGTCTCTCAAAAGCAGATGCAGCGCCTGTCCATTAAAACTGCAAAATGCTCCAGCTTCTACAACCACTGAGACGGCAATTAGAAGAGGTTTGGCTCCTGTTCTTTGTAAAATGTGGACAGGTTTTGGACTCTGTAGGCAAGGAAGGGGAAGATGGGGCTTCTCCCCCTCTCCCCCACCTGAGGCAATGATGCAACACCTTTGGGTGGCAAACGTGTCATGTCATTAAATGTACGGGATGTGTGTGGTTGTTTCTCTTGCAGAGTTTTTGACTTCTTGGTTAAATTCCTCCAGCTGTACAGCATAAGTGGAGGGGTTCACAGAGCAGAGTTAGCTTTAAGTTCCCACAAAATGGACCACTCCTTAATTAACTAAAATCAGTCAACATGCTTAGGGTCTATGCTGCCACTTTCACCCTTCTGCATGCAACCTATATGTTGTCCTGGTGTTCAGACACAGTCCTGCTGAAAAGTATATAATTAACCTCCAATTTTCATTTCATTTCATTTTGTTTTTCATTCTCCCATCCGGCCTCTTCTCCTACCTGAATGTTGTCGGGCTTAAGACTCACCGCTACCGCCGACCAGCCCCTGCAGGGAGGGCTTCCGAGGCAGCCGGAGGCCAAAAAAAAAGTGCCGATCATCCCGTGCTACAGCTGATTGGCGTTTCAGTTAAAAAATAATAATTTTTTTAAAAATTAAAAATGTGCTCACCTGGCCCACGGGCCAGCTGGTCGGCTCGGCACAATAACAAAAAAAATAAAATTAAAAAACCACGCAGCAGACCTGGCCCGCGGGCCAGCTGGTCAGCGCGATAACAAAAACATTAAAAAATAAAAAACGCACCAACAGTGAACAATGAAATTCGGCACCTCGATATTTGAGCGCCC
This sequence comes from Phrynocephalus guinanensis, assembly GCA_037367245.1. NCBI lineage: Eukaryota > Metazoa > Chordata > Lepidosauria > Squamata > Agamidae > Phrynocephalus > Phrynocephalus guinanensis. The sequence goes on along the minus strand of CM074746.1, from coordinate 3,088,424 downwards.
TTGATATTTATAAAAAGACAAAGAATGCTTCCCTTGCCACTTAGAACTGGTAAGGCGATATTATAAAATATGAGCAATCTTTTAAAAACTCTTCAAAATGTCCTTTAGAAAGCATGTATGTGCTACTCATTACCCCTAAAAATAACTTTTAAGAGTACTGGTTCCATTACTGGCTAATCCAAAATTTTCTACTTACCTCCTTCAGTCACAATCTATTTCACAAGGCTGCTGTGATTGCAGGGCGAATGCTGAACCATTTATGTCCTCCTTGGAAGAAACTAAATACAAATGTAGCAAATAATTTAAATAAGCATAAATATCAACAAACATAAATGTAACAAAATGATAAAATAAGAGGTGGCAGTACTTCTAAGCTTCCAAGAAGCATTGCTTCTATTGTTTAATTCCTTTATGGGTTGTTTATATTTATGGGATGTTTATACCTTTATTTCTTTTATTGGGTAGTCTACATTTTGGGTTGTTTACACGTTTATTTCCTTTATGGGATGTTTACATATTTATCTATTTTATGGGTTGTCTATTGTTTTTGGTTGTTTGCATGATTATTTCTTTTATGGGATGTTTTATGGGATGTTTACATGTAGTGTTCCACATACATTTAGGTCATATTGTTTTTCATTGATTGGATGTATTTCATATACAGTAGTCTGATGGTGCTGGTTGTTGTTTTTTGTTTGGTTGTTTGTTTTGCAAGCCCCCCAGAGTAGCCTTGGTCGCCAGATGGGTGGTACATTAAATACGGATGGAATTATTATTATATACAAAATTATTATTTGATATATAATATAATATAATATAATATAATTAATATAATATAATATAATATAATAAATAATTATATTATATTAATTATATTATATTATATTATATTATATTATATTATATTATATTTATTATTACAATATAATAAATAATTATACTATTTATATATTATTATTATTTATATATAAATAATATAAATCCCCTTCCCAGGACGCCAGTCAGAAGCAGGCATGGAGTTGAGGGTGGAACCCCTCCCCCAACCCAATTCCCTGAACAAAAATGTCACCGCTCGCTTCGGATCGAGGGGAGGGATAAGCAAAAAAAAAAAAGCCTTCTTCGCCCTTACTAAAAATGGCGGCAGGGGCGGGCGGGTTTCCCGCCTAGGTCACACCACGCCACGCCACGCCCCCCAACCTCTCGGCGACGGGGGGGGGGGGAAGGGCGGCGTCGCTTCCTTGTGTGTCGCGCCGGGCGCCTCATGGTGGCGTCACCGGTTGCGTAGCGACGCGGAAGAGCGCTTCCGGGGTGTGGGAGGAGGAGGAGGAGGAGGAGGAGGAGGAGGAGGGGTGTTTCCCCGACCGCGGTGTCGCCGCCGCCCTCGCCGCCGCCTCCTCCTGCCGCCGGGCCCGGAGCGATGGGAAGCGGCCGCGAGGAGGGCCTCCGCGGTGGGTCCCGGGTGGTGGTGGAGGAGGAAGAGGAGGGTCCGCCGCTGCCGCTGCCGCTGCTGCTGCTGCTCTAATGGCGGCCTTCCGGGCCTCCTCGGCGCCGTCGGAGAAGACGAAGGAGGAGGAAGAGGAGGAGGAAAAGGAGGAAGGCTTCGGGGTCTCGCCGTCGGTGCTGGACGAATTCACGGCGCCGGCGGAGAAGAGCGCCTGGCTGGAGCGGAGCCGCGGCGGGATCGAGCGCCTCTTCCGGGTGCGCCTGGCCATCCTCGGGGCCCTCGGAGGAGGAGGAGGAGGAGGAGGAGGCGGCGGGTGGCTCCCCTTCGGACCCCAAAACGGACCCCCGGGACCCCCCGGGCAGCAGCAGCAGCAGCAGCAGCAGCCACCGCCTCCCCCCGGGCCTCAGGCCGCCGGGCGCCGCATCTGGCTGAGCCTGAGGGGCGAGCGGGAAGCCGTGCGCAGCGCCAAGGTAATTAATAATAATAATAATAATAATAATAATAATAATAATAATAATAATAATAATAATAATAATAATAATAATAATAATAATAATAAACAACTTTATTTTTTATGCCACGTTTCTCCCCAAAGGTAGGCGAGGAGCCGCACTGAGGTGGGATGGGGTGGGGTGGGTGGGTGGTGTCATCCGCTTCTCCCTCCCGACAGCCGAGGGGGAGGCAGGGAAAGTATCCCCCCCCCCTCATGCACGTCCCCTTCTAGGAGCTCATGGCAACAGGACGGGGTTCTGCCATGAGCATGGCTTCTGTAAGGGTAAGTCTTGCCTGACCAACTTTTTAGAATTCTTTGAAAAGGTCAACAGGCCCGTGGATTTGGGCGAACAGGTGGATATAGTCTAATCTGGATTTTCAGAAGGCTTTTGACACAGTCCCTCACCAAAAGCTGCTGAGAAAATTGCACAGTCAGGGGATAAGAGGGCAGGTCCTCTTATGGATTGAGAACTGGTTGAGATTCAGGAAACAAAGAGTAGGTGTCAATGGGAAATTTTCACAATGGAGAGAGGTGAAAAGCGGTGTGCCCCAGGGCTCTGTCCTGGGACCGGTGCTTTTCAATCTGTTCATCAATGACCCGGAGACAGGGATAAGCAGTGAGGTGGCCAAGTTTGCAGATGACACAAAACTTTTCCCGTGTGGTAAAAGCCAGAGAAGATTGTGAAGAGCTCCAGAAGGATCTCTCCAAACTGGGGGAATGGGCTGCCAAATGGCAAATGCATTTCAATATAGGAAACTAAAGTAATGCATATTGGGGCAAAAAGCAAAACTTTATCTATCAACTCATGGGCTCTGAGTTATCCGTGACGGATCAGGAAAGAGATCTTGGTGTGTTGGTGGACAGCTCTATGAAGGTATTTCTACCCGTGTGACCGCAGTGAAGAAGGCCAGTTCCATGCTAAGGATTATCAAAAAGGGAATTAAAAATAAAGCAGCCAGCATTATAATGCCATTGTACAAAACGATAGTAAGGCCGCACCTGGAGTATTGCGTACAATTCTGGTCACCACATCTCAAAAAAGACATAGTGGAACTGGAAAAGGTGCAGAAGAGAACGACTAAAATGATTGCTGGGCTGGGGCACCTCCCTTATGAGGAAAGGCTAAAACATTTGGGGCTCTTTAGTCTGGAAAAGAGGTGCCTGAGGGGAGATAGGATTGAGACGTACAAAATAATACAGGGCATGAGTCAAGTGGATAGAAGGACGCTCTTCTCCCTCTCACAACATACCAGAACTAGGGGACATCCACTCATATTGAGGGCTGGGAGAATGAGAACAGACAAAAGAAAATATTTTTGTTTTACCCAGCATGTTGTTAATCTGTGGAACTCCCTGCCACAGAAGGTGGTGATGGCATCTAGCCTGGATGCCTTCAAGAGGGGATTGGACAGATTCCTGGAGGAAAAGTCCATCATAGGTGACAAACCATGGTGGAGATGTGTAATCTCCAGGCTTAAAACTGGGGTACTTCAAGGGCCAGATGCAGGGGAGTGGTATCATGAGACAGAGATCTAGTCTTGTGCGCTCCCAGAGGCATCTGGTGGGGCCACAATGTGAGATCCAGGAAGCTGGACTAGATGGGCCTTTGGCCTGATCCAGCATGGCTTTTCTTATCTTCTTATGTACTGTATCTGGTCTGTGTATGCATTGTTAACTGTCCGGAGTCTACATTACTACCCAGTTAGCTCCAAGAGACTTCCGTCAAGTAACTTGAACGCGATGATGGGGTGGTGCTGTCGTTGGTGCAGGGAATTAAGAGCACTTGATAACATATCATGGGTGAGGTTGCTTGCTGTACAAAGGAAAATGTTCCCAGGGGGTGCAACCACAATAACTCTTTCGATCCTTGCCCTAATGTCGGTGCTTAGGAATAATAATTTAGAGCCCTCAGCTTGACTTTTTATGATAAGGGTGGGTTCTTTGGAATTGGTAAGCGTTGACTCAGCTCTGGGAAAAGGTATGATGCATGCTTTGCCCATTCAAAGTTAAGCAGTTCTGTTTCATTGTGGTCTCTGATGTGACACACGGCAAGATCACATGGGACTTGTTGGTTCCTTTCACACACCCTAACATGACATTTACTTTTTCTTTTCTTTTTTTAGCTCTACATTACAGATGTACCTGAGAAGTTCAGTGCTATTTTTCAGTATTTTTCCAAGTTTGAATCGGCTACCCAAATCGGATTATGCTAGCTAAGCAAAAGAGCTGTACGGACCTTGTAAAAAGGGTTTAGGGTTAGCCTGCTAGCTGGGGACCAACTGAGATGTGCTACTAAGCGTGTGTCGTCGTTCATAGCTGCACTCGGAGCTGGCTCCCGGACAAGCATGCCTACATGGTTGAAGCTTGCAAGGATGTGGTTGTTGTTATGCAAATACTGTACTCTACAAGCTCAGCCATGGAGAATTCCCCCTCGTGTACCACGAGAGTTCTGTTCAGGCATGTGGCAATACAGAAAAATCACCGTCGCTGGTTTATTTCTTTTCAACAGGGCTGTCCCTACCATTAGACAGAGGGAAGCAACTGCCTTAGGTAGCAAGACACTGTGGTGTGGCAGAACAGCAACAAGGCATTGGGAGTAAAAAGCTGTATATGCCTACTTGCCTGTTGTGTGCATCCTAAACTAGCCTGCAAATACCCTGCCCGATTTCCAGCGCTGAATTAAGATTTAGCGGCCAGTCTATGTGGGTTCCTTATGTGCAGAGGGAAGTGATCTTATCCCTCACCTCTCACAATGAATCAAGCTCATTGGGACATTCTCAAGGAGAAGTCCATCGCTTTAAGTTTAAGACCTATAACGGAGGCTTGGTTTTTGTGGATTTCAGTGTCTGCGATGCATGGCGAATCCACGATCCTGGGGAGCTTGGGTTACTTAGTCACTGGGCTTTTGTGGACCGGTCGCTCCTTTTTCCTTCCCTCCTCTACCCCCCATCCCTCTAACTCAATGGTTCTCAACCTGTGGGTCCCGAGTTGTTTCTGGACTGCAACTCCCAGAAGCTTCCACCACTCGCTGTGCTTGAAGGGGTTTCTGGGAGTTGCAGTCCAGGACCATCTGGTGACCCACAGGCTGAGAACCACTGCAACTCATGTTCCAGGTTTGTTCTGGGAATAAGATGAAGAGCTGGGGATATGTATTGTACCCACGAGGAGATCTGCAGTAAAATGGTAGAAATGGGAGAACCGGAGGAGATGGAGGCACAGGACAGTAGGAGGAGACTAGATCATGATTCACAGTAGAGATAGCATACAAAGAAGAGACTTTGTGGGAAATAGAATAGAACTTTAGTAGGGATGTAGGTGTGACCTTGAGCTTTTTAATCAGCACTGCAGGTCTGTAAGAGGGTGCTCCTTCCTCCAGCAAATCTTTCGGAGTATTAATCGACTACATGCCTATTATCATATGGTGTAATGTTTTTTTCGGAAGTGTTTTGACTGAATTCCACCTGTGTTGTGGCTAGCACCAGCCCTGCTCATCGGAGACGCATTCGAAGGCACTGCAATGCCTCTAGGGCTCCTGAGGCGTCCTATGGAGTGAGGGCATAACAAACTCAACCAACTGCATTTTACTTTACTGAGCTGTGTGTGTGTGTTTGTGTGTGTGTAACATGTGCTTTGTTTGCCAGAGGCAGATTCAGAACGTACATAAATATCCCTTCTCTGGCTTGTAGGATGGCAGCTTCCACCAGCGATTATATCTCGTTCTGTATTTTTATAGCCCTGGGAGCTATAATTTCCTTTCTCTTTCTCTACCTGTGTCTAAAGTACGACAGCAACCTCAGTGTCTTCTCTTGTATAGCAGCTCGCTGATCAGTGGTAAACAAACATTGCTCTGGATCAGTGGTTCTCAACCTCTGGGTCCCCAGATGTTCCTGGACTGCAACTCCCAGAAGTCTTCATCTCTAGCTGACCAGGCCAGGATTTCTGGGAGTTGAAGTCCAGGAACATCTGGAGACCCACAGGTTGAGAACCACTGCTCTGGATGGTCCATTGTGTAATGCCATCAGCCAACCTACTGTCCATTTGTTAATTCTATCAATTTCTTTGCTTTCCTTTAGAGCTCGTCAGCATATGTTATCACCCTCTCCTCTTTATTCTTAAAATAAACCAAGTCAGCCTGCAACTTCCATGTCTTAATGGGGCCATGGACGTCTCAAGTCTCAGGCAAACACACTAACCACTGCAAAGTACTCTCTCTCTCTCTCTCTCTCTCTCTCTCTCTCTCTCTCTCTCTCTCTCTCTCTCTCTCTCTCTCTCTCTCTCTCTGTCTCTGTGTGTGTGTGTGTGTGTGTGTGTGTGTGTGTGTGTTGTGTCGTTACAGTCGTGACCGACTCTTCGTGACCCCATGACCATGGAGTTTTCTTGGCAGGAATACTGGAGTGGTTTGCCAGTTCCTCCTCCATGCACCTACAGCACCAGGTATTCCCTGGTGGTCTCCCATCCAAGTACTAATTGTGAAGTGTTTGTTATCCTAACTTTCCTCTTCTTTTCTCCCTTGTTATAGGAATATATAAAAGGCCTCTGTGAACCAGAATTGGAGGAGAAGGAGTATTATCCAAAAGACATGCACTGTATTTTTGTAGGAGCCCAGAATCTATTCCTGAACTGCCTTATTCAGGGGACCTCGGCTGATATTACCATTGCCGAGATAGGGACGCTGAACATTAAGGGTGGCGCGGAATCCGTCGTCATGGCCAGAAGCCAAATCCAGCAGTTTGTGAGCCTCTTTAGAAACAACGCTAGCCTGTCAAATGGCAGAGAGTCGGAAGTGAAGAAACATTTCAAGCAGCTGGTAGAAGCCCACGCGGATAAATACACCATGGATTTGCTGCTCTTACCAAGCTCTTTGAAGAGAGAGCTGCTCAGCCTGGCCCAGGGCGAAGGCGACAAAGCAGACGACGCCATCATAGTTCTTTCCGGCACAGATGAGACCCCGGTGCTTTTGTCCAACAAAGCGCAGAAAAAGTCAGGGATAAAAAGTGATTACGGGACAGGCCCAGAGGAAGCCAGAAACAATGCCGGCACCCCCGTCAGTGAGTTAGCAAAGAAAATGGACACCGTTTTCCACGAAACACCAGAAGGACTTTTTGTGCCCATCAATGGCGTGAGTTCCCTGGAGAGCTGCACTGGCAAAGAAAGGCACTCGTGTAAAAGGAGGTCATCCGATGCGGAGGAGAGGCTCCCAAAGAAACAGTTCTCATTCGAAATCGAGCAGGAGAAGCCACCGACTGCACGCCACGCTTCTGACGATGATATTGAGGTGATTGATCTGGTCAGTGATGAAAACACAGAGTCAGATGGCCCAGGCTCATGTGTGAAAGACCCAGAGGAGATCAGCGAGGAAATGGAATACAAGATTTTGGTGAATTTCTTCAAAAGCATGGGCTACTCCCAGCAAATAGTAGAAAAAGTGATTGGGGACTATGGGCCGTTGGTTGAGCCCCTGATCCTCCTGGAGGAAATTGAAAAAGAAAGCAAGAAGGGATCCCGAGAAGAGGCCATGGTCGCTGTCGCACCTCAGACACAGGTAGAGGAGGAGAAAGGAAATCGTCACAACCAAAGCGATAAAAAAGAGTCTGCCGGAAGTGCAAAACAAGGTATAGTCTCTATTCCCCAAGGCCAGTTCAGGGCTGAAATTAAAACGCACGTGTCAAACCATGAAACCCAGGCCAGGCTTCCAAGCAGCAAAAATCCACCGCCTAGAGACTATGACAAAATATGCTCCACTTCCTCTGAAGGCTCTCCTTTCTCCCCAAAAAGGGATGTAGAAAATGATGACCAGCGGGAGGCCCTTGGCAGTATACAGAGGGTAGCAAAAGATGGGAATCCAGTAGGTCCCAGCTTATTAGCAAGAGGTGCCTCAGAGATACCGTATCCACCCGCTGAGAAAGAAGCTAAGCTTCCCCAGCCGTGGGCTGAGCGGTCGTCTTCGAAGCCGAATCAACACGGACTTTCTCCTCCCTTGCAGTTTGGAGCGAGACACCTCTCTTTCCAAAAACCCCATCATCTCCCGGATTCCGGGCCCCCTCTTCAACTAGTAACGCCTTATCCTGAAAGGAGAACGGAGGAGTCGCCGAGCCACCGGGCGGATCCTTCCGTGACAGGGGTTCAGAGGTTCCAAGAATCCCTGAAGGTCCCATACAAGCTGGAACTGAAAAACGAGCCAGGGAGAGCAGACCTCAAGTACATCATCATTGATGGCAGCAATGTCGCCATATCGTAAGTCTGTCTGAGGCGTGGCTCCCCGGAGCAGTTCAGAGTGAAACCAGAGGGAGGGAGGGGAAATTAGCAAAAGCATGTCCACTTAAAAGGTGATAGGGTGAAGTATGAATTGCCCAGGCCGGCCTCTTGCCCCCCCCCCCTCCGCCTTTGTTTTTGGCGAGAGATAAAATGCAGAGCAGCGTGTGTAGTTTCACTTCCTTTGTCGTGACTCTCTGAACATTTCATGGTGATGAATAATACCCAGAGGAAACGAAAGCAAGAAAATCCATGCTGCTACCCCACCCCCCGAGAAGGCAAGGAAAGGCTGTGGTTCAGAAATCTTGTGCAGCGCCCTGGCTGCTCGCACGTCATCCCTGAAGACCACAAGAAATATAAGAGAAAGAGCCCTCAATCCATGCATTATGCCAGGGTTAGAATCTTCTCTCAGGCAAGTGTCAATTGGCTCCACCCTACTGTGTACATTTTTTCTACAAGTACCAATCACCAAAGATGCCTGCCTTTGTTTGGCTTATGTTCTGGTTTCTGTCTGTTCCTCCCCCTGTTTTGACCTTGTCTCTTTGGCAACCACTGCGGTGCATGCTTAAATCTGGATGAGCGATGAGAAACCATTTCAGATCCTCCCAATGATATTTGTATCGTGTTCTGGACAGTTCAGAATGCTTTACCCATATAATCTCTGTAATCCGCACAACCCTACTGAATTCAATAGTCTATTGACATTGAGTTGTTGAAAGTGCCTTTTCTGCAGTGTTTGTAAAGAGCATAGGATGAAATGAAGTTAGCTTTCGAAACATGGACTTGGAAGAAATTTAAAAAGAAACCTTGCATAAGACTGCACTCACTGTTGCAACAGAGAGAAGTAGTGAGAGAGCACGCTTAAACCACTGAGATACACTTACATTGTTCTATTTGTGTTTAAAAATGGGGTAGCACAGAGCTTGCTTCCTAACCACCACCACCCCCCAAAAAACCATTTTTAATTGATTGGTGGTTTTTGAGTTAGGGCCTTTAATTCAAGGCGGAAATACATCTCTGTTGACACAGTCATTGCGTCCTTGGGCAAAAATTCTGAACAGGAAATCTGTGACACCACACGCAAGCTCCCCGGTTGACCAGTCATTCGCTGGTGGAGAGGAAACCTATGAAAGATCTGTTGATGTGAACCGTTTCCTCCTCCTTGAGAAGGGCCCTGATAATAATGATGTAAAATGTAAGTCCCAATTATGATTCATTTCACCTTCCAGATGAATTTCCCCCTGAAGTGGTACTAATGGGGAAAGATATGCAAATAGTCAAAGAGGAGCAAAATTACTCCGTGCATCATCTTAAACTGCATTCTTGTTAAAGGAAGTAGGTGGTCTGTGCAGGTTTTTTTCAATTATTATTTTGCTATTGTAACAAAAAAAGAGTAAACTTAAATCTTTTTTGTGCAAAGCAGAAATGGAGCAGAGATGCGAGGTGTTTTAGCCCTGCTTTCTGTTCCACAGTTTTTCAAGCGTACATTGCGGTGACTGCTTACTGTCACCATTTCTGCCAGTTTACCCTCCTTTCCATAAATTCCTCCAAGAAAAAGCAGAGGTTTGGGTGTTACTGCAAAAGGCTTAGTTTCTGGAGTTAAAATTCCTGTTCATTTTAAGTCCATGGTAACTCCCACTTTGTCCAGGGACGTGGTGGCTCAGGGGACTAAGGTTTCCAAAAACTGTCGGCTGCAAAGTCGGCAACTCGGCGGTTCAAATCCTGGGTGCCACGCAGCGGAGCGAGCTCCCGCTGTTAACCCCAGCTCCTGCCAACCTAGCAGTTCGAAAGCATGTCAATGCAAGTAGATAAATAGGGACTGCCATAAAAAGCGGGAAGGTAAAACAGTGTTTCCTTGCAGCCATGCCAGCCACGTGGCCATGGACTTGCACAACACTGGCTCTTCGGCTTGAATACAGAGATGAGCTAGAGTCGGACACGACTAGCACACATGTGCAGGGTGGGGGAACCTTTACCTTTAACTCCCACTTTGTCCCTGCAGAAGCCACGCCTTAAAGGCTTCCTTCAGCAGCTTCTTTACCAGTACAATTTTTCTGGACATCCATTTGATTCCTTGTTATTGTCTTCCATCTCCATGCATGCTGCTGCTGCTCCTCCTCCTTCCTCTTTGTGGTCTCCTTGCTGTATTCCAGCCTTCTCAATATTTCTGACTCCATCACTATCCTCTTCTGAATGCAGTGCCACTCAGCCGTCTCCTCCCCACCCATTGTCACTGGCGGTCTAATTGAATGGTAAGGTGACAGGTCAACTTGCAAAAAAGTCCCACACAGACACCTAGTAAAATACTCTTCTAATCTAAGCTATTCCTTCCCAACCAGCGAGCAAAAGAGGAAACACGCTTAACAAGTCCAAGCCCGTAGGCCATTTCCCACAACAAGCCCAGCCCTTGTTAAGTCCTTAAAACAAGGCTACTGACTTTGTGGCCTGCCTGTAGGTTTCTCATGGGCATCTGTTAGGCTAAGGGTCCTCAAATTTTTCAAACAGCGGGCCGGTCCACCACGCCCCAGGCACCACTGGGGGCCGGACCACAGTTAAAAAAAAAAAAAGGCTGACATGGAAAAAAGGGGGGAGGGAGGGGCAAGTGGACGGAGCCCCCCATGATTGGCCCATGATCATTGTGTCTCCAGGGCCCCAGCAAAGCCTCCTGCTCTAGATCACCACCCTGAGGTGACAGCGCTGGGATCCCTCTGCTGCACCTCTTCCTCTTCCTCCTACAGTGGCAGCGGCTGGAGCGGCTCTCCTTCCTTCCTTCCTTCATTGCGCTGGGAAGGAGGAGGCAGCCCAGGCAAACTCAGGCCCGTCAGGCCATAGCCCTCCCACTTTGAATGCCCCACTAGCCAGCATGCTGATCATCTGGGTGGTAGTTGGAGGGAGTGGGAGAAGCGACATAGCCCACTGCTTTGAACTGCTTCAGCAATAGAAGCAGCTGTGGAGGCTGGCTTGTGGGTAGGTGGGGGGGTTGCAATTGGTCCCGGGGGCCGGATTCAGGAACTTTGGGGGCCGGATTCAGGAACTTCGGGGGCCGCATCCGGCCCCGGGGCCTTAGGTTGAGGAACCCTGTGTTAGGCCATAGGGAACAAACTGTCCTGTGGCTGGAAAAACCCAGCTGCTTCCCTGGTTTTTCCAGCAGTAGCGCTCATGTCGGCGCGGGGGAGGGGGGGCTGGATCAGGGTAGGTAAAACACTGGCTATTTTACAACAGCCAAAACATGGCAGCGCTCTCGCTCCTCATGTCCTCTTACCAGCGCTAATCCTATTTGACAGCAGAACCCCCATTTTTTGACCTTTTGGCGTTCTGGTAATGAATTTGGACACTTGCGCCTGATCCCAGGGATGTGACTGCAATTTGTGTGTCCTTAGAAAGAATCACAAGGGATAAACACAGGGAAAGGAATGGCAATCAACAAATGTACTTCTTTAAAAGAAAAAATTGCCTTTTTGTTTATGTCGTGGTGAGACACGGCTACTGTGACAGATTAGCAGTGAACTTAAGACATGCAAGACTGAGAATCAGGGCATTCCCCCCACCCCCGTCTCCACCACTGAATGGTCAGCCTCCCATCCTCTCCGTCCTGTGGCTTGGCATCGTGGCCTTTAGTAGCCCAATGTTTGTCCCAAATGGCGGCATAGATCCCAGTCAGCATTTTCTGGCATGGTATCTTGGCTGTTTTCCTGCTTGTCCTTCGGTAAGTTGAGGCCTTCTCGTCCTGGAAAGTTGGAGCGGAGGGAAAGCATGAGTCTCGGGACCAAACATCTCCCACAGTAGGAAGGAAGTCCGAAAAACATATACAGAGTTTATCGGAATGGCCCTGCAGTTCCTGCAGGTTTATCTTGTTCCACCCACTGGCCAAGTTATACTCCCTTCTCTGTAGCAAGGACACTGTTCTGCGATTAAAAGGCAGAGCAAGGGAGGGGATGCAGGGATGATAAAACCAAAAAAACATGCCTAGATTTCTTATTCAGCCTTTTCTTTCATTAATTAAAGCTGCTGTCAAGGCGGGTTCTTCTGAAAGTAATTAATAAATAAAGGTATTCTCGAAGGCTTTCACAGCCGGGATCTGATAGCTGTTGTGAGTTTTTTGGGCTGTTTGGCCATGTTCTGGAAGTTTTTCTTCCTGATGTTTCACCAGTCTCTGTGGCCGGCATCTTCAGAGGGCAAGGAGCTCAGGGAACTAGGAGTTCTCTCTGTGCTCTGGGGTGCAGAGTTAAATAAATAAATGCATGTGATGGAAACAGAAACCAATTCCTTGATGGGCCTGCAAGAACCTGCCTTACAAAACCCTGGCCGGGAAGAGAAAGTTAAAACCCAACCACTACATTTTGTTTTGCACTGAATCATCAGAAAGCTGACTCGGCCGAGGGAGTTCCTGTGCAAACATGGCCAGTTATATAACCTTAAGTGTGCTTCAGCGACAGTTTTCAGAAGTCGAGCCAAGCTGGAGCGCAACAGGAATGGTTGGGTAATACGATAGCAGTGGTGGCCAAGACAGCAGATATTATACTTCAGCCAGGCTGGTTTTAATTGTGTGGCACAGAAGGGGTGCCAACCTCCCACCCCAACCTCTGTGCTGACCAGGTATCCTTACTTGGATACAGTTGTCCCCCCCCCCCCCCTTTCGCGGTTCATATACTGTGGTCCCGGTATATCGCGGGTCCGCAGTATATGAAAAAAGGCCCCCTGGGGTAAGCAGGAAAGGCCTTCCCAGGCCCATTGGAGGCCCTAAAAGTGCTTCCCTGCAAACCGGAAGTGACTTCCGGTAAACCAGAAGTGACCTCCAGATCACTAGAAAGCACTTTTGGGGCCTCTGGGGGACTGGAAAGCCCCTTGCAGGCCCGTTTGGGGCAGCGCCAGGCCTGGGGTAAGTACAAGAGCCCCCAGAGAGCCCGCCCAGTCCTGACCTATTGCGGATTTTCAATTATTGCGGGTTGGGTCGGGTCCCTAACCCCTGCGATAGGTGGGGGTTTACTGTAGTTGCGTCCGTGTGGGACCGAATCTAGTCAGTCATTTCTTTTCTCACCTCCAACTTAACCAACTGTTGAACTGCATTGGCTGAAGTCTAATAAGACGTTGCAACCCCAGTTAAACTAGCACAACTTAGAGAAGTCAACTCACCGAACCCCATTCGGTTCAATGGGCCTATTGTCACTGTGACTCGTTAACCAAATGTCAGCCATTTCTTTGGCCAGTGGCCCACAAGACCTCCCAATTCAGGGCGAGGCATTGTATTTCCAGCCTTCTGCAACAAGGCTGAGATCACCTTTTTGCCCTGTTTCGATCTTCAAATCTCACCCATTGGCTTCTTTTAAATGAAACGGTAGTGTGCATGATGGTGCTTTCTCATTTTCCCGGCAGTCACGGCCTACATAAGTTGTTCTCGTGCCGAGGTATTGCGATTGCTGTCGATTACTTTTGGAAACGTGGCCACAGGAAGATCACGGTGTTTGTTCCCCAGTGGCGAACCAGGAGAGATGTGAACACCACAGGTAAGGGATGGAACAGAAGGGATGTAACAGAACTGTATTCCTTTCGTTTTCACGATTCCCTTTCCCAAGCAAATTGGAGTGTTGGATTTGGGCCTCTGGACAACTGGATTCAGATCTCTACCCAGCCATGAAACTCACCGAATGAGCTTAACCCAGACCTTTCTCTGTCAGCCTAACCCACCTCACTGGTTGTTCTGTGGATACAGGGGAGAGAAGAACCACATGTCCTGCCTTGAAATCATTGTGTGAAAGGTGGGATTTTAGTAGAGCAAAACAACCAAGAGGCTGCTGACCGTAACTGAAGTCACTGCACCCTGAGCACATTTATGTATGTAAAGGTATGGGTGCCATCTGTAAACCCATGCTTGTAACGCATTATGTATTGTTTTTGTGAATTGTTGGACTACAGCTCCAAAGATCAGCTGACACGGCCATTTCCCACATGCTGCTTGTATATAGGCTTGTAAGATGCTGCGCAGAGCTACGAGGAAGGGTGGAATAGCAACCGAAACAACAAGAATACTACCGACAGATCAAAGTGCTTGCTGTTCTAGCCAATTTCAGTAATCTTAAAATCTCCGATACATTGGGGGGGGATGAATGACCATGTTGGCTGGGAGGATGGGAGAGGTAATCCCAAAACCTCTTAACAAGCTCTGTAGTTCTTCCTGTCTCTTTTTTTAAGGGCTGAATTTAGATGTGCAACTCTCTTTGGTCTAGTCAAGTGGGACTGAGCACTGATGTATTTGCTGCCCTTCCAGCAAAACAAAATCTTTTTAAAATGTGCATGTGTGTGTTTTTTCTTTTCTAAAAAGTCCATTTTTTTACTCTTTCTGTCCCCATGCACCACATTTCCTTTTTTCTTTTTTTACAGAACAATACTTTTTAGACCAGCTGCAAGATGTCGGCATTTTAGCCCTCACACCCGCAAGGGTTGTATGTGGAGCCAGGATTGCATCTCATGATGACAGGTACACAAAAAGAACACTTTTGTTGCTGACCGATATTTCTCTGTCTCTGAGCTCCTGCAGAGAAGAGCTGTTTATTGCGACATCTGTCTGATAAGGTGCCTTTAAAATAGCACACCTTGGAGAAATGGCATCCTCAGCTGATGAATACGCGTGTCTGATTGAACTGAAGAGATGGCATTTTAATGGGTTCTTTTTGTTGGCTGTAGCCACAAGCCTCCTGCATCTGTAGCGGCTCCCAGGGTGGTGTGATGGCAAAAACAAATTATAGCAGCTCACAATTAAAGCAAACATTTTTAAGAAGCATCCATACTTAAGGTGGCACAAAACAGTCATCTCTTGACTTACCGCATTTTACCACCCTCGTGTCCAAAAGCCGCATCCGTTCGGGGCAAGGATCCTGATCTTTCACCAATGTTGTCGTAGGTTTTTGCTGCACCTCGCCGAGAAGACCGGAGGTGTCATTGTGACCAACGATAACCTCAGAGAATTTGTGGACGAATCCGCGTCCTGGAGAGAGATTATTCAAAGAAGGTGATTGTGTTTTTTTGGTTACAAAACCTGGCAGAAAAGAAGATTGTGGTGTGCTTGGTTAAAATGTAACGAGGGGATTATTTTGGGACTGAATGAAAGACCTCCTAACAGGCACAAGAGGGAAGCAGGCGATGCTTTATCATCTTCGGATTCTTTTTATTTTATTTTATTTTTATTTATTTATTATTACATTTATATACCGCCCCATCTTCCAAAATGGAACTCTGTGCGGTGTACACTAAAAAAGAACAAACAGCATCAACAAGCATTAAAATCAGGGGCAAACTACTAATAAAATAGGGGGGGTACAATACCCTCCGCAAAAGATAGCATGGGCGGCAACAACCAAAAATAAAGAAGAAGAAGAAAAGGGGGGGATTAAATAAAAAGGTCGCCAAATGCCTCCTTGAAGAGATGTGTTTTCAAGGCTTTTTTAAAGGCAGGCAAGGATGCTGCAAGGCATTCTTGAAAATGTCTTGAATACACATGCAGTTAATGTGTGCGTAGACTCCCCATATCAGTGTGTGCTGTAGAGCACACTCAGTGGTAGTACCTGCACGTTCCCTGCAGAAAGTTCCAGCTTCAGCCTTTGCCCCCATTGAGTAAAAAGATATTTGATACCATGACTGGGAAGGACCTGTTACCATATGTGTAAACAAAACCGGCCACTTGATGGAGCCTAAAGGGAGCTCCTTAGATTTTGGTTTCCTTGCCGGGAAAACTCTTAAGGTTATGGAGGTGATTAAAAGAACACCGACCCTTGGGTTGTGTATTGTACCAACAAAGAGATTTCTTCTCTTTCTAAATCTGAGTGCCCATTTTTCCTATGTTTGCCCTCTTCCCGTGGCCGCCGCCGCCGCCTCCCCCTGTCCCAGACTGCTCCCGTACACTTTTGTTGGAGACATCTTCATGGTTCCCGATGACCCAATGGGACGCAACGGGCCCGGGTTAGAACGATTTCTTCAGGAGGAGGACACGCATTTCAGGTAGGCGGGGGGGCGCTCCTTGGGTCTCCAGAACTCATCCCGGTGACGTCCCCTGAGTAAAGACCGTGGCAGCTGCAGCATAGGGGTGACGTGTCACCCACGGTGAAGCTCCTGAAAGAGCCACCCTTTCGGCATGTCAGCTCTTGGCGTACCAGCAGCTCGTAAGAGCCCCCAAGCAGCATTGCTTCATTCGCTCAGCCAATCTGACCAAAACCCACCCTTGGTCCTGTGACATGTTCTGCTTCCCAAGCGCGGAGTACAAAAAACAGTGATTAGACATAAACGTAAAAGAAGCTTCTGAACTTTTAAAAGCTGTCTGCACTGATGATAGAGCATTTCAAAGCACAGGAAGTTCCCTCCTCATTGGGGTGACTTTGCAAAAGTCAGAAGGTCCACCTGGTATATTTCAGAAAAATATCTGAATAGTAATTTAGTAATGTTCTGATAGTGGCCAGATTCATCAGTAGTTTTGAGTTTGTGTGTGTGTGTGTGTGTGTGTGTGTCTGTGTGTGTCTGTGTGTGTCTGTGTGCCTCTGTGTGCCTGTGTGTGTGTGTGTGTGTGTGTGTGTGTGTGTGTGTGTGTGTGTGTGTGTGTGTGTGTGTGTGTGTGTGTGTGTGTGTGTGTGTATATATGTGTGTGAGTGAGAGAGAGAGAGAGATTTCCTCTCCACCAAACAAATGATAACCAAGGCTCCCCACACCATCCCCAAAAGGACAAGTTCTGGAAATTGCCAACTGGAAATCTCAAATAGATCCTACTGTCCACTTTTTAAAGCATTCTGAAAGCGAAAGAAGTTTGCACCGGTAACTTAAGGGGTGAGGGTGGGGGTGGGGAATCCAGTATATTTTCAAAACAACGAGCTTGAACCTGAACTGCTTAGCATTTTCTGTTGTTTCTGAGTATTGATTTTTTTAGAATTAAGATATTCTTCTTTTCCCCCTTGGGAGCAGGCCATGGAGAAAAAGAGTACAGCAGAACACAAATAACCCACTTCTTTCCTAGCTATCGGGGCCCTGTGTCTGTTCTTTGCAGCCCTCTAATCAATTTTATTTCTTGCACAAGTGGTCCAACCGTCAGTGGGGTTTGAGGCTGTGTTATAAAAGCTGAGGTTGAAAGAATCGTGCGTGTGATACAGTCATATTCCCCAACGCTTTAAAAAGAGAGAGCAAGTTTTTATTAGTTTATAAAGAAAATAGGGGGAAATGCTAAATAGTCATATTCCCTAAACCTTAAAAGAAAAAGAGCAGATTTGTATCAGAAAACTAGAGAGGTGTAAAATTGAATTATCCCTTTGAAGGCTGTTGTAATGGCTATCCTTCCTTCCTTTCCCCCCCCCCTCCCAAAAAAAGAGGTTTTCCTCCTCAACATAGCCTTGGGAGCGGAGGCCTTCCTGGGCCGGGGACCTCCTGTTTCCCGATGCAACCTGAGACTCGGGGACCGTCACCCAAGAGCCGCCTGCCCGGTCTGGAGCCCGTCTTCTCCGCGTTCCCGCCAGCCCCCCAGGCGAAGCTGACCCTCCCCCCGCCCCCGCGATCGTCGTCGGAAACCATGCGTTTGAAAGAAGCCTTGGGGAAGATATTCCCTACCTCTGAGCAGAGGGAGAAAATCGAGGAGATCCTCGCCCACCATCCTCACATGAGGGACATGAATGCGCTTTCCGCCCTGGTGCTCGATTTAGGCTGAACGACGGAAAGAGGGGGAAACGCCCTTTGGATTTGTAGTTTGGGTTGTGGATTTAAAGATGCCTATGAGCGGGTGCTGCGCTATCTGTGAATAGATAAGACTTCAATCTCTTTTGTATAAAAGAAAAAGAATATTCAAAGGATGTAGCAAGTTCCTTTTTATTTGCTTAAGTTATGTTGCTTTTACAGATTTGTATTGATAAAATATTTTGGGGGGAAAAGCCTCTCTATTTTTGACTGGCTTGGAACGATTAATTATTGGCATGGTTTGGGAAAGCTTGACCCAAATTGCTTGGAAGCTTAAGAAGATTCAAGGGCAGATTTAAATTTTACTTGAGCCAAATTTATTCATCAGGGTTATGGAGGGCTTGGTGGTCTTCTGACTTTATTGGCCACCTGGTGACCTCACCGCAGAGTCAAGGGTTGGTTTTATGGCACAAACCCACGACGAAACTGGCTCACCTCCAGTTTTGGAACCTTTTCTTTTGTCCTGAGCGACGTAGACGTCATTTGCCTTGCAGGGTGTATCTTAACCTCACAAGGCATATCTCAGAATCCGGAGTTGGTTTCCTTCCATTTTTTTACCCAAAGTTTCCAGATATTGTGCCTCTCTGGATGGCTTGCTTCCATGACCATGCTTCGTCTTTGTACCACATGCGGCGCACCAGCTGCTGTGGCGTTATGAGGATCGCGTGTTTTGCCTCTTCAGAAATTCCCCTCCGCCTCAAGAGAAAGGAAAACGTTATTCTAACCACAGACCTGCCTGTCAGCCACTTCAGATCAGTCACACACCCTCCACTGAAGAAAAGGAATTTGCAAGAGCAGCCGCCCTGAATATATCATCTTGTTGGAATCTGTTGCTGTTTGTGTACATCAGCTTCTGTGTGGAGATCCTTGGAGTGCACCGTGGGTGTTGAGTCACTTAATTAGCACATTCCAGTTAACGGTACACAATGGAAACCCAAACATAATGATCCATAGAGCAATGCCACTAAAGGGTATCCAAGGCTATTTACAGCAGGTTGGGCTGAAAATGTTCCTCGCTGTGGAGCATGGATGTTTTGCATTTAAAAACCAAGAGTGTGTGCCCTAAGTACCATAAAGCATAACTAATCTGTGTCAAGTTCCCATTGTGGTGTAGTAAATAGACGGACGGTCTTGGGACTCTGGAGAACAGGGTATGATTCCCCACTTGGCCACAGAAATTCCCTAGAGCAGTGATGGTGAACCTTTTAGAGACCAAGTGCCCAAACTGCGATTCAAAACCCACTAATTTTTCGCAAAGTGCCAATACAGCCATTTAACCTGAATACAAATGGCTGTGAAGGGGTGATGTCGGGTGCCCACAGAAAGGGCTCTGAGTGCCACCTTTGGCACCCATGCCATAGGTTCACCAATACTGCCCTAGAGGAGTGGAACTGGTGAAATTACTCCTTAAATATCTCACCTTTGGGTTGCTATAGATCAGTTCCGACTTGACACAAAAACACAGAGAGACCAAGTTCCTCTTAATCCACAGTTCTCCGCAGGCATGCTAGAAAGGTTGCCTGTTGACCACAGTCTCTTTTGACCCGCTCTGCAAAGGCCACATTAAGTCACACACCCAAATGTGGTCCCTGGAACCTGTCCACTGTCACCCTAAAATTGCACATGCATCCAGCCTGTGACTTGTGAGGAAGGAACGCTCTATCCTAGTGGATTCCCAACTGGAGGTCCCAGATATTCTTGTACTTCAATTCCCAGATGCCTTGGGCAGCACAGCCAGCAGTCAGGGCTTCTGAGAACACACCTGGGTCCCTTAGTTGGGGAACCACGCTTGTATGCAGTATCCGCCCTTACCAAATAGGCATTCCGTGGCAACAGTGGCGCTCTCCCCATCTTAACGCACCCTGCGGGATTGTCGCCGTCTTAATCGCTGACAATACCAAAGTATATGGTGCAAAGTCAAAGCAGTGCCTCTATATTTCTGAGATCTGGGAGAAGACCTAAAGATGGGTGTGTCTGTGTGTGTTAAGACTCAGCCCACTGTCCAGCATCCCATAGGCAGGGGGCCTCCAGCTTTCTAGATACGCTTCCCTTGCGATCCACATTCTGTTCCCATTGCCTGAGTTGCATTCTAGCAACCACCATTCTCATATGCCGAGAGGGCCGGAGGTTTGGAAGGAGTGTATTTTATGGTCTCTTATTACCCAAAGGGGGGAGGGATGGGGCACAACCACAACCTATGGGTTGAAACTCCCTCTTGGTTCACAGCATCTCAGATTCCATAGGTGAGGTGCCACCATCGAGAAGTATCCTTGTTGATACTTTCCGGGCGTCCCTCGGGGTCGGTACCGGCAGATAGCCCGCCTGGCTTGAACAAGTGATCCTGGCAGTTCTTTTTGGGAGAGGAGCCGTTTTGTTTTTTTGCTCACTGGACTCAAAATCTCCGGATGGCATTTAACCGTGTTTGCAAATGCTGCTATAATTGAGTAAGGATGCCCTTCGCCTCTAGCGGTATTAATGCTGAACATCTGAAGAAACTTGGCCAAAGCCCCGGACAGCTATGTAGCTGGCACCCCGAGCCTGCTTCGTATACCCTAATGACGTGCCATCCGTTTCGGGAAACGGTTTTATTTTATTCTTTTGTCCCAGACAAGCCACAAGACTGGAGAGGGCAATTGTGAGGGGGGAAATGGCATCCATGCGCCCAGGGGAACAAGCACCAAGACCCAAGGTTTCCCCTGCCAGCCAAGTTCCAGACCGGTAATGGGGAGAATGGCGTATCCCGCAACAAAACATGTCACATGAGCTAACAGTGGAGTTCTAAAAATACGGGTATGCCTTGGCAGGGCAGGAAGGTGAATCCAGGTCAAAAGGAGCCAAGCAGAATCTGTTGGAGGAAGGCCTGGATTTTTTTAACTTAAGGAACCTGGCAAAGCAACTTAATGGGTTTTCCATCTAGCAGGACTTAACTGAGCAATGTACCACATAACATACAGAGCTCTGCTTAAAAACAGAGGACAACTCATTTAAAAAGCTGATTTTCAACCCAGTTTTGACTACCATAAGGGTGGATCTCCTTATTACCTCAAAAACGGCTGGGAACTATTTCATAGCATGCTGTTAGGATGAGCGAGAGGGCTGAGAAGCTTAACATTGGGTTTAGGGCAATAAATCATAACATAAAAGCATGTGTCACGTTTTGAAGCTCTGATGTGGATCAAAGGGTAGTTGAAGAAGACAGTGGGTGACACATTTTGTTTTAAGACCATTCATGCCTGTGTTGCATTAACCTCTGTAACATTCATTCATTCATTCATATACCACCACCCATCTGAACTGTGGTCACTAATACAGGTTGGAGGGAAGTCATAGAGATGCTTCTTGTGAGTGAGATGTCCTCTACAAATCTGTTTGTTCTTGAAATCATGGATGGTTAATCTGAGAGGTGTGATTTCTACTCTTGGGTCTCTCTGTTGGTGGTGTTCATTCCATCCTTTAGAGCAGCGGTTCTCAACCTGTGGGTCCCCAGATGTTCCTGGACTGCAACTCCCAGGAATCCTGGCCAACTCAGCTAGTGATGAAGACTTATGGAAGTTGCAGTCCAGGAACATCTGGGGATCCACAGGTTGAGAGCCACTGCTTTAGAGAGTTATGGTACCCTTTCTGCTCCGGGTGTGAACTGTCTACGATCAGCTTTCTGGAAACACCACCCTAAAGATCGTCAGTCACAATCCACAAGCTGCTGTATTTGGCACTTGAACATAGGTCCTGGTTGCTCAGCCGCTGTCCAGAAAAGGTGGTTAAATGGCATGATTTGACCTGATACCTGAGTTGCATTCATAGATGAGCGAGAGAGTGAGTTACAAGTGCATGTTTGTTGACGTCTTTGGCCATACTCTTTACCGTTCACACAAGAGTTGACCTCTTGACTATTCATTTCACCTTCGCAGAAAATGTTGACTTCTTAGTGCCTGGCAGGCAAGTTGGAAGGTGAATATTAGCTATGGCTTCTTTGAGCCCTGAAAATCCTACTGTCGGTTGGTTTTCAACTCTTCTACCACCAGGTGGAGGCAGAACCTTGAGAACTTTGGTGCCTCTTTGCTGTGAAGCCCTCGGTTCCAGCAGAAACTTGGACCAGGTAGCAAGGCTGTGCATGCACACCCATATGTGCATGCATATACATACTTGGGGGAACATGCTTTGGGGGGCGTAGGGTTCCTTTTGTGCTGCCAGGGTTGCCAAGTCCCTGATCATGGCAATGAGACTCCGATCTTTGTGTCTCTTCCTGGGGTCTCAGGTGTTGGATGGAACATCTCAAGGAATGGGATGGCGTCCACCTTGCAGCCCTAGATTTTGGAATTGGTTCTCGGCGCTTCTAGATTTTTTTTTTTACACCAAACCCAGAATGAAGTACATGGGCCTATGTATCAACCCTTCCCCCACCACCACCACCCCAGCCAGGCCAAAAGAGATTTGTGTGTCTCTTGGTGCCAAATGGAGCTGGGGAAGGGAGGAGGGGGGTGGTATATGACCCATGTTTCTTTGTCTGAAGAACGGGGGTGTGACTTAAGAAACAGCCTTTTCCAACTGCCCTGCTTGCTTCCGACAAGACTCCTGTCCTGCTGGCTACAACAACATCTAGCCATGGATTTTAAGAACATCATCTAAATAAGGACTTTAAAAGTAATCTGGTGAAGAACATCTTTCACCATGTCGGAACTTCTGGGACCTGCTTTGAAGAAGGCTGATTGACTGCACTCGAAAGCTTGCAATGTTCCTTTTTTATTTTTAAACAGTGGCCTATGAAGGTATCGCCTGTAACCTATTTAGGTATTTAGACGTGCTCAGAAGCGCCCTTTTCTTTCCCATGATCTTGCATGCATTACAGCGGCTGCTCTTGGAATTTACACGTTGGCCATTTCAGTTCCTCATGGAGTCTTGGTGTTGTATGGCCTTTGGCCTCAGCTTGCACTTTGGTCCTCTCTCAGGTTGGGCTTGTGCCACTAGACCGCCTACATCTGGCCTGTGTTAAAATAAGGGAGGAGGATTGTTTACTCCAAAGAGGGCCTTTGCAGCTCCCACTTGTGGGTTATGCAGTCTGCAGGACGGGACCTTGGACATCAACAGGAATCTCTCCCTTGCATAACATGGCATCCAGCCGTTCCTTCGCTGGCTTCCCGAGTTCCATTTCCAAACAGGATATTCCTTAGTGGGGAAATAAACTCAGGCTTCTAATTCTTTTTTTTTTTTTTGGCTTTTTTTAAAAAATACAAGATGCATGTCGGAAAACATGTTCCTCAGAAGCTAGGCAAATGCTTTCTCTTTTGACCTCAGGAATGGCAGCGGAGACAACCCCACCAACATCAACAGACAAATAGCTATGAGTCCACCTCTTTCTCCTAAACTGGCACTTCAGGTCTCAGAAACCCACTCTGAGACATTTGTAAGAGAAAGAATAAGAATGCTTCCTTATTCACGGTTGCAAACAGATCAACAGCAAACAAACAACCGCACAGGGGTGAAGGCAGGAGGACCGAGCTCTCTGTATGATGCCCTATTGCTATCTTCCTCTCCGTCTCCAGCCTCAACATGTCTGTTTCGACGTAAGGTGTGTTTTCACAACATTGCCGATGGCCTCCCCACGCAAGCCACGCTTAGCGGTGGTGGGAAGCCAGAAGGCTTTGCATCCAAAATATTGCATAAGCGGAAAATCAAAGAAGCTTCAGAGATCGCCACAGCTGGGTCCAGACAGGCCGAGCCATTATTGCATTACCTCTTCACTAAAGCATTAGGAACCAACGCCAAGGTTTTTTTGCATAGCACAGAAGGAAATAAATGGGAAGATCTATTTCTGGGATCTGCTTTGCAGCGTGCACACAATTGTGGGAAATGTCAAGACAACAAAGCGTGCCAAGATGACCTGATTAATGAGGAATAATTTCTTGCATGCTGATGATCTGAACGTTGCCTTTTAGCAGAGAGATCAGAAAACAGCCACACGGGAGATCAGTGGATGAAGGCAACGTGGCCTTTGCAAAACCACGGACAAAATGCAAGGGAGTTGCATGTTGCCAGCCAACCTTCGGAACCCATGCCCGGTCAGTTGGCTTTCACAACCAGGAGATACTGATGATCTTTAGCTAACAAGATGTTAGTGCCTGACAGCTGTGACCCAACCGTGTGAGCCAACGTGTCAGTTGCAACGGCAGCCGTGAAGAGCAAGCAAGCTGGCATAAATACCAGTGAACGTACACAAATCCTATTTTATTTTATTTTTACAGTGTGCATTATATGATAAGTCACACCGATGCAATCCATTGTTATTTATTTATTTATTTATTTATTTATTTATTTATTTATTTATTTATTTATTTATTTATTACATTTATATACCGCCCATCTTCCAAACCGGAACTCTGGGCGGTTTATACTTAAAAACAAAACAAAACGAACGAACAAGAAAATCAGAGGCAAACTACCAATAAAAATAGGGGGGGGGGGGGTACAATACCCTCCACAAAAGATGACGTGCCAAATGCCTCCTTGAAAAGATGTGTTTTCAAGGCTTTTTTAAAGACGGGCAGGGACCCTGCTAGGCGCAACTCACTAGGGAGCTGATTCCACAGCGTAGGGCCCACCACATGTTTATTATATTATATTATATTATATTATATTATATTATATTATATTATATTATATTATATTATATTATATTGTTATGTTTCTATATAACACAATCTGATGACACTGCCACTAGTCTGGGTAGTTTCCAATGATGAAATAAAGTTAAAGAGCATCACCACACCCACCCAACCCACAAGGGGTGGAAGATGTGAGTAATGAACCATTTATTTATTTATTTATTTATTTATTTATTTATTTATTTATTTATTTATTTATTTGGTTTGTCAAGATTTTCAGTCATCCAGGTGAGTTTATCTGGAAGTTGAGTCATGGCAACTGGACTTCTTTTTCTTTGAGAGAGAGAGATTGAAACGTTTTGCTGATCATCCAAACAGCTTCATCAGACTGACGAAGCTGTTTGGATAAACGGCGAAACATTTCAATCTCTCAAGAAGAAGAGGTCCAGTTGCTATGACTCAACTTCCAGATAAACTCACCTGGATGACTGAGGATCTTCCAGATTTATTTGGTTCATATTCTACCCATTTGGCAGCAAAGGCCACTCTGGGTGGTTTACAAATAACAGTAAGGTATGCAAATAACAGCAAAACCAAACACAGACCAATTTAAATATTTTTGAAAAAGGTATAAGATATCAAAAATCAGCTAAATTAAAACCAAACCCATGAAAAGAGATGTTACAGTGTAATTGGAACCACCAGGGTCCTAAATGTTTCATCCTACATCGTGATCCTGCACACTCTTCCAACAATCACCTCCGTCACCAATTACTTTAAATCGGCTGTAATTAATTAAATTGGGCTCTCACGTCCTGCTTCTATTAAAATAAATAAACCAGACGAGATGTTTGCTTAAAGGACTTGGTTGTCGCCTTAATGGCTTTTTTTCCCCTTTTCTTTTTCTTTTCCTTTTTAAGCTTCATTTATTAATTTACTGGCTCAATACCTATTCGGGGCCCCTGGGAGATGTTTGTTAATATTTTATGCCATGTAAACATCTGGATCCAATTTAGCCCAGGCACATTTGTGAGTCGACACAGGCGTCTTGCCAAGTTGCTCAGGCAGGGGACGGCAGGAGCAGCTGATTCTGTTTCTACTGGTCTTTGGAGACTGAAATTACTGTGGGGGTGGGGAATTTCTTTAAGGTGGTGGCTTAAAACGCCCCCAGAAAAAAAAGGGCAGGCATTTCCAGACAACTTCAGATCTGAAAATTCTCGCTCTCCTGGATAGTAATTGCACACCTCATTCTGCTACTATATGTCTGAAGAAGTGGACGTGACCATGAAAGCTTACATTAAAATATAATAGTTTTTAAGGTGCTGTATGTTTTAGTCTTTTGTTTTGTTGTGATTTTTGCCTGGATTTCTTGCATAGACTAACATACACAAAACACTGCCAGAAAAGAAGATGAAACGGGACAATTAGAGGATGCATCAATATTACCTGCAATTACGTGTGCTAACTGAGTGATCCAGGTGCAAACCTAGAAACATTTAAAAATAATGATAATTTAAAATTGCTTTTCATTGCATTCCATCCACATGGGAAATCCCATGGCCAGGTGCCTTGAAAGCCCATGAACTTTCCAAAATTCTTAAATCAGACTCAGACAGGGAAGGAAAGCGAGATTTTTTTCAGATCTGAAGTCTGTCGTGTCTAGTGTCGGTCCCATTGATGGCAATGGGTCTCCTTGAAGTAGGACTCTGTTTGGATTCTACCCCGCTGGAAACAAGTAGCAGCAAAAATGGACCGGGGGGGGGGTCCATCCCAGCAGCACCAGATGGAAAAGAATACCTACTGAGAAAAGCCGCAACAGCACTAAGTGTTCTAGTCAGGGAAAGGCTTTAATATAGATTCCTAAAATTGCTTCCATCACAAGTCTTCTGGAGGCTTTTATTTGCCGAAACCATTGTGCCAAACCCTAAAAACGAAGTATTTGGATGCCTCCCTCCCGCCCCCCACATGCTACTTTTTCCTGAACTCAATCCTGTCTTTTTGCTGAGATCAGTCAACTCAAAAGAGGCGAATCCATCAAAGCCCAGTAGAAAGGTTATCCTTGGCCAGTTGCCGGAGTTTATCGTTGAGTTAAAGGATCCTGCTTTTGTCAGTATCTAAGCCCCTGAAAAGGAGGCGTGGGATGCTTGCAAGAGCAGGAGCCCGGCTAAAATCAACATCTTGGTTTGAACGCCGTGGCTCTTGGCACCCTAAAGCACTTTCCAGCTCCACCGGTGGAGGTTGGTGCAGTCAGCCATCAAAGCAGGGCTGCGCCACTCCACCTGAGTCACTTAGCCTTTGCATAATTGTAAGAAAAGGAAGGGTTGGGTCTCAAGGTAGCCTGGAAGCGTTACATCACTTTTTGGGCACTGGGGGCGCCATGTTTTTAGGTTGCATCTTCTTGGTACTGTATTACTTTCCCATTCCTGGCCACGACCTCTTCGTCAGCATCTTTTGGTTGGAATTAACAGACAAATTTTTCTCCGTACAAAAGGTTAACAGGACAAAGCTGCAGCCTGATGACATTTTAATTTCCGTTGGCACACGGCCAGCTCCAGTTTTTCCGAGCCCCCTACTAATTCATCAAGAAGAAAAAAGCTCACTGCTTCCTTTTTATCCTTCTTTTCTCTTCTCCTCCTAGGAGCAGGGGAGCAGGTTAATAGTCGGGGCACGGTGGGGGGGGGGGGGTAGAGACAAATTTTGTGGTAAGCGTGGAACTTAATTTAGAACCTCTTTGGGGCTTTATTCCCTCTGTGGTCCCTCAGATACTCCGGGCAGAACGCAAGCATATGCACGCAGCTTAGGAATTCAATTATAGCGAAGAATGTTGCAGATTCTTTTCTGCCTCCACTTGGGGAATTTGGATTTGGGGAAATCCGTTTCGTTCCAAGGCAGGAGTGAAGATTCTAACATCTCAGGCTTTGCTATTTCATTGTGGTTTCAATGATTGTTTAGATTTCTATATACCACCCCATTAGTGCAAGGCACTACTCTTGAGTGGTTTACAACAAGATAAAAAACATAATAGCGTAAATATTAAATAAAACAGGTACACAAACACGAAGCACAGGGAACTCCAAGAGGCATAAATTGCCAGATTAGATATGGCATTCAAAGCACTGCATATACTTGAATATAAGTCTAGTTTTTCAGCCCTAATTTTGGTCTGAAAAAGGGGGTCCTCGACTTATATTTGGGTCAATACTTGTAGCCACTGAGGCAAGTGCTTGGGTTGGTGGCTAAAAGTCATTTTAAACATTGGGCGCCACTTCTCCTGACCCCGCCCCCTCTGCATCACGGGGGAGCGGCGCACGATGTTTAAAATGACTTTTAGCCACGGAGGCAAGCGCTTGCCTCGGTGGCTTAAATTCATTTTAAACATCACACACCGCTCCCCCAGCTCACAAAGGAGGAGCTGCCAGGCCCTGCTGCATTTCCCACCCTAGACTTATACTCGAGTCAATAAGTTTCCCCAGTTTTTTTGGGGGGGGGGGGGTTCAATTAGGGGCCTTGACTTATACTCGGGTCGACCTATACTTGAGTATATACGAGTATATGAACAGAAAAATAGTAGGAAAAGCGCATAAGGCAGGGTTAGACAATGGCCTGAACAGACTCATTATGTGAATATTGGCCTAGATTGGCTCCTTGGATGGACCATGGTGTGGGGTGTGTGAAAATCACACCCATGCAACTCTTCCCAACACTCATGCAAGGTGTATAATGCAAAATGAAAGCAGTGGGAGGTTTCATAGCTTACGTTCCCCTCCCAGAGACAATACCCTTATTACAGGTATGTCCAAAGTCAGGCCCGGGAGCCAAATGCGGCCCGCTTACAAATTTCGACTGGCCCATGGCCTCTTCTCTTCACCAGCTCAGCCTGTCATGCATCCCCGCCAGCTGGCCCTTCCCCATACCGGATGGAGGCGTCAGCTTGCAGTTTTATGTTTTGCCTGCCCTCCCTGCCTCTGTCCACCATCACCCAGCCACCTTCCCAGCCTACCCGCCCCCAGCTCTGTTGCTTATATTCGGGTAGGCTGGGAAGGTGGCTGGGTGGTAGTGGACAGAGAGTACTCTGTTGCTGCAGCATCCTCCCTTCTTCCTTGCATGTTATAGAGACTTGTCCAAAGTCCGGCCCGGGGGCCGAATGCGGCTGAACGGTCAGCCCCTGCACCTTTTCACCTGGCTAAATCTGGCCATCCTTGCAAAAAGTTTGGACACCCCTGCCTTATTAGAACCCACTCAAAGGTGTCCGCTTTCACTTTCCACACAACTCTTCCTCCTCAGGATAGGCCAGTGGTTCCCAACCTTGGGGTAATCCAGGCGTCCTTGGACTAAAACTCCCCGAAACCCCAGCCAGCACAACTGGTGGTGAAGACTTCTAGGAATGACAGTCCAAGAACACTTGGGTAACTGAAGATTGGGAGCCGCTCATCCAGTGGTTCTTCAAAACACAAAGAAGGCAGAGCGAGGGGAGAGGGCAGAAAGCATATAATTCCAACGATATGGCCAGATGTTGCAGCTGTGAGGCACGCAGAAACTGGGGGGCCATGATGGAGGCAGCAGAATCCCTTAGAACATCTGGAGCTCCGAGCGTCACATACTGTAGGTAGTGACGTGTGTCAGCAGTGTGGACTCATCCATTTTCCAATCAAAACAAGAGAAAATGCCTAATCCTCTGGAAAGCTGAAGGTAATAACCCTTATAGACATCTGGTGTACACCCAAGAAGGCAGCGTGCCCTCAAGAAGCGGTGCTGCACGCATCACAAACAATATAAGGCATATTCTCTCCTTCCCTTTGCAATCCGGGGTTTTCTGGAGGTAGCCAGAGGGTCAAATAACATTATGCCCCTCCATCCCAGCTGGAGGGGTTGCTACATAATGCTTCTGCTCCTCCCCCTCCAGAACAGCTCGTGCCAGATTTATCCCGCACATTATCAAAATGGTTGTTTATTTTATGCTGCACAGATGTTCAGACCGTGCGGCAGCTTGGGTTCGTTTAGAAAGAAATACATTTTCCCCCCCAGCAACGTCCATCCAGAGTGCGAGCAGAGCTTACAAAGGATTTGGGTTTATTGCAGTGGTTCTCGACCTGTGGGTCCCCAGATGTTCCTGGACTGCAACTCCCAGCTGTCTTCATCACTAGCTGAGCTGGCCAGGATTTTCCGGGAGTTGCAGTCCAGGAATATCTGGGGACCCACAGGTTGAGATCCACTGGTTTATTGCTTCCTTGTGTGGGGTCGCCCCGGTGGTTGGCTGACACGGAGGCGGACAGACACACACGGATCTAAATGCTTCGGGAGAAGATCTTCCTCTCTCTCTCTCTCTATCCAGCCTTTGAGCAATACATTTTTTCCTAAGGTTCCATGGGAAGAACCCCGCCCCTCACTGGCCAAACAGAAACACATATTTTTGGAAGGGGACCCAAATGGAGAGGAGGTATGGGTGGGTGAGCATGACCGTTGCCCTTCTGTTTGAAGGACCAGGGTGTGAAAACCAACCCTTTGCATCAGATGCAAGCTTCACAACAGCTCTGCGGTTTCCTTCGGGCGCTTTTACACACACCCTAAAATCCACTGGCAACTTAAATTCGGACAAGAGATCTTGGGGGTTTGCTCCTTTTGCTGTGTTCCCATCTCTCCGCACTCCCTTGCTCCTGTCTGCATGAGGAGAGGGAGAAAAAAGGGGGAGAAAAGAATGCAGGCTCACTCTGCTCTGCCATGGGAAGCTGCCCGGGAAGCATTCCAGTCTCTTAAAGGGGCAGGGGGGGGGGAACAAGGCGAGGAGAGGAGAGCCCGGCACTCACTGCTTTGCAATCTGCATCAGAAAATTTTCACCTTCAGAGACCAGGTACTTGGAAAACGCGCTGGGACGCACTTAGGTGGGCATGGTCGCACTTTTTTTTTTTAAGTCCGGAGCTGATGGGAAAACAATTTTAAGCTCCGCATCTGGGAGCCCTTTGCCTCGGATTTTAGGGGTCGTGTAAAAGCGCCCTAAGACAGAAGCTGTCTGGGGGGAAATCGCCTTGCCAAGAACCTGACATCTTAAAAGGAACCGCCTAGTCCACAACATCTTGTCATGTCTGGACTATTGGTACTTGCCTTGAAGAAGAGGAATTTGTCCACAAAAGCTTGCACTTTTATTTATTTATTTATTTATTTATTTATTTATTTATTTATTTATTTATTTATTTATTTAGGATTTTTATTACTGCCCATCTGACATCGCAGCCACTCTGGGAAGTCAACAACAATCAATACAATACAACATAACAGAGAACAAACCCATACACTTCAAATTCATTATTAGGGGCCTATAAAGGTATTTCCTATAGTCTAGCACTGCATTTGTATTTTGTAATGGCCACACGGCTCCCCATATTTATTCCCATCTTCCATGGGAGTTATTCGGGTTAAGAAAATGGGAGAGAGAGAGAAAGAGAGAGAGAGAGTTGGGGGGGTTGACGAGAGATTTATTTCAAATAGAAGAGCTTAAGGGATTTTTGAATTTAATTTTGTGTTTACTCGGGGACGTACATTTAATCTAGAGTGCTTTTTGGCTGGGAGTCAGGAACAGATATCCCCTCTTTTCTACGGAGGAGACCAGGTGCTGAACCGACCCTCCCTGGGGACGAGGTAATATGACACAACGGCTATCTGGAAAGCAGCAGTTGAAATAAAAAGGATTAGGGAGACACCCCTGGCAAAAATCCAACATTACCATACCAAATTGGATAGCTGGCATAATCCCCCCTCCCCCGTTATTAACTTGCTTTTGAATGAACCCGGCTTGCTTTTGAATGAACCCGGCTGCAATGCAGAGAGTACTTTCTGAAAACAGATCCGATGGGGGCAGGGGCGGAATTAATATTGCAATCTCAGGGGTTTCTTTTGTAATGTAGGGATGGCCTGTAAAATGGGTAGTGGTGGTGGTGGTGGTCATCTCCCTTAACCAACAAAAGAAAACAACTTCATAGCCAGGGGTTTGGCTTATGCCTTGCCACAAAAAAGATTTGAAAGGTTTAGTGGTAGCGCTGCATGCCATAAAGCATTCTCCCCATAGATGGAGGAAAGAATCCTATCAAAAATGGAGCGCTGTTACTGCCGGGTCAGTGTAGACCAGTGGTTCTCAACCCATGGCTCACCAGATGTTCCTGGATTGCAACTCCCAGAAACCCCTTCCAGCACAAAGAGTGGTGGAGGCTTCTGGGAGTGTAGACCTTATGGATGGAGATGGACCAATGCTTTGACTGGGTGCGAGGCAGGTCCGTATATTGTTGCTGATAACACCAACTGCACTAGATCAGATTAGTGGCTCTCAACCGTTGGTCCGACAGATGTTTTAATCCGTCGACTCCTAGCGTTGGCGACCACCAGCCCAGGTTGGCCAGGGCTTTGAACATTTGGCATCTAAAGCGTTTTGAGGACAAAAGACCAAGAACAGTGTGTACGAGATGGGACGCTTGCTATGTACGAGATGGGACGCTTGCTACTCTTGTCTTGACCCAGCCCACTTCAAGGAAAGTTTTCCAGGCTGGGAAAGCTTCGTCGGCTGCATTGCATCGCAGAACGGAAGCACCCCTTGGTATTTCTCAGCTTGTTTCAGAGAATGGAACACCAAGCACTTTCTGCCAAGCCTCAGTTACTGTTGGAAAGAGGCTCATTCATCTGGCCCTCTGGTTCTTGCCAATTTCTGAAGTGTTGAGCGCTCACGATAAAGGGTTTTGCAATCTGGCTCAAAGCAGAGACGTTTGAAACGCCACCTAATTTTGTAAATATTTCCCTTCTTTTTACATGTGCTGCCCAAAAGACATATTCCTGTCGAATGACCATCGGCGGTAAGTGGCAGAAGAGACAAAACGACAGCAAAGCAGGACATGATAATAGGTGCAAGAGATAAGGACAGTTATGGATACGCTAACACGACCTGCCAAATTAGCAGACCATTTGTATTAAATCCAAACAGAGCTTTGGGGCAGCTGGGATTTTGTGTGTCTCAACCAGACTTCGCACACCAATACTTAGAGAAAGGGGGAATTTCAGCTCATAGCACACTGGACTAAAAAAAACGAATCAGCAACAGTTAGATTTGTAATCTGTAATCCAGCCTACTTTTAAAAAAATTGTCAGCAGTTACTAATTTGGAACTTGCTAAGGCCAAGAAGGGGATGTGGTGGATCAGCAGGCAAGAGTGCTGAAACTGTCGGCTGCAAAGTCAGCAGCTCGTAGGTTCGAATCCCGGGTGCCACACAGAGGAGTGACCTCCTGCTGTTAACCCCAGCAGTTCGAAAGCATGTAAATGCAAGTAGATAAATAGGCACCGCCATAAAAAGCAGGAAGATAAACAGCGTTCTGTGTGCAGAAATGCATTCAGCCACACCAGCCACATGGCCACAGATTTGCACAACAATGGCTCTTTGGCTTGGAAACGGAGATGAGCACCACCCCTAGACTATACCACCTCTCTCACCAAGATCTTTTACCTTTTTATATAGAAGGCCAACAAATAACAAGGACTGAGAAAGAGCCAGCACTCCGAGGTTGTAAGTGTATGCTCGCCTTCTTAATTGTGGCATTTAAAGCACACATCCGTGTCCCACCAAAGCGGTGTGGTTCAGACCCACCTGGTTCAGAGAAATGCCAAATGAAAGCAGGGTGAGATAAAATATGGTGGAGTTCCAAGCCCGGCAGACACAATTCTACATGAACTTTGGTGGATCAAAATCAACTTTTTCTGACACCATGAAACAGATCTCTTAATCGGTCATGTTCCACATTTTGACTCCAGCACCCCAGTTGTATTTGGCCCTCCAGAGTCAATGTGCAACCTCAATTTCTCACTTTGTTATCACCCAGCCACTGTTTCTGCATGTGGCTGTGCCCCCCGAAACTCCTGGGTGCCCTTTTTAAAATGAAAACCTCCTCTCTTCATTTCTGCTTTATTGAGGGAAATAAGGCATTGTGGATCATCCCTGCAGGCTTTTAAAAGACAATTAAAGACCAGGATGTATAGACTGGCTTGGACTGACGAGTGATGATGATGATCAAGTTTCTCAATAACCTTTTAACTCCTGTTTTTTGTCTTCCTTTTCATGTTACTTTTGATTTTGATTTGCTGTTGTCCTGTCAATTGTTTATTAATTGTGGTTTTATTTCTGTTTAAACTTTGTAAACCGCCCGGACTCGCCTCTGGGTCGAATGGCAGCGGGTATATAAGTCAAATAAATAAATAAATATATAAATAGGTCGTGGGATTGCAGCTATTTCTCAAGACGATGGAGTGCCAATGTTCCTGAGGCAACAAGAGCTTTCCATCACTGTCCAAAGGCATTCTTGGCCAGCAGACCAAACAATGACCTTTGTCAGCAAGCCGATTTTAGTCAGTAAAAAGTGCTTTTAGTCTGCAGAACAAGAGCAGATCGTTATGTAAAATGTTTGTCAACTGTGCTCTTAAATAAATAAATTAAACCTTAATAAATACGTAAATAAATAAATGATGATGATACGTCTGTGAAGATTCTCAGTCATCCAGGTTCGTTTAACTGGGAGTTGAGTCATGAGTAGCCATGACTCAACTCCCAGTTAAATGATGATGATGATGATGATGATGATGATGATGATGATGATGATGATGATGATGATGATGATGATGATGATGATGATGGGCTTATAATGAGGTGGGCAGCTGCTTTTTGCAAGGAAACCAGAAGAAGCCACGGCGGGGGCGGGGGGGGGAGGGGGGGGAGACAGAAGAAGCAAGAAACACGGACACAGTTTCTTCCAACATGTCGAAATCCTCCGTTCTGGAGGGAATTTATTTCATTAAAAAAGAAAACACCTCCCCCCGCTTTTCCCCTCAGAAACACACGACCGAATCCAGGCCGTGAGGGCCGGCCTAGTACGCATGCGCAGCAGCGCCTTTCCCTCCTCCCCTCCCTCTCTCGCTCGCTCTACCGGCCGCGCTCAGGAGCCGTGGCGCGCGTTCCAGGGCTTGCGCGCGCACTCTCTCTCTCGCGCGCACACACACACACACACACACATACACAGTGAGACCCCCTACACAGAAGCGGGCGCGCAGCCGCGAAGGACGGCGCGTGCGCACGCGCGGTCCCTCCTTCTCCCCTCCCCTTTTCCCCCCTCCCTCCCTCCCTCCTCCCTCCCTGTGCCGAGGAGCGTTCGGGCTCGCTCGCAACGCCTTTTAAAAAAAAAAAATTTTTTTGTTCCCCCTTTCCTTTTTTTCGCCCGACCGCGCGACCTCTTTTTTTTTGTTTTTGTTTGCGCACGCGCGCGACGCTTCCTTTCCCCCCCCCACCCACCCCCCTTCCAAAGGAGCGCCCGCCCGCTCCTGTTTTAGTATTGTTGTTTTTTTTTTCTCTCCCCCTCGCCTCATTTTTCCCCTCCTTATCCTCTCTGCGGGGGAGGGCCCCCCCTCCCCCACACTCTCCCCCCCCACACACACTCCCTCCCCTCCCCCCCTCCCGCTTTCTTCTGCTTTTCCCTCAGAGGAGAAGAAGAACGCCGTCGTCGTCGTCGTCGTCGTCGTCGTCGTCTTCGCCTCAGCCGCCGCCTCGCCATCTCTGCCGGGTGGGAGCCAGGCCGCGGCTCGCCTCCCTGCCCAGCGCCCACAGGTGAGGAAGAGGAGGAGGAGGAGGAAGAAGAAGAAGGAGGAGGCGTCCGTGAGGGAATAAGAGAAATCCCCCTTTTCCCGCCTCAGCCCCCGGCTGAGGGGGGGGGCGGCCTCGCGACGCCTCAGGGCGCTCAGGCCTACTCCGAGGCCGGCCGGCGCGATAGGAGAGGGAGAGGGGGTGGGGGAAAAACAGGCCTGTCATGGCGGGTTGTGGTGGTGAGGAGGAGGAGGAGGAGGAGGAGGAGGAGGAGGAGGAGGGAGGGGAAAGAGAGGGAGGGAAGGAGAGAGTTCGAGCCCCGCTCCTCCTCTTTCTTTCTTTCTTTCTTTCTTTCTTTCTTTCTTTCTTTCTTTCTTTCTTTCTCTCTCGCGGCCCTTGGTGAGGGAGGAGGAGGAGGAGGAGGAGGAAGAAGAGGCCTCCTCCTCCTCCGCCTCGGCCTGTCAGGCCTTTTGTGTCCCCGGGCTGGCTTTCCAAAGGGCTGGGCCTCCGTCTCCCGCCTCGCCTCAGGGCGGGCGGGCGGGCGGGAGTTTATTTATTTATTTATTTATTTATTTATTGTATTTGTACCCCGCTTATCTTCCATGCGGAACTCTAAAGCGGCTCACACAGGGGCGAACAGGCGCCATTGGGAAAGGCCGCCAAAAACACGCCGCCGCCGAGGGGGAAATTTATTTATTTATTTATTTATTTATTTATTTATTTATTTATTTATTTATTAAATGTATACCCCGTCCATCTTCCCTAAGGGAACTCTGGGCGGCTTACAGTTAATTCACACAAATATACAGTAAATGGGAAAGGGAGCGCCGAGGGGGTGCTTCCTTAAGACCAGGGCCCTTCAAGGGCAAGAGGCAGGGGGATTGGTAGCAGGAGAGAGCGGGTAGACCGAGGGGACGCTCTTCTCCCTCACACAAAATGCCAGAACTAGGGGTTCTGAACTCAAATTGAGGGCTGGGAGAGTGAGAGCAGACAAAAGAATTTTATTTTTTTTACCCAGCGTGTTGTTAAGTCTGTGGAACTCCCTGCCACAAGAGGTGGTGATGGCATCTGGCCTGGAGGCCTTCCAAAGGGGGATTGGACAGATTCCTGGAGGAGGAGAAGTCCATCCCAGGTGACAAACCCTGATGGACAAATGTGTGATCTCCAGGCTTAAAACCAGGGTACCTCAAGGACCAGATGTAGGGGAGTGGTATCAGGAGACAGAGATCTAGTCTTGCGTGCTCCCAGAGGCATCTGGTGGGGCCACTGGTGAGATCCAGGAAGCTGGACGAGATGGGCCTTTGGCCTGATCCAGCATGGGTTTTCTTATGTTCTTATGTTCTGTGGCCCAGCAGTGTTTGTCCAGCTGGGCCAACACAAGGATGTGCCACCAACCCAGAGTTCTCCCTGCCCTAAATCCATCAAAAAAGTATTTCTTTATTTCTGTTCCTTCTTCTTATGTTCCTCCTCTTTCCTTCCTTCTTTAGGGTTTTGCCCTCGAAATCTTAGCAACATTTTTGTTATTTTTCTAGTAACCGGTTCCACTTTTGTATTGGTTTTTTTGTGATGGCTACACAGCTCCTCAACTTATGTTTTTATGAGTCTCCAGGCGCAGCCGAAAGGCAGCCGGATAGCCTCCTAGGCCAGGGCATCGATCTTGCTCATTCATGAAGCCTGTGAATGTGTGTGTGTGTGTGTGTGTGTGTGTGTGTGTGTGTGTGTGTGTGCGTGCACGTGCACGCATTTGTGCGTGCTCCCTATCTCTTCTCTGGAAGTTGAATCATGGCCACTGGACTTCTTTTTCTTGAGAGATCAAAGCATTTCGTTGCTCATCCAAACAGTGAAATGTTTCTGTCTCTCAAGAAAAAGAAGTCCATTGGCCATGATTCAACTTCCAGAGAAGAGATAGGGAGCACGCACAAACGCGTGCACGTGCACACACACACACACACACACACACACACACACACACACACACACACACACACACACACACACACACACACACACACACACACACACACACACACACACACACACACACACACACACACACACACACACAGAGAGAGGTGTTAAATTCTCTGGCCTTTATTAGCAACAGACAGTTGCTGAAGTCCTACCTAAATAGAAAGGTTTTTGCTTACTGGTGTAAAAACAGCTAAGAGGTGCCAGAGAAAGTAATCATGCTAATTCTTACATTGGTTAAAAATATAAAGTCCGATTGCCCTGAATTCTGTCTTCAACTCCAATAAGGATACTGCTGATCATGGTGGTGAGGATTAACAACATTGCTGCCCTGCCTTTCCACTACTGCCTGTGACTCAAGGCAGCTTATAGTTGTCAACAACATAATTTTAAAAATAGATAAAAACAAATTTAAGAACAGATCCTTAAGGCAGAGAAGCTGAAGTAAAAAGATATCTAGTAGCCTCCCTAGTACAGGGGATGTAAACCTTTGGCACTATAGATGTTCTAGCAACTCCTAGAATCCCCAGCCCATGTTGCCAGTAAATAAAGGAGTGTGGGAGTCATAGTCAAAAGCATCTGGAGTGGCAGAGGTTTCAATGGTGGAAGCTAAGAACAGTCTTTTACTTGGGTCTTTTTATAGGACAGATTACCAATATATAAAGGACGTCAAAATAAATGCTTTGAACAATTCAGTCCCCCCCCTATATGAGACAAGAAGCAGTCTTCCTTAGTATCTCATACTTTTAGTTGAATACCAAAAGAAGCCCAATTCTTCCCACTGTGGTGGTTTAAAGAGTTGAGGGGATTGTCTAATTTAGCAATTGCTGGTATTCTATTCCTTTTCTTCTCTCATGAATTTGACAAAGTACTGGTTCCTATCATGTGAAGTGGAGCAAAGGATAGAACAGAACATTTTGCTTCCCCTCACCCCAGGGTTCTTGCTGCCCTGAGCTGAATCAGTGCTTGGAGGAAAGCACATAAAGGACTCAGAATAGTCTGAGAATAGTCTTTTTTAAGGGTGTGGCTTGGATTGTAAAGTTGCTTTGCAGCTGATTGTAAGAGTTGTTGGAGCTACTCTGCTTTGCCACCAGTTTTAATATTCATATTACTTTTACTATACAGTATTGTGATCACAATATAAGAAGAATATTAGAATCAACAAACAGTATTTTTCTCCAGAGTAGTGTGTGTGCACATACATTTTTTAGAATACCATAATGACCTTTCATGTTCTTTAAAAAAATACTCTGCATTATTTTAAGAGTAACAAATGCAGTTCCTGGTATTAAAGAAGAGACAATGCACAAGGATGATTGCTTCTAATTTCTGTAGTGCTTCTTCCAGGGCAGCCTTTAGGGATATTAAGGCATGAGGCTTATTTGAAGATTACATTAAAGACAGGCTACTTAACTTGCACCATGATTCTTTTGTGTTAAGAGGTTCCTGAATTGCAGATTCTGAAGGATACATGCCACTGTTATTTTGGTGTCCTCAAATGAAGGTGAAACACTTCAGCTAAGACCCAAAGAGTTGTTGAGAATGTATCTTTAATGACATACACATGACCAGTGATCCCCCCCCCCTTTTTTTTTTTAACTAACAAGCTCCTTCAAGCATATGGTGTCACAACCTTTTGAAGCCACTCATCTTTTAGGGCTTGCCATGTGGCAAAGCAAATGATATTTATTCAATACTTTCTTGTTTTATTCAGGCCTTCTTGCAAATCTCTTTTTATTTTATATTTTCTTTCTAGTCTTCATTTTTATAATCACCTGATGGTGGAATTGTACATATACATATTGCATATAATCACAGCAGCTAAGGCAAGCGTGTTGCATTGTTTGTTCTCCTTAATTTAGGTGTGTTTTGTTTTGAGATCTCTGTGTGAAACCACTATATATGTTGCAGAAATTAGTAGTTACTATGATAGAGCCAATCAGACGATGTTAATCACATATGGGACACTGAAAACTTCTATGGAAAAAATATTCCACATTCTCAATGTTAGATTTGTTTGTTGGTTGGTTGGCTTGTTTTAGTACCAGAGGTAGTGTCTACATACTGTTTTTGAGTTTTAGGCATTTGAACTACTATGGACTCAGAATTTAGGGATATTAATACCAGAATGTTCATTGTTAGATTCAGATAATAGAAAATGAGTAGGCTGGCTCATAATTTATGATGTAGTTCAAATACATATGCTAGACTAAGGAATTGCTGTACTATATCTATTTATAGTCATCAAGCTATGCATGGACTAAAAGAAAGAAAAAGCAAGCAGGGACTTGTGGATTTCTAATTAGAAAAGGTGGAGAAGGCCATGCATAACAAAACTGATTTACTCCACAGTTATAAACTAACTGGATTTGGAGGAATGTCCCAAACATGGGATTGGATTTTACTTTTGAGTAGCTGTGGTTATGACAAAGCTTTTGTTGGAATTTAGGAAGTAGACAGTTACAGCCTGGCTGCAAAGCAGATTAAGAATCATGGGGGTTCCAATTTGTAGCGAGGGAGGATTGAATGTTTTCAGAGTCTCACAAATAGTCCCAGTTCCCTGATGGTATGGAGAGGATGCAACAACAGGACTAAATTG
Source organism: Phrynocephalus guinanensis (assembly GCA_037367245.1). NCBI lineage: Eukaryota > Metazoa > Chordata > Lepidosauria > Squamata > Agamidae > Phrynocephalus > Phrynocephalus guinanensis. The sequence continues at coordinate 3,048,766 of CM074746.1, read as the reverse complement.
CAGGTCTTGTATAAATGAACTCTTCATATTTAATGGGATATGACCTGTCTCACACCCAATAATTAGCCATGTGTTATAGTTATTCTGCTAATCTCTGGCAAACCCCTCTTCCCATGAGGGGAAAGAATGTCCCCTGTCATTTCCAGAACATGCTCAAATATTAATGAATCTTAATATGTGGGGAGAATTCTGCGCTCAAGAAGAAAGCCTTTCTGTATGGCTTTTACTGTACTAATTTGATAAGGTTTACTCCCGGTTGTAGAGCTGCTTTATGAGATGGTTGTGCAGAGTGGCATTTCTTCCTTCTGGACACTTCCTTCTATATAAGGTAGCACAAGTTGGTTTGGAATTTGTGGAACTTCAGAAGCAACACCCTTGAGGGGGAAAATAACATAGTGGAGAACCTTGTGGTAAAAGCAGAACAGGGCAGGGTTTTTTATGCATATACCATTCATTGTACACGTTCAAATGGAGTCTCTTGAACAGTGCATTGTGAAGTTTTTTTTTTAATTGAGGTGGGTGAACTATAGTCCTCCAGATGATGTCTGAGGCTGGAACTCTCCATGTTCTCATTGGCTGTGCTGGCTGTGGCTGATAATATCTGGAGGGTAGCACTTATTCTAGTTTGGTTCTAAAATGAAACAGGGATAATACCTTGACGGCATCTTTATTGCAGAATGTAGTATTATAGATATATTTGAAAGTCAGTTCTGCATTATTGGGTTTTTAGTAATAGGGAAATGAAGAATGTTCTCTAAATTTCTTGCTCTCCTCAATTTAGGCTGCCTTGACACTGTGAGACATCTCAACAAGAAATTCCCAAGCCCCATGAGATTCTGTGCTGTCAGAACCAGAGTGACACAAGAGAGCCCTGATTGGGCATCCAACCTGAAAATATGTAGGTTCAAAGGGTGGTGGGGATGGGGGCATATATGTAAGCTCCACCTTCTGCATCCCAGTTCCACTCAGAGGTCTTTCAGAAATTCACCTGTTTCAGGAAAGGATGAGAGAAGCAAGAATTTACATCCATAATAAAGGCTATGTGTTAACTTCATTCTAAGTTAAGATGCTTCTTTCATCTGATACACATTCTTAAAGCTGAAATTTGTTGTAAGCTTTCCTGACTGGTAGGACTTTAAGAAAACCCACAATCACTTCTGTTGAGTCTTTTTAATGTGCAGTTGTAATAACTAACCTGCAATGCTTCATTTTCATTTTTTATTACTAGATTAATGATTTGAGATAAAAAATGATGGTACTGTATATATATATATATAGTCTTAAATAGAACACACAGTACAAGAAATACAGTTGTGGTGAACCTTCAGCACTCCAAATGTTTTGGACCATATCCCCCACAGCCCTTTGTTGTTGGCAGTACAGGCTTGGAATTTTGGGATTTGTGGTCCCAAACATCAGGAGTGCTAGAACAAACCACAACATTGTGGTCATACCTGTGTAGGCCATAGGCAATGCTATGGCTACACAGGTGCCCAGATAGATTGCATAGGAATTATGCGTATTATGGCAGATGTTTCTGTTTTATCCTGGTCAGTATAGTGATGTGGCGCTTTGCTTCTATGGATGACACCCTTATAACTGTTAAGTCTGCTTGTTTTTAAAACTCTGGCAATCAGGAGCACTTAGGGTGAAGTGCCTTTATTCACCTTCCTTCTCTATTCCCTAGAATGCCTCTAGGCCCCATGTGGAACCCAAGACATTCTTAGGAAATAAAGATGGTAAAGCTACAGGTAAGAACCTCCTTTTGAAATGCTTTTGGCTGCTCCATTAAAAATGGTGCTTGTGGCATAGGATGTGAAAACCCATTGTTCTTTTTGAGTTTTACAATTCCCACCTTCATTCTTGTTCTATTTCATTGTCATGCCAGGCTGTGAGAGGTGCCTCTCCCTTCTGCATACAGGAGGCATGGTCATAGCATTGTATATTTTTTCAAAACATATGGATTCTTATACCGTATAATTAAAGTTTATCCCCCTTCTTCAAACACAGTATGCACATTTTGGGTTGTGATATATGCATTGCTTCCCCCCCCCCCCCCCCCCCCCCCCCCACCCCCGCTTTATATCTATCTCAGACCTCATAGTGTAAGGATTTCTGAGAAAAGATACATTCTGTTCCATTGGCAGTGTCAGGATTTGCAAGACTGATATTTCCATATACAACTGTGAATAAAGGATTTTTTTTCTCTGTCTTGGGGATAGCTGGAGCATTTGTGGCCTCATTTGGGGATACCTCATGAGGTGGCTGAGGGAGAACTGAGAGAGAGAGGGAAGCAGACTATTTGAGTCTTTGGAGAGGAAAAGAGGAAGGTGGACAAAACAAGAGGCAGATCCTGTGCATGTGTCTGTAGCTTGTGTGTAAGATACATGGAGGGGAAAATATGGGTTAATGGATATTTACAGAAGTTGGTTGACACAACAGAATGGGGGATATATGATCCAGATGAAGAGGGAATAAGTTATGGGATAAAATATTTCCTGTTCATGAGCTCAGAGTCCATCTTTGCTTTTATTCTGGTTTATTGAAACTTATATTTTAGCCCTATAACTTGCCTTTCTGTGAAGCAGGTGTTTTGTGTTTCTCTGCACCCATTATGACAAGCACTTCAAGAATGCTAGTGCTTTATGAGTGGATATTTGCATTTCAGTTTAGTAACATGTATCTACAATGTATATGATTCCGGGGTTTGTCTGTATGCAGTCTTAAGTCTCTTACTAGGTTTATATATGCTTGGGGTCACTTCTTAAAATTATTTTAATAATTTTATAAAACTGTGTGCTATATGAGTTGCAATTACGCAAGAAGTAGATCATATTCGGAAAAGGACCTCTTAAAATAATCTTGTAAGTATAGAAATAAAAAATCCATCACAAGAAGTGTTGTGGGAATAAATATTGAGCACTTCAGTGCTCATTTTGTAAATGACTTAGAATTATCTATTTCACTAAATGCATTATTCCAGTCAAGACCAACAAGTTCCCAATGCTGAGTAAAAATTCTTACTCATCCTCATTGTGCTTAATGTTTAAAGTGGCTCCATGAATTCTTTGACATAGCTTTTCATTATATGTTAGGACTGCTGTCCTAGCTGCTAAAAATATATTAGTACGGTTAGCTTCTCTCCCTCCACCCCCCACCATCCCAACCACACACCTAGTAACAGGCACTCATTTCACATTCAGAGTGACATACGCTGAATTTAAATTGTTTCCCTCGAATCCACAAAAGGTTACATGTATCATTGGTTAGGGCTAAGAAATGCCATGTTCTGATGTGTTAAGTTCTAATTTAATGCCATATGAAGCACACATGAGAAAGTCCAGGGTGTAAAAGGAGGTGAAGACATGAGTGACCATGTTGCCAGAATATCTTTTTGCACAGAAAGAGTCCTTGGTGAAGTACGGAATTAAGCCACTGTAGCCCAGCTTCTCAGGCAGGTGATCAGACCAGGAAATGTTAGAACAATTGTGGAGCTGGCCTGTCATAGTGAGAAACATGAGAGTCCTGCAGGTTTTAGCTCTCATCGCCTTAAAGGGTTTCTGTGACCATTCTGCTCATTATCTAGGGTTTGGGAGCCATCAGTGTCTTTTAAAAGTTTTAAAGAATGCCCCTTAGCTGTTGTAAGAAGATATGAAGTGAACTCTGATCAAAGTAGCATTTTCAACCTTAAGCCATGTCCATTTTTGTTTGGCTGTTGTTTTGCTTTGTTTTTGTTTTGATAGGTAACTGTCCATTCTCTTTTTACATAATAATTTAATTATCAAAATTAATTTCTTATAAGCTTTATGCAAGTTAGATTAAAAGTCATGAACCTCTAGCGTTTGCAGCTGTTTTCTCCATATGTCATCACTATGTTGTGTTGTGCTCTATGCTATGTCTGGCATTTTGTATATGGTAACGGTCTCTCTTTGTTGCCTGTACAGTGTATGTATATCCCTAGGCTGCAGGCACCCACCCACATCTTTTTCCTTGCTACAGAATTTTGAGGTAAACATCAACTCTCTGGAATTTTGTCAACACAGCTTTGCTCTGTTTATAGTCGGTTGATCTTTGATATCTGTAAGATTGCAGTGGAGTTTTCCTGCTCACGCCTTTCCAGTTTTCTTTTTGTTATTTTCAATACACCTCTTGGTGCGGATAATGACCTTTTATGGGAAGATTTGGCTAAGCACAGGCTTTGCATGTGAAATGTCCCCCTGGACCTTTCATAGCCCTTGACATTGCCAGATACAGCTGGGAAAGATTCTGCCAGAAGGGATTTGCCTATTGGTGGTTTCCAGGCCCAAATTAGATTCCTGGTTATGAAGTATAAAAGCTCTGCATGGCTTGGATTTGGAATTTTGAAAGGGATATATCTTTGTATATGACCTGGACCAGGTTTTAATATCTTTGGTCTGTTGCTTTCATAAGCATATTTGCTGAGGATGTAAGAGAAGCCCATTTCTTTAGCTGCTCCCATGGTGTAGGATGTCCTCCCTTAAGAGCCCAGGTTGAACCCTGTGTTCTACTTGAGTTTTATTATCAGAGGTAGTGTTTATTTTTTGTGTTTCTTGCATTATTTTTCTAAATGTTATAAAATTGTTTTTAATCAGTAATTTTGAAATACTGTTATGTCTAATGTTAAAATTTTTAATTATACTTGTTTTCAGATCTGCCCTGGGCTTCCATATGGAGAGAAAGGAAACATAGAAATTAAAATATTAAAAAAAAAACCACCCAAAGAACCCTTCCCTGTTCAGAGTTGACATTACTGAGCTAGCTGGACACTTAGAAGGCAGCTTCCTATGTATCAGAAACACAGCTGTTATTTTAATCCTCTGAAGTAACACAATTCTTAGGAGAAAGGGGGAAGATTGGAACAAGGTCAATGGATAGGACCCACACTTTGACTGCAACCTCTCGTGAGCTGCTTCTTTCTGTTCCCTGTTAATCCTGTTGCACAGGAAAGAACAGCAAGCAGGAGGGGGCCAGCCTGGGCTCTTGCTGGCGCCCCTTTTCTGTCAGCTGCAAGACTTAGAGCGGCAGTGCATGGCAGGGAGGAAGGGCCCAGCCCTGCATTTCTCGGCTGTTTCCTTTGCTGCGCTAAGCAGTCTCTTGCTTTGATGGATGCTTGCGTTAGCTAGCTGTGAGCTGATTCCGACCGATCATGTGAGGCTCATTTGCCAGCCTCTTTTCCTCTCTAGGCCAAGGCGGGGACACCGCCTTTCCTCCCTCTCTCCTCCCTCCCCGGTGTTTGTGAGCAGCTGGAGCAAAGGGAGCTCTGGATTCCTTTTACTGCCCGTGATTTTACCTCACAAGGCAAGAGCCTGAGCTTGAGAGCCGTTTCTTTTGCGTCCGGATTTTACTCTGCGCTTTTCACTTGGGTTTGAACACAATTGTCATCAAATCACAGTCAAAGGAACTGCGGAGATCGCCCAGCATAACAATCTAGCCGAATGGTGAAGGCAGAAGAAACTGGGGAACCAATTTTTAGGAACCTTTCTTTCAGATGTGGAATTCACTTTAATCTGGCCAGATCTACACCCTGGTTTTCCACTCTCCCCACCTCTTTTTTTGTGTGGGGACTTGTTCTTTGGATTACTTCAGAAACTTCACTCAAAGGAGTGGGGTTGGGTTTCTCCGTCCTTCCTTGATTCACGGAGCTGCTTGCATCGCCTGGATTTGTCCCGTCTTCTGGGTATTGTGTTAGCGTTGGCTGTCTCCAAGCCCGGAAGTTTCCAGGAGGGGTTTTCTGTTGTGGATTGCTTTTGTTTCTATGGAGAAACGCAATGAGCTGTTGGACTCCACATGACGGGGAAATCCTCCTTCAGTTTTTTACAAACGTGGAAGGGAATTCTCGATACATGTCTGCCAGGAAATAAAGCCACCAAAAGAAAAGGTAGCAGTTTTTAAATTGAGATTGTTGAGCACTAAACCTCTGAGGTTTGTACAGGTTTGTCTGGGATGTGGCAGTCATGTAAAATCATTGTTCAGTGAGGCAGAGGAAACAACTCTATGTAGTCATTCAAATAAGTGTACTAGTTGATTCTGTAACCATTGGGGCAAGCAGTGACAACCTGTATTTACTGAATGTAAAACTCTAAAGACATTTAGTCAGAAGGTACAACAACAACAACAACAACAAAATCTATTTTCCTGTGACTTTTAAACTGCATGTTTGAAATGTGTTCCTATTCCACCCAAACCACGAATAAAAACTGAATATGCATTTTTTTAAAGTTTGAAATTCACTATATCCATTTTGTATTTTTGTACTCTGTATTGCTAAGCAACCTTAGCAGCCTGGAATCTAACACATCCTGGTGCTGTAATGCTGTAGAAATCTGATTCTGTGACTAGGAGATTGCTTCTTGAAGTCCTGGAAAACTGATCCAACGTCAGATGCTTCTCTTAGCTAAAATTCATATGAGAAAAGAAGACGAGAATTTTTTCTAGCCAGACTTTTTCCTGTTCCCAAGGCTTAAGATTCCAGAGTTTTTCCCCTCTCTGCTACAGCAAGTACTTTAGAAATACATTACATGTGAGAAGGTGAAAGGCAGATGGGTTTATCATGCCATTTCTGACTGAAGTGGATACTTCATCAGAAGAGGTTTTGGTGCCATTGTAATAGCAGACATATAGTTGACTGATGGTTTAAGTTCTGTTTCAGACTTGGGCATGATTTGACAGGCTCTAATGATGGTGAGACAGGATCTCACTCTTACCCACACCCTATGGCTTGTGTTTTGAGAATATGCACAAAAACATGCTTACAAGTAGTGACTCACTGGCTAGCCTGGTTCTCCTTGTTGTGTCGAGATCAGTTTTCTACTCTGAATAGCAGGCTGTTACATATGTTTCCACTTGACAATGATCCATTTGGCTTCTGCAGGCATGTATAAAGGTTTTTTTCTCGAAGAAAAGGACTGTGTTGGTAATTTTAGGTTGTTACAACCAGTAGTTTGCCAATATGAGTACTTGGGGCCAGTTTATTAAGTGGTGGCCTATTGGTAAAGAATATCATAGACTACTTGAATCTCAAGTTTCTCCCCCTGTTTTATAGTAGGTAGTATAAGAGAATATAGGAACTTGTTTTATATATCAGAACCAATAGTTTTGTCAAGAGTCATGGCATCTGATCCCATACTTATGTTGTAGTTTATTTACTCCTTTCTGCCCAGTTGTTTATTTCTGCACTTCATCAAGTTCTTGTAATGAGAAGGGAGCAAGGAGGTGTCTGCATGTAGGAAAGGACCCAATTATTTGGTTATATGTCAGTAGTTTAATGGAAGAACTAATACATCTTTTATTTCTGTCCTGCTGGGATCCTAACAGGTGAAGCAGACTTGGCCAGTGATGAATATTGGAATAAACCGGTGGTCAGACTAACTGTTGGCAAACTAACATATTAGTCTGAACACAACCTTACTGAAAAAAATGGATCACAATTATTATTATTTTGTTTGCTTATGTGCAATTCGTTTTTGTTTCTTGAAAATCAGACTCAACTTGGCCGCCACCCAGATGCAGGCATGCAAAGAAGAGCTGGGGGAAAAGTGAAGATGTTCTCAAATGTTAGGACTCCATTGTTTGTTATTTTGTACTTGGAAAACAAGGGAGATGATTGAATGGGGTATAATATTGATCAAATTGCAATTGCTTTGCTCACAGAGGAGAGGCTGAGGTTCCAGTGTGTATTTTTTTAAAATACACCTTTGCAATTGTAAAATCAGATAATACAGGAAATGAATATTCCTATTTACATAGTCAAGGCAACAAATTTGCAAGGCATACTAGGACAAATCATTTCCATTTATATTAGGCCTTAAAACCTAGTGGCTTGACTACATGTAGTGATGAGTCTTTATCAGTCAGAGCCCTGTGGCTTCCAGAAGAACCTTGTGAGAAGGAAGATACGGGCAGTATTCTTCTCAAGCTTCATGATACTCATAAAGTATTTCCACTAATATGTTTTAACAGTTCGGTGTGTTTCATTCTGAAAAGCCAGTATTCTGATGACACAGTATCTACCGTGGTACCCCGACTTAAGAGCAGCTCGACTTAAGAGCGGAAAACTATTGGCATTTTAACTGCCGCCTTACAAATTTTAGATATGGTCTTCTTGACTTACAATTTTTTTCCATTGTTTTGATTTTTTTTAACTTTTGTTCGATTTTTAGATAGGTACCCTGACTTAAGAGTAGCTTGACTACAGAGCATGCATTTGGAATGGATTAAATTCGTAAGTCGAGGTACCACTGTATTTTGATGAATGGGGGGGAGGGGCTGTTGTTGGGTGGTGATATTAAACATTTTTTTATGAAAATGGTTTAGCTGCATTGAGTCTTAGTAGCAAGTTGTGGCCTGTTGTTGCATATAATAATTGCTCTCACATAATATTTTTGTTGAAATTGGTAACTTAGTTAAATCAGTTGATTGTTGGGGCCTGCACTCATCCTCCTGCTTTTATAACTGAATGGTCTGATAGGATCTGTGAGATAGTTGGGGGGGTATTGGCTGTTTGTTGTGGGATGAAATTATTGCACTTGCTACGTTCATTTGATTAAAAAGAAGTGGAATGTTTCATCCTTGTAAATAATTATTTAGGATTAAAGGTTTCTTGCACAAATGTTTTGAGGTGGCCATGCTTGGCAGTTCTGGTATGTTGTCCATCTTCTTAGCCTGTAGCTAGAGATTTTAACTTATGGCCTAAGACTCTAATAAACCCCTGAGGTGTTTTCTAATACAGCTGTTGTGGTTGCCTTCACACCACAGCCCTAGATAGAATATAAGAATGAAGAATGAGGATAAACATTTGGTTCTTCCTGAATTGGATAATGTACAGCTGCATGCTTTAAATAAACCCTAGTTGGTCATCAATTTAAATTGGCAAGCGTACATACAAATAAAACCGTATTAGAGGATGAAAAAAGTGTTTCTTTTTAGATTATGCACATGTTGAATTATGCATCTTGAAGAGGCATTTTTTGTTTGTTTTGTAAGAAATGAGTGGGAATTACACCGGCCATTCATACTTTTTGGAAGCATTCATATTTATAAATAATGAATAGTGGAAGCATATAGGCGTATGTGCTCAGAGGCGAGTCTCAGTGGCCAAAATTGTTTGTATCCTATGGTAGTGTAGGAGAAATGAAGTCAGTGTGCTAAGTGGAACATACTACTTATACAACTTATATGATTATCAAGTTGTTGTTATTACAACTTTGTAGAAGGATCCTTAGTCCAGTTAATTAGGGGACCTATATATGGAGGCCTCTGTTTCCCTCGTTTCCCTCTGTTCACTAAATCTATAGCATAAGCCTTGCTAGCCAGTGTTTTAGCAGCTTGTAGTCTCTGAGGTATCTAATACTGTTGCAGTGACAAACTGACAAAGTTTAGCCAGATGGCAAGAAAGGTATGCCGTGAAAATGTTTTGAGTGCTGCGAGAAACCAAATATAAGCATTCAGTGTTGTTTCAAGCATGTGAGGCATAGCATATTGATTTTCTTTCTGCTTTGGTTTTGAAATTGTGCTGGTTACCTATCTTTTAAAAAATCTACATTACAAACTCTTGTTTTCCATAGTATATTAACTGGATGTGATCATTCTTTTTGCTGGTGACACCACTGCTTGCCTTGTTAAGTCCTCCTTACTAAGGTGCAGATCAGTTTTTACATTGCAAATAGTGTAGCAAAATTACTGCCTAAGGCACACTGGGCAAAATCTTGTTAACATAGTTACGCCCACATAAATCAAACCCAGGCACTGGAAATCATTAATTTAAACAATATTTAAACAAGTTTCCCATCACCACCACCCACCACCCTACCCCACCTCAGGTTCCGAGGCTTTCTGGGGCTTCCTTTTATCCTGGGAAGCCTTGCGATGGGAGGAAACAGCTCTTAGAAAACAAGTTACTCCTGGACAGCTGCAGCTGGGATTGGGGCCAGTGCTGCTGATCCGGGGATGACTTTTAAAGCCCCTTCCTGGTGGAATTGCACGAACCATATCACACACACACACCACACACTAGTGCAACTTAAGTTCATCTTGTAGGCAGTAATAGAATTATGGCTGTATTTACTACTACTACTACTACTACTACTACTACTACTACTACTACTACTACTACTACTACTACTACTACTCTGGGCCACTCTTTGTTTATATGTGCCATCTAAGGTGTGCCTGTAAGTCACATAATTTATGGGAATTACATGCAAAGCAGTTCTCTTGGCGTTTTGAGTTATAAGAACATTTACTCCCAGATTATACTTATTGAAAAACATCATGGATTTGGTTGCTCCACCCAAAATGGCTGTTTCTGTTTTCCTTTGCAAATGCTGCAAGTAGTTGCGATGTAAGAATTTTTAATATCCTGTCCTCCATGGATAGATGTGTTGCCATCTAGATGCAAGTTAAAATAAATTTAAATTCTGGTGGTGTCAGAGGGACTTAAAATGTGCCTAGGTATGTGGTGAGGTTTACATGTTAATACATTCACAAGTGTGGCTTGTTTCCAGGCATCATTAAACTAAAACATATTGTTTTGTCTCACTTGGTGAAATTGATTGGTATAGATTTTGTACAGATGAAAGAGTGGTTCCTCATTCTGTTTAACTGAATGCTTGGAATTCAGTCCTTGTAACATGATATTAACTGCTTAGTAGTGCTTTTGGAAAAGTAGATGAAAACTCTGTTGCCAAAGAGATATTTACTTAGAGCCTCTGCTTTGGCAAGTAATGATCTTCCATGTTTATTGGGTACAATTGTCATCAGCCCTTGTCAGCAGAGCCAGGAGTTAGGACTAATAATAACTAATAATAATAACTATTTTTAATGCCACCTTTCTCCCCAAAGGGACCCAAGGCGGCTTAAACAAATTCAAAAAAGTACAATGAAAGCAATACAATGTAACAAACAACACAATACCTATAAAATACTATAAAAATACTATACAATATAATACAGTAAGAACAAGATTAAAAACAATAGCTGCAGCAGAGTTTAAAAAGCTCCCCAGCCAATAAGACTAAAAAAAAGGAATATGTTATAAAAATTTGTAAAGGCTGGTGGCTCAGAAGGCTTGCCTAAATAAGTAAGTCTTAAGGCATCGCTTGACTATTTCAAGGGAGGAGGCAGTTCTTAACTCAAAGGGGAGGGAATTCCTTAGTATCGGTGCCACTACTGAGAAGGCCCTATTTCTTGCCGCCGCCCCCCCTCGCACTTCCTTGGGTGGCGGTACTCGTAGAAGGGCCTTCTCCGATGAAGGTGGGGTTGATATGATTCATTTGCATGAGATCCCTAATGAAGATGCTCATTCCCTTTCCTTTCCTTTCCTTTCCTTTCAGAAATGAGTCGTCAGACTGCTACAGCACTTCCTACAGGTACCTCTAAGTGTACACCATCTCAGAGGGTGCCTGCCTTGACTGGTACCACTGCTTCCAACAATGACTTGGCCAGCCTCTTTGAGTGCCCTGTGTGCTTTGACTATGTACTGCCACCTATTCTGCAGTGCCAAAGCGGCCATCTCGTCTGTAGCAACTGTCGGCCGAAGCTCACATGCTGTCCTACCTGCCGTGGCCCCCTGGGTTCTATTCGCAACTTGGCGATGGAAAAAGTTGCCAACTCTGTACTGTTCCCTTGCAAATACGCATCCTCTGGCTGCGAGATAACGTTGCCTCACACTGAAAAAGCAGACCACGAAGAGCTTTGTGAATTCCGGCCTTACTCGTGTCCATGCCCTGGTGCGTCGTGCAAGTGGCAAGGGTCCCTCGATGCCGTCATGCCCCATCTCATGCACCAGCATAAGTCGATAACCACGCTGCAGGGAGAAGATATTGTTTTCCTTGCCACGGACATTAATCTTCCTGGCGCTGTGGACTGGGTGATGATGCAGTCTTGTTTTGGCTTTCACTTCATGCTAGTACTGGAGAAGCAGGAGAAATATGACGGTCACCAGCAGTTCTTTGCGATCGTTCAGCTCATAGGAACGCGGAAGCAAGCCGAAAACTTTGCCTACCGCCTCGAGCTCAACGGTCACCGGAGGCGATTGACTTGGGAAGCAACTCCTCGGTCGATTCACGAGGGGATTGCGACCGCCATTATGAACAGTGACTGTCTAGTCTTCGACACCAGCATCGCGCAGCTTTTTGCAGAGAATGGCAACTTGGGCATTAACGTGACAATTTCAATGTGTTGAAGCTGGAATCTGACATTTTTTGGGGGGGGCAGCGTCTAAAAGAAAGTCAACAATCAAATTGCATTCAGCTCCATGGAAACCAAGGTGAACATCTTTTAACTGCCAGACATGAACTGTTCAGTAGGGAGAGGCCAGCTTATATGAAGGTAAATTAATGAGAAGGTTGTTAAAAGTGCAGGGCACAGTTGCATGTAATAACACTAATATATTTAAAGTGAGTCAGCAGTAAACCACTGAAAATATATAGACAGTAGGATCTCTGTATCCATGGGAATCAGTTCTAAACTCCCCCCCCCCCGCAGATACTGAAAACTGCGGATTATAGCAAATGCATAAGTCTGTTGGATCCATGACCTCCCCCGTATCTATAATTTTTATCTTGCTATGGCCTCAGTAAGGACTGAGGTCAAGTCTTACCTTGTTCATCAGTATGCTGAAGATGGCCATCTTTCTCTGTCTCTGTCTCCCTCTCTGTCTCTGTCTCTGTCTCTGTCTCTCTCTCTCTCTCTCTCTCTCTCTCTCTCTCTCTCTCTCTCTCTGAAATGGTGGCGGCTTACGTATATAGTAGTGCCTAGTTCGTTCCAATGGCCAGCTCTGATAATGACATCTTGAAAAATCCTTATTGTATTTGTATTTTTCCCCATTGTAATATTTTTAATTCCTCTATTTTCAGACCGTGGATAAGTGAATCAACGGACCTGATCCTGTGGATAAGGGGGTCCCACTGTATATATATTTGTGTAGATATATTTCTATATATATCTATATATATATATCTATTGTACCCAATATGGGCATCCTTTTGTACCGATAATTGATTCTACGAAAAGTGCTGTAAAATAATTCTCAACTTGTTTGTAGATTAATTGTACTTTTGAAGAGGGTACTGTTTTGTGTTTCATTTGTGTTCTGTTCTTTGACTGACAAGCCATGCAGGGCGGTTTAGTGTCTGGCCGCTACTTCTCCCTATTCCTTCTCTGTAAGTCAGTACATAGTATTGCTGCTGTTCTTGTGTAAAATTTCTGTATATTTGCTAATTTTTATTAACTTCAGGTTTTTCATTAAATAAATGACTTTTCTTTTCTGTAATTCAGGTTTTCCCTTTTCCTTTTTTTAAAATCTTAACATTAATTAAAGGTGTCATCTTCTGAAACACATAATTGCTTATGGTAAAATGTATAGTTTTTAATGTAACAAGTAACATTTCGGGGGGGGGGTGCAATCCTGCCACTGGTTATGGTACAGATATGCCTCATGTCCTTATGTGGAACTTAGACCTAAGTAAGTCTCTGCTCAGGGCTGCACCCCTTTGTGTCTTTCCAGTAGTCCATTCAGTGATACTGTTGTTCATTCATCTGTTTTGCTCTGTTTTTAACATCTTGCTCTCTTTAAAGAAAAGACACCCAGTTGGAAAAATTCTGAAAAAGGCTTCTTTTAAATTGCAGATGCCGTTGTGTTTTTAGTTCAAACATAACTTTGCAAATTGGTTTGAGAATGTTCTACTTTAAAATATGTGGAAGTTCAGGCACATTTTCAAAGGAATTCCGAGACCTTCAGACTTTTTCAAGTCATTCTTGTATCTATTGGTTGTGCAGTGCAAGAAGGCATTGTCTATACAGTATTTGTAATTATAAATACAGACCATTTGTTTAAAGGAGACAGTTGAAATAAGCTGTTTTTTGGTCTTTTTTTAAATTCTGTCATTAAAATAATTCCTGGCAAAATGAAACTCTTAAGTGATTTTTTTTCCTCTTCATGGAATGGAAGCCATCTAGAAAGGAATGTTGCTCAGGATTGCTTAACCTTTTATCCAAGGATGTGACCTGGTCTTCCACCAAAGGAATGTTGATTGTGCCAAGGTCTAGCCAAGCCACTCTTTAAATGTCTGTGTGACCCTTCCCCTGACCTGAGGGGCATTTAGTGTTTGGAATTTATGAGATTTAACATGTAGGGCTTGCCTGCTGCATCGGTTTTTAAGAAATGTAAGCCCATATGCATGCATCCGCTCTGTCGTATTTCATCTTGTTAATGAAAGGTGTACCATTGCTTTTTTTGCAGTTCACACAAATGCGCTTAGGTCATTTTTACAAGTTTATGAAAGGTGAGGGAAGTGGCTTATGAAGGGTCAAAGTGATATGTAATGCCTAATAATAATAATAATAATAAGCATGTTATATTTATTTCAAACTATCACCACAAACACCATCACTCTTTTGGCAGTCTGCTTCCACCATTCTTTGGAAGTTTTGGCTTTAGCTTTTCTCTTTGTATCTTTTATTTTACTGTAGATTTTCTCTTTAGACTCTACATTCCTCAAGTTTTTATTTGGCATGCCTCTGAAACAACTAATCTCAAAATATTATTCTCCAATTCTAAATGCTTTCTTGAGAATCGCCTTTTAACATATTTTTGTCTGCTTTGATCTGTCTTGAGTAAAATCACCCCTATAGATATTTTTTTTTCTGGAGAGGACTTATGTTAGTAGCTTTCTTAGGTCTTTTAAAACCTTTGCTGAGGCTCTTAAAACTCCAGCCACCCTTCTGTTGTAGATACGGGCTCTTTTGTTTTATCTTTGCCATGTCTCTGTGTCCTTTAACTCCATTTCTATGGCTTCCCTCAAATATCTGCTGTCTGGATTTCTTAGGCACTACAAACCCGCTAGGTAAACCATGCTTTCTTCCTCCCTATGGCATTAAATCTGACTCTTTATATATCAGGTTACTTTCCATTTCAAATGATTTAGGTCTCACTGGTAGCTCTTGGCTATCTACAGCCCCCAAACATTCTTTTAGACTTTCCTCCTCCTGTTCTACTGCAAATGGCATGTCATGGACGTTATTGACAGTTAAACTGCCTATTTCTTTGACCTCCTCATTTGCTTTCTTAACTACATTTAATACAATATATTGTGGCAAATCTTCTCTATTCTTGATAATTTTCTTATTTTCTAGTTTTGGTACACCCTTCTCTTTCTTTACAACATATGCACTCTGTACATGGTCTATGACATCGAGATCTATCAGGAACATAGTTAGGAATTTGGTCTGAAACTGTGACCTCCCACTGGCCAGCCAGTCCAATCCCTAAACTGAATATTGACTTTAGCCACTGGTAATTCAATTCGTTCAATACCAATCCCCTTAACCAACAACTTTTGTCCCTCTGTTATGCTACTTGATTTCAAAATAGCTGGATGTACAATAGAAATTTGGGAACATAAATCTATTAATCCCGTATAAGTTTTTCCATTAATATTTATAATTTCTCCAGATTTTGACAATAAATTCTTCCCTGAATTAATAAAGTAACAATGTACTATTTTAGCCTCTTTGACTTCTGGGCATTCAGCCAATTTTTTCTCTCTGGTTACATTGTTCTCCCTGTTTGCTGATGCCTGTTCACTTTTCTCCTTTTCAATGTAAAACACCTTTTTCTGATGACTGTCAGGCTGTTTATTTTTTAAAATATAACAATCACTTTTTTTGGCCTGAACTGACAGCTCCATTTTCTTTAACTCTAGCTGAAATTGTATTTCACGTTCCTTACTCCTTTCTTCTTTTTCTAACCTCTCTCTTAGCAACTTTAATTGTAATTCCATCTGTTTAGATTTCTCTTTAATTTCTAATTCTCTTAATTTAAATGCCTGTTCCATTTTCCATTTTAAAAACTCAGGTGTTTCAATAGTTTTATCAGCATTATAGGGAATCTGCTCTTCCACTTCCTGAGGACCGCAATTTCCCTCCTCACAGGCTAGGTTCTCTTGGTCAGCAAGGACATTTCCTTTAGACTCCATCTTTTTATTTCTTTTTGCAGGCATTAAATCTTTGCTTAAATTGTAACTAATACAGGTTTTTTTTTTTAAAAACCCCTGCTTGTTCAAGTTATTTTCTCTGCCCAACCCTTTTGGGTTACTTTGTATCTTTTGCCTCTAGCAGCTTGGCTCATCTAAGGCTGAAACTGTCAAACCAGACACTGTTTCACTGCTTCTTTACAGTTTTTTTCCCCAGATAACTTTCCTTATACTTAACAGTACCTCTGCCTTTTAAATTAACTATTGTCCAATTTCCTTTTCAACAGAAATGGCAATCAAACTGCAGCAGGTACCCAAACTTTCAAGCCGAAACACAGCTTTATAAAGCTCACCACTGCTTCAACAAATTTTTGGCAAACCAAACAGACTTTTCCAGCACGCCGGCCTTAATTCTTTCTTTCCTTCACCAACTTTTCAGCTTATTTTCCAGTACTTGTGCTTTACTCTACAAACTCTTTTTCACCAGAGATCCAGTAGTCCAGCACTACAAGTACTGATCTTCAAAGCACACACAGATTTTAAACATCTGAATTTTCCACACCTGTAAGGTTTTTCTCAGACCAACCAGAAGCCCTCCAAATAAAACCTCTCTTTGTTTTATTTTGGACACCCGCTTCTCTCTACCAGGTCTTAAACCCCACTCAACCAGGAAAATTCACTTCAACTGTCTGTGCTTTTTACAGGGAAACTTTCTTTACTTAAAGGTCTCCCACCAAATAAACCACCAGGTTTGCCAAATAAAAGTCCAGTTTAAAATCACTATTTTTTCTTCTTCTTTATAAATATTTCATAAAGGTCTGGTTTTTCAAAGACACAACTGGATTTCTTTCGCCATCCCACCGCTGTGCCACCAAATTGTGACGCGCCCCTTACACACACTGGGTTTTCGCTCACTGCCACCCCCAGATTAACTGGACACTTGTATGTCTTTGAGAGTGAGTCACACCAGGTTATATAGTTTTAAAACAACATGAAACGTTTATTAATTTACAATTAGATGATCAGAATTATGATAGCTTTAACTGATGTTATTGTATCGCATACATGAAATCTTATAACAATGTGTTTCCTTTATAAACCAGACCCTTTTCAGTGGCAGGATCTCCCACCTGACCCAACTGACAATCTGACTCTCAGCTCTCTTAACTGAACTCCTCTCAGCTCTAACACCAACTGAACTCTCTCCGTCACCCATTAGGTTCCAATATATAACATTCTTAACCACTCCCACCAGTTTGGTGATTGGCTATTCAAAACAGAGTCATGAATATTCATACTTGTTTTACCCTTTTCGCCACAGGCACCAATATATTTTAGATTATCACAGTACTGGGATGTTTTCTGGGTAGTGTGCCCTAGGGCTTTTGACAGCTTATGTGCCTTCCAAGAATTATACTGGATCATTCTCTGTGGCAATGTGGCGTGGCGACTGGTTCTTAGGAAGCCAGTTCTACCAGCTTGGGTGGCAGTTTGAACTTCTGAGTTAATGGAGGTGTTTCTGTGAGATGGGTTTCATTTTAAGTTGTGAGTCATTTTGGAGCCAGGGGGCAGAATTAATCTTTTTATTTAAACACTTGGTATCAGTGTAGTATGTGAAGATGTGAATGCCATTTACGCCTCGCTTTCCATGTAGAGATGGTGCACAGTGTTTAAGTAACTAGCAGCTCTCAAAGGCCTCGGGTAGAAACCCCTCCCAGCATCCCTATCCAAATTTTCTGCCATTTTTAGGTGTGTTTGTTTTTATTGAATAGGCGAGAAATGAACTGCCGTTTCGCACGCTAAGCATTCTCGACCACTGAGGGCTAGCATCTTCTATTCTCACTGCGACTTGTAGCTTTTGTTATTACAAAGCACTAATCATTCGTTGTTAATATTATGTTAAAAAATAATCCATATTGCCCATTTGGAAGGTAAATAGAGTTGGTGTGTGGAGAAGTTATTTTGACTATAGTGATATAATTAGAGATGGATGCAATGCAACACAACCTATTTCTTCCTCCCCTCCTGGAGGTTAAGTACTGTATATTCATGATCTTTGTATGTGACAGCTCTGAAGAAGTGTTGCTTTGCATGTTTACCCCCCCCCCCCCCACAACCGGAGGAGATGTCCGATTACTGCCAGTTTTTGCTTTTTTTTAAATGGCTCTTTAAAAGGGTCACGGAGCATTGGCTTTCTTAAGGCACCAAGCTTTGAGTGTTTTATGGAGGAGGGTAATGCCTATGTGTTCAACTGTTGGTACAGCTGCTCTTTGTGCAGGCTTATATGAAAGTGAAACCCAATTATTTCAGTTGAGCTTTCTTCCAGGAGAAGATGGGAAGTGGGCTTGTAGTTTTTACATCCAGAAATTTAGGAGGGCAGAAGAGAAACAAAGCCAGAAAAAAAGGCAAACCCAATGTGTCAATGAGAGAGGGGAAGCCATGTTCAGCAGCCCAGTCCTTATGCTTTTGGGCCTAACTCCTGATGCGCAAGTTAAACGAGTTTGAAGGGCTCATTCCAGCAATGGAATGAAACATTTGCTTAAGAGGTGTGAGGCACAGACAAGCCTATGCTGGCAAAACACGTAGTGAGAGTGAGAAACAGGTGAGGTAAGCACTGCAGCTTCGCCCTTGAGACTTCGGTTCGGCACAAGTTCATTTAGTCCTTAACGTTGGGTGTCCTCTGCTCATCACACGGGACATAATTAGAGGGAAAAGATTCCTTCTGTTCTTGGCAGGGCCACGTTTTGAGTAGTGCTTAAACAGAAGGTTGTTGCTAGCTATTTTGAAGTCCCTTAGACTTGCTGTAGCACAAGTCTTAGGGGAACAGAATAGGCACCGCCCTGTGATGTTGACACCTAATGAAAGGGACCCTTTCTGGCCCTCATTCATTAGCTACCAAGAGTTTGTGTGCCGGTTTCCATTTGGAACGAGTAGAGGATGCACCTTCCCTAGCTGAACTTGTCTTTCTGTTTGAATTTCACCTACCATAGCTTGTTTCAGAGCATGCTTTGCCCTCTTTCTGGCTCCTTGATGGTGTAAGTTACATTAAGAACGCCTCATACGTTTTTGCTACCATCTTTGGCTTGTCTGTTTCACAAGAGGTCGAAGGGATGACGTCCAAAGGATTGGTTTTTCAAATGAAGCACCCTGGATAACATCTTGTAAGTTGTGCCAACAAGCATAATACAAACGGTGCAGCTTCTCGAGACAAGTTGCCTCAAGTTAAAAAAAATGACTGTAGGCATTGTCTATTGTGTATGGAATCCTGTGACTTGCGGGCACAACCAGGATGCCTGTTGGCAGGGGAACCGATGGGAAAGTTAGTCTCCCCTCCCCTCCTCCTGCCCACACACTCTTGGTTCTCTCTCGGTTAACATTTCCTGCCTTGCCTGGTCATTTCCTATCATAAGCATTTTGCTATGGAATAGTCAAGAGCCCAGGCTTTCCACTTAAGCGGCGACAGGGGTGCCTCTCGAGTTTTTTTCCCTCTTCCAGCAGTCTCCAGACTGGCTAGCAGGAGGACAAAAGGTTGCATTCCTCTGCAGTGGGGGTGGGGAGCCCCCCCCCCGGAGTTTCCTCCCCCCACCCCAAAGCTGGGGCTGCAGGAATGTAGGAGGGAGAAGCACAGCTGCAGAAATGTTTCTTCCTGGGAAACCGGGGTTGTGTCTCCCACTGGCAAAACAAATAGAAACAGGGTTCCGAAATGACGTTAACCAAGAGGAGGCTGGGAAACAGAAAGGGATGGGTGGGTGGGTGGGGGAGTATGGCATTGCAGTTTGGAGCGAGGAACCTGGAGGAAGGAAGCATTCTGTTCCATTTAGGCCAGCAGCGGGCTGGGTGGGGCTTCTTTCAAGCTCTCAACTCCCCTAATGAGCCACACCAAGTCAGGAAGCATGGGGAGTGTTGTAGGATTCCCATTCTTGGTGTAAATGGTAGAAACCTGAGATGTTACCATCGTGATGAAAGCCAAACTGAGATAGGAGTTTGGAGTCAATTCCATGCAAACCCTTCAGCCCAGTCTTAATACTTCTGTAAAGACGGAAGCCCCGATGAAATCCTAACGGGTGTCTCAAGGCGAGGATTCAATGGAATTTAGTGGGTCACCGCTTCCGGGTTAGTAGATAGCATCGCTGCCTTAGGATGTTCTTGTGAAATCTTCCCTTGTGGGTTTAAAACTCCTTTTGGGGGGAAAAGCAGTTTGTGGACACATCCAGAAGCTTATTTTGAGAAGACGCAAGAGGTGAATTTCAGCTACCTGCTTGTCTTGTTTGGCAGTCTGGAGCATCTTTCTGTAGACGTCAGTGGGTAGACAAAATAGCAGGTGTGTCAAGTTCTTCAAACATGACTGACCCCACCAGTATCACTTCCAATCTCGCATTAATCAAATGCTATGTGGTGTGATAAGGTTATGACTTTGGAAAGTTGTCCAGGGCTGTTCATGACCAGAATAGACTTGCATGGTTGGTAGCGGGGGGCATGGACAGCTGAAGAAGCAATAAATAAAATGCAGTGGAAAGTGATCCAGCCTTACGACACTTACTGGGTGCCTACGGTATGTCATGCATGTTAATAGAAAGCAAACACACAGTAACATTTGAGTTGACCTTAGTTAGAACTGTAACTGTAACCGGTGCTGTAAATAAGCTTCACTAGTGCAACTGCAGCATCTCTCTCTTCCATGGCATGATCGCTTGATCATGAGAAAGCAAACAGGGAGCCTTCCGTGTGCCTGCTATGTACTCTCTGGAAGACAGCAACTCAGAAAAATACCTAATCACTTACATAGAGCAGGGATGTCCAAACTTTTTGCAAGGAGGGCCAGAAGTGGTGAGGTGAAAATGTGTGGGGGCCGAACATTCAGCCGCATTTTGCCCCCGGGCTGGACTCTGGACAAATCTCTGTAACACGGAAAGAGGCGAGGAGGAGGATGCAGCAAAAGAGCTGGGGGGTGGGTAGGCTGGGCAGGTAAGCTGGGGGGATGGACAGAGGCAGGGAGGGCAGGCAAACCATAAAACTGCAAGCTAACAACTCCGTCCGGTATGGGGAAGGGCCAGCTGGCAAGGATGCGTGACAGGATGAGCCAGTGGAGAGAAGCCACCGCGGGCCACTCAGATTTTGGAAACGGGCCACATTTGGCCCCCGGGCCTGACTTTGGACATGTCTGACATAGAGGGTTTTTCAACGGAAAGGTGTGATGCTGGCGAAACAGTTCTTTCCTAGAAGCGGGGAGCAGCTCTTGCCCCCATGATGGCTCAATGCTGCCATTCCCATCTTTTGTCGCTGGTGGCAATGCTACTGAGGAGTGACTGGAATTTTGAGGCCCAAAAAATCTGGAAGGCTACCGTTTTCCACTCCTGCTTTAGAGGAAAGGGAGATTTTTTGAGTAGGCAACAGGCAACCATTAAGGCAGGCTTTACAGAGATGAGGACCAAAAACAGTACCTATCCAGGATGGGAGTGGTGACCGCAATGAATGAATACTGTTAGGCAGTGGTGGCAAACCTTTAGCACTCCAGATGTTTTGGACCACAACTCCCACCGTCCTTTGTCATTGGCAATACAGGCTTAGACTTCTGGGAGTTGTGGTCCAAAACATCTGGAGTACCGCAGGTTCGCCACCACTGCTGTAGGACATTTGCTGGTGCAGTTGGCTTCAGTCTTTTGTGTGTGTCACATCTCGTGACAACAAGCAAACAGCTGCTACTTCCTTAACAAGCCTGTGTTCAGCCATGCCCCTTTAAGCACCTGGCATCTTCAAGCACAGAACTGTGCTTTCATCTCTCTGTTGGCATAAGCTGCATATGCCAGTGCCACCCAAGGAACTTGTGTTGTATCACCAGCTCTTAAACATCTGCAATTATTCAGTAAATAATTAATTTATTATGCCGGTTCCAAATTAGGCACATAGCTCTGCGACAAGTTGGTCATACCACCTATTGTACAGAAAAGTTGTGGGTTCTTTCTTTCTCCATCATCTTAAAGCAGACCACAAGCTTTTAATTTTTAAACAACTAAAGGAGTGAGTCCAAAGAAGTCTCGCTGTATTAAAGGAAGAAGAATGGGGCTCTTTTTATTTCCCAATGCCCATACCAATCATTCTGGACAGCCAGTAGCGTGCTTCCCATTCTGAGGCTCAAATGATTAATATTCCCCACTTCACTGATCGTGTGCTCTCCAGCTGTTCTTGTTTCAGTGAAATAGCCGACACATCTCAGGACTAGACCTGTGATAGCCTACTACAGGATAAATCAATTTGTTATCTTAGGGTCAGAACCCACAAACTGAGCAACGACAATTTAAATAGAGCTCTTGGTTTCAGGATGACAGATCTCCACACTTATGTCAGGTTCTTCAAAAATGGAATGAAATTAGATCCATATTAAATTTAAATTTTGAAAAGGCTTTCATGAAAACTCATGTGATTGGATGTTACTGTTACGCTCTAATTGAAGCTTAATAGCCAGGGGGTGGGAAGGGGATAGGAAATTAACTATCATTTAGAGCTTGAGCATCCAAATATATCTATTTGTAGATTACTCTCCACAAATGCGAATAAAGGCCAACAGGAAGTGACCATGCTTGTAGCTACTCCTGTGAAGAGAAACCCTTTAAACTATTACAGGAAGAGAAATGCAGTGCCTAGCAACCAGTGCCCCGAAATTGTCTTTTTTAAAAATAATGCCACCCCACCTTTTTACTGCCTGGCAAATCAACACAGACTTTCAAACTGCTTAGAGTTTGCTATCGAAGTGATCGAGCCTAGTCTTGGCCGGAAATCCTCCATCAAAAGCCGCGTTGAGAACTTCATCCAGGCAGCTGGTCGTGACAAAACTCAGATCTTGTCGGACGTTGGCCGAGATCTCTTCGAGATCTTTCTCGTTTCTCTGAGGGAGGATGATTCTCCTCAGCCCGGCTCTGTGCGCTGCGAGGACTTTGTCTTTAATTCCTCCAACCTGTTGGAGCAGGTGAAAAGGAAAGGCGAGAGATGAAAAAGGGGCGATCCTTGCAGCCAGACGGACTTCTGATGGGCTAGGCGCTCTTCACTGGTCAGACTTTGAAGTGAAACCAGCAGCGCTTGGTTTCAGGGACAACTGCAACCACCTCTAGAGGACTACACTGCCCACGGATTCTGTAACCGATGGGGGGTGAAGACACTCTCCATGGAGGAGAGTATGGCCAGGCTCCAAGGGCTACTACGGGGCTCATACAAGCTGCTCATCTTCCCAGTGGGCACCGAATATTTACACTAGGGAACAGGTGGGTCCTCCAACTCTTATGTGGACTACAGCTCCCATCCCCTGAGTGGATCTGTGGGCGAGAGCTGATGGGAGCCACAGTCCCAAACCTCTGAGAGCCACGTGCTCGCACCTCTCTCTTCTGTAAAATCTAATCTGGTAAGGCCAATACAAGACACACATACAGTGACACATCCAAGGACTTGTGTGTTCATATTTTGTGGGACATATGTCCAGGTCTGCCTTGAAGACCTGCTCAATGTTGCAAGAGGTAAATTAATATCACCTGCACTACAGTGGTCCCCCACCCTTTCGCGGTTCACATACTGCGGTCCCGCTATATTGCGCGACCACAGTATATGAAAAAAAGGCTCCCTGGTTAAGGGGGAAAAGGCCTGTGTCAGGCCTCCCATACTTAGCCCCAACCTGGTGCTGTCCTGAATGGGCCTGTGAGGGCCTTCCCAGGCCTTCTGGAGGCCCCAAAAGGGCCTCCCTGTGAACCGGAAGTGACTTCTAGATCGCCGAAAATCATTTCTAAGGCCTCCAGTAAGTACAAGAGCCTCCAGCTAGGTGCCCCAGGGCCAACCTGACTTGCATCCACATATTGTGGATTTTCAATTATCGCGGGACGGGACGGGCCCGTAACCCCAGCAATAGGGGTAGTTACAGAAACAGAAAAGAAGCAGGCATTCTAACACAACGTTTTCTCTTTCCATCCATGCACGCAAGAACCATCTCTGACCCACAGGGAGCAATTGGCTGGTTCTGTGTCAGCCCATCCGGACATGACGGTATTCCCACTTTTGTGGCCGAAGCCACACTCCAATATGGTGCATTTTGTCATTAAGACAAGAGATCATCTCCTTCCTCGGCGGCGGCTCCCAATGAGGCTCTGGAATGCATTCACATTTGGGGCGGGGGGTTGGAAATGATTCTGAAATAAGGAACTTTTAGACACTTCTAATTCCCAACAGGACTTTTCCTAGCTGTTACTAAGACGGCATGGAGTGAACCAACTGAATCGTTATAATTAGCCCCTCTTATTTCTTTTAGAGTCCCCCCAGAGGACAAAGTAAGGATGGAGGCGCCATTCCAGTCAGACTGCAGCTAACAACATTAAGCCTGCCGCTGCCAAAATCACTGTGATCTGCTCTTCCATTCCCAATGAGTATGATGCCAATAGCAGGTTATTTATTAAGCTTACTCTAATGCAAAATAGATCTTTTAAAAAAAAAGTATGTTAACAGTATGGGGAAGACTATTATCGAAGGGTGTCTTAGGAAAGTAAACAGAACAAGTCTCAACCCGCAGCTTAGAAGAAAAGACAGAACCGAAGCTGGTATTAGAAGGCGTGAAGGCGTGATGAAAAGAAAGTTTTTTAACAATATCATTCCCCCCCCCCCAAAAAAAAACAATACTTACGGGCAGAACGAGGCCCCTCAGCGTAATTTCTCCAGTCATGGCCACATCTGAGCGGACCAGCCGCCCACTGAAAAGGGAGGCAAGGCAGATTACTATGGTAACGCCAGCAGATGGTCCATCTTTTGTGACAGCTCCAGCTGGGAAGTGCAGATGGATGTCGGTGTTGTCAAGGAGATCAAAACTTCCAGAAGCTTTAAGAAAGAAGAGACGGAGAAAAAACACACACACACACAATAAGTTTGGGAGGGGTGATGGTGGTGTTAATGTGGCGATTTCAAATCTGTGGCTATTGTCTTTTGTTCAATCAACCAATCCATCGATAAGCAAGCAAGTCCCACACACGCACACACACCACTGGAGGACGTGGAATTCCTAACACTGCCGTTTGGCACCCACTGCTTTGGAAAGAAGATAGGTCACAGGAGATACCTTTATAGGCCACTAATAAAATTAAAAAAACAAAGAACATTGCAAGTTTTCGAGTGTAAACCGCTCTTCTTCAAAGCAGGTCCCAGAAGTTTCAGACATGGTAAAACATGTGCTTTACCAGGAGTTTACTTTTAAAGAAGATTGGTGCAAGTCAAGGGGGTGGTGATGATCGACTGGAGGAAATTTGTTTATTTTTATGTTTGTATACCACACCAATTTCCCCAAAGGGAACTCTGGGTGATTTCCATCAAACAAAACATGTGAAAATCAAAGATCAAAATCAAACATATTCCAAGACATCCCCATCAAAGATGTCACACTGTCATAAAGCTGCCGAGGGCTTTGTAATCCTTCTGCCGTTCTAGGCAGCCAGCAACATCGGAAGGTGTTTCAAATCACCCTTTCATAGGCACGGAGGGCCCGCCAGCCCCTCTCGACCTGGGTCTTGCGACGTACCATTGGTCAGCTGATATTTCTTGGCATTGCTGCGCAACCAGCTGATGGCGAGATGGGCCGACTCCTTCATGACGTCGCCCAGCTGCCCAGTTAGGGTGAGCTGGCCTTCTCCATCCATGCGGCTGGCTTCAACAAACATGATCTCCCCGCCTAAGGGTGTCCAGGCCAAGCCTATTGCGACCCCAGGCTGATTGAGCCGCTCAGATACCTGACAAGAAAAAGACAACTGGAATGTTCTATGGGAAAAGGAACAACACGCTCATTCCGTGGCCTCCCAGCAGGCTCCCTACCCTTGCCTTTGCCGACAGCATGGCTTTCTGTCTTTGCGAACAGGGACAAAGGAAGAGAAGGACCTTGTATAAGTTTATAACGGAACATCGTCAAAAGCAGGGTTCAAGAGGGTGTGCTTATGTTTTTTTTTAAAAGTGCACCAGTTCCTCTCTTTTCAGATAGTTTAACCCAGTAATTTTCAACCTGTGTGTCCCTAGATGTTCCTGGACTGCAATTCCCAGAAGCCTCCACCACTCGCTGTGCTGGGAAGGGTTTCTGGGAGCTGCAGTCCAGGAACATCTGGGGACCCACAGGTCGAGAACCACTGGTTTAACCTAAAGAAGACCCTTCCACGCTACAAATGCTAGTACAACCACAGTATTGCATAGTTTATAGTTTAGGCCTAGTTCATGCCAAGCTTCTCAGAATGTGGTTTCTCATTACAGCATTCCATGAAAATTTCAAAACGACATCAGATGTTCCAATCCTTCTGTTCAAAGGAGCATTGTTTTATTTTTTTGCAGTGGGAAACCTACTCGGTATCCTAAACTTGTCAGTACTGTAAGTGAAACATGACTTCTGGGATCATGAAAATCCGAGTACCATGTGCAAGCATAACCCTATTTCCCCTAAACATATTTATTTATTTATTTATTTATTTATTTATTTATTTATTTATTTATTTATTTATACATACATACATACATACATACATACATACATACATACATACATACATACATACATACATACATACATACATACATACATACTGCACCATCTGAAGTAAAAGCCACTCTGGGCAGTTTACAGAATTTACAGAATTTTAAGGTAAATAATAAAACATAGTAACAGACATAGGCCGTAATTAAAATCAACATATAGCTACTTTTGCCTCCCCCCTTCCCAAAAAGCCGCTTCTGAGTACTCGTGCTTATAAGATTATTGGTCTCATTTACTTCTCTTTCATTAAAAAATATTGCATCTGAAAAGGGCATCCCTTCTAGAAGCCTAATCAACTCAGTTGTTTTACGTGTTCAATTTTCCTTCCAGCTGAGATGCCGCCTTAGGCATGGCCTCTGCCCAGTCTAGATTTCCAACTAGTTATTGATGGCGGAGGGGAAAGGTCAGAGGTGAAGCTCACAGAGCTACAGAGAAAGCAGCGCAAGAGGCCCTGCTCCAGGCGGAGGCAAAGAAAAACAAATGGAACCAATCTGGAATGGCGTGTCCGCAATGTTAAATCCCAAAATGGAGAACTTCCTCTTTTATTTTATTTTTCCTATAACCTACTTTCTCCTCTCTTACTCCTTAACAGACTGCACGGAAAAGAACTGGCCAATTCTGCCAGAGGTCCAAATTAGCTGCTTACAAAAGACAATGGAGATTAAGCCACAGTTTGCAAAATCCAACCGCCACTCGACTCCCTGTGTCACAGGGAATTGGCAACATTGGTCTCTTTCTTGCCAACTGAAAGGGCAAAATGAGAGAGAGGAGTGCGTGAAGAGTAAACCGATATATATATTGTTACCTCCAGTTCGTACATTGGTGGCCCAAGGATGTCTTTCAGGGCGTGGGAATCGATTAAAATGGGCATTTCGGGTGGAAGAGCCAGGTCAGCTGCATCACCGAGAGAATCGGATTTTGCATCTTCTGCAATATGTTCTCGGCAATCTTTAAAAGAAGAAGAAGAAGAAGAATGAAAAAAAAAAAATAAGCTGGATTTGGACTGACTGAATGCAGTGGAGCATATTTGATCTTAATAAGCTGAAAGATGGAAAACCCCTTGTGGATTTGCATGAACAAGTAAGTCAACAAACCAGAAAACCACCCACTAACTCTCATTTCCCAATTCATCCAGACCAGAAACCTACAACTATCAAGAGAGTAAGAGACCTAGCGTCACAAGAAGAACCGGGACAAAAACAGCGCCTGCTTAAAGGAAACCTGCCGTCTCCTCTTTCAACACTATAAAACGTCTAGGTCAGTGGTTCCCAACTTTCGGACTCAAGATGCTCTTGGACTACAGTTCCCAGAAATACTGGCCAGCACAGTTAATGAAGAAGGCTTTTCTGGGAGTTTAAAGTTCAAGAAGATCTGGGGACCTGAGGTTGGGAACCATTCACTGCTGTAGGCGATTTTCTACTACAGCCTCCCAGAGGAGATCCTTGATACAGTGGTACCTTGTATCAAGGAATTAATTCGCTCCAAATGAAATTATGTCCAGCAAATTTTCCTTTATACAGATTTTCCATAGGAATGCATTGAAAACAGAGTCATCCCTAATTGCGGCCGTTTTATGTTGTACGGATTTGCTCCATAGGCGATTCTGTTAAGCAAATTTTCCCTATCTCTGGAATGTTTTATGTTGTAAACATTTTATGTTATACAAGCTGTTTGTTATACGGGGGTCCACTGTACGTCTAACACAACAAGAACACTTCTCAAACAGACCCTTAGGACATGCTGACCGCTCGCTACACCTCTCTGTTTCTCCACCTCCACCCACGAGACTGAAGAAGCAGAGGTGCTGCCCAGGGACAAACAGCCTATAACAGGCATGCCCAAACTTTGGCCCTCCAGATGTTTTGGACAGCAACTCCCACAGTCCTTTGCCATTGGCAATCTAAGCTTAGAATTCTGGGAGTTGTGGTCCAAAACATCAGGAGGGCCGAAGTTTGGACATGCCTGGCCTATAAGGTTGGTGGCCTTCATTCAGCCTGATGGGTTGTGTGCGGGCCTGCACAAGACAACTCAAGACAGCTCCATTTTCTGCTCTACAACTGCAGCTCACATGCTTTTTTCAAGACACTTGCCCTCCTCTTCCTCCTGCTAATGTTTTCCTCTCTCCAAAATAAAACCCTTGGCCTTTTTTTTGAAAGTGGGCATTGCCACAGGCCAGCAGAAGCTTAAAAAACACACCATACTCCTTTATTATGGGCTGCCTTTTCCCTGCTGCTAATTAGGGCCACACAAAAGCAACTGTTCCCACCTCCGTCCTTCTGGGTTTTCTCCAGAGAAACAAAACCTCGAGTTTTACACCCCTTGGAAGGAAGCCTGTCCACTCGCTCGTGCTTTCCTAGCTGCCAGCTCTAATTTTAACACTGTAAACAACTCCCTTTGCTGGAATGCCGGGAGACAGCCTCTCTTTTGTTCTGTCTGCGGTAGTAAACAAGGGAGTGGACTATGCGAAGACAAGCCCTTTCAGAAGCTGCCGCCGATAAACATCGCCGTGAAAACGATAGTCTCCATATGATGGCATGGAGACCTGGTAGTGCTGGATTGCCACCAAAACGTTCCAGGGTGTTTCTAGCTCTCTAGAACTCCCAAAGGGCACTGTTCTTCCGTGGTGAATGTCCAATGGAAATTGCAGAGAACCTTTCGGATTCCCAGGGTTTTAATGCGAGGGGAGGAGAGATCCGTGTATGCTCACAGGCAGAGCTTGCTTCTACTACATCTCCCAGGATCCCCCTCCCTCCAGCCACCATGGACCGTCAAGGTCTGACCCCATGCCGTGCAGGAGAGACGGCGCGCATTATGGCTGGTTTTCCAGAAAGGTTTTCTGCTTTCTCACATCTGGACAAAGAAATATTACTGCTAACCAGTCAGGCTGGTCTGGGCAGTCAATAAACCATTACCTTCATAATCAAGAGAGATTTCAGTACCAGATTTAAATATGACACATGAGCTGTTGGCAGCACGCCTGCAGGAGCAACACTTCCTTCTTAGCACAGGTACACAAGCTTCTGTCAAGCCGTCGTTAATACCTGAATGCGCACATGACGGGCTCAATATATTATTACTATTTTTACTATCTTATTACTATTTTTATTATCAATATTATTATTACTATTTTTTTCTTTATTTATCTGGTTTATATGTCCTTTATTGTTGTTATTGCTTTGTTTGTTTTTATGCCTATCACTCGTAAACTGCCCGGAGTTCTTCCGGAAGACGGGCGGTATATAAATATTTAAATAAATAAATAAATAAATAAATAAATAAATAAATAAATAAATAAATAAATGTAAAAAACACGGTCTATAACATCCCTTCTCTTTCCTTCTGCTGCTCTGGTCCAGGAAGGCAGAATCTTTGACCCTCCAGATGTTCTGAACTCTTCTGGCACCACACTGGTGGCCGCGCTAGCTGGGGCTACGTGGAGATGAAGGCAGAAACATCTGGAGGGAAGATCTTTGTGCAAGTCCTAATAGACCAGGCAACCCTTGCTTGTTGCATGTGGGGAACAACATGGTGGGAGCTTCTGGCAGCAACGGATCCCAAGCCGCCATACCCCAGTGACTGTAACCCTGGCCAAACTACTCCAGCATCCCAGTATCAGCTGACTGCAAGGCTAGATAGGTGACCAACACATACCCCTGTTTCTGCCCCAAATGAGGATGGCCAGGGCTCACACGTGTAGGATGTTGTGGAGTGAGGAGCTCTGTAACAGTGGGGCAGGCTCTGGGATTCTTCTCTTTATAGTGATCCCCCATCTTTTGAGAGCTATCTGTTGGCAAGTGCTGGGGGGGGGGGGAGACGGCTGTTTTTGGCAGGCATCAGATCCAAGGAATCCAGGTGCTATGGGGTCACAATCTGTGCCATCTGCCCTCCTCACGCCCCCATCTCTTCAACCACAAGCTTAGGGACGGGTTCCGTTTTCCCAGGGGATACAGCAACAGTGGACCCTCATATAACGAACAGTTTGTATAACATAAAATCTGTACAACATAAAAAACTCCAGAGATAGGGGAAATTTCCTTAACAGAATCGCCTATGGGGCAAATCCGTACCACATAAACATGGAATTACTCCATTTTCAATGCATTCCTATGGGAAATTTGTATAAAGGAAAAATTGCTTAACATAATTTCATTGGGAACGAATTAAGTCCTTTATACAAAGTAACACTGTACAACTGTATCACTCAGGATGAGGCAGGAACACAGGAAACGAAATCTCGGCGTATTGATTCCAGCCGAGGACGAAACATATGCAAATCTCAGAACTCAAACAAAGCCGCCGCCCCCTTCTTGGGCAGCCTTCCAAGCCAAGGCGTTGGCGAGAGCTGGCCGTCGGCAGAAGGAGCTATTAAAAAAGGCACACCAACCTCCTCCCTCGGTGGCTTCGGAGCGGTCTGGCTTGCTCTCCTTGTGCTGGCCTTCAGCCACTTTCACGGCCACTGCTCGGCAAACGGCGCCAAATTTGCGGTCCAAAGAGCGAACTCCCGCCTCCCGGGTGTAGCTGGTACAAAGAAGCAGCCCAGGGTTAACCCCTCTGACGGTGCCTCTGAACAGACGAGCGACTGGAATGCCTGGATGGAACTGGAATGCTTTATCAATCAAATGGGACACTATTCCGGCGCCAGGTAAAAACCTTCCTGTTCCAGAAGGTTTTTAATTGATATAATATAGACTGTGGGTCCGCTGATGACAATTTTAGGATAATGATTTTAGTGTAAGGTTTTTATTGATGATTTATTGATATTTTACTTTTAACTATTTTAAATTGTTTTATTTTTTGGATTGTAAGCCGCCCAGAGACCTTTGGGTAGTGGGCGGCATATAAGTTAAATAAATAAATAAATAAATAAATAAATAAATAAATAAATAAATAAATAAATAAATGTTTGGCCAACACAATTCTATTGATTGTTTAAAATGCAGAGAGAGAGAGAGAGAGAGAGAGAGAGAGAGAGAGAGGCAGATGCAAAGGATTCCTAGTAACTACAAGGAAGGAGACAAAGGCCAAAATCAGGCATGTCCAATCTTCGGCCCTCCTGATGTTTTGGACCACAACTCCCAGAATTCTAAGCTGAGATTTCCAGTGACAAAGGCCTGTGGGAGTTGTGGTCCAGAACATCTGGAGGGCCGAAGAATGGATATGCCTGGCCAAGATCATCCACACTCTCCTATTTCCCATCACCCTCTATGGGTATGAAAGTTGGACAGTATAGAAAACAGACAAGGGGGGGGGAACAGATTGATCTGCAATGTAGTGCTGGAGGGGAGCTTTGCAGAGGCACCGGGCTGCCAGAAAAGGAAGCAAGTGGGTCCTAGAGGAAATCGACCCTGAGCTATCTTTGGAGGCAAAAAAAATGTGGGAACTGAGGTTGTCCTACTCGGAGCACCTGATGCGAAGGCAGGATTCTCTGGAAAAGATAAGTCATCGTGGCAAAAGCGGAAGGCAACAGAAAAAGAGCAAGGCCAATTATGAGATGGTCAGACAAGGAGGAAGCCACAGCCTTGGGTTTTGCAAGAGCAGGGCAGTGGAGGACAGGGCACTGTGGAAGTCGATCATTCGTGGGGAATGCCGTACGTCGGGAGAGACTCGGCAACTAGACGCGGACATTTCTTTTCGGAAGGGGTCCGGTTCCGAAACGAAACACAGCAGAACAGCTGCCGTTCAGTACTGAGAGACACCTTCCAGAAGGAAATCAGCCAGTCTCTTAACTAGTTTTGGGTAGCGCAGGGCTAAACTCCAGAGAGGAAGCAACCTTGGACACGTCATCTTTCACTCTCCCTAGCGCTGGCCAATCAGACAGGGAGGTGGGATGATGCATGTCCCTGCCCAGCTCCTGATTGGCCAGTGCCAGGGAGAGTGAACGATGATGCATCTGAGGCTGCTTCCTCCCTTTTGGAGCTTAGTCCCCCAGAACCACTGGTCCAAAGGTGACGGAGTGGAACTGGGTGAAAGGGCCTTATCTGTGGTGTCCCTTAAACCTTCCTTCTCCATGGCAAAAAAAGCAACCATTTACCTGGTGATGATAGCCAGAGTTGCCTCCTGGGGAATCTGGATCTGCTGAGGGGTCAATCCATGCAGTTCCAGCTGCTTTGGAATCAAATGCCGATGGGCAATTTCTATCTTCTCTTCTTGTGTGTATCCTTCAAACGAAGACACACCATGAAGATGAATGGAGAGGAAGAATTTGGGTCAGAACAGACTTACATGTCTTTTTTTTTTAAAGAAGTGATGCTGTAAACTTAGAGAGATGGTGGGGGGAGGGGAGTATTAGGGGAAAAAAGATTGCAGCTGCTCCTTCCTGCACAATTCAAGAAGGACACTCGGTGCAAAGGAGCAAAAGGCAGGGCAATGCTGTACAAGGTGCCTCCCTGACTCCCAATTAGTTCTGCATTACCTGGAACCTGAATCACCTCCATTCTGTCCAGCAAAGCCGGTGGGATGGTAGCAGTCGTATTCGCTGTGGCAATGAACAGGACTTGGGACAAGTCAAAGGCTACATTCAGATAATGATCTGTGAAGCTGTGGTTTTGCTCGGGATCCAAGACCTGAAAGAGAAGGTACAGCAACAAAAAAGCATAGAAAGGGAGGAAAAGTTTGGACAAATTTAACTTTCCCCCAGAAAATATACAAAGTACCTATAAGCTCCATAACATTTGGCCGGATTATCTAAGGGCGTTTATACACGACCCCTAAGCTCCGCTGCAAATGGCTGCAAGCTCCGGAGCTTTAAAATGTTTCCCCACCAGCTCCGGAGTTTGCAGACAATTAAGTGCGACCCCGCCCACCTAAGCGCAACCCAGCGCACTTTTCTTGTACCTGCTCTTGGGAGGTGAAAAATATTTGATGCAGATGTGCTGGGCTCTCCTCGCTTCCTTTTGTTTTTGTTTTTTGCCTCCAGCCCCTTTAAGAGGAACCAGGAAGTGACCGGGGCTCCCCCGGCAGTGTCCACCAACACCGGGAGGTAAGGCTTTATTCTTCTGTCCCTTTTTTCCCTCCCTCCCCTCACGCAGCCAGCAGCCAGGAAGTACGGAGGGGTGGAGATGCACAAAGAGCGACAAACCCCTAAGATCTTTGGTCCGAATTTAAGGGGCCAGTGGATCTTAGGGGTCGTGTAAAAAGGCCCTAAGAGAGACAGGAATAGCACTCTAATTTGAGAACAGATCAGGGGACCCATGGTGGTTCTCAACATTGGTTCCCCAGATGTTTTTGTACTGCAACACCCAGAAGCCTTCAGCATTTGTTGTCTGGATTTCTGAGAGTTGTAGTCCAAGGGCATCCGGGGATCCAAGGTTGGGAACTACTGTTTTTAGAAGACAGTTTCAAAACAATGGCACGTAACAGCGATGGCGAACCTTTTAGAGACCGTGTGCCCAAAGTGTGACTCAAAACCCACTAATTTTTTTGCAAAGTGCCAAGACAGCCATTTAACCTGAAACCAGGTGGTTGTGAAGAAGGTGGTGATGTCGGGTGACCCACAGAAAGGTCTCCGAATGCCACTTTTTGCACCCGTGCCATAGGTTCCCCAACAATGGCACAGAAGAACCCTCTCTCCCTCTCAAAGTATATTTAGGTAGCAGGTTTGGGGCCTACTTCTAGGACACAGTTCTGAATGAACAAACAAACCAAAACAAACAAACAAACAAACGAATGAATCAATGAATGAGTGGGAAGAGCTGGAGGGAGGGTCAAGCAGGATCTTCCTTCGCTCTACTTGCAAATAACCTTGAGGAGCTCCCTCCCACCCAAATACCAACCAGTCCTGATCCTGCTTAGCTTTTGAAACCAGAAAGGATCAGCTGTGTTTAGGGTGCTTGGCCTTTTTGCTGGGTTATGAAAACTTCAAAAAAAAAAAACAGTTAATTTGACAGGTGTACTCGAGTTGGGAAGGGCAACTGGATGTACCCAGTCTCTCAAAATGGCCACCTGTTTGTAATTTTTTTTTGGGGGGGGGGGGAGGAAGGAAGATCACACTAAACCCAACTAGCTGGTGCTTTGGTGGCTCCCAGCCAGGAAGGATTTCAACGCAGTCGCAAGGTTTTATTCCAGCTGACTGCTTGTTAGCGGAGAGAGCTCTGCTGAGGCCACGGGGAAGGGTCGTTTACCCTCCATTAGCTGATCAGCAAGGGCCTCGGATAACAAATATTTTGCTGCCGTTCCCATGCTTATTCCCCTGTCAAACAGCCACCGGGCTAAACAGTCACTGTCACTTGAGTAATGGGGTGTTAATTAAAGCTAAATTAAAATAGGCCCTCCAGAGAGAGATGCCTGCTATCCATCAAAGTGAACACTGGAGCCACCCAAGCAGGGTGCAGGTTTCCGATGGTCACCTGGTGAATGATTTCAGAGCATGGCAGCCAACAGGGGGAAATGTAGGGATGTCACCCCAGGCCCGTCTTTGTGCAGAGTTCTGCAAGTCCTACTTTAGAGAACATCGCTTTCTGCCTGAGCACCGTGAACAAGGACAGTCCTTGGATTTATAGCAGGTCTTCTGTGTGATGGAGCTTCTAGTCCGGGTTCATTTAAAACACAAAGGAACCCAGGAAGATTCAACGGCAGGGGCCTTGACGGTGGCCACCCTCAGTTTGCGCTCGGAGAAGACACCAAGAAGCTGGTTTCTTTGCCTGCCTTCCTGGGCTGAGAGGCTCTAGGTTTCTCTTTGAGAGTGTACAGTATACTCTTAAATCTGCATCTCTATTTATAAACTCCCATGTGTAAACATTATGCATATTCTTCCTTGATGATCTGTGCTGCTTCAGAGAAAAGCCACCCACCACTCCCAGGATTCTAAGCTTAGATTGCCAATGACAAAGGACTGTGGGAGTTGTGGTCCAAAACATCTGGTGGGCCGAATTTTGGACATGCCTGATGTAGTGGATCAGGATGTGGTGGGTGGTCTAGGTAAGTTCACAGTGGACAGGCCTATCAGCAGAGGCTAGCTCTAGGGATCCTCAGCCCAGAGTGCTTGCAGCTTGTTTAATTGGACTGCTTGCTGATACGTATCCCTGACACACACAAGGTATAAGGAAACTGATAAGCATGCGGTATTTTTATCCCCACCATACGCAGATGGCAGCGCTATCTTTGTGAATGTGTCAGCAGCCTGTCTCTGCTCTTTGCCTGGCTCCTCCGTCCACACATGTTCCCCCATCAAAAGGACATGGATCGTGTTCTCTCTCCTTCAACCTTCAGTAGGGGGTCATCTAAATATAACGCAAATGTTCCCCAGTCGATGGACAGTAACTGGAAATAGGAAGAGGTTCGCTTTGACTCAAGCGACCGACGCCTCTCAGCCCCACCATCTGGGCAGCTGACGCACCTGAGGCTGAAAACTCAAGACTGGTCTTCCCAAGTGCACAAGGCAGGAAATATTGGTTTCCCCTTCGAAGCCTACAGCACCCCTAATATCATGCTGTCAATCTCCAAAATCCAATCCAAGCGGTCACAACATCTTGCAGGACCGAGCGACCCTGGTAACTTCACAGCTATTTAAGCCTTGTGCCGAAATACTCAGCGCCGGGAGTCTAGGAAACAGAAATATTTCTGCACCTCGAAAACAGGAGGTTATTCCCAAATGAGAAATATTTCAGCCAAAGTAAGGAAATATTTAGCCTATGCTAACCTTTCCAGGAAGCTCCAAGAACAAATCGAGAAAGAATTAACATACGGAGAATTCCTATCGGAGACGGATCCCCAGAAGAGCAGAGATTATAAAACTTTGGTCTTCCAGATGTTCCTGGACATCCGGAAACACCAACCAGCCAAAGCAAACAAAGGGATGATGGGTAATAGCAGTTTAGGACATCTGAACGGCTCCAAGGTCTCCTCTCTGGCTGAAGGTGTCTGCCTCAACCCAGGAGAACTGCTGGATAGCTCCGTGGTTTAGGCTTCTGGCTACGGAGCCAGAGGTTGGGAGTTCAAATCCCCTGCTGGGCCTCCTGGACAGGGCTCGACTAGATGATCCGTGGGGTCCTTTCCAACTTTGCAGTTCTAAGGGGATGGACGGAGGGACTCCAAGGTACTTCCAAAGTCTGAGGCTGCATGGGAAGCCTTCTAACTACAATCCTCCCTAGCTGGATCCCAGTTCTTATTTATATCCTCTTGGCCTTCTCTTATTAATCAACTGAACTGAAAAAGGGAGACTGGAACACATCATGTTGCTTTGAGCCACCCACCCACCCAAACAAACAAGGTGCTAGAAGACAAATTCCTCCATATAACAACTGCTCGCTGAAAAGATCTGCTCTTCTTCTACTTTAGCTGGATAGTTCTGTCCCACTTCCTTCCTCCGGTGGCATGTTCTAAATAGAAATGCTTTTCTGTGAGAGTTTTCGTCCTTCTCTGGATAATCGCTCTAAAGAGCCAACAGCTGCTGGGGCCCTCTTCTTTCTGTTTCTGTTTCCCTTGGCCTACGACCCAAAATAGCTACCAACCTCAACACACCCGAAAGCATCTCGGATCTCTTAATTCAATATTTTTATGAATAGGGGGCAAGCCGACCCTCTTCGTTTCCACAGGTGAATGAGCACAGTGCATTAACACAGAAATACTGGCTCCCTCTATCCCTTGTACATGGATGGGGAAAAATTGGCCCTCTTGCCACTGGTGCAACTGAAAATATAAAATATAACTCCTAAAGCGCTGTCTCTGTGGCAGGTCCAACACTGTGGAGCCACCGTCCGAGTGAAATTAGGACTGCGGAGTCCCTCCCGGCATTTAAGAACTTGGCTTTATCTAGCCGCGTGCGGCAAATCAAGGAGGCTGATTTATTTTTATAAGTAGGCGCTATGAGTTTGTTTGTCTGCCCGTTTTTTGTTTGTTTGTTTGTTTGTTTTTTGCCATCTTGCCTTAGTCATGTTTTTTACTTTGAGCTTTTTAAAATTTCGGTTCTACTGATTGTTGTTGGGTTGGTTGTTGTTCTTTCGGTCATATTGTGGAACCGATTATTCTTTTCCCCCCTCTGTATTTGTTGAATGCTCTTCTTTGTTATCCGCCCTGAGTTCCTGTCTGGGAAAATCTGGCAATATATAAAATAAATAAAATAAAATAAAAGAGATACTTTTTTTGGAACTTTTCACAGGGTGGGAGAACCAGGGGATTCCAGGGTTCGACACGCGCAGCTTTGCGCTGAGCAATTTGCTCGCCCTTTCGCTAACAGGAGTGACTTTTCTTGTCGCGATTCCCGTAGCGTAGGACCTCTGAGTCCCACAGTCTCGTGTGCAGGTCAGGAAAAAAAGGAGGCTCCAGTGCAGCAGAGTTCAGTTCAGAAACTGCAGAGCTGAAAACAGGTTTATCCTGGGCAGCCCCGAAGAAGCTCCTTCCGTCTCTTACCTCGAGCAAAGCAGCTGCCGGATCGCCCTGCAGGCTCTTCCCTAGCTTGTCCACTTCATCGAGCAGGAACACCGGATTGTTCACCCCGACGGTTTTCAACCCATTGATGATCCGTCCGGGCATGCTACCGACGTAGGTACGCCTTATGGGGAGAAAGAGGGAAGGCAGTGAATTAGGCCACTCAAGAGGACTAGAAGGAAAAAGATGCAAGCCAACTTATGGGCTCTGTTTCGCCTCTTTCGCTCTGTCTTGTCTGTCTGCATCTAGTACAGACGCCACTCAACGATCAGGTATCATCTAAGCCAGGCATGTCCAAACTTTGACCCTCCTGATGTTTTGGACCACAACTCCCAGAATTCCAAGCCTGTATTTCCAATGGCAAAGGACTGTGGGAGTTGTGGTCCAAAACATTTTGAGGGCCGAAGTTTGGACATGCCTGATCTAAGCAAAAAGCAGCATGGGGTGCCTTGCGGTTTTTGAACAGCAGCAAAATGGCTGTCCGGACACATGCATGCCAATCGCTTTCGGACGTTCATTTCATTGGTCCAATAAGGCATGGCATCATAAAATCCTAGGAAAAGGTTAGGAAGGGGCCTCTAAGGCCGTTGAATCGAACCCCCTGCTCAATGCGGGAATCCAAATCATAGTCAATCTGACAGATGGCAATCTCATTTTCTCTTGAATGATGTTCATTCATAGAATGTCTGCTTCACATTGAGATGATCCCAGTTTCAACATAGTGGTGCCAAAGATGTCACCCTGGAACCATGGCAAACCACTACTGTTCCATGACAGCACCACTGGGCAAGATGATGGGTCAAGGGTCTGATCCATCAGTAGGTGTGTCTGTTTAATCTATGCATCGATTGAGAATCACATCCCCTAGGCCAGGGGTGGCGAACATTCAGCCCTCTAGACGTCTTGGACCACAACTCCCACAGTCCTTAATCATTGGCAATCTAGGCTTGGAATTCTGGGAGTTGTGGTCCAAAACATCTGGAGGGCCAACGGTTCCCTCTGCCCTAGGCTGTTTTTGCAGTCCTTGATTCCCTCTCAATTTCCCTTTCACCCAACCAAATATGGGGATGCCTGAAAACCAAGTGGCCTTTTTTCCAGACTCCGCACCGGTCCCCCGAGTCGTTCTTTTTAAAGAAAGCAAATATATGTTAGGAATGCAGCCGAAATACTTCACGCTGTCTCTCCCATTCTATTTTTCCAGAGGACATGAGTCTGTCTCTCTTTAAGTCCAGAGGACAATTCATTTTCATACAGAGAACAAGAGCGAGACAGAGCAGCTGCTCGGTAAAGCCAAGGGCAGGTGGAATGTGGCTGTTTGGGTTCCATCTTATGTTGTTTGCCTCACTTGCAGAATAAAAAGCCACAGCATCGGATCCACAGAGTCCCAGCGGAGGACAAATCCACACACGTTGCATGGCGCATGCTTAAGCACACGAAAGGCCCAACAAAATTCTGGATGTTCTTTGACTGGTTCGTGTGAAACCACTCTCAATACACCGGGCTTCCAGCATGCTACAAAAACGGCTCCCACTGGGGTGTTCCTCTCCACTGAAAATGTGCACTCCACAAAGATCAGGATCTGACACCAAACAGGGAAGGCAGAGAGGAGGGAAGGGGAGAATAAGTAGCAATGGCAGCCCGAGGGTCCAGAAGCTTGTTTCCTTACTCGCCACGCCATCTGAAGCTTGCTGCTGGGCAAGGTGGAGATCAGCTAGTTCCGGGGAAGAGGGCAAAAACAGGCACATAAGAACGGGGAAGGTCTTTCTTGCAGGCTCGGAGAATGTGCAACCGCGGGTGCGACCCAGTTATGGGCAGAGAGAACAAAGCAGATGTTGGTCTTGATGTGGGACGAACTTACTTCAGACGCAATTACGAAGCTATTGGCAACCTTCTGCTCCTCAAAGCAAGGGATGTAAAAAAATTCCACCCAGCCTCTAAAGCTGCTCTAGGCATCAGCCTCAAAAAGACTCACAGACATGCACCATCAATTTCTGGACTTCTGTCTACAATTCTTCTGCGTGCTCCATGGAGGAGTTGTGCTAAGCCTGAAGCGGTGGGTTTTTATCCACGAAAGCTTGCAATGTGTTCAACTTTTAGCAGCCCAATAAAAGCTGTATCAATGACTCGTAATTTTGTGTAACCTTGGGGAACCACACAGCCTTTCCATTGTTCTTGCTTCAAAAGAAAACTTTCGAAGGTACAACTCTCGCTCTTATTTTGAAAGAAAAAAGGGTGGGTGGGGACTGAGGGGTGGGAAAAGGGGGGAGCAAATTATTCTCCAACCTATTTTTGGACACAAGGATGCTGAACGCTCTTGCCCATTCGG
Organism: Phrynocephalus guinanensis; assembly: GCA_037367245.1. Lineage (NCBI taxonomy): Eukaryota > Metazoa > Chordata > Lepidosauria > Squamata > Agamidae > Phrynocephalus > Phrynocephalus guinanensis. The sequence goes on along the minus strand of CM074746.1, from coordinate 3,008,550 downwards.
AAGGACTTGGATAGTGTAGGGGCACTACAATGGAACGGGAAGACATTTGCTGGCCAGGTCCTAAGCAAACCCTGCAATCGTGGACTGCACGGGAAGTAGGCAGAATCGCCTCCTTGTGTGTGGAAGAAAGAAGGCTCTGCCTTGTCTTACGTAAACACACACTTCCTTCCCCTAGAGACAATGTGTGCTAAATGCAGACATTCAGTTCCTTCTCGTGGGCCCCTCAAACATGACTTCATGGGAAGTGCACTTTTTTTTATTTACGCTCTTCCAACTCATTTGGGAGGGGGCATAAATCTCTGTGTCCCGGTTGACTACGAAAAGCCTTAACCTCTTCTCCAGTCAGTGAGTCCTACTTCAACCGAGCACATGTGGGCAAAAGTCACAATTCCTTCGGCCTCTGGCTGCTGCTTTTCCTCCTCCTTCAGATCAGCTGAAAGGAGTCTCTCCCCCCCCCCGCATTCTCCTTTTTTCTAGCTAATCTTTTGACTGTAAAAGGTCACGGTTCCTCCTGCACATGTGTGCTAGACGTGCCTGACTCCAGGGGTGGCACTCATCTCTGTTCCCAAGCCAAAGAGCCAGTGTGGTGCAAGTCTGCGGCTATGTGGCCAGCATGGCTGAACACATTTCTGTGCATGGACCACTGTTTACTTTCCCGCTTTTTACAGCGGTACCTATTTATCTACTTGCATTTACATGCTTCTGAACTGCTGTGAGATACAGGAAGCTGGACTAGATGGGCCTCTGGCCGGATCCAGCATGGCTCTTCTTATGTTCTGATGTTCTAACAGACAGGTCAAGACAGAGAAGCAAGAAGGGTAGGAAAACAGGTGGGGTGGAGGGGAAGGTTCCTCAGCAGTCTGCAAGACATCCCGGAGTGAAAGGGAAACGTTAACCCACCTGTGTCCTCGGATGTCCGACTGGTCACAAACTCCACCTAAGGCGATCCGATGGAACTCTCGACCCAAGGTCTTGGCTATGGATCTTCCCACGCTGGTCTTCCCAACTCCAGGGGGCCCCACGAAACAAAGGATGGGGCCCTTCAGGTTGTTCTTGAGTTGTCTGACCGCTAAATATTCCAGCACTCTTTTCTTCAGTTTCTCCATCGCGTAGTGGTCGTTGTCCAGAAGAACCCGGGCTGCCCGGATATCCAAGCAATCTGTCGACCCAACAAGGTGAAAACGTGAAGCGGAATAATTCCTTGTCGTGAAATGCCCATTACAGCTCTGCCTACATTTAAGTCAAAGATCTCCTGGATTTATTTATTGTTTATAATGACTCGCGGTCCAAGCCCATGGCTTGAATCCCACTGGTGGCCCAACCAAAAAGGTGCATCAAGTCAATGGGATTTGTGTTACCGTGGAATTGCCCTTCATCAACTGGTTTACTCTGGTTGAGTCCGGCAGTTGGATTTAGAAGACCTAAGAAAGGATACGAGGCTGACTCTACCTTTTGTACTTTTGTTCCATGGTAGTTCTACCATCAGTTCCAAATAATTCCGGGTTAAGGCATATTCTGGCATGGATTGAGGCATTTTCTTTAATCTGGAAAGACAGATACAATTAGCTACTAGCAGTCCAGTCCTGAACAGTCACATGTTATCTTCAGGAATATGAGGAATTCAACTAGGGTAATGATGTAGGACCTGACAGTATGCCAGGTTGCTGCATCTGAAGGACACCCTTGTGGGTATCCTATGATACCTGCCTCTAACTAAGGTTGTAAAACCTGTAGTGTGCTACAGTTTTACCAAACTCAATCAGGTTTTGCTAAATACCTGAGTGGAAGACTTCCAGGGACTTTCCAATACAGTATCTCTTTATTGAACACTGGATGTATATATAACAGATATATTTTTCTATGAAATTCAGTTATCTTTAAACTCAAAATTCCCAATTAATATATGATATATGTTGTAGCATTAAAAACCAGAATCCAGGATTCATTGTATGAAACTGAAGTCTGTATTCCTAAACATATGCACTAGGAAAGAAATGACTGAACTCAATGGAAGTTATGTTTGAATAGACCAGTTTACGACAAGGATACCGCGTGTGTGCACATTGATCTAATATGAAATCTCATTCAACAATATAGATCTTGAATTCTGAGTAAATATACTCAGGAATGCATGTTAATAAACAGAAAATATACACCTTTGTTGGGAAAACCCACACTGTTGACGCAGGGGACGAAATCTGGGCAGAATCACTAAACGACAGGAATTTTGAAGTCAACAGTGATTTTAAGCCCCACTCATTCAACCTGTCTGTGTCCTGTTGATTCTAAAAACTGGATTTAGGTTTTAGAATGTAAAAAACCTCACAGAAGCGCCACAGCTGACCTTTTCAGTTCCTTTACGCATACTTTCAGAGCCTGCTCAGGCATATTGGAGGTCCGAACCTTCTTCTCAAGGGAGACAATATCATCGTGGTCTTCTTCGTCCTCCTCATCTTCGGCGGCGCCTGGGATGTGGGCGATCCTTCGGATGGGACGTATAGCTATGACCTAGACATTTGAAAAGGGGCAAATGTAGCAGCAGCTGACTATGTACCATCTCATACGAACTTGTATCTATTGCAGGCATGTCCAAAGTCAGGCCCGGGGGCCAAATGCAGCCCGTTTTCAAATTCTGAGCGGCCCACGGCCTCTTCTCTCCACTGTCTCAGCCTGTCATGCATCTCCACCAGCTGGCCCCTACCCAAACTGGATGGAGGCGTCAGCTTACAGTTTTACAGTTTGCCTGCCCTCCCTGCCTCTCTGTTGCCCCAGCCACCCACCCAGCCTACCCACCCCCAGCTCTGTTGCAGCAGCATCCTCCCCGCCTCCTTGCATGTCCTAGAGGCTTGTCCAAAGTCCGGCCCGGAGGGCCAAATGTGGCTGAATGGTCGGCCCCCACACATTTTCACCTAACAAAATCTGGCCCTCCTTGCAAAAAAGTTTGGACACCCCTAATCTATTGCAAAGTGACCAGATACCAGACTACGGTATATTCACAATCTTCTGATAATCATTCGCTAGCAAAGGAAAACGCTTAATGCTTCAAAACCATTTAAAAGAATGTTTTTAACATGTGCATCCACCATCAAGGAGACAAGAGTTTTGTAAATTCAACTGATTCACTGGGTTTACTCTATCTACCCATCTCTCTCTCTCCATCCGTTGTAGTGTGTACCCTTTGACTATGAATTTCGGACTGCCTCAGACCCTTCTGTCGCTGTTGTTGCTAAATCATAAAAGGCCTGTGAGAACCCTTACCTTGTGACCCACATTTCTATTACATGACCTTAAATTTATGTTTTAAAACCAAACCCCTCAAATGAAACAAAGAAGAAAGAGAGCAGACCCTCTTGTCATCGTCCTGCTTGGGTTTCCTGGTTTTCTGAAGGAGCCTCAAGCCTTCAATCTGCCTAACGAGCAAAGGGATGGTCATCTTGAATCGTTCCTCCAAGCCAACAGCATCTAAAATCTAAAAAATAAAATAAAATAAAAATGCACAAAGTAACAAATAGGGCAGTGTTGGTGAACCTATGGCATGGGTACCAAAGGTGGCACTCACCCTTTCTGTGGGCACCCGACATTGCCCCTTCGCAGCCACCTGTATTAGATTAAATGGCTGTATTGGCACTTTGTGAAAAATGAGTGGGTTTGAATCGCAGTTTGGACACTCGGTCTCTAAAAGGTTCGCCATCACTGCCATAGGGCTTTCGCAGCGTTCTCAACATTTTAACACTCTGAAAGCCCTCGCGTCGTAACAAGTTCATGCTATTTGGAATGCGTATGTGAATTTCTACCAGGAACAGACTGATGCAGAATGAGTTACAAGAAAGCTACCTTTCTGGACTCCACGTACTGCAGGATCCTCTGAGTAATAATAAGACCAAAGAAAACCAACTGGAACCACAACATAACTCGGAGTGCGACTGGCAGTGAACTCCTTCTCTGTCTCAGACATAAGAGCCAGCTTATCTTGGAACATGTCCCATACAACTTTGCCTTCTGTAGCCTTGATAAGCTCTGTACTGTCTCTTCTAACAAGCTGCAATTCTCCTGGATCTTAGACCGAGTCCTGCGACCCAGCCTTTGAACCTTTCTATGCTCACGTTGCTTTTTGGTCAACATTTCCAGAAGATCGGTGGCTAGGCTCCCTTTGGACAAGCAGAATACGACACAGAAGATATACACAGTTGACGACACATAACACGTGCCCATTTAGTCAGGAAGCATGCATGCATCGATTCAAGATTAGAATAGAACCACCACGTTCAAATGGACCATGAGGGGTTTGAGGATAGCAGTGGTATGGCATAACTGCCCCAAATTACAAATGACTGATTGAATTGTTTATTTGTAACTGTAAGTGCATTTCATTTTTCTGTGCCAACATGGTGTTACTTCTGTCATTTTGGACAGTATAAGAATCCTGAAACAAAAGTGTTTTGCGTTTAGATGTTTTTATTGTTTTAATTGTCCATTGCCTTTTTAACGTTTTAACGGTTCATTTTAATTGTAAGCCACCCAGAGACCTTTGGGTAATTGGCAGCATATAAGTTGTATCAATAAATAAAATAAATAAATAAAGCAGGTTGGTTTGAAGGGAGCCTGAACGAAGGCCGCACTCCATACCTGAAGCTTTTCCTGGTTGCTGGTACGGATGATCGATGTTAATATGTCCGGTAAAGCTTCCCTGGGCAGGTTGTCCAACAGCCGTCTCAGTTTAGCCACCGCAGGGATAGACATATCCAACATTTCAACCAACTGCGCCGTGGAAAGGAGAGGAAGAAAGGCACCACGAGCTTCTTAGTACGAAAGTTATTTTTGAACCCCTCAGCTCCAAAAATAAAAAAAAGCCAGCTAATGTCAAAATGAGCCCTTTGAAACCCTTTTAGTAATGTTCTTGGTTTCACTTTTTTTCAAAGACAATTGTCTATGGGCAAATCCACGCCCCAAAATTTAAAGGTGAGTAACATCAAAACACCTGCTCAAGTCTGCACGATGACTCAAGAACTAGAGGAGATTTGTTTTGTTGGCAGAATTCAAATCTCTTTCTGTGCAATTATCTGCAGAGATATTTCTCTTTGCATCCCGTATGCCTCATTTTCTTGGAAGCCTACAGCCTGTCCTTTAGCATGTACACATGAGCCTTAGTTTAGGACAAAACATCTAAGTTTAGAACAAAACCTTGGAACGAAACACTGCTTCCAGCCTCCTCACCTGCACTGCGTATTTGTAGAACTGCTCCGACAGCAACCCCAGTTCTTCCTCGGAGGCAGACTTGTTGGTAAACTGCTCCAGCCGATCCAACTGTTCCACGTCGGCCACGGGGTAGGGTTTCTCCTTCACCAGCTGCAGGATCTGGAATCTGCACAGGCCTGTGATCAGCAACGTATAATGGGGCTTTGGCCAGTTGCTGCCGACTACCTGAATTGCCAGCGCAGCCGTGCCGATCCTGGAAGTGGGAAGAAGAAGAAGAAGAAGGGTGTCATTTTCGCCCCGACACAACAGGAACAATCGGCTTAGCGGGGATCCCTCAGGGCACTGGGACAAACACTTATTTATTTTATTTATTTTATTTATATAGCGTGTATGCCGCCCACTACCCAAAGGTCTCTGGGCGGCTCACAATCAAAATAGACAATTAAATATCAAAATTACAATAAAAGTAGAACAATAAAAACATGTAAATGCAATAAATACAATACATCAAAAACACAACACTAAAATTGCCATCAGGACCCACAATCATCAGTTAAAAAACTTCTGGAACAGGAAGGTCTTTACCTGACACCGAAATGTTATCAACGTCGGCGCCAGGCGGGTCTCACTTGGGAGGGCATTCCATAGTCTGGGGGCAGCTGCCGAAAAGACCCTGTTCCTACAAGCCATCCCTTTCACCTCCTTGAGGGATGGCTCTTTCAGGAGAGCCCCCTGGCTAGATCTTAATTGCCAGGTAGGTTCATATGGAAGGAGGTCTGGTATCTACGTCCTACTAAGCCGTTTAGGGCTTTATATGTCAAAACAAGCACTTTGAATTGGACTCAGGCAGCAACTGGTAACCAATGAAGGTTATACAGAATCGGTGTGATGTGTTCCCTGGCGGCCCTGCCACTCACCAGCCGTGAAGCACGAAAGCTCTCTCGCTCTCGCTCTCCCTCTCCCACAGAAAGTTATGATCACTGTTTCATTAATCGGCACGGCTCTGTGAGCTGCCTTCAAGGGTGTCGGGTTTTTCTAGCCCAACTTGGCGATTCCGAGAAGGGAGCTTAGGACCCTCAGCGTACCAAGGAGTGTGTTCCGTGCCTCAGCTCTGGCATCTCATAAAATGAAGCCTTTCATTACTGCACTTGCAAGACTGAGACGAAGAATGAAAGAAGAGAGATACGCATGCAGAGAAGGACTCCGTGCACCTGGCATTATTCCCTGCAGCCACTGCTTTGCCAAAAAGGCAAGTCGGTTATTTTAAAACAAGCACAGGCATGCCTCTTCAGCAGCAAGAAATTCTGGACCAAGGTAGCAGACGCACACTTTACAGAAGCCTCTGTGACTAAATCAGTCCAAACGTTCAGCATAGCGGTGTGCAGAAATGACAACTCCAAAATCAAACCAACCTACGTTTACTCCATTTTGCTTCACTTCCTAAAAGTGCAATTCGAAAGCTAGCACAACCCTGTTTAGAAAACATAGAACAAAACACTCCACAAAGTGTTCGATGCAGTTGCACAAGAAATGAACTTGCCTCATTTCTCACAACAGGGCTTCTACCTGCCTTATGGGGAAGAGAATATCTCCCCGGGAAGGAACCACTGTGCGCACAATGGATTGCTATACATGTGATAAAAGTGAACACAGTTCTGCCCCCAAAATTTTAAAACCACTCACCCGATTAAATGTGAGTGAACAATGATAATGCAAGCAAAGCCTTTAACTTTCTGAAAAATGGAACATCTTACATATGCTATGTTCCACATCTCGTCATCTAAAGCCAGGGAAAAGATGCTATTATATATGTACATGTGCAAACACCCATTATACTTTACATTTATAGTCACCTGCCCGTAATGACAACATTGTACTGTTTGCACTTTAGATGTTTTAGAGAGAGTAGCGGTGTTAAGTCTCTTTAAAAATTCCACGCAAAAATCAAAGACAAAATAAAAGATAAACAAAATGTTACATTGAAAATATGAAAGTTTCATCTTTAAGGTGCCACATGTTTTGTGTACTTTGTATCTTTTGTTTTATATGGAAATAAAACAAAAGATAAACAAAACGTTACATCAAAAATATGAAAGTTTCGTCTTTAAGGTGCCACGCGTTTTGTGTCCTTTGTATCTTTCATTTTGTTTTATATGGAAATAAAACAAAAGATAAAAGGAAATGCTACATTGAAAATACGAAAGTGTTGTCTTTAAGGTATCACATGTTTTGTGTCCTTTGTATTTTTTGTTTTGTTTTATACAGAAATATAACAAAACAACAGAACAAACGAAACATTACAATAAAATATGAAAGTTTCATCTTTAAGGTGCCACACATTTTGTGTCCTTTGTATCGTGAGTTTTGTTTTATTTATTTTCCTTTGGTTTTTGCCGGGAATGCCTGCACTTGGGAGAACAAACCCGACACACGCGTTGAAAAGCATCAGCACAGGAGCCTCCTCCACCTTTTGGGGCTTTGGAAATACGGTTTAAAAGAGCCAGGTAGCCAAATAAAATGAAATAAAATATATATTTTTTTAAAAAAATAAGCAGCTGAAAATGCATATATTTTCATCCTAAACGGCAACCGCCAGACCTTGCAAAGCCCGTCGCAAAAAAAAGCCCATAGAAATCATAAACTAAAAGTAATAAATAAAAATAAATAATAAAATAATAAAATAAATAAATAAATAATAAAAATAAAAAATAATAAAAATAATAAAATACATAATAAATAAAAATAAATTAAAAGTGAGACGCGGACCCCCCCAAAAAGGACAGAAGGGAGGGGGGGTGGGGTAAAGGGAGGGTTGGCCGCAGCCACGGCGACCATAGGGGGCGTGGTTTCTAGGAGAAGGAGGCGTGGCTTCTGTGCGAGCGGGGGCGTGGCCCTGTGGCCCGGCGGAGGTCGCGCGGCCGTTGCCATGGCGACCTGTGGAGGGCGGGCAGCGGGTCCATCTCGCTGGCCGGGTCTCGGGTGTCCGGGATGACGCCCAGGATGGTGCTCTTGAGGGAGGTCCCCCTCAGGAGGCGGCTCTGCACCAGCTGCCGGTTCCGCGGCGTGTCCACGCTGGCGCGCATGGTGGAGCCCGGCAGCAGCACCGCCTCGGGGGTCAGCAGCAGCGGAAGCCGGCTCGGGATCTGGATGGCGCTCCCCCCGCTGCCGCTGCCGCCGCCGCCGCCCCCCGGCGAAGAAGAAGAGGACGACGCCATGGCTGAGCGAGCGATACCGGCCTCGTCCGCCACTCGAGGGCCCCGGGGGCGAAGTCCGCCGGCCGCCTACAAGGCCGCGCTACGGTGGCCGGCGAGGGCCAATCCGCCCCACGGCCCTACGGCCCTCCCGCTTTCCCGCCCGCGCCCTCTGCAGGTGGAGGACCGAATTGCACCCTCCTCCCAGCGCCCGCCCTAAGCGCATCCAATCTCGCCTGATTTCGGAAGCTAAGCAGGGTCGGCCCTGGTTCGTACTTGGATGGGCGACCAGCAAGGAGTACCAGTTTTTTTTTTTTTCAAAGCTTCCATATGTTTATGGACACCCTTTCCCATCAATGACGAAAACACGTTCCTTCCATACTTAGCCTTCAAAACACATGCTGTGAAATGAAATAACAGGGGGGCCCTGCCTTCTGGTGAAAATTGTGCTTTTTCCTAGGTTTATTTATTTTTTTCACACTTGCTAGCTATACCTGCTGTATCCATAGGAGTAAATAAGTGAGTTGAGCCCTGTGACCAGAGAAACAAATTCAAAAGTAGGTTAGGTGATACCTGCTATATCCACAAGATGTCAGAACAGTACACAGAGTTCCCAGTTATACTGTATTAAAGTTTGTGATCTTTGTGTGTCATCCAGTGGTTCAATCTAAATCCCAAGAAGTGATCTCCGACATCGCTTCAACACTTCAAAAAAACAGGAATAAAAGTTCCTCCAAGGGAACACACACAGTGAACAGACTGCCAAGTAACTTGCAATTAATTTCAATCATACTGCCACATATTCGGAGGTATTTCAGTAATCTAATCTTAGTTTTGATTTAAATGGCATATAAATAAATATATGGACCAGCTATGGATCAATTGCCTTTTGTTTCCGTGAATAAAATATGGTAAAATACGATACATATAGATGAGGTGGAGTCCAGATTGAGGTTTTAGGTGTTGTCAAGTCACCACTGATTTATCGCAATCCTACAAATGAGTGACAATCCAGAAGCCCCTGACTTTCAAACTCAAGACTGTGGTTTATTTAGATCATTGGTTCCCAACCTTGGGTCCCCTGATGTCCCTGGAGTAAAATTCCCAGAAGCCTTCACCACTGGCTATGCTGGTCAGGATTTCTGTGTGGCCTTGGCAAGTTGGAAAGTCTTAAGGTGCCCCTAGAAGAAGGGGCTGATACACCACTTCTGAGTACATTGTACCTAGAAAAACCTGGCAAAGCTCACAAGCAGGAACCAACTTGATGGCACATTGTTGCTATCACCACCACCACCACCACATACTGGTTCCATGTTTTTGTCTCCCTCTTATTTTAGATTCCTGGCTGTGAACTCTTTATTTCCTGTGCATTGCTCTCAAAGCAAAACAAAAAATGTATTTTCTTGTCAGCAGGTTATCCCTTTGAGTCATGATTCAGCAAAAACTGAAACGTCAACAATCGCCACGGTTCATTAGCATGATTGGGTGCTTTTAGATCTCTTTATTGATTCTTTATTGATGTGAAATTGCAGCGGTTCACTCAGTTGTATAACGTGATGTGAAACTTGTTAATAAGTAATGGGGTCCCTGAAGTACTTTGACCAACTTTCTTTCTGTACAAATGTAAAGCCTTCTCTTTTTTTTTCTCATGAGAGATAAAAGTCACTTTTCAGGATCATGGTCTCATGGATCCACCCCAACCAGCATACTCAGCTGGCCAAAGGATTCTGGAACATGTGATCCAACGGCAGTAGCTTTTCCATAAAGAGAACTTGGCTTTTTCCAAATGTTGGTACCCAGTGTGTCTGTTATGCTAAAGTTAAACCAAGTGGCCAAGGTCTCGTTGCAAAATTATCCCTGACAGGCAATCATTGTTGACAATAATGCTTCCTGTAGAGTAGGGGTGTCCAAACTTCAGCCCTCCAGATGTTTTGGACCACAACTCCCAGAATTCCAAGTCTGTATTGCCAATGAAAAAGGACTGGGGGAGTCGTGGTATAAAACATCTGGATGGCCTAAGTTTGGACACCACTGCTGTAGAGAGCTACCTGGCTGTTAAGATCCTAATTCTCCAACACAGGCAGGGAGATTTATGCTTTTGCCTCCATCCCATAGATGCCCCCCCCCCCCCAAAATACAAGATGATGCATGCTCAAAATATTCCCCCTGGCCCACGGTTAACAAACAGGCACCTCTCCGCACCACAGTAGTGATGCATCGGGAACTTAGAAGTACAGCAGGTGTCAATCACAGACCAGCAAAGCAATAATGAAGAGAAAGGAAAGTTAGTATTTTACTTCCCAGGTGACCTGTGGACACACACAAACACACCACGCGATAGGTTGCATAAAAGGGTATTTGTCAATGGAGTAAACTCGTCCCTTCTGCAAATGTAGAGGCCTCTGTCTCCCACGAGGGGCCTTTTCCCCACACTGATAATTTTAATATCTGACCTGTCAAGAAAGAAATAATCTCCCAGGAGCTACAGCACAAGGAAAGGTGACTTTGTGACCCCCTTGGGAGTCGGTCTGGAAAACACTCATATATCGCATATAAAAACCATTAGGTCAAGGTTTAATTAGCCTTATTGGGGGAAGAATCTCAATGTCATGGACTAAGAAAGCCTTGTGACCAAAGAATCACCCGCAATTGACTTGAACCTTTAGACTTATTCCATTCCCATGCAGTGAAGAGGAGGCGAGCTGCATGATACAGTAAGGATTATTGTATTCTTATCATATATCTATAAATTACCTTTCTTTTCTTTGACTTCCTTCCTTCCTTCCTTCCTTCTATCCATCATGAGCTCCTTACGTCCTTCCATTCTTCCTTCATTCCTTCATTCTTCTTCCTTCATTCATGAGCTCCTTCCTTCCTTCCTTCCTTCCTTCCTTCCTTCCTTCTTCCTTCTCTTCCTTCCTTCCTTCCTTCCTTCCTCCATCATGAGCTCCTTCCTTCCTTCCTTCTTTCCTTCCTTCCTTCCTTCCTTCTAATTGGTTTCTAATTGCCCTACAGACCCTTCAACTAAATATCCTCCCTATCAATGACCCAAGTGAAAAAGACAAAGTGTGTAATTGCCCAAATCAATATGAAGAAAAGAATGACTAATAACTCTAATTTCACCCCCATTTGTTAATCAGTGCACCGTGCACTGTATGCCAAAAAAGATATGCTTCTTGTCGGTCAGAACAAACAGGCCCATTTTGCCCAATTTGCATCTCTTTTGCATCATGTGCTGCTCTGCAGCCAAAAGACAGGTAGTTCCGATTGATGCAAAAATATTTGTTGAGAGCTAGGGTTGTTATGAAACATTCACACGCAATGATTCAGCAAAGCCACGCACTGCATTTCTTATATTTATCATACTGCACCGGTGAGCCAAGGAACAAAAATGGGGGCGTACGTTCCGCTCTTTGGAATGCCTAGATCTGCCAAAAACCAGCCTGATGCTCTAACCACTACACTACACAGGCCCTCTGCCTACATTGATTATGGATCAAAGTAGACCTTTGTGGCTGTGCTTTGGACAGTAAGAGGGCTGAATAGACCTACCTTAGTCTGGGATTGAACCAAAGAAGGTTTTTATCCTTTCATCTCAACAACAATTACGCACCGTTATGCCTATTCTGACTTACGGTCACCCTTCCCAGGGGTTTCCCGATAGAGAATATTCAGAACTGTTTTAGCATCTCCTTCCTCCGGGGGGGGGGGGGGATGCCCGGGGACTGTGCAGATTTCCCAAGGCTTAAACGGGCTGACTCTTTTCCTGGGAGACCCAGTGGGGCATAAAACTCTCAATCTCTGGCCCCACTGCAAGATACCTAAGCCACTTAGTTGTCCTTTAATTATCCATCCATTAATGACTCTTTAAAGATTTGGGTGAGTTTCCTGCCCCAGGTGGGATTTGAACATATTTCCCCCGTACCCAGTCCAGCCTCCACACTGAATCTCCAGCAGTGGCACTACCAGTTTCCCATGAACAGACAGAAATGAGAAGGAGATCGAAAGCGTTGCTTTCTGGATGCGGACAGTTGGCAAGCATTAATCCTGTTTATGGGTCACAAAGGCATTCTCCATGAAGGAATATACAGGCTAGCAGAGCTTGGCTAAAGAGACTGATTCCCACAGGTCATCTAATCCAGTGGTTCTCAACCTGTGGGGTCACCAGATGTTCCTGGATTGCAACTCCCAGAAGTCTCCATCACTAGCTGAGCTGGCCAGGATTGCTGGGAGTTGCAGTCCAGGAACGTCTGGGGACCCACAGGTTGAGAACCACTGGTCTAATCCCTATCTGACAAAAGAAATTGGCTTCCATTCATTGTGCTGGAGGGAGAGGCAGAAGCATGGGTGACAAGGTTATGGACAAAAAGGTAATCAGTGGCAGACGGGCCAGTCTATTTAAATGTGGACTATTGGCCATGCTGGTTGTAGGATTCTGGGTTTTTTAAAAAGTAATTTTCTCAATGGCTGCTAGGACCAGACATAGAATGTCTGTGAATCGAAGCAAGAACCATTATGGCCCTCTACATGCTGCTGATTTTCAGTTGCCACCACCCCCTTCCATTAGCTAAGGGCTGGTGGGCTTTGCGGTCCATCTGCAAGGTCACTTGTCCATCCGTACTCTGTATGCCAGTCCACAACGATGCAGCTAAATCCTGAAGCCGGCATCCAAACAAACCAGTTGAAGCCAGCTGGCCTTTGGTGGGTTTTTTTTCCTCCCTGAGGATTGCAAGGACAAGGCAATCAAACCATTTAAAGAACTGAGATTAAAGGTAACTCGCTGGTTAAGGCATCCCATCAGAGCAGAACTTTTTTAAAAAACCAATCATTAGTCAATCATTAGTCCCTCGTACATGCAGGCCCCTTTGCGCTCCGATCTTTTCCCCATTTGCTCAGAGGCAGGGTTCATGAACTCACCGGGATTTTACTCCAAGGTAAGTGTTGCGCCATAATGCCGGGAAAGGTGGAAGACAGCAGGAAAAGAGGAAGACTGAACACAAGACAGTCAGGCTCCCTAAAAGAAGCCACGAGCTTGGGTTTCTAAAAGCTGAGCAGGGCAGTGGGAAGACGAGATATTTTGGAGATCGCTCGTTCACAGGGTCAATGACAGCTGGAGGCAACATGAGGACCGATGACTACTGTACCACAAGGGTGCCCGAGGCTGCATCTTTAAGATGATGTCTCGGACAGCCTCAGCTGAATAACTTGAAGATTTGTGCGTGTTTTTAAATTGGTGCTTATGAGAACGGAAAGAAACCCCATGACAGAGAGTTAGCATTGGTTGTATAAGCTCTGGGCAGTGTTTTCACGCCAAGACCTCTTGGCAGTCGGAGAGGCTTGTCAACCACTCAACAATGGCCTTTTCATCCAACACCATACAAAATGAATTCATCTTTCTCACCCGGCAGCTCGCTCTGATTTTGGGAGATGCAATCTAGATTCCTTTCCTCCTGCACTCTGTTCCGTTCACCTCCACGCTGAAGACGGACACGGTCATGTTAACGGTATACTCAACGTGTCGATAGTGAGACAGCAAAACAAAAAGGAAGGAAACAGAAACCAAGGCAGTAAACTGTCGGGGAATACATCTAGGACAGTTACAGGGAGATATAGTTTGCTTGGGAGAATTTTTGGCTAAACAGAATGGATTGCTGGTTATGCTGAAGCATCAGCAGAAACATCCATGAAGGGAGGTTGTTATCTCCATAACCTGGAATTATATTTTCAATGAAAACCTGTTTTTCTTGTAAGAATTGATTTTTGAAATGAGCCAAGTTCAGAAAACTAAAGATGGTTCCTGAGAATTGGGGCAACTTTGATTTCCTACCGTTTCTTCATTTTGATTTGAGTGTCATTGTCAGATTGTTACGATTAACATTGGTACTCATACTATTTTCTTTTGCTCTTCCACAATGCAAGACTGAGATGTGTTTTTGCATCTTATTTTTGCTTAAAGAGATAATACTCAATTTTAATTCCCTCCTGCCCCCATCCCATCCCACCCAAGCCAGAAAATGTCCAGGAGAAACGGAAGTTGTGTTCTGGAAGGCAAAAATAGCACTGTTGAGGACAAGAAGTACGAGGAGACCAACGGAGTCACGGGGTTGACCTATGTAAGTAGTGACATTGCTAATTCTGCCAGTTAATTATTCCTTTTCTGAGCAGATTGCTTCCAGACAGACCGAGGAAAGTCTGTTTGTGTTTTGAGATTTGGAGATAGGGCAAAATAATATGGTCATGATCCTGTTTGGAAGAGGAGGGAGATAAACCTGTGGTCCTTCAGGCAGGAAAACCTTCTGACATTGTATGACTAAGCTTGTCGCCTTGTGCCAACCCAATTCTACAAGCAAAAGGCCATCACCCTATTATTTTGGGACTGTTGTATAAATTTGCAACCTGGCCAACCTCATCCAGTTCTTGGGAGGTTACAATCCAGAGAAAAGGAGCTGTGTATAAATCTTCCCCTCGTTTGCGTCGGAAGCACTACAGTGCAATTTATAAATACATTCGATAATTGTTGCCCAATAACTGGCAATTCAGAAGTGGTTTCCGATTCCTTCCTTCTGGGGTGCCCTGAGACCCAGGCTGGCGCTTCTCCCCAGGAGGCGTAGCAGGGGGATCGAACACCCAACCGCTGGCTCCACAACCAGAGACCGAAACCACCAAGTGACCCAGCTCATCCAACACAAATAACTGCCTCCCTTCATTTTGGTGTGGTTGTGTCTATGTTGCCCACAGGTTGACTAGTCCTCTCGTGATGGATGAAACAGAGTAGAATGGAATGCCTCTTCAGGAAGGAATGAAGAGCTATCTCTTTGACCGGAGCAGTGGGTGGGGGGATGGTAGAACATTGCTGCCGGAATATTCTTTCCAAGCTCAAAAGCAACTGTTGAACCAGGCAGTTAAGAAAGAGGCAATGGAGAAGTTCCTTCGGGTCAGGAGTGGACCAGAAGACCAAGGACATGGGGAGGCAAGAGCGAAAATTATAAGTCTTTAAGAAAAAAAACATTGGGGCAGGGAATTATAGATGATATTTGCAAGGGACAATTTATGGATTTGACAGGGGTTCAGCAAAGTCCCCCCCCCCCTTTCTCTCTCTTTTGACCAGAGATTCTCAATAATGCTCCATTGTCTCATGTTTTTGACATCAGAAAGCAGAAACAACTGATCTAAAATCATTACTGCCTTTCTTTTCCATCAAGGACAGATTCTCGTAAGGAACGGTCCATCGTCTTTCAAGCCAACTCTTCTTCTTCTTCTTCTTCTTCTTCTTCTTCTTCTTCTTCTTCTTCTTCTTCTTCTTCTTCTTCTTCTTCTTCTTCTTCTTCTTAAAAAAATAAAATAAATTCAAGACATAAATCATTAAATAACTTCTCTCTCTCATCCATTCTTTTCTTTTTTCTTTCTTTCAAAGAGAGAATTGGGTGAGAACAGCGAACCATGGTATCAAATGGGCAAAGTGGCTGCCTCAGAGCATTACCTGCGTCCTCCAGACAATGGCCGAGAGCAAGCCGAGAAGACATTTTGCCAGAAATATTCCTCCAGCTTGAAAAATATGATTCCCATCCGTTGCCAGGCCAAGTGAGTGCTCGTGTGGCTTATAGATCATAGAATTATAGAATCATAGAGTTGGAAGAGACCTCGAGGGCCATCCAGTCCAATCCCCTGCCATGCAGGAACCCCCATCAAAGGACTCCTGACAGATGGCCATCCAGCCTCTGCTTAAAAACCTCCAAAGAAGGAGACTCCACCACCCTTCTTTGTGGCAGCATATTCCACTGCCGGACAGCTCTAACCAGCATGAAGTTCTTCCTAATGTTCAACTGGAATCTTTTTTCCTGTAGTTTGAAACCATTGCCCCAAGTCCTAGTCTCTGAAGCCATGGAAATCAAACCTGTTCCCTCTTCAATATGACGTCCTTTCACATATTTAAACATAGCTATCCTATCCCCCCTCAGCCTTCTTTTTGAAAGGCTAAACATTCCCAGTTGCCTAATAGAATAAAGTTGGCTTATAGATCTAATAGAATAAAGTTGGCCAAAAGACCTACAGGAGAGAAGGAGAGGCCACAGAGGGATGTAAGAATTAAGGATTGATTTATTTTTGTGACCATTCCTTGGTCCTTCTCTGTTTTCTTCTCCAAGTCAGGAGGCTGATGGGACAGCATTTAACCTAGACGAACATAGCTTTCTACTGGTGTTACGTCTTCTCTCCTTTTTAAAACCTTCAACCTTCCACCCCCCCCATCCCGCGCAGATCTGTCAATCCAGTCGACGATGCCGGCTTGTTCTCCTTTGCCACCTTTTCTTGGCTCTCATCTATCATGTTCCAAGGATTCCGGCGCAACTTTGACCCTGCCTCCTTGCCCCCGCTCTCATGGTGCGACAGCACGGAGCCCAACGCCAAAAGGTGATGCTCATGGGGACCCAGTCACGAGAGCTTTCTGCCTGCGTGTACAGTGGGGGTAGGTGAGTGGGGCTAAACCCACCATCGTTTGCGTCGCCTGGCCCTTGTGGATGTCGTGCCATGGAATAGGACATTCTTAGCCGGGTTAAGCTCGGTGAGTTAGGCATCCAGGTGCAAAGCCTGGGAGGTTGGGAGTTCAATTCCCCAGGACTCCGGTAAGTAGAGGCAGCCTGAAGAAGGGAATGGAAAACCATTTTTGAGTACAGCTGTACCCCGACTTAAGAGTAATTCGACTTAAGAGCAGAAAACTGTTGGCATTTTAACTGCCACCTTACAAATTTTAGATATGGTCTGCTCGACTTACAAATATTTTTTTTCATTGTTTTCATTTTTTAACTTAGTTTTTCAATTTTTAGGTAGGTATCCCGACTTAAGAGTAGTTCGACTTAAGAGCATGCATTTGGAACGGATTAAATTTGTAAGTCGAGGTACCACTATACTCTCTACCTCGAAAACCCTGGAAGGAGTCACCATAAGGCAGAATTGACGTGACAGCACATGGTTATTTATGATCAGAGCTGGGGGGAAATAAATAACAATAGCTTCTTGTTTTTCAGTCCCTGCAATGGGAGCTAGATGAGACAAAGAACTGTAATTTTTTTCCTCAAAATTGTGTGGAGCGTGGGCGGCTTTCTTCCAGTGCCACAGTAATTTTCTTAGCAAAGGCCCTAATTATATCTGTGTTAGCACCAAAGTCCAGAATCCTTAGGGAAATGCTGGGGTCCTGACAGGGTTGATGCCTGTGTTACGTTCCTCTTCAGAACAACTGTGAACATCACTGGGTATCTGCAGCTAGTGGTCTTTACAGTGGTGCCTCAACTTACGAATTTAATCCATTCCGAATGCATGCTCTTAAGTCGAACTATTCTTAAGTTGGGGTACCTATATAAAAAAATTGGGGAAAAATAAGTTATTTTTTTTAAAAAAAAACTATTTGTAAGTCGAGCAGACCATATCTAAAATTTGTAAGGCGGCAGATAAAACGCCAAGAGTTTTCCGCTCTTAAGTCGAATTGCTCTTAAGTCGAGCTGCTCTTAAGTCGGGGTACCACTGTACTAATTTCACTAATTTGCCAAAGTATTCAAGGGAAGTTAAGATGCCATTACGATCTGCCACTTTGTGGCTTTGCATTCAATCATTCCAGTTTTTAAGTGCATGCAATGTATGCCCCGCCATGCATATCAAAGAAGAGTCAGCAAACGGTCCAGACAATTTATTTATTTATTTATTTATTTATTTATTTATTTATTTATTTATTTATTTATTGTACTTATATACCGCCTGTTTTCCCCCGGGGAACTCCAGGCGGTTTACATCAAAAAGAAATATAAACAATCAGACAACAAGTAAAGCAGTTTAAAACAGAGTAATCTAACAGAGCAAATAAAATGCCATTGAGGCAGCCTGCTTCTGGTTTTTTTTAAAAGTCTCATTATCTTACCATTTTAATATTTTAACATTTTACCTGTCTCATGTACCTCCATCATTTTCAACGGTGCAATGCGCTGATACATAACAGCATGAAAGGGGAGGAAACCAGCCATTTATTTATTTGTTTTGTTTATTTATACAACTTATATGCCACCCAGTAGAATATCAATAAATAATCAAAACAATAATAAAAACCTTACACTAAAATCATTACACTAAAATTGTCATGAGAGGACCCACAGTCTATATTGTATCAATTAGAAAATGTCTGGAACAGGAAGGTTTTTAACCTGGTGCCGAAATGCCATCAGTGTTGGTGCCAGGCAGATCTCACATGGGAGGGCATTCCATAGCTTGGGGGCAGCTGCCAAGAAGGCCCTGTGTCTACAAGCCATCCCTCTCATCTCCTTGAGGGATGGCTCTTTCAAAAGGCCCCCCTGGCTCGATCTTAATTGCTGGGTAGGTTTGTATGGAAGGAGGCGGTCCTTCAGGTATCTAGGTCCTAAGTGGGTTTTGTTCTTTAAACAGGCTACAGCATCTCTGGGAAGCAGAGCTGGCCAAAGCTGGACCCGAGAAAGCATCTTTGGGCAAAGCGGTCCTTCGGTTTCAGAGGACAAGAGTCGTGGTGGACATTTTGGCCAACGTCACGTGCATAATTTTTGGTGCTTTAGGCCCCGTGAGTATTGTAGGAGTAGAGCCATCCACCTACGTCAGACTCTTGTTCAGAACAAAGATGGACCAATCAAACAAGAATGTCCGTACCCAAATGCCTGTCATTCAGATCCAGATCTCCCATTCAAACCCTTGACCAGGAAATAGTCCTTGCAGAGATATCAGAGCATTTCTGCTGGCACAGAACAGAACTTTGGAGAGAAACAAAAACGACTTAGGACTGCAACTCCCAGAAATGCTGACTAACATGTCCTGTGGCAGGGTTTTGAAACTGTAGTAAAATTCCCTTTGATTCCAACAGACTAAAGCAGTGGTGGAGAACCTTCGGCACTCCAGATGAGATGGACCACAACTCCCACAGTCCTTTGTCATTGACAACACAGGCTTGGAATTCTGGGAGTTGTGGTCCAAAACATCTGGAGTGCTGAAGGTACGCCACCACTGGACTAAAGAGAGGGAAAGGGAACTTGGCAGAGAGGGGAGGCTGTCTTTGAATTCAGAGGGGCCAATTGGTTAGCACTGGATAGATGGACAGTCAGCCCAGCCCAGGAAAAAGTCCCTCCCTCCTGGTCAAAACACAAACAAACTATAAGCAGCATGCAAGGTTGTAAATGAAACTCCATGATGGAGAAGTAATCAGCAGAATCTGGACCAATAACTTGGCTCATAGCAAGTCTTGTGCTATATACCATAGTGCCAGCAAAGACCCTGAGGGGCAGCAAGGAGGAACATGTAGCTCTCTAGATCGTCCTGGGCTTGCTATCCCATGCACCCCAATAATGGGAGTTTTAGCTCAGAGAGCTTATTGTTTTCAATGGATATTATGGAGGAGGATTCCAGCTGCCTGTTGGGCTGCAGTTGACCTCTATCGATGTCTTCCAGTGCCACAGTTCCCCCAAATAACCCAGGCTTTCTTGGTTTCTTTAAATTTTATTTTCCGCAGACCCTGATCATCCATAACATCCTCCAGTACTGTGAAAGTGGCTCCACAGATCTGGTCCGGGGAATTGGGCTCTGTGTGGCTTTATTTCTCACCGAAATTTCCAAGGTCCTGTGTTGGTCATTGGCTTGGGCTGTCAACTACCGCACGGCCATCCGACTGAAAGTGGCCGTTTCAATGGTGGCCTTCGAGAGACTGCTGGCGTTCAAGACTCTGATGCACACCTCCGTTGGAGAAGTAATTCTTGAGCATCTCACCCCTGCACAGAATTCATCTGTCTGGAAATATCGAGGGTGGGTGGGTGGGTTTACGCAGGGAAATAGATCACATTTTGGATCACTTTTGGAGTGGCCTAGTGTGATCTGTTTCCCAGCAATCACGCGACGCACAGAAAAATGTGCTCTCATCCCATCCTGACCTGTGCCCAAGCATGATTGTTGGGTTCCATCTTCAAGGCGTCTATTTTTGAGGCTTGGACTGGAGTCATTCCAGAGCAGTCAGGAGGCTTACTTTAAGGAGACCGCTCCTGTTAAAGTGGCTGATTCTGGTGCGATCAGGTGCGCAATATGGCACCCACCCGATTGCACTCTACATTTACAAAAAGATGTTTAGCGGAATGTTTAAAGAGAGCAATCTAAAACAGCAACGACCCAGCAATAAAGAGAAAACAGTTTCTAGGACAATTAGGACAAAAGGGGACTGGTGGTGTCTGGACCAATCCGAGTGCAGCAAAGTTATAACCCCCAGGATCCCCATCCTTTGTACCCAGCGGTTGTGTTTCATGTTTTTCTCTGCTTTGCAGAGGCTCGCAGGACAGAGCCTTCATCCGCTCTGTGGCCAAAACCCAACTGCTACTGCCAACTCTTTGCAAAAGGGTGAAGCAAAAAGGACACCCCACTGATAGACTGGGTGTAGCCAAGATGGCACCATCAAGTGGGTTTAGGCCAAATGTATGGGGGAACCTAAGAACCTAAGAACCTAAGAAGAGCCCTGCTGGATCAGGCCAAAGGCCCATCTAGACCAGCTTCCTGGATCTCACAGTGGCCCCACCAGATGCACCTGGGAACACACAAAATTAGATCTCTGTCTCCTGATACCGCTCCCCCTGCATCTGGTCCTGGCATTATAAACTAGGCAGCCCCATATAGTCCTGTGCTATAAACTGACTGAAGATAATTTGAAAATTGTTCAATACCAGGTCACTCTGGATTGGATTGCTGAGGAGTCGTTCGTGTTCCTTTACGTCTTACAGGTGATTAATCTCTTAGCCAACGACGGCTACCGGATGTTTGAAGCGGCCTTATTTTGTCCCCTGCCCATCGCTGTGCCTCTGCTGATGCTGGTGTGCTCAATCTATTCCAGTCTCATCCTTGGTCCGACTGCACTCATAGGGACGTTTGTGTACATTGTATTCATACCCATACAGGTAATGGAACAGTTTCTGAGATAACCATGCTAAATGTTCATCAGAAAAGGCTTTCGTTGTTTAAAAAAAACCCACGGTGGCTGAACAGGTTTGGAGGCGGAGAAGTGGATCCGGCAATAAAATGTCGAGTGCCTTATTCTGTAAACTGGGATCTCAATCGGTTGACTGTTTAAAACACAAAGTCTTGCAACTCTGTGTAGAATAACTGAACCATCTTCTGCAGATGCTCATGGCCAGGCTGACATCTGTATTCCGAAGAGCCGCCATGGTGGTGACGGATAAGCGCGTACGGATAATGAACGAGATTTTGACGTGCATTAAGCTGATCAAAATGTATGCTTGGGAGAAGTCTTTTGCAAAAACGGTCAGAGGTACGGCAGAGAGAGGAGGGAGGGAGGGCTTTTAAACTGTAGTGAAATGCCGTAGCTGGATCATTCTCCACGCTATCGGCGATTCACCAATAATTCAAGTCGCAAAGCTAAACATTGCAAAATTCACGTGCCTCGGCCTGGGAGGAGGCATGATTTATCGCTTTGTTCCCCTCGTAATAGGAGGATCTCTTTTGCCCTCCACAGGCATCAGAAAAGGTGAAAGGAAGATGCTGGAAAAAGCAGGATACGTTCAAAGCGTGAACTCTGCCATGACGCCCTTTGTGTCCACCCTGGCGATTGTCCTGACATTTTTCGTTCACACCCTTCTAAAGCTGGATCTCACTGCCTCTGTTGTAAGATATGCTCCTAAAGCAACAAGCACCCAGCAGAATCTTGCCCGCTGCTCATCTGACCCTCTGGCCTATTGGAGACCTTTATGGTATCCCAAATCATTGGGCCAAACTACACCATTCTGCTTTTTCACTAAGACATAAGAGGAGATAAACACCCTTGGGTCTTACAAGCCTAGTATTAGTGACATTGCGATGGCTGTCCAGACAACAAGCACGATTCCTTCCTAACCCTACCTGGAGATCCATTAAGTACCATGGTAGCCTCCCATCCAAGTAATAACCTGGCCAGTCCCCGCTTAGCTTGGTAAATATGTTCATGATGGTATGACGCCAGCAAAACAGCAACAACAAGCTGCAGATATTACATATGCAGGAATCAGCTTATATTGAATCAGACCATTGGCCCATTGGTACAACCAAGGTGGCAGCTTCATCTTACTTAAAAAACTGGATATGAAATTATCCATGGCATCCAAGAGTAGGATGCTAGCTTTGAAGGTACATGGCCAGCTCTGTTCTCTATGAAGGTGAGAGGAAGTTTAGGTGGAATGGCCAACAAGCCACTAGCCCACAGAACATGGCCCTTGAAGCAGCGCCGAACACATGGGTGAATGCAGGGGGTCTGATTCTGCACAGAACCTAGGAATCCTGTCCTTTCTTTCTTAATTAATAGAGTGCACGCTGCTCATCAGAGGAAGGTGAGACTTGGCAGTATTATTATTATTGTCATTATTAGCCCAAGTCCATTTGTATTGTAGGACTCATCTCCCACTTGGAATGGCCCAAAACAAGTCCAGGGTTGTTGTTTTGCAGCCTTCTAGGTTTATGGGGTGCTTGGGGGGGGGGTTGTGGGAAGTGGGGGGTTGCAATTGACCATACCACCTGCGGTGTTTTTTTTTGGGGGGGGGGATATCCAAATGTAGCATTCAGTGGTCCAAAAAAGTACCATTTGGGTTCTCCTATGGGGAGAAAGGTGGCAGATGAATAATTCAAATAAAACAAATAATAAATAATATACATTTCTATGGGTATTAACCCCTTACAATTCAGTACCTTCAGGATATAGTCTTTGTGTTGTCTAACTAAACGGACACTGATTGTTTTCTAAATCCTTAAAGTCAGAACACAGCCACCACCATCCCCCATGTGTGTGTGTGTATTGTGTCATTACAGTCGTGACCGACTCTTCATGACCCCATGTCCATGGAGTTTTCTTGGCAGGAATACTGGAGTGGTTTGCCAGTTCCTACTCCATCCAGGATCCTAAATTTCAACTCAGTTCTTTTCTAGGCCTTCAGTGTGATCGCCATGTTTAATGTAATGAAGTTTTCCATTGCCATTTTGCCGTTCTCTGTGAAAGCTGCTGCTGAGGCCAACGTCTCTTTAAAAAGACTTAAGGTAATTTTTTTTAAAAAAGGATGGCAGATGTTTGAGAATAGGAGAGATGGTTCAGGCTTTTTCATATCTTCCTTACCTCCCAAAAAGTATGTACACACACACACACACACACACACACACACACACACACACACACACACACACACACACACACACACACACACACACACACACACACAAAAGCTGGAATACTACCAAATGATTGTGCCATTAGACCAGGGTGTGAGTTCAGAGGGCTCACAGAGGGTTGAATTTAGTGGGGGGTGCTGGCCAGCGGTTGGGGAGAGCAGCGGGGGGGGGGCAGGCTGGCCAGCGCCCTCTCTCCATTTTGGCACCCTAGGCAACTGCCTAGTTCGCCTTAATGGAAGCGCCGGCCCTGCCTCCACCCAAATCTAAGCCAAAGTTCTCTGATCCAGCTGATAACCACTCTGGGAGAGGTCATCTAAGGATGCAAACACACACTCCTCTGTTTTGGGGCCACAGAGCTTTCCTTACTTACTTTTAGAGACTGAACCTTTCCTGAGTTGCTTTCTGAAGAGCCCAAGACCTTTTTCCTATGAAGGTCCTGGCCCACAAAGTCCTCCAACAAACCAGGACTTTGTGGACCTGAAAATGGACCCACTCATGGTGACCTTATGGACTCTCTCTTTTTCCTCTTAGAAAATTTTGATCACGGAAATTCCGCCTGACTATGTAAGGACCATGAAGGACCCCAAGAATGCCGTGATACTAGAAGGGGCAACCTTGTCCTGGGAAAGGCCTTCCAGTCAATGCAGTTCCAAACTAAACACAGAAAATAATCAGAACAATGAAAGAACCCGTAGGCACCCAACGTCACTGGCAAAACCTGTCATTTCTCCTCATCAGACAACATTCTCCGGCAAAGAAGGCAGCAATAGCTGCGCTTTACGTAACATAACCTATACAGTAAAGAAAGTACGTATCTCTGTGCGATTTAAATAGAGTCAGGCTTAAGTTGCCCTGGAGAACAGCAGCCATGGGTAGACCGCAGGTTTGCAGTCGGTCCTAGCCTTTCTTTATCATTCAGAATGATACAGAATGATTCGAAACTTAGGAAACTGGAAGCCTTAGAATTTTCCTGCAGGATGTTGGGAGATGTAAGCCCAAGCAGTTACATTTCCTTGCTCTGGCCCTGGTACTAAAAAGAGAGGTGCAACCCGTTTTCATAAGGAGATGTTCTGGATGCGGGCTCAAGTAATGGCTACTGGTATGAAAAAAACGGGAGTGGTGTGGAAGCACTTGTTTGGTTTAGGGGAAAAAATAAGTGGGTAAAAATGTGGTGCGAAATCATCCCTAAAACTAGGTAGAGTGTTGGTGAGACCGTTCCTACCTCTGATTTAGATGCTCTGCCTTAGCCACCCAAGAGGCCTCAGACCGGACTGGGAGAGGGGACGGGACAGATTCCTAGAGGAAAAGTCCATCACAGGTTACAAACCATGATGGGGAGATGTGTCATCTCCAGGCTTAAAAAACCAGGGCACTTCAAGGGCCAGATGCAGGGGAATAGTATCAGGAGAGAGAGATCGAGTCTCGTGCGCTCCCAGAGGCATCTGATGGGGCCACTTGTGAGATCCAGGAAGCTGGGCTAGATGGGCCTTCAGCCTGATCCAGCATGACTCTTCTTATGTTCTTATGTTCTTATGAGAGATGGCTATCCTAGGTAAGGCTGAGGCTCAAGAACTGCTCTTTGCATAAGCGGATAAACATGCCAGTGAGGAAAGATGTACCCTGCCACTATGTATAAATGCTAAATTCCATATGCATGCACTTTGTAGGGCAAGGTCTTGGGCATTTGTGGACACGTAGGCAGTGGAAAGAGCTCACTCATCACCGCAATATTAGGACAGGTATGACCTCTTTCATTTCTTTGGTAATGTCTTTACTTTTTGTTCATGGCTAGTGGGATGTTTTTCAATAGTCTTTGCATATTCATTCATTCATTCATTCATTCGTTTGTTTGTTTGTTTGTTTGCTCATTCATTACATTCGTTCGTTCCTTCCTTCGTTCGTTCCTTCATTCGTTCCTTCGTTCCTTCGTTCCTTCGTTCGTTCGTTCATTCGTTCCTTCCTTCCTTCCTTCCTTCCTTCCTTCCTTCCTTCCTTCCTTCCTTCCTTCCTTCTAAACTCTTCCAGGGCTACTCTGATCCTGCAATAATCAGAAGTACCAATCAATGCATAAGGGAAAACAAATGGTAATAATATCTTCACCAGGGCAGCTCCAAAAGACACAGGGAGGTGTGTACCTTTTGGTGATCTTCAGATCCTTAAGAAGGCAAGGTGTTACAAAAAGCTGCTTTGGTAGGATGTGGTCTGGAGAAGGACTTAATTTTAAATTACATTGTGGCTGCACATTGTTCTTGTAGTCATGGCCTGAATCAAGGGTGGTGATGGCATTTTACCAAGAGTCCTCCTCCAGGCAGACCGGAAGCTTGAAAGACACCACAAGGGCTGGTCAGACAAGCATATTGTTTATTGTTCACTTCGGGTGTGCTGTGGTTCACCCTATTCTCTGGTGACTTTGTGTGTTTTTAAGCAATAGTGATCCATCCTGCTCTTTTTGTGAGCTGTTCCACTCCTTTCTGGCATAGAGTTAGCGTGGTAGCTTATTTGACGTGACTGGAAATGTTCCTGATTTTCCTATTCTGCACTCTATGTGGGTACCTGAACAAATTCTGTGGATGTGCATGCATCTCTCTCTCTCTCTCTCTCTCTCTCTCTCTCTCTCTGTGTGTGTGTGTGTGTGTGTGTGTGTGTGTCTGTCTGTCTGTCTGTCTGTCTGTCTGTCTGTCTGTCTGTCTGTCTGTCTGTTTTTGTGTCTGTGTGTCTCTGTGTGTGTGCATGTGTGTGCATGCGCAGATACACTAGATGTAAGGGCACTTTGAATAGTTTGCAAAATAGGGACTCCGTAGAGACCGCGATTCATGACACTGATCATGCTAGTTAATCGGGAGCAGAACGAGTCAGATTCTGATCTTACTCTGTACTGTATGCTCATTTCAGATGTATCTGTCCAAAGGATCGGTGGCTGTGGATGGCAAGCTGGCATACGTGTCCCAGCAGGCATGGATCTTTCACGGGAGTGTCCGAGAAAACATCCTTTTTGGAGGAAACTACGATGAACGGAGGTAAGCTTGAGCGTCCAAAGAGGAGATCGGGGTGGTAGCCGAAGGAAACAAGGGCTCCTCACCCCAGTGCATTTCAGAACACTTCCTCTGCATTGACCTTGCACTTTTTAAAAGTTATAGACCTCTAGCCCTTTTATTGATGGATGTTACCTGCTCCAAATGGAGCTACAGGACAAATCTGAAGATGTTTCTTGTGGATTAACGTACTTTTATTCAGAGTGCATGGGCCCATGGGTGTCACAGGAGTGAGACAAGAAATGGAAAGTTACATGCAGCCTTTATAGTGGCAACAAGGGTTGACAAAACCTATGGCTAAGCATCTGATGGGTCCATAGAAGTGAAGCAGACGAATCGCAACTTAAACGAAGAACGAAACCTATTGCTAACATTTCATTGGGTACTCACAGAAATGAGACAAAGCAGAAGAAACGAAACCTATGTGCAGATAATAATGACTTCACTAGCAAGATATTTCCTTAGGGGCCAGCGTAAGGGGGGGGAGGGGAAGCATTGAGCCTAGATGCATCAGGCAAAACGGCACTTTTCCAGTCACACGGAGGTGCAAGGGGAAGTATGAAAACAGCGGTTTTGCTCCAGAGGTTACCAAGATACACTTACCCATTCCCAATAGCAGGAAACATACTTCCTCAGCTGTTCTTCACTGGTGCTACCAAGCTGATGTACAGATCATTATTATAACAACAGTGATGGCAAACCTTTTAGAGACTGAGTGCCCAAACTGCGATTCAAAACCCACTAATTTTTCGCAAAGTGCTCCTACAGCCATTTAACCTGAATCCGGGTGATGGGGTGAGGCTGGGTGCCCACAGAAAGGGCTCCGAGGGCCACCTTTGGGCATCCATGCCATAGGTTCGCCAACACTGTTCTATAACAAGAATATTGCAAGATTGTTATTATATAACATCTCAGAGTCGAAAAAGCCTTGACCATACTGTATGAGCGAGCTTTCTGGCGGTTTCAAAAGGAGAACAAAAATGTGGCTGGAGATTATGTTTGGGCAGGAATGAGGTGCTACCACTGAAAAGGTCCAGCCATCTGCCCCTACCACCTCACGAGATGTGGTCGTGGAGGGATGAGACAGGAGCTCAGATACTCATATTTCTGTCTCGGCAGGTGACAATCTTTGCTTATGACCTAATATAATTTAGATATCTGTGTCCTGAAGACCATGGATCCCACAAAGCAAAACAAAGTGTTGTGCTTATATACCGCCCCATACCACTTCAAGTAGTCTCTGGACAGTTTACAGTTTAATTACAGCACGCAAGCTACACGTCCCCCCCACCCCAGGCAAGCTGGGTACTCATTTTACCAGCATCAGAAGGATGGAAGGCTGAGTCAACCATGAGCCTGCTACCTGGGATCAAACCCCAGGTTGTGAGCACAATATGGCAATGCCTAGTTTTTCGGCACCATTGAGTTACTCTTCGCCTTCGAAGCAGTGCTGAATGTTGTTCAAT
Organism: Phrynocephalus guinanensis; assembly: GCA_037367245.1. Classification (NCBI taxonomy): domain Eukaryota; kingdom Metazoa; phylum Chordata; class Lepidosauria; order Squamata; family Agamidae; genus Phrynocephalus; species Phrynocephalus guinanensis. Next base: position 2,980,479 of record CM074746.1, on the reverse strand, counting down.
TTTAATCTCTTAGGTACAATTACGCCCTCAAAGTCTGCTGCCTGAACTCTGATTTAGATCTTCTTCCGTATGGAGATATGACTGAAGTAAGTGTGGTTCAACTTCCCGCACATAATTATTTTTTAAATGGTCACATCTCTGCGGTCTCCTTCCTTCCAGGTGGGTGGTACTACAGGGCCCATCGGCCATGCCAACACCATGGGAAGAACGGCTTTCCAGCGCATTTGGGAATGTTCCAGCTGGACGAAAGCCATTTTAATCAGAGAAACGTCCCCTTTTGGGGGACATCCCTTTAGAATCCCACCAGTTGTACTAGCCAGAGGATTCTGGGAGATGTAGTCCAAGGAAGCATCAAAAATAACAACAGCATGTTATGGTCTAACACCTGCTATTCACCATCAGTGGCTATCATTGGGCATGTTTAACAGTAGCCATAAAGTGGGTTTTTGGCTACTGTTGAACTACTTACTGGCTACTTCCCATCCTCCAAAGCCGGCTTTGTGGGGTGAAGCAGAACTGTAATTTGTTTCACAGCCGTTGCGCAGCCAGTGTATTTTGTCTGTGACAAGTTACCAAGCCATAGGACCGAAAGCTTGTTTAAATACACTCATTTTATTATCCAAGCTTCACTCTCAATTGCCGTGTGTCCCCTCAAGTGACAGCCATGAAAGGCGATACATATCCTAGAGGGATCGGGCAGGGAAAAAAAAGCTATAATAATAAAATCTGTCTTCATGCCCCTCCAGGCCATCTTGTTAGTTTAGATTTTCATTAAAGGTTCTCCAGTGAGAATCCTTCCGGGTCTGACTTAGCGCTCTGTATCTAAAAGAAGGGCCTGCGCACCCCACCTGAATGTGTCCCTTCCGGCGATTTCCCAGTTTCTGCCATGCAATGAAATGTCTAGAAGACATGGTTCAGCCCTATTGTTAGACAAAGGGAGGCCGCCACCTCTGGGTCCCATGACAAAACAGCAAACGAAAAGGGGAGGTTGGATGTTCTACTGTGTTGGGCATCACAATAGCTTGAATGATGGACTCTGGAGCCATACATCGTGCGTGACTTTGGGAGCTGGAGCAAGGGAGGAACCAGAGAGTTCTGTGCTGGATCTGCTGGAAGGTCAACCTCAAAGATGTTCACCTTCCTCATTGATGCACCTGTGCTCCACAAATTTCACACACGCGGTGGAGAAAAGAGATGCATCTAGCTGCAAAGAGTGAAAACATGGCGACAACTCGACACGGCAAAGATTTCAGGGGGTGCCATCCTTAGGGGCAAATTCCAGGAGATCCAGTTATGGAAGAGCATCAGGGCTGGATCAGCCCTTCAGATATCAACAAGGACCTTGAATATTTGCTCTAATATATTCCGGGGGTTGGGGTTGGGGGGACAGGATAAACCAACGCTTCCAGAATGGCTGTTGACAATAATCTCACGCTTTAGCCAAACGATGGGGTTTAACTTAACAGGCACCCCACAAGAATTGTGTAAAGCTTTTGTCCAGAAAGAGACACCCTTAGCGTGGCCTATAAATGAAGGTCCTGTGATGCGAAGATTTGATCTACAGATGCTGGCAAAAGCCAACGGCTCATAGACCTCGTTGGGAGTGTGTCTTTCGGAAGCCCTGGCATTTCATTAAGCACGCCGTAAATCTTTTGTTAAATGGGAATCTTTTCCATGAAAAAGGATCGTAACCCTTTGGCTGACATGACCGTTTTGTCCTTTGCCAGATCGGAGAACGGGGCCTCAACCTGTCCGGAGGGCAGAAGCAGCGGATCAGCCTGGCTCGGGCCGTGTACGCTGACCGAGACGTTTACCTCCTGGATGATCCTCTCTCTGCAGTCGACGCTCACGTCGGGAGGCACATTTTCGACCAGTGCATTAAAGAAGCCTTGAGAGGGAAAACCATACTCCTCGTCACTCATCAGCTGCAGGTAGCACCAAGAGCATGGCATGGGTTTCTACCATTTTCCCCCCTCCCTGCCCAGGGGGTGGCCTCAGGCAGCAAAGCACAATGGGCAGCCATTGGCTCCCTCTCTGCCATCGCTGTGGCCAGGTCTGAGCTTTTCTCAGTGTGTTCTCTGCCGTCAAGTCGGAACCAATCATATAGTGACCCTAATAGAACCCCCACAAGGTCACTGAGATATTTAAGGAATGGGATTTACCAGTTCCACTGCCCCAATGGGTTAAGAACATAAGAACATAAGAAGAGCCCTGCTGGATCAGGCCAAAGGCCCACATGCCTCCCAAGTCTTAAAAGCCAAACTGGAGGCTATAAAATCGTGCAGATGTGCGTTGCTCGGGGGCAGGCAGAGAAACACTCTTACTAGAGACTTGAGCCGCTCGCTCCCAGTCCAACAGTCTCTCCGTTCTGCTATGCTGCCTCTTGCTGCCATAACAGAAGAAGCCTCGAGAACCCCTGAGCTATTAGCAAAAACCTATTCTTGCGACGAGCTCAGTGTTTTCGGTGCCAGAGGTTCGGAGTTCGATTCCCTCATCATGCCACCTTGACAAAATCTGGACTCAACGATCCAGTGGAACCTTCCAGCTCTGCAGTTCTGAGATTATTTATTTATTTATTTATTTATTTATTTATTTATTTATTTATTTATTTATTAAAAAACCAGGCCTGTTTCGTTGAGCCTAAATGAATATTATCTCTTGCCCTTTTCCCTCTGTTCAGAACGAACACCATTGCTTTCTCCTTGCCCTGTCTCAACCTGTAAAATAAAATTAGATCTGGATGCCAGTAGGTGGCGGAAAAGCCACAGCTGAGAAATTCAATAAGGCTTTCGAATGTGGTTCCACTTTTGAATGATCCACGTACACATCTGGCGGAAGATTGGCTTTGATTGACATAAACAGAGCTGTTACGTGCACGAAACATGCGCAGTGTCAAAAGCGGCGAGGCAGGCTGCTCGACGTCTGTTGCAGCCTTGCTCTTCCTCTGGTTCAGCCCAGGATCAGAAATTGTTTTGTTGGGCAGGCTGCAGATTTGTCGTGGAAACTTACTGCCCTTTTCTCATTCAAGAAGGTTTCGCAGCATGTACTCTATTAAACCAACAACAAAAAAAAGATTTATTTATGATCTCTACCCAAAAGAGGAGTACAGAGTAGGTTGCAAACATTAAGAATGCAAATATCTTTAGAATCAAGACATCACCGTGTCCGCTGGCTGGACAGCCCGAATAATCTTTCATTTTGGGATTATTCATAGCTCAGTGATTTTACCAAGTCAGAGAGAGAGAGAGAGAGAGAGAGAGAGAGAGAGAGAGAGAGAATGGGAAACCACTTCTGAGTAGAGATGGGCACGAAACGAACAATTTTTCGTTTCCGTTTTCGTTTTTCCGTTTTGTTACGTAACGAAACGACAAACGAATTTTGTCTCTAAAATGAAACGAAACGAACAGAAACACCGGAAATTTTGTTGTGCATTTCGTTTCTGTTACTGCAAGATGAGTGAATTGCTTAAAAATGCTTTAAAAAATCACAAAAAAATGAACTAAATGGTAACGAAATGGTAACGAAACGAACAAAAACCAAAACAATTTTTTTTCAAAAATTCGCGAAAAACGGAAATGAACCAAAACGGACCCTCTGAACGACAAACGACAAACAAAATGCAATTTTTTTTATTCGTGCCCATCTCGACTTCTGAGTATGAATCTGGGAAAAGTCACCATAAGTTGGAATCAACTTGACAACATGCAGTTATTATTAATATTGCCAAGTCAGTGCAGTCCTGATTTGGAGTAGTTCTGGCTGAAAGTACCTAAGATTAAGCCTAAGTCTCTTGTGTCAACCAAGATTCCCTCTTATCTTGGAGATCTACAGGCAGAGCTATCGGCCAGCTAAACTCCCCTAACAGACTAAGATCTGCAGGAAGATGAGCCCCCCACCCCACTGGGGCCACAACTGGGGAGGGAGCAAGCAGGGCATGTGCCCCGGGGCACCACATTGGGTGGGTGTGTTCCAAAATGACAAAATAGTGTTTGCATTTTGCACTATTCTGCATGGCGGAGTCCGAGTCCGTGTTTGCCTTGGGTGATACAGGCTCTACTTGTGGGCCTGCCACGCCACCATCACCCCAAAAAGTGGCAAGGAAGAGGCAAATTAATCCAAATCAAGACCACTCTCACATGGTGCCACAAATGCCAAAATAAAGTTAGGCAAATCCTGGACATTTTCTAACATCCCTCGGCTGGGAAGAGTTCAGATGAGTCCACCATTTCATCCCTCCCAGTGGTGGCTGAGCTGGCGCTCAACTGTCACGATGGCTTAAGATGGTGTCCCAAAACCTTGAAACAATAGGATAATAATTTAGACAGGGAAGCACAGCGGCAAGTAGATAAAGCACTAAAGGCTTGTTTAAACTTGGCTGTAACCTTTTCACTTACGTTTTTAAAAATAATTCAGATGGCTTTGTAGCACTTTAACTTTGGTTTTAGAAATAACGCACTCTCTCTCTCTCTCTCTCTTTCATTGTTCACCGCCGCCACCACCGCCACCACTGCAACCTGCAGTATTTAGAATTCTGTGATGAAATTATCCTTTTGGAAGACGGAGAAATCTCTGAGAGCGGCACCCACACAAAGCTGATGAAAGCAAAGGGGCGATACGCCACCCTCATTCAAAACCTCCACGCCGACGAAACCACGGTAGGTGTTACTTTTGACGTTGGCCAACAGGGACGCCAAACGAAAGTGGGAGATTTAGTTTGTTAGATTCCCAAAGGGGTGGTTTTTCAAAACTAAATTCTGTTATGCCTCCCCTGCCCCCACCCCCAAAGGAAAAACTACTTCCTGACTGTTTGTCCTTCAGAGTTGAGGAATAACAAGGGTACGCCTGCAAAACCCACGAGCGATTCCAATGGGGATGAAGTGAATTAAGACGCACTTTTTAAAAATGTATGCTGCCTTTCTCCCCGAAGGGACCCAAGGCAGCTTACAACAAAAAATTCAACATAAACAATACTAAAATATCAAAGTCAAAGTCAATATTTAAAAACAATAAAACTAATTCTATTCTATTCTTAAAAACAATAATAAATAAACTGTAAAAACAAGAATAAAAACAGCAGTAGCAGCAGAATTTAAAAGGCTCCCAGCCAATTAAAAAACCATCATATTGCCAATACCAAATATTGCTTTAATCATTATAATCATCTTAGAACATGGATTGCTGTGCTCTGTTCCTTTTAAATGTGTTTTTTAGCATTAGTTTGATCTACCATTTTAAACATAATACTTGTTTAATTCTTTTTCAAACATTTGCACTCTTATTGTTTTTCGCTTTTATGTATTGTATTTTTAATGATGTACACCACCTTGGGTTCTTTTAAGGAGAAAAGAGGAGTAAAAATAGTTTAAATAACCTACAGAACTATTTAGCAGTTCACTCTTTCTGTACAATCTGGAGGACTTCAGAGAATTTTAGGAAAACCTATTACTGAAGGAAGGAAGGAAGGAAGGAAGGAAGGAAGGAAGGAAGGAAGGAAGGAAGGAAGGAAGGAAGGAAGGAATCAGATGTTGGGTTGAAAGAAAGATTGTTGAATATTGATAGTTTCAGGGTTTTATAACTTAATTTATGGATGGATGGATGGATGGAAATGGAAGGAAGGAAGGAAGGAAGGAAGGAAGGAAGGAAGGAAGGAAGGAAGGAAGGAAGGAAGGAAGGAAGGAAGGAATCTGACAACTCCCGTATTTAATTTTAGTGTAATGGAATTCTGCTTATGGCATTTATCTCCCACCATTTCTCAAATAAGCTCAAGGCTCTTCTCCTGCCCTTCTGAGGTAGGTTAAGCTGAGAGAGAGAGAGAGATGCACCTAAAAAGACACCCCAAAAGAAAGTTGTCATGATGAGCATAAAATGGGGAGTAAATAGAGGTGGGTCCTTCCATGCCGTCATTGAGCAAAAGATGAGTCCTGAATGTCAATAATAAAATAACGATGGCAAATAACACACATCTACCTATTCAAGTTTGAATTCATTAAGAAAGGAGCAGACCAGCGCTTCTCACCTTGGGTTCACAGAGGTTCTTGGGACTACAACTCCCAGAAATCCTGGCCAGAACAGCTAGTGGTGAAGGCTGCTGGGAGTTTCAGTCCAAGAACCTCTGGGGACCCGCAGGTTGGGAACCACTGGTGCAGAATGCATATCTAAAACTAAGATGCTGGTGGCAACCAGTGAGGTTAAGACTAGAGATGGGCACGAAACGAACAATTTTTCGTTTCCATTTTTGTTTTTTTGTTTTTCATTACATAACGAAACGACAAACGAATTTTGTCCCTAAAATGAAACGAAACGAACAGAAACACCGGAATTTTTGTCGTGTGTTTCGTTTCCGTTACTGCAATATGAGTGAATTGCTTAAAATCCTTTTAAAAATCACAAAAAATTGAAATAAATGGTAATGAAATGGTAATAAAACGAACGAAAACAAAAACAAAATTTTTGCAGAAAATTCACGAAAAACTGAAACGAACCAAAACGGACCCTCCAAACGACAAACGAAATGCCATTTTTCTGATTCGTGCCCATCTCTAGTTAAGACAAATAAGAGGATGAGCCAAGTTTATAAGGGAAGGGGAAGGAAGAGAACAGGCTTTTTTTTCCATGAGGGGTGAAAAGTTTTATTTTCCTTCAAATATTCATGCAGCTTTCTTCTTCCCTCCAAAGTTCATAACAAGAACAAGGAAGACAGAGGGAACAAAATCCCAAAAGGGGTTTTTCAGCTTCATCCTGGTAAGGTTTAGTGTAGTAAGGTAGAGCCTAAAAGTGTGAATCAAAATTAAGATCAGCACAGTCTTCGTTTTAAAAATATAGTCTATTAACAGGTTAAGGTTTTCTACTAACTTTCCCATCTCTATGGATTCTTCTCTTAGTTGGCAAGCATAAAGCTAGGAGTATCAAGTGTGGTTGGTGGTGCCCGGTTGATGTGCCATTTTTAAGACTCTCGTACGAGAATTCATGAAGCAAGAGGTAGTTGTTTTTTTGTCCCATCCACTCAATGAAGTGGTTGATCGTGTGAAGGACTGGGAAGGTTATGAGTCTGGAGACAGACAAAGGTATTCCTGGATATATCCTTGTGCAAGCTTAGAAGCTAACCAACCAACCACTTGTACGAGGGAAGTGTGTCCATGAGGAAGGAGTGAACAGGATTCTGCTAGTGGAGGATATGGTTGCTGGTGGCTGCTTAATGGCAATGATCAGGGATGGTGCAGTGTATTTACATCAATGCCCCCCAACAGACAGAGCTGAGTATTTGTGTGATGCTTGGGGTGACTACGGGGCAGAGCAAAGAGCCATGGGTCATCACCGGTAGTGGAGCATCACAACCATGGACCATTCATATTCCGGTGGCATTCATACCCAACACATAACACATACCCAACACATTAAAAAGCCAACCACACACACTATGGCATTCATACCCAACACATAACACATACCCAACACATTAAAAAACCAACCACACACACACACACACACACACACACACACACACACACACACACACCTACTCTCTCTCACCCAATGACAGCACAATCCCCCATACAATATACAGTACATTGGACCCTCGTATAACAAACGGTTTGTATAACAAAAAATCTGCACAACATAAAAAAATTCCGGAGATAGGGGAAATTTGCTTAACTGAATCACTGATGGGGCGAATCTGTACAACATAAAAATGGTCGCGATTGGGATTAGTCTGTTTTCAATGCATTCCTGCGGGAAATTTGTATAAAGGAAAATTTGCTTAACATAATTTCATTTGGAACGAATTAATTCCTTTATACAAGGTACCACTTGTACGTTACACATTCAACACTGCTATTACCCATCAACTTAATTTTTAACAGAATTTAGCATGGTTACTTACTGCTATTGGGTAAAAACTGTTTCTGATCCAGACCAGTGCTTCCTGTGTTCTGAACCGAATGATTTGCACCAGTGTTTTTTGAATTCCAGAGCCAAGGGAGCCATTTGCTTAACCCACCAGCACTGACACCAATGGCAGAAAATGTTCAGGCCAAGACTTCGGACATTTCTTACAAAGGCGTCAACAATCCAGGTTAAAAAAAAGAACACCCAACAACAATAAAATTTGCTACTTTTGGAATAATGAAGACTGTTTCCCTGACTGTTTTCTTGTGTTCCTCCAGCTTTTGATATGTCCGACGAGACAAATCGGGAACCCAAGAAAGAAGAGGAAGGAAGGAAAAATCCAGGTACTGTATATTGCCCATACATTTGAACTGATTTAAAAATCAATGCAAGTTGTGGTTTATTGGGTCCTTTACCAAGTCACTTTTCCCGATGCTTGAGAGCAACTAGTTGCAAATAAAGGGGCATTCACTTGCAGTACCAAACTCTTTAGTGAGAAGTGAGAAAGGAAATAGACAGTAAATAATAAAGAGAGAGCTACTTTTTAAAAGTATAATAGAATTATCACTAACTAGGAGAAGGCTTGGTAGTTAGGCTGTAACTAATTGTTTTACTTACAAGTAACTCTGAAAGTTCCATTCCATAGCAGGATCATTAATGGCAGGTTTTTCTCCCCCCGTGTAAAATGCTGAGCCGACAGTGTCTTTCAATGTTTTAAATTGCACTAATGGACTGGAAATATGACTTTCTCTGTGATGATCGACCATGTTTCCTTCGGTAAAATATTCTTGAAGGCATAGCAAAGGAATGTTCGGAACTACATCAAAGTGACAGCTTTGTAACTGAAAAATCCCGCAACTGACTTTTTGGTTGTGAATAGAGATGGGCACGACTCAAAAAAATGGTGTTTCGTTTGTCGTTTGGTCATTTAGGGGTCCGTTTCGGTTTGTTTTCGTTTTTGTGACTTTTTTGCAAAAAATCATTTTCGTTTCATTAGGTAACGAATCAAAAAAATGAAAACGAAAACGAAAAATTGCTGTTTCATTAGCATTCTTTTTAGTTCAATGCATCTGCTGCAACGAAAATGAAAAACATGGCAAATTTGGTCATTTCGTTTTCGTTTTCGTTTTGTTTTTTAAAAAAATTTCATTTCATTTTTGTTGCGTAATGAAACGAAAAAACAAAAACAAAAACGAAAAATCGCTCGTTTCGTGCCCATCTCTAGTTGTGAAGGCTCCCCATGTCTCTAGAGGTCAGAAGAATTACTTTGGGGAAAGGTGTAACTTCCTTAAAATTGCCAAACTACTACGGGCACCAGCTGTGCTCGTTAGGTGGGATTGAGGGAGATACAGTCCAAAAAATATAATAACAATGTCCACCCAACTCTAGTGAGAAGACCGGGGAAAGTCAAAGCCACACAAATGCAAAACTAGGCTACAGGCAATAACTTTATAGGCCACTAATAAAAATAAAAGAATCATTGCAACAAGCTTTCGAGTGCAATGCACTCTTTTTCAAAACATGCACCAAAATTCCAAACATGGCACAAGATGTGCTTTACCAGGAGTTCATTCTTATAGTTCTTGGCAGGATGATGTGTTTTCAGGCAAGCAGTCGAGCTTTTATAACAGCCCTCCCACTTCCTGCCTCATTATTGCATGCATGGGCTTCACCGGAGCCGGATAGCTTCTCAGTCCAAATAACTCCTTGATGGTTTCTCCAACAGCTCCTGAAAACCAACTTGTCAAAGAAGAAAGCAAACAAGAAGGATCGGTCGCATGGAAAACCTACTACACTTACATCAAAGCATCTGGAGGTATTTCCAGAAATGAGCACCTTGTTCCATTTTCCCCATTTAGAGGACAAGAGGAGGTACATTAAAAAAAAAACTTTGAAATTTATTAACACAATATTCAGTTGTGTCAAGCAGCTGCTGGAACAATATAAGAATCTTAATCAAATGATAGCAAATAAGATTTTAATTTTATATATTAATTCCAGTATAGGAGGAGGTATTCCTTAAAAAGGCCATAGCTGAAGGGTAAGAGAAGTATGCAGATATTTAAAAGAATTAACCAATTATTATATGAAAAGCGGTACATAAAATCAGTACTCAAAATGCATTTAGAAGTAACAGAGCACAGCAATTGAGGATGGTGATGGTGGTGGTGAAGGAGGAGGAGGAGGAGGAGGGGTCTATCTGGAGCTGCTATTAGCTAGAGATAGCTACCTCACACTGATGACTCTGGCTACCATGAAAGTACAGCCAAGAACTTCAATTTGCCATGATTGGATTTGGGGTATTTTTCCTGCCAGTCATGCCGGCACTGATGTGTATGAAGTCCTGCGTTCATAGGCCCCAGATAACTTAACTGGCTTTGCATGGTCAGCACCTTGACGTGACCCCTCAGGCAGCAAAATATGTTAGGTTTGCCTAGCCAGAGGAGAAGAGTGCCATCATACTCACGCCCTGTTGACAGAAGTCCTCAAAGACTGGAGGATGAATTATTAGGCCATGCCTTTCCCTGGACAGGGCTGTTCTTAAGGTTAACTGTTTCTGTGCCCACCATCATTGGTGTTTCTTGCTGTTCCTTCTTAGGTTTCATCTTATGGTGTTTCATCATCCACCTGTTCATTCTCATGATTGGCTGTTCAGCCTTCAGCAACTGGTGGTTGAGTTACTGGCTGGAGCAAGGATCTGGGGTAAGCACCTCCCCAGAACTCACATATTCTGGTTTTTGCTTGGTCCAGTGGTCTACAGAGTTGGTGGAGTTTCCTTTTGGACTATGGTTCCCAGAATCTTACTGCCAACATGACCAGGGGGCCCAGAGGTTACCTGGTCAGCAATGTGCCATTCCTTGAGATTTTAGAGCCCAAACTCAAAACCAAGAGAAGGTCTTGTGAGATCACATGGGATGGGCCCTTGTGATGCTGCCAATGCTTTAACGCAGGTGCTATTCAACCCAGCGCTGTAGAAGCGCTTAGGAAAGAGGCCAACCCTACCCCTTCTGTCATTATCACATTTATCATGGATACTCTATTAGGCCTGAGAAGGAAAGTTCCTTTATTCACAAAGAAGAGCCTCGTAGGAGCCTCGTGGCGCAGTGGTTAAATGCCTGTACTGCAGGTAAAACTGTGCTCACGACCTGGGTTCAATCCCTGGTAGCAGGCTCAAGGTTCACTCAGCCTTCCATCCTTCCGAGGTCGGTAAAATGAGTACCCAGCTTGCTGGGGGGGGGCAATGTGTAGCCTGCACACTGTAATTAAAAAATTTGTAAACCGCCTAGAGACTACTTGTAGTGGTAGGGGGCGGTATATAAGCAGAACACTTTGCTAAACACACTGGACTTTTCCTCAGGAGAGACCCCCCACACGCTAACAAGGCGATTCTCATCTTCAGACCCAGACCTGCGGCTGTGAAGGACACAATAACCAAACAACAGAGGAAGTAGGGGGTTACGCATCCCCCCTCCAAAGCATGACCACAGCACCAAGCTGAATAAGGTCTGAAGAGGGAAAGAGGTGATACTGTAATCCCCAAAGCAGTGGGCCTTTTCAGCAACGCAGAGATCTAGCCAAACCACACGGGTCTATGAGTCCCTGTGGAAGAAGAAGGCTTGTGGAGCTCACCCACACTTGTGAACGGTGTGAGAAGAATTGTGTTTGTCCTTGCGATGGAAGCCTCCGGAAAGATCCCCTTTGGCAGCATGAAAAACGCAAGAGGTCTTTCCTCTGTTTCATGGGCCCACCCTACATTTTATGACCTTATATCCTTCTGCCCCGTCCCCTGTCCCTCAGCCTTCTGTTGGCCTGTTCTGGGTTTTCCCCTCAAGGTCCTCACCCATATCATTCATTATTTCTGTCACACAAACTCTTTGCATTCCACCAGTATTGCCAAGCCTCTTCTCCTTTCTGTGTGGGTGTTCTCATTTTCATTACTGAAGCGACTATACCGAAATGAGTGTCAGAAATACATGCATTAAATTTTTAATGCAAGACTGTCTGGATTTCCTCTCCACTCACCCACCTCTTTCAGTGGAACCATTAATTTTTTCTTTGGGCAAAGCGATATCTATTTTGCTAGACAGAAGAAAGGATTTCCTGGCCTTCCTTTGTTTCAGTTTGTAATGATCTGGTAGAGCCAACAGCCATCAAATCTCACTCAGAAGGTGCCATTATATATGTGTGTGTTTGTGTGTTTAATTCTGTTATTTAAAGGCAAAGAACTGCAGTCTTCCACAGAACACAACCTGTGACCCAGACAGCATCACTGCCAACCCCGATCTTCACTTCTACCAGCTAGTCTACGGCATGACCGTCATCGCCATGATTGTCCTAAGCTTCATCAAAGGTTTCGTTTTTACGAAGACGGCCTTGCGAGGTTCCTCTGTCCTACACAACACCGTGTTTTACAAGGTATCACAAATCTAGACGGAGCTGGCCTTTTTATCGAGCCGTTGTCCGTGGGGCTTCCAGATTTCCACCAGGCTTCGGGGTACAACTCAACATGGGACTGAGATTGGCCAACCATGAAATAACTTTGGTACACCATTTAGAAGAGTGGTAGGAAGTGTCTGGCCCTCCATTGGTGGTTTATGGCCCTTATTTTCCCGCTTCTTTAATCCACAGATCCTGCACAGCCCCATGTGTTTCTTCGACACCACGCCCACGGGCCGTGTCATGAACCGCTTTTCGAAGGATATGGACGAGCTGGACGTCAGGCTTCCATTCGCTGCTGAGATTTTTCTTCAGCAGCTTTTCATGGTGCTCTCCATCGTGGTCATCACGGCGATCGTCTTCCCATACCTCCTCATCGTTGTGGCCATCCTTATGGTTATTTTCATCCTCCTCTTCCAGTAAGCTCCTGTGCCTGTGGTAATGAATAATGCATGGAAGGTGTCTGTACTGATTGGTGGGTTTGTAGACCAATGGGAGAGTCTGGGGAGTGGCCTGAGAGGATTTAAGGCTCTGCTCAGCACTGTTTGAGTCAAATAGGGAATCTGGCAGAGTCTGAGAGAATCAGATAGGGACTGGCCCCACCTCAGAGAAAGACAGATAGGGCTAGATAAGGTAACTACACTGTCTGGAGATGTTAGAGAGAGAAGAGATAGGATTTTTAAAGTGTCTTTGAGGAAAACTGAGTGTTTAGAGTTTGTAGACTTAGGAACTGGGTGTGCATATATTCAACTTTATTAGTAACTAAGTGAGTTTGAGCTATAATCTTTTTGTTTATACTTCAGGATGTTACCATTAATGATTTTGATTCTACTTTGTAATCAATGGACTGCTTTTATTTTTATTCCACTCAAAAACAGTCTGAAGGCTTTAATTTACTAGCAAAGCTGTTTGAGGGGAGTGAAAGAGAGAAATTAGAAGCTGTATTTGTCAATAGCCCGTGAAAGGGCCGGGGGCAAGCACGTTAACACTACAGTTGTGTGTTCCTCATCGAGGCTTGGTAGTCTCCCTGCCTCTTACGCTCCATACATGCCACTAGTTGAGTATATAGAAATTAAATGAATAAATGGCTCGATAGAGCTACTTGCTGGCTTCTGCTCCCCTTGGTAGTTAGGATCGGACTCTTAATGCCCCTGTTGGCACGTTGATCTGGGTTCTTCTGCAGATGCTTCCATTGTTGGAAGTCATTGCTATTGTTGTTGTTTCAGCACAGAATGCCGCCTTTTAAAATGAGAATCGCAAGACCGCTGCCCGCGCTTAAGCCTCGCTCAGCCTAACCGTCCTGCGTTGCCTTGCAGAGTCTTCCAAAGCACCATCCGAGAACTCAAGCGGGTCGACAACCTCAGCAGGTCCCCATGGATCTCCTTGATCACCTCTTCCATCCAAGGCCTCAGCACCATCCATGCCTACAATAAAACAGAAGACTACCTGGATCGGTAAGACATCCGGAACGTCTGGAAGCCACATGCTCTCGTTCTCTTATTCTCTCATTCTCTCGTTCTCTCTCTCTCTCTCTCTCTCTCTTTCTCCCCCCACAAGTTGCCCAGGAAACAATGGGCAGAACTGCGTCGCCCTTCTCCCCCCCAGCTGCTGCCTCTCCCAATTGTGTACCTGGCGGCACATGGATGGAGCCGCTCTGTTACTGTGAGATATAAGCGGCTCGGATCCCGTGGCTTTTCATTTGCAGGAAATGGCAAGCCACAGGGAAGCTCCCGTATCACGCCGTGGCTCCTCTGAATTATCTCAAAGCAATCGTTATGTGTGCAGCCGTACAGAACCACCACTGGGGTGCTTTATATTCTTTTCCTGAAGCATTACATTATTGTTAGGGCATGCGTTTCAGAGTGGAAGAATTTGTCACCTCTCTGGCTGAATCTTCTACCGGTTCCTCTGTAAACTGGAGTGTGGCAGGAGATTCCAGGACAGTAAACAACCCACTGGGAGCATGTCATTGTGTTCCCATAAATGGGTGTCATTTTTGCCAGAAAGCAAATTCTTCGTTGCTGTCTTCCATCCTTGCTTGTCTTGTTTTCATTGGCATGCATGGAAGCAGCCAAATATTGTTCCTGGTCTGTGCAATGGTGACAAGATCCTCCAAACACATAGGAACAATGCACGCACACCTCACTGTCCCTCTTTCATGTGTCAGCTTTTTTTAAAAAATCTAGAAGCAACCAATAGGGTGTTGTTGTTGTTTTGTAGCTTTTAAAGAAACCATCAACTGGACTTTTTGCACTTGCAGTGGTTGAGCACATTTGTGCATGTGTCTCAGCTTTGATGCCCGGAAGGAAAATATGCTCATTTTGTGCAAATTGCATAAATCATGACCAAAGCCATTCCCCTTCCTTGCACAAGAGACCTGAAACCTTACAGGGTTCGGCCAGTTCATGGGAAACTGTCTCTAGACCATGCATTCCATTTAGAACAAGTATTTTTGCAAGGATATGCCAGATCTTGGTTATGTTTTGCTGCAGGTTGGCTAAAACATCACATGCAAAGTTTGGAGGAGGATGAAAGAATACTAAGGGCTTAACTAGGCATGCTGTCGTGAGAATGATGGGTACACAGACCCCCCCCTTCTTCTTTTAAAGCTTACCTTTAAATCAGGGGTGGAGAACCTTCAACCCTCTAGATGTTTTGGACAGCAACTCGCAGAATTCCCAGCCTATATTGCCAACGATAAAGGACGGTGGAAGTTGCGGTCCAAAACATCTGGAGAGCCAAAAGTTCTCAATCCCTTCTTTAAAGGGTAATGAAAAGTTGACTATGCTGGCCGTATATCGGCCTTTAGCGCTAAGCCGTGCATTGAGAATTCTAGCGCAAAACTGCAGAGATGGTTCGTTGTTGTTCTCCATCCCTTTCTTTCCCAAGCTTGTTTCCCCGGGTGGGTGCACGGCCAACCCAGTGCCAGACCTCCATTAAGAGCTCTCGCTTTCATTTCACAGCTTTAAACAGTTGAACGACAGAAACTCCAGCCACTTTGCTCTCTTCAATTACGCCCTGCGGTGGTTCGCGGTGAGGACGGACATTCTCATGAACGTCATGACGCTGATTGTATCCCTGTTCGTGGTCCTCTCACCCTCTTCCATCAGCGCTGCCGAGAAAGGCCTGGCTTTATCTTACAGCATCCAGGTAGGGGGAAGCTTGGGCAGTGAAATCCAGGCAGAACCATTTTCACACAGTACAAGCGGTACCCGAGCTGGTCCAACACTTGCTTCTGAATGGGCTGGTTTTGAGGTTTGTGGAACAAAGCCAAGCCTGGGGAAGTTACTTTTTTTAAAACTACAACCTCCAGAATCCCACGGCCAGCATGGCTGCTCTTGGCTCGGGGATTCTTTGAATTACCGTGCCACCTCGGTTTAAGTAATTCATTCGTTCTCTGGGCCGTTTCATATTTGGAAAAATTTGTAAACTGAAACATGTTTTCCCATAGGAATGCACTGAGATCCAATGGATCCATTCCAGGGGTCAGAAAAAAGGCAACCTGAGGCATCCCATTTAAAATTTTCTTAAACCGAGACATCCCCATTGTTTCTGTCATGCAAACATCACATGTCAACTTTTAATGCCTTACAAAAAAATGTAAAACAGGGCATTCCATTGAAAAAAATTTTTTTTTTTGAACCAAGGCATCCCCATTTCCAATAATTTCTTTTCTTAAACTGATTTTTTGTTAACCAAGGCATTCTTAAATTGAGATACCAAATGTACAACCTGGGGTTCAATTCCAGGTTGCCAGCTCAAGGTTCATTCAGTCTTCCATCCTCCTGAGGTCGGTAAAATGAGTACCCAGCTCGCTTGGGGAGGGGAGCAATCTGTAGTCTGCATAATCAAATTGTAAACTGCACAGAGAGTGCTTTAAGCACTATGGGGTGGTATATAAGCAGCACACTTTGCTTCCCACCCACCCCACACCCAAAAAACCTTCTGGGTTCTTCAAAACCAACTCTGCTTTGTTTTAATCACACGTTGAAATCAATGTATTATTCTCTTAAAAGCCACGCCAAGCCTCCTTGTGTAAAATGTCTATCGTGTGGCATGTGTCCCATCCTTACCCTGCTCCTCCCAAACCTTTCACTTGGGTTCTATTTTGAGAAACAATTCCCTGTGTTGGTTTCTGCACCTTGGCTCAGACCCGTGCATTCCTGCCATCCATATAATGTATATTAACATGTATGTAATGAACACAAGGAGTCATCTGTTGTCATTGCGGGATTAATGATGTACTGCTCGCTATATATATACTCTGGGTGTATTATGACACAGGAGGAAAGCAGATTTTTATGCTTTTTTTTTTGAAAAAAAATTCTTGAAAGTGTCACATTTTCTCCTCAAGTATGAGGCACTTTCAATGTGGTAAATTATGATTCCATTTATTAACGCATTCTCCGGAAGGATAAATATTTCCTGGGGAGATGATGGAGAAGGCTGTAAAACACAGGCCCCCTCAAGTCAAATGGTGAGGGATTTTTTTCCCTTCTCCACAGGCCGTTGTATTAGCTCTGAAACTGCCTCAAGGGTTGATCATTCAAGAGCTGCGGCTGCCAAATAGCTTTCTTCTCAGACTCTCTTTCTAATTTCAATACTCCTTTTCTCTTCCCTTGGTTCAGCATGCCTGCTGCCATACATGAAAGGGGATGAAAGCTGATCTCTTATGCCCATGGGGAGGGGCCGGCCCTACCGTTAGACAGAATGTGTCTTTACCCTCAGGCGGAAAATAGTGGGAGGTGACAAGGGTCAGGGACGGAAGGCAGAGTGAAGTATGACTTGGATTTTGTTAGCCACCCTGAGTTCCCATTGGGAAAATCAGACGGTATATAAACATATGAATAAATAAACAATAAATAAACCTATCCTGCCCCATAACTCCAACAGAAAGCCCACCTAAGCTTTCTCCTCACAGAATGAGGCCATCTTGTCTCCTACCTTACCCAGGAAAAGGAGTTGAGAAAACCCAGGAAAAATGGCCATCTTTGAATATGGAACAATGGCTGAAATCCATTGGGTAGTGCAGTTCATTCACAAACACGGTAGACCCATTGAATCCATGGAATTGACAAAGGACTGGGCTTACCTCGTGGCACAGTGGTTAAATGCCTGTACTGCAGCTAAAACTGTGCTCACAACCCAGGGTTCAATCCCAGGTAGCAGGCTCAAGGTTCACTCAGCCTTCCAGCCTTCCCAGGTCGGTAAAATGAGTACCCAGCTTGCTAATTATTAAGCTGTAATCCACCCAGAGAGTGCTTGTTGTGTCATTACAGTCGTGACTGGCTCTTCATGACCCCATGTCCATGGAGTTTTCTTGGCAGGAATACTGGAGTGGTTTGCCAGTCCCTACTCCTGGCGCCTACAACACCTGGTATTCCTTGGTAGTCGCCCATCCAAGTACTAACCAGGGCCGACCTTGCTTAGCTTCCAAGGTGAGATCAGATGTCTTTAGGGCATCTACAGGACCACAATATGTTCTAACTGTTCTTGTTGGCTTGCTTTTAGCTCAGTGGGCTCCTGCAAGTGTGCGTGAGGACAGGAACGGAAACCGAAGCCAAATTCATTTCGGTGGAGCAGATCACAGAATACATCACGGTATGCTGCCCTCCATCCCCAGTTGAAGGACGATCTCAACATTCTGCTGGGTTATTCTTTTCTGCGCAAAGGTCTTATGCGAGCATGTGCAAGGTGAAGACTCACGTCGGCTTACAGATCCTTCCCTGTCTCTTCCAGAAGTGTGTCCCTGAAATGAAGGAGGGTTCTGCCCTGGTCAAACCTCCCACAGATTGGCCCGATAAAGGTGAAATCACTTTTCAACAATATCGGATGAAATACCGAGAAAACACTCCCGAGGTCCTTTGTGACATTAATCTCAGCATTCGTGGCAAAGAGAAGGTTGGGATTGTGGGTCGGACGGGCTCAGGTAAGCATTCTTTTTGTTTGCTTTGGTTAATCTTTTTATTCCTTTCACGGCCGGAGGAATGAATCAGAGAATCAGAGAATCATGGAGTTGGAAGAGACCTCAAGGGCCATCCAGACCAACCCCCTGCCATGCAGGAACCCCCATCGCAAGACTCCCGACAGATGGCCACCCAGCCTCTGCTTAACAACCTCCAAAGAAGGAGACTCCACCACCCTCCTTTGGGGCAGCATCTTCCACTGCCAAACATCTCTAACTGTCATGAAGTTCCTCCTAATGTTTAAATTGAATCTCTTTCATAGAATCATAGACTCATAGACTCATAGAATCATAGAATCATATGAGAGTTGGAAGAGACCTCAAGGGCCATCCAGACCAACCCCCTGCCATGCAGGAACCCCCATCGCAGGACTCCCGACAGATGGCCACCCAGCCTCTGCTTAACAACCTCCAAAGAAGGAGACTCCACCACCCTCCTTCGGGGCAGCATATTCCACTGCCAAACATCTCTAACTGTCATGAAGTTCTTCCTAATGTTTAAATTGAATCTCTTTCATAGAATCATAGACTCATAGAATCATAGAATCATATTAGAGTTGGAAGAGACCTCAAGGGTCATCCAGACCAACCCTCTGCCATGCAGGAACCCCCATCGCAGGACTCCCGACAGATGGCCACCCAGACGTTGCTTAAAAACCTCCAAAGAAGGAGACTCCACCACCCTCCTTCGGGGCAGCATCTTCCACTGCCGAAACCGCTCTAACTGTCACTTGAGGGAAATGTAATTCCCCGGAAACAGACTGAGGAGGAGAACACAAGTTCAGAGATGTTCTAGTCTCAATCCATACATTATGCAGCATCTCATTAAAAACTGAGATCTCCTTGTGTTCCAGAGATGTGATTCAAGGCCAACTAAATTATCCATCCTTAATACAAAAATTCTGGAAATATAAATCCTAACGACACCATGAGGAGAAAGTAGATCTCATATCTGCATCAGAATCATCTATTATATTCACTGACATGTTTCTTTATCCTTGGAGATTAGCATCTTGGGTCTTTTGCTCGGAGTCCTTCCAGGTACCGTGTTTCCCTGAAAATAAGACACTGTCTTATATTTATTTTTTCTCAAGAAGACACACTAGGGCTTATTTTCAGGGGATGTCTTATTTTTATTAAGTATAATATGCTTGAATGTCAGCTCTGCATACAACCATAGCTACGCCCATCACTAGGTCTTATTATCAGGGTAGGGCTTATATTTAACAAATTCATAGAAATCCTGCTAGGGCTTATTTTTTGGGGAGGTCTTATTTTCAGGGAAACAGGGTATATTAAGAAATGGGAAAAATAACCGAGATGACACCCTTCGACTCTTGCAGGAAAGTCCTCTTTAGGGGCAGCACTCTTCCGGTTAGTGAAACCAACCACGGGCACCATTGTGATTGATGGCATCGATATCCACACCATTAACTTGGAATCGCTGAGGTCAAAGCTGTCTGTTATCCCTCAAGATCCTGTTCTGTTTGTAGGTACAGTAAGGTAGCTGTTTTTGCAAGTATCCATTCACCGTTTCCTGCCAAAGTTAAACCCAGCGGCTAATGCTTAACGCTGATACCTTGGAGTGTAATGCTGGCCTCCCCACCGAAATTATACGCGATTCTCCATGCTTAATTTAATTTTTATTTATTTATTTATTTTGTTGCTGCCCGTGCCATCCTTTGCTGAGGGTATTGTACCCCCCCCTATTTTTATTGGTAGTTTGCCTCCAATTTTCATGTTTGTTCGCTGCTGTTTGATTTAAGTGTACACCACCCAGAGTTCCGCTTCGGAAGACGGGGCGGTATATAAATGTAATAAATAAATAAATAAATAAATAAATAAATAAATAAATAAATAAATAAATAAATAAATAAATAGGGGTCCTGGATTTTTGCCTCATGTTCTTCCAGATTTGTAACGTCCATGAAAAAGCAAGGAATGGTTTCATTGGTCCCCTCTTGCAAAAATTTCCACACTATCCGGTTGTTGGTTATGTGTCACTTGTCAGATCAGAATCCTTTATGTCACTGATCAAGTTCCTAATTTTTCCGATACGGAATGAGATGCTGTCATGCATCACCTTGTTCACAAGTTAATCCTGATGCTTTACATACACTTAAGAAAGGCATATTTTTTCTCTGTTCCATCCTTAATTAATCACAATTTGTAATCCAACCCAGCCTGAGTTCCTGTTCATTTGAATTAATCCCAAACCAGGCATCCAAAGTATAAACGCACATCATATAAACACTTAAATTATATAAATTATACAAAACACTTTTATTATTTAGGTGGATTTACAGCCCCCCCTGCAATCTACAACTCCCCCTCCCAATTTGTGTAAGCCTTCCTGATGCCCTTGTGAACGTTAATAAAGTGTCTTCCCATAAACAAAACTGTGGCACAATCTTTCACCAACACTGCTTTGCTGTAAATTTCGGTGGTTTGAAGTCAACACTAGAGATGGGCATGAACTGCTGGTTGGGTGGTTCGTGTCAGTTCGTTTATCAGCCAAACCGGTGCTAAGCACTTCAAAGCCCCACCTCCTCTGGCAGTCAGCCACTCAGAAGCAGCACTCGGAAGAGGTGGGGCAGGGAAGTAAGGCCGCTGCCTCTAAGTGGGCGCCGATTGGAGGAGGCAGAACCTTGAAGCACCAAACACCTGTTTGGCTGATGACTAAATTGACGAACCACTGGTTCGTGCCCGTCTAAAGTCAAGACCATACAAAGAGTCCACTGTAGGCCTTTCTGAGCAAACGTCATTGCTGGTTCTCCACTCCAAAGCATCACTTGTTAAATATAATGAGTTGCATTCGTCACAATATCACTGACTGTAATATCATCTAGAAGGGAACTTGAAATGGTGAGGGACACTTCAAATGAAACAGCATGTAGTAAAATTCCTTTTATTCTTATTCCTGCCTTCCAGGTATAACTTGGACCCTTTTAACAAACACACCGATGACCAGATCTGGGAAGCCCTGGGGAGGACGTTTATGAAAAGCACAGTATGTTGTTCAGATTTGGGGGGGGGGGAATTGTGTACTTCACTTTCTTCCTGAGTTCTTTTAAAAAGATCAATAAGCAAAAGGTTTTGATTCTTTCTTTAATGGAGTGTCATTAATCTCAAAATTAATTGTATTAATTTTTAATTAATAGTCATAATTCATTAATAATTAACAAATTATTAATTGCACCATCCATTTATCTTATAGATTTCCTAGGTTGTCTTTTATTATATTTCTGTATCTGTTCGTGTTGCTTGTTTATAGGGTTAACTGCCCGGAGTTCCTCCTGGAAGACTGGCGGTATAGAAATAAATAAATAAATAAATAAATAAATAAATAAATAAATAAATAAATAAATAAATAAAAGCTGAAAATCAAAAAAGGCCGCCAATGTTAAGTGCCACTGAAAATTCAGACAACGTGAAAATTCAGACGACTGCTCTTTCTGCCAAATGTGCTTGTTTTGTTGTACAGTTGTTCAGTGCAGGGGTACAGTTCCTCCAGGTAGGGTTAAGGATCACTAGTAGGAACAAGACTAGGATAGAATCTCACCTGGAGCCTTGGGGGAAACATCACGGCCAGTCAGAGCTGATGCAACAGAATCAGCTTCAATTCTCATTGGCCGCGGTCTTAGCAGTGTTTTCTGTGCATTTTTGCTGCGGCGAACTGCACAGTAAAAGATTGCATCCTAACCACGAAGGGAAGTAATTTGGTGCCCCGACCGACCACGCTCCCGGAAGCGCACTTTCACCGGAGGTTTTTAACCCCCCGCTAGGGGTTGGTTTAAAAAAACTTCCCTTAAAGATGTGCAGTTCTTTGTTGCTCTAGCGATGTGCGAGCCCGGAAAATACACAATAATAAGCTTCGTACCCCACTTCCTGCCACTTCCTGCAATGGAGACTTAGAAAATCGATCCAGAAAAAAGGGAAAAGATGCGCAGTAAGCAAGTAGAGACAGGCACAGAGCAGAAAGATACTACCCTGTCGACAGGACACTAACTGCGCATCAAACACCACGTGACCGCCCGAAAAAAACCCTACGCATCAAATTAAGATGCACAGAAAACTTTAATGAGACCACAGCCATTGTAGGGCAAATAACTCTGGGGCTGCTTCCCTTGTGTTCTAGATTTCCAAGCTGCCAGGACAGCTTGACGCAGAGGTGGTCGAAAATGGAGAAAACTTCTCGGTGGGGGAACGGCAGCTGCTTTGCATGGCAAGAGCCCTCCTGCGGAATTCAAAAGTAAGTCCTGGAGCGCCTTGCTGATTCTTGAATGTTTGAGGAGCCTTGCCTCTTAAAAACAGGGTTTGACCTGTATTCTTCCTCAGTTTGATCACAACGGTGAGCGGATCAAGCCCGGCCATAGGAATGGGTGCTATAGTCCCGTAATGGTGAACCTTTGGCCTTCCAGATGTTTCGGACCACAACTCCCAGAATTCCGAGCCCGTATTGCTAATGACAAAGGACTGTGGGAGTTGTGGTCCAAAGCATCTGGAGTACCAAAGGTTTGCCACCACTGCTATCATCTTTCTGGCAACCACAACGGGATCCAAGCCATCAGGGGCTCCTCATTGCAAAAGGCACATTACCCAGGATCTCAAGGCCCATAATCTGGGAAACCCTGTGTTTGGCCTAACAGCTGGCACATAACAATGTACTCCCTTGTTGAAAGAAAGAAAAGAGGGATGTCTACCAATTTGGCTCATTTGTGTGCAGAAGTCCACTAACCTTGCCCATATATGTGTCCATGGGCAAGACTAGATAGATAGATAGATAGATAGATAGATAGATAGATAGATAGATAGATAGATAGATAGATAGATAGATAGATAGATAGATAGATAGATAGATAGATAGGAAGGAAGGAAGGAAGGAAGGAAGGAAGGAAGGATAGATAGATAGATAGATAGATAGATAGATAGATAAGATAGATAGATAGATAGATAGATAGATAGATAGATAGATAGATAGATAGATAGATAGGAAGATAGGAAGAAGGAGGAAGGAAAGGAAGGAAGGGATAGATAGATAGATAGATAGATAGATAGGATAGATAGATAGATAGGAAGATAGATAGGAAGGAAGGAAGGAAGGAAGGAACGGATGAACGAACGAACGAACGAACGAACGAACTAAACAGAGAGAGAGAGGGGGAGGGAGGGAGGGAGGGAGGGAGAGGTGGGTTGGATGGATGGATGGTCCGTTTTTGCCCTAGTAGCATTCTACAGTGCTGGTTCACACAAATCATTTTTCTTCCACAGATTATACTTCTTGATGAGGCCACGGCCTCCATCGATTCTGAGACAGATGTAAAAATTCAGCAGACCATCCAAGAAGCTTTTAAGGACTGTACGGTCCTGACCATTGCTCATCGTATGAATACCATCCACGACTGTGACCGTGTCTTGGTGATGGACAACGGAAAGGTACTAAACCGGAGGGATCTGAGATGCTCCCGTGACCTCCCAAGCTCCTAGCCTGGCCCAAAAGTCTTGGCATCAAGATTATCAATCGGACTCAAAGTTTTATATTTGCAGGTTTCCCCTTCTACCTTCAGCATTAGGGAATTCAGATGGGACTTAATGCTAATTTACAGTATGTTAAATCCACCTGAAGAAAAAGCGATTGCAAACTGCAGATGTCCTTATTCTGTAATTAGTGTTAGAAGTTATTTTGTGGGAGTGTGTGTGATGCAAGGTAGAGCAAACCCACATAGGAAAAAGAAAGTGACAGGAGAATTCCAGTCCTGCTGACTCTCAATGCTCCTTTTTTTTGTTTTGTTTCATAGCTATTCTCCTTCCCCAGGGCAATTTTTACATGATAGGAAACTCATAAAAATTCACTGTATTCTTGCTTCGTACTTGACATTTACTAATGCATCTGACATTTGTTATATCTCGTTCCCGATGACTTTCAGGTAGCCGAATTTGGCAAACCGGATGAACTCGCTCAGAATCCCAAGTCGGCGTTCGCTGCACTCTTGGCGGCGGCCAGCAAAGCCTCATGGTTGTAGCGCAAGGAAGTGTTTGTGAGTGTTTTTTCCCTGTGGACTCCGGAAGATGAAACTTCTGCTCAAGACAGAATAGCCCTTTCCCAAAAAAAAAAAAACTATGTTAATAGCAAAATCACCAGGTACGATCAACAGAGAGGTCCCACAGGCTTCACCAAAGGTCACGTCATCGGGGAGGCTCAGAGATGTGGTAGAACGTTGATGTGGATAATTAAAACAGAGAGCTAAGTGAAGGAAGCAGGGAAGGGCAATGCCACTCCATGGAATAAGAGATGTGTTGGTTTCAAAGCTCGCTCCAAATTAGAGAAACGGAAATCGGCACTACCCACCAAAGGGACTCTTGTCAACAGGTTGTGCCCTTGATAATGCACGGCCGCTTCTTTCAGGGATCGTTTTGCCCCCCGGGCAAGGCTGTCTCTGCCCCCGCCGACAAACACCGCAGGTGTGCAATACCATCCCAGCACCGCGTCATCCGGATGAATTTAGAAGACCCATTTGACAAAACGTAGAAATGAATGGAAGTCAATGTAGCCAGTTGGTCATGAATCCCACAGGGCCCCTTATTTTAAGGGGACCCGAGCAGAACAAGACCTGGGTGAAGCGGCATCGCAAATATTGGAAGACTCTGAACAACGCTCAGCCCTCCGGTTGGCAATGAGGGTCCCTAAGCCCCAGAGCCCTCTCTTGGGTCGACTGGTTGTGGGGTTGCCACTTTGGCGTCTTGGCCGATCCCAATGCCAAAGGGAGAGACAGCTGAGCTCAGAAAAGGTTCATGGATTACAACCAGATTGACTTGTGCACTTGTTTAACTCTTCTTTTGGAATCAATGAGGTGGGGGAGATGTACTGTATTTCTCGCTGGTTCGTGCCCAGTCGTTCGCGGTGTGCGTTGTCATCTCTGCTGCAAGTCAGACAAGGGGAAATCCATACACGTTGGGCTTAAGAGGAAAGCACAAGCAACTGTTCTTGTAGTTTGTCACTGAAGCATGCAGGAAATAATATTGCCCAGTGCACAATGTTGTCGTTTTGCTTTGCTTTGCTTTTTAATTTGTTTGTTCTGGCCCTGTTGCCTACTCCCTTTGTCCCTATGGCACAACTAACTGCATTGGGATACCCCTCCACTCTTATTTATTTCTATATTTCTAGACCATCTTTCCAAAGGAACTCCAGGCGGTTAACAACAAAGGGCCTTTTTACACGACCCCTGGTCACTGGTCCCTTAAATTCAGACCAGAGATCTTGAGGGTTTGTCGCTCTCCCTGCGTCCCCACCCCCTCCGCACCTCCTTGTTCTGTCTGCGCGAGGGGAGGGAGAAAAAAAAAGAAAAAGAATGCACTCTTACCTCCGGAGTGCCGGTGGAAGTTGCTCCGACCCCCCCGGTCACTTCCTGGTTCCTCTTAAAGGGGCGGGAGGCAAAAAACAACAACAACAAAAAGAAGCGAGGAGAGCCCGGCACTCTCCGCATCAAAATTTTTCACTCTCCCAGAGCAGGTACTTGAAAGGTGCGCTGGGTCGCGCTTAGGTGGGCGGGGGTCGCACTTAATTTTCTGTTAGCTCCGGAGCTGGTGGGGAAACATTTTTAAGCTCCGGAGCTGGGAGCCATTTGCAGCAGAGCTTAGGGGTCGTGTATAAATGCCCAAAGAGGAACAAAGAAAGCAAAATCGAGCACATAATAAAACAAATAACAAAAATAAAAAATAAGTACTCTCTAAAAAGCAAGGTCTTTTTATGTAGCAAGGAAAGCCCAATCCATGACTTAGAAAGACCACACAAGAGGAATGTAAAGGAAACTATGACACGTTCCATGTTCGTAGCCATCCCTCAGGCACAGGCTGGGTTGGGTTGGTACACAAAAGTTGGAGATGTGTCTCAAGGCAGCATATGTTGGGGAGATATAGGAGAAAAGGTGGATATTTGTTTAAGCTTTCAGCTGGTCAGACTCAGCTGCTGGTCCCGGTAATTCTGGTTTTCTCTCCAGGTGCCTCCTGCAGAAGGAAAAGTTAAAACAGGTGGTTAAAATGAAAGCTAAAATGTGCCTATCAAACAATAATTAAGGGATTATGGAAAGAAAATACACACATGTGTATAGCAGAGAAAACTATGAGCTTAGCAGCAGTAGCATGTAGATAAAGTGTACATAATTGCTATAAGTATTATCAGAACTTAGAAACGGAGAGACGAAGAAACATGACTTAGAATAAAACTCTTATATTGAATATATACAGCAGATATATAGCAGATAAGCATAACAACAGCATAACACCAAGCAATAACATATATACAAAAGCAACAGAGTGTGGGGTACTGTTTCTCACCATAAACAGTCCCAATTTAACATTATTACAGCCAGTTCTTTTATACACATTTAGACCTCATCAGACATGATTTTAACCAATCACATTCTGACACACCATGATGTCATTAACTATTCCACCTGTGCTAAATCACGTAACCTGCTAGTGATTTCTAATTCCATGCTAACATCATGACACTGCATTTTTGACTGACTCCATTTTACAAATTCTCTTTTCACTCTGTTAAATATACATTACATATATTTTGTCAATTCTACATATTATGACAGTGTCGGAAGAAGGGAAAGGATTAGAGGGCATCCCCGGAAGACCAAAGAGGGCTGAGACCAATTTGAACCACAACGACAAGTCATTGGAAGGTGTGGGTTTCCTCCAAGAGTGTAAACTTGAAAATTGGTTTTCAGGATGACGCGCGTCATTCCTTGCCAAGAAAGAGCAGTGAAATAAAACACTTCAATTGGTGCAGTGTTTCAGATGACAACACACCTCTTCAACACAACCTTCTGTATATGTGATGGGACGTGTTATTTAGTGAGCAAGGAGTACCATGTGAGCGTCCAGCGAATTTTTGTCTGGCCTCTGTTCCACCTCATTCCCCAACCCC
The DNA here is from genome assembly GCA_037367245.1 of Phrynocephalus guinanensis. NCBI lineage: Eukaryota > Metazoa > Chordata > Lepidosauria > Squamata > Agamidae > Phrynocephalus > Phrynocephalus guinanensis. The sequence goes on along the minus strand of CM074746.1, from coordinate 2,953,252 downwards.
GGGTCTCCAACAACAAGGCCCATCATTTGGGCCAACCTGTGTGGCCAATGCCCTGGGGAGATGGTAGTTGTGATGCAACTATGTCTGAGACCCCAAGCCTGGGAAAAAAGGCCTGGACTCATCAAATTGGATTATCATAGAGTGTGAGAGAGACAGAGAGAGAGAAAGAGAGAGAGATGAAGATGTTCAAATCTCATCCACCGCACATCCTGGAAGAAACAGCTTGATCTTGTAGCTTTTCACAAGAGGTAGTAAAAAAATCTCTGGTTTTGTTTGGCAGAAAAGGCAGCCTCCAGTTATTTCATACCGACTTCCCTCTTCCTGTGGCTTTAGAGCGCTTGGGTTTGTGACTCGGCGAGTATCTTCAAGACACAAATTTGCTCAGCTTCTCCGTCAATGTCTGGCTTTGAAAATCTGCAGGTCCACTCCCTTCACGGGGCTGTTCCTTTGTTTCCCTGCGAGTGACGTACAAAATATTGAGACGTACAAAATAATGCAGGGCATGAGTAAAGTGGATAGAAGGATGCTCTTCTCCCTCTCACAAAATACCAGAACTGGGGGACGACGAGTCGAATGGAGGGTTGGAAGAGTGAGAAGAGACAAAAGAAAATATTTATTTTGCCCAGCACGTTGTTAGTCTGTGGAACTCCCTGCCACAGGAGGTGGTGATGGCCTCTGGCCTGGATGCCTTCCAAAGGGGATGGGACAGATTCCTGGAGGAGAAGTCCATCACAGGTTACAAACCATGATGGAGATCTGTGTCATCTCCAGGCTTAAAACCGGATGGGCCAGATGCAGGGGAGTGGTATGAAGGAACAGATATCTAGTCTCGTGCGCTCCCAGACGCATCTGGTGGGGCCACTGTGAGATACAGGAAATTGGAGTAGATGGGCCTTTGGCCTGATCCAGCATGATGGCTCTTCTTATGCTCTTATGTGCTGAGGAGTGCAAAGCGAGCAGGGACGGCTCCTGGTCCACATCATGTCAGGTTGGTAATGGTTGAGGAAGCAGCGCATCACCTGCCGAGGGCACAGCTTCAATTGCAGAGCGTGGATATGCCGCTGGAAGAATCTGGCGCCCAAGGCAGGAAAGGGAGCTCAGCCGCGCTCAACGGAGAACGATGGCATGATTCATCCGGAGCCGAAGAAGCTCCAGGGGACAAAACCCCACCGGCTGTTGGGGAGGAAGGTTGCGTTCTGTCAGGAAATGTACCTCTGAACCAAAGAAAGCTGCTGCCGGGCAATGTGCTCATTACAGGAACAGGAACAGTCTGTTGGCCGCATGTTTCATCTCCAGAAGCAAATGGGAGGCGAGGAAGCAAGTGGCAGCTGCAACATTTCTGCAGTGAAAGATCCTCTATTTTGGTTCCCTGATCTTTCTTCCAATCTCCCGGTTTGTGACTTGGTACCGATCTTCATTTACATTCTTCTACTTTCTTCTCTCTTCTATTCGGTTAACTATTTCACCGGCCATCCATTGTACTTTCTTTCTTCTTATGCTTTTGGTTGATAGTTTCCCTCTGCCTCCAGGTCAGAGCCAACTTATAGTGATCCCTAACAGGATTTTTAAACGAAGGGAGATATATAAGGAGTGAGCTTCTATGGCTGAATCCTAATCTGTCTCTCTGCCCACTACACCACACTAGGTAGAGCATTCCGTTAACAGTTTCTTGCAGATCCTCTGTATCCCTGGTATTTATACTTCTGTTTTCTTCAAAGGATTCTGTTATCAATGCTCTATTAAGGGTTCCATCCTGCCTGCCTCTCCTTTTCTTTGCAATATTCTATTCCATTCACTTTCCACTCAAGTTTTCTCCTCCAAATCACATTTTTGAGACCACTGGGCATGCTTGCCCAAGTCCCACGAAGAGGCATGGTCCTTGGCTTGATCTTGAATGGATGGACGTATCTGAGCCATCCTGTTGCCCTGCCTCCTACAGGGATATTTGTCTGCAAAGCCAAATCCCCTCTGCTAATTGCATTCTCCCAATGGAGGGTTTCAATTCCAGCATTGCAGGGGAGGTGGGTGTCCCATCAGGGTTTTAGTAGGCACTTTACAGGAGCCATCCAAGGTGCTGAGGTCCACGCCTTTGGTTAATGCATTTCAAGTGCCAACCAAAGTCCAGGGCTAGATTCCCAGCATTAAACTCCATGGCCAGAATCACGCTGCAGCCTGTTTCATCAGTTGCAATCTTGGAAATTCTGTGCCACCCCCCTGGGCTTTTGGCTGAGTTCCCATTCTGTCCAAAAGGCCAAATATTTCCCCCTCTCTTTATCAGTTCAGTGCATTATATCTCTCAAAAGTTCCACTAATGCATTTATTGGCAAGGGTAAGCCGGAGCAAACAATGTCCGTCAATACATGAACTAATCCTTTTTTTGGAATGCAGGCCAAAAAGAAACAGGAAAAAATAGAGAAGGAGGAGGAAAGAGGAAAAAACGCTGGAGAACAAACTCCCTTGTACTCTCACAGGGTAAGGGAGGAAACCTCACAATCATCTCAGCTCAATCTCCAGCAGCACAGCATGTGCCGCGAGCATTTAAACCTCTGCATGCAATTCTCTGCTCAACATGCAGTCCTAAGAATGCTTATTAGGAAGGGAGCCAATGGACCATAGGTGGAATTCCGGTTCTGGCAACCAAATCTTTGTATGCAGATAAAGCCACCGCAGGGACTCCTTACATGTCGGGGCAGATAAAGAACTGGACGAGGGAAATTAGTTTTAATTTCTCCCTTTTCCGCCCCGCTTTTACTTCCTGCTATTACTCGAAGTGGTTTCACCGTGTCAAGGCATACAATAAAGGTTGACCCAAAGATTCATTTGAATTTCAGAGGACTTCATTCGAGGGCCAGGCGTGAAGCGAAAGACTCAAAATGTGGAACTAATTTTTTTAGTTTTTCCGTAAAGGTCCTACACCCAGGAACTCAGCAGAAACATTTTAGGCTTTTTAAAAATGTCCATATACTTCCTTTTTTCAGATTGTAAACACCATCCTTTTAATGATAAAAGCTGCCTTGCAATCTTTTGAAGGAGAAGGGCAGGCTAAAAAAAAATTAACGGATGAGGAGACAGCAGAGCACGGGAGCAGAGAGCAGATTCTCAGCAAGCCTCATCAAGAAACTGTGCATTTCAGGCCATAATAAGTTTAGCATCCAAGCTCCTTATGAGATCTGCCAACAGGGACACCTTTGCAATACGAATCGGAGGGAGGGATGGGTCATGGATGTGAGACGTCCCCTGAAAACAGCAGGCACCTTTCCCATACATATGTACAGGTTGAACAAGAAAGGTGGTGTCTCTGATCCAAGATGAGGACGGTTAGTATTAGGCGGTGAATCTTCCCAGAGCTTTAAAAAGGTAACGGTCTCCCCCCCCCCCGCATGCACGCATGTGTGCTAGTCATGTCCGACTCTAGGGGTCGGTGCTCATCTCTGTATTCAAGCCGAAGAGCCAGGGTTCTGCAAGCCCATGGCTACATGGCCGGCATGGCTGCAAGGAAACACTGTTTTACCTTCCCGCTTTTTACGGCAGCACCTATTTAACTACTTGCATTTACATGCTTTCGAACTGCTAGGTTGGCAGGAGCTGGGGTGATCAGCGGGAGCTCGCTCTGCTGTGTGGCACCCGGGATTCGAACCGCCGAGCTGCCAACTTTGCAGCAGACAGCTTTGGAGCCTTAGTCTGCTGAGCCACCACGCCCTGATCTCCCAGAGCTTTACAGAGTAACAAATGCAGACCAAGGGCCAAGGGAGAGTAGGAACCTAGCGCAACCTTTCTGCCATCAAAATGAAGCCAACTGAAGGAAGGAACACTGATGGGTGGATACCTGTTCTGCATTTATTAAGTTTTTCTTCATTCACACACTCATATTTTTCATTCATAAATGCAGGCTTATTTCTGCCATACAGAGCTGACAGAAGTTGAACATGTTTAGACCAACAGGTCCCAACTTTGGGTTCCCAGATGTTATGGGATGAAAACTCCTACTTGCGGTGCTGGCCAGGTTTTCTGGGAGTTGTAGTCCAAATGTGTCTGGTGACCCAAGGTTGGGGACCACAAACCTAGAGGCCCCAAAGATATGACTCAGGAAAAGCAGGTGCCTGTGCTCCTGTTTCTAAAGGGGAAGCTCATGGATCAGTAGCAGAGCCCCTAGTTTACATATAGAAAGTTCTAGAGGTCAACCTCAAGTTTCCCCCAGGCTATGGAAACAGACACCATAGCCTTGAACGAATGCTGATCTTAATCCATCTAAAGCAGGCATGTCCAAACTTTGGCCCTCCAGATGTTTTGAACTGCAACTCCCACAGTCCTTTGCCATTGGCAATCTAAGCTTAGAATTCTGGGAGTTGTGGTCCAAAACATCAGGAGGGCCCAAGTTTGGACATGCCTGATTCTAAAGCGATTTACTGTGATCCAAAAGAAGGACTTACAAGCAACAGGGGCATTTGGAAACTAGATCAAACTAAGAGGTTAGAGAGAGAAGATCAAGATGCAGAAGAAAGTTGAAGGAGGAATGGGAGGGGAGAGAAGAACTGAAAACCCCTCTTTGGCGGGTGTGTGTGCAGTGTGTGTGTGTGAGGGGGGGGTGTCGTACCAAACAAAGGAATCTGTCAGTAGCTCCTTTGTCTCCATTGAGCTGTAAAATATATATACATATATTGCTAGATGCTTCAGCATTGATCTTTCCTCCCTCTTCTCTTGTAAACTACTTATTCATTCATCTGAAAGATGTAAGAGGTCTTAATAATAGTATGCCGTTTTGATTTCAGCCTCGGTTCAAGTGCACGGCAGAAGACGGAATCACATTTCTGCCCGTAATTGTAATCATCTGCATTCTTATGTAAGACACGCTTCCGGTTTTGCTCCTCGTGGTAATTTAATAATAATTTGTTCCTGAGTAATCCTATTGAGTGCAAGAACAGCAGAAAGTTGCAGAGAGCAGGTTTATTTCCTGTTTTCCTAAGGCCAGTCTAAAAAAAATTACAGCTCTCTGGGCCACTGCATACAAACCCTTTCTTTATCCGGGTCCCCTTGACCGAATTGTCTAACTTGACCGAAGTTAAACACAGCCTTTCATTAGCTAACCTCACTGAAGAAGACTAATTGCCATCCAAATTACACATTACGGTCTCTTAGCTTCCTTTGAATAAATGGAGACATTTCTCTGTGTCAATTAAATGCCGCTCCAGAGATGCGGTTCTGCTATTCAAAATGTAAATCTCCCATCAAATGGAATTCTAAATAACAGGTTAGCAGCTTGCGTGACACAGAAAAAATATATAGAAATCCAGCAGAATCAAAAGCTCTCAGCTGCGAATCGTTCAGGACAAAGTCAACTGGAACAGCAGAAAGACGAAATGAAAATGGTAATGATAGTTTTCCCCCTGATTAACCTTCCCTTGGTTAAGTTACAAGGAAGGAAGGAAGGAAGGAAGGAAGGAAGGAAGGAAGGAAGGAAGGAAGGAAGGAAGGAAGGAAGGAAGGAAGGAAGCTATATGTCTGAAGAAGTGGACGTGTCTACGAAATGTTACATTAAAATATGAAAGTTAGTTATTAAGGTCATTCCGGGCAGAAATGTCCCGGAATCTTCCATCTGCATGGCCATTAGGTTGCAGGCTGCATCCTTCCACATCAGCTGCTGACCTAACTTCCCTTAACCTTGTGCCTTCTGGATCGGTTCCAGTACGACCTCCCATCCTCCCAGCCAGCATGACTCATGGTCAAGAATGAGGGACACTGTAGTCCGAAACATCCAGATAATCCTGCATGGAGAAAGGTGTCTCATGCTCTCCCAAACACATCTGGTGGGGCCGCTGTGAGATACAGGAAGCTGGACTAGATGGGCCTTTGGCCTGATCCAGCATGGCTCTTCTTATGTTCTTAAGGTGCCCTTCATCCTTCAGCATCTGGGCTAGTTTGGGCTATGAGTCCCGGAATCTTCCATCTGCATGGCCATTAGGTTGCAGGCTGCATCCTTCCACATCAGCTGCTGACCTAACTTCCCTTAACCTTGTGCCTTCTGGATCGGTTCCAGTACGACCTCCCATCCTCCCAGCCAGCATGACTCATGGTCAAGAATGAGGGACACTGTAGTCCGAAACATCCAGATAATCCTGCATGGAGAAAGGTGTACGAAGAGATCCATCTCCACTGGAGAAGACCTGGTTTGAGGATGCAGCCTTCCACGCAGAGGGGGGAAGTCCATTGGGTGGCCTCTACTCCCTCCTGGGATCCAAGAACAGTGCCTTGCTTCCACTCCACAGTGGCTGGCCGTTGCTGCTGCTTCCCTTCCCTGTCGCTTGGCTGCGATGCACCACCTTGATGCGTTCCCACACTGTGTGCCCTGAAAACAAATGAACAACAGGCTCGGGGTCCCCGTTGCTGAAAAAAAGATGAACCATCGCCAGGAATTACAGCTCCTGTCAAGAGACATGCCTCCTCATTTATATAACAGGAAGAAATATGGCAAACCATTCCCCAAAGATGGATGCAGGCACCCTATTGTGGCTGAATCCTGCTAGCTAGAGATGCCGACGCAGCGGCATTTCATATCCTCAGACTTTCAGGCCCAGATAGTGCTAGGCTCACCTTCCCACCGTCCTTGGCCATTCGGCTTTGTCAGAGTTTTTTGTTTCTGGGCTTGCTTGCAACCTCGCATGCTGCCTTTAGTATGTTCGGCTGGGAGGGACTTTCCTGGACTGGGGTAACTGTCAATCTATCCAGCTTTAACCAATCATTCCCTTCCCTGCTTCTGAATGCTCTGTGTCTCGTCCCATCTCAAGAGTCTGTAAAGTCTGTTGCTGAAAGCAATCCTGTTTGCTGTTCAGTCTGTTCAATTGCAAATAATGATGCCTTCTTTCTTTCTTTCTTTCTTTCTTTCTTTCTTTCTTTCTTTCTTTCTTTCTTTCTTAAATGACTTTAAACCCGTTATGGACCTTACAGCCAGTTTTAAAAGGGAGCCTTTCAATTACTCCATAGGAACGCAGGAAACGATTCCAAAACCACGTGATATGCATAAACTAAAATTGAACCGATACATATTGTGGGTTTGTTTGTTTGTTTGTTTGTTTGTTCGTTCGTTCAAATCGTTCATTCGTTCGTTCGTTCATTTGTTTGAAAAATGTAGCTAGGCTCTCTGCACTGTGTGCGATGAGAACAGTGCAGAAGATGACCTAGGGTCCTTGAAGATTTTCATTCTCCCATTATTTGCAATATGATGAATAGCATCCTCCCATTATTTACAACCTGCTGCTATTGTTTTAAAGTTCTTCTCCAAAGCCAACCACTCCTTCTTTCATGGACTACAGTCCTGGCAGAGGGCCAGAGGCCATGAGCCTTAAAGCTTTGGATCTCTATTTTTCCATGACCCTATGGTTCCGTGACCATGAAGTGAAGCGTGTGATTGGGCCCATGGGCACAGAGAAAAGCAGAAGAGAAAATAACCCCAAAGAGACCCCCCACTAAGAACCCTTGTATCTCAGCAGCCCTTCTAACCCGTGCCTTCTCTCTGTGCCTCGTAACAAGAGCACTCTCACTGAACTTCACACAGTTTAGAGAAAGATTTAGGCTGCTTGCTTATATTTCCCTAAGTAATCAATATCTGACTGTGTAGTTCAAACTGTCAGTATTCCGATGTATTGATTCAATGTGTTGACATGTCTGCGTGCAATCTATTGTTATGTGTCATCCCAGTAATGCCTTTACTATTGTTTCTTATGGCTGATGATCAACCTGATGTGATAGTTCCATGTTTCTTCCCCTTGACATATGCTTTGGATGGATACTTGGGTCCCCCTTGAGGATATGTCTTTATCTTTCTTGTCGATTGTGCGCTGTTGGGTCACTGGATGAATAAACAAGAAATGGACACAGTATTCCAGATGGGGTCTGACCAGAGCAGAATAGAGTGGTACTATAGTATCAGCCTTTGACTGATGTGCAGGGAGGATGGTGGACACCCAGGGAAGCAGATAGCTAGCATCGAGGGGGAGGCAATAAAAACATGCCCCAGACTTTGGAGTAGCTAGCGCTGGGTGTGCAAAGGTTATGTAGTTATACTCTGCAAAGCAGGGATACTACACTCTGACCCAGATTTCATGGGGCTCTTTGCTGCTATACAGTGCCCAAAACTGAGCTGTGAATATCACATTTAAAAAAGGAACACCTTGCATTCATTCCCCCTGGCTCCCTTTTCATGCCCAATTCTGATCTTGACCTTCAGAAAGATGTATAAAAATGCAAAATTCAAAACTAAAGCCACTTAGGATGGATAAGAACCCTAAACTTAGCCTAAACAATTTGGGCCAAAACAACTCTAAAATGCTTTAACATGTTCTTAAAATATAAATTTTGACAATGCATGTTTCTTGTTATACTTAAGTAATTTGGGGTGATTGTTACTTCTGAAAAGTTACCTTTTACTTTTAGTTACACTACCTCAAAGTAACTAGTTACAAGCAGCATTAGTTACATCCAAGTTCTGGTCTGGAAGCGAAGAGGAACCAGAATCAGAATCAGAATCAGAATCAGAATACTTCTATGCTTCTATGCCAAGTTTAGGCATCATTTGGAATACTCAAACAGGACAGCCTCTTTTTAATCTGACATATTAAGATGAAACACCAAAAGATATGAATCCTTTCAGTTGGTAGATTTTGGGACACTAATCATTTCCTGGCTGAGTGTGGCAATTTGCACTTTGGCAGTTGATGTCCAAAGGCACCAGAAAGAAGGGGGGGGGGAAAAAAACAAATGTGCAAACAGAAAGGAGGGAACTCAGTGGAACAGAGCAAAATTACCCTTCCTATTGATTTATCTCTGCAATTGAAAATTAGATCTGTCCGAGCAATGTACAACATTATAGAATTATTGTCAAATTTGTAGCTAAATTATGGTCTTAACTCGTGCAGTAATTTAATTTAGCTCTTGCCCGTGAACTGCATCTGGCTGTTGCAGAATTTGGCCATGGGATAGGCACAGAGAGAGGTACCTTCCCTTTCAAAAGCTGCAGGAGAAAAGCCCAGCTCTCATGAATACAGCCATTTGTCTTCGGTTAAATTAAATTAGCTGCCTTCGTCAGATTAAAGGAGGATGGAAAACCCTTTCCATCCTGAGATGCCCAAGCAAACGGTGCTGAGAACCTCCCAGGCCAGCCTTAAGTGAAGACCTTCTGCCAACAGGTCTTTTCCCATTTCCTTCTTCAAAGCTGAGCAAGCCTAGAATTTGGGAACACCCGTTAAAAGTTGTTGGAGGCCAGATTTATCAATGCTATCAACAGTCTTGATTAAACTGACACAGAATAGATTCGGGAACAGAGTCTGCTACCAACTAGCTACCGATAACTACTGTATTTTTTCACCTATGAGACATCCCCCATTTTTACAACCCAAAATTATAGTTTTATATATCTAAAACTATTATAGTGGCAAGAGAAAATTTCAGAAGCATGCATTCAAAAAGGGGGGGGGGTCAAATTTGCATTATCACGTGTTCCTTTTTATAGAAACTTTAATGCAGCCCAAGTGTTTACAAATTAACCCCTGGCTCATATTTCCATGTGTTCATTTTTCACCCTCCCTCTGGCTTAGTTCCAAGTTCAAAAGACCCAAGAAATCTTGAGAACCTGGTAAACCACAGCGGTGAGTTGTGTCACAAATTTGGGTCCATCTAGTGATGGCCAAAACATATCGCTTGGTGTCGCTCGTGAGAAAAATAGGTCCCAGACTGGTCTGAGAAGCAAAACCCATTTATTGAAAATCAATAGAAGTGAGACGTTTTAACTCCCACATGAGTCTTTGAAAAATCCCTGCCAGTATTAACGATATCCAGTGGTGGTTTCCTAACCTCTGTCTTTTTAATGGAACTCCATCACTACAAAAGTAATAGGTCTAGGACAAGTAAACGCCAGTGGGAAATGGATTTGCCTCTTCGGAAAACCAAAATGGATTTTCCCAATGGTGGCATACGGAAATCCATCACAGCGGCTGCTCCGTCATCATTTCCCCACCTCCCACCCTACCCCTTTGGGGCCAAATGGAATCAAGCGAAGATGAAGCAGCGGCAGTAATGTTTGCTGCCGTAGCATCTGGAGACAGAAAACGACACTAGCAGCGTGTCACAGTACAGCACAGAGGCCGTGGGTTGCCAAGAGCAGACCAAGGAAAGATGATCAGGCAAACATTGGTGTGGAAACCTGGAGGAATCAATGGGTTGTGCTATTCAATGGCACTTCAACGGGTCTACTCTGGTGCAACCGATTACATTAAGGAACAGGATTTGAGTCATTAGGAAGCAGTAACAAAAGAGTCTGTGGAGAAAGCTGTGAGCCATGCCGTCTACCGTGCACATCTCGAGCTAGCCTGGGATAATGGTATATAAAATAATTTATTCCACTCGAGTAGCGCATGATGCTCCAGGGTTATAACTGGGCAAAAATGTTCATCAGCTGGCAGAAACCTCTTCCGTCAGCTGAGCTCAGAGATCTGTCCCAACAGTCTTCCCGTAGGGCTATTCTACTGGGTACAAGCTCAGTGTTGAATCAACCCATTTCACAGTGCATCTACATGATAGAGTTGCAGCATTTTGGTTGATATGCCCACTCACTTTTTAATCCTCTCTTCGCCCATCATTTCTCTAGTTGCATCCACTCAGTTTCCAGAGCAGTGCAAATGACAGCCATCCCTATAAAGCAGCAAGTGATATATAGACATAAACACCTTTATCTGAATTCCTGGAAAGACCATTGAGTTAACCCTCCTGTTCCTTTGCACCATCTTAATGACCTGATTGGCTAAAGAATTATGCATATTGCGCAACACGAACGTTACATAAACCAGCAGAACGAATACTCGGCGAATAAATAAGAACAAAATGTCCATTAATGGGATATACTGAGAAGTCTCCAGAGGCATCGGAAGTAAAGAGCTGGAAATCAGGATGACTGCTCCTGATAGATCTTTTAATTGGAACATCAAAGGCTCATCACTGGATTTGAAAGCAGGGTAAGATGATGACTCCGGTTTCAAGGGAGCTGTGAATATGCTCCGTGATTTACAGAAGCGATCCGTTGTGCTTAACCTTAATGCCTCCGTCTAAATATAGCAATTTATTTGCTATATTTAGATCCTGCTTCTCTAGTGCCAAGGCACGTGCACGCACGCACTCGCACGTGCGCGCACACACACACACACACACACACACACAGGGGGTACCTCTACTTAAGAGCAGCTTGACTTAAAAGCAATTTGAACAGCAGAAAACAGTTGGCCTTTTAACAGTTGCCTTGGTTTATTCTACTTACAAAAGTTTTATTTATTTATTTATTTATTTATTTATTTATTTATTTATTTATATTATTTTTGATAGGGCTCCTCTACTGTCAGTTTTAAAATGAGTGCAAGTGATGTTCTGCGCATGAATGTAGGAGTATGTGTATGGATGTTTGTTCTTAAACGGTAGATTTTATATCTTGGATTTTTATACCGGGGTGCTGTCTCACTATTCTTGGAATAGTAAGGAATGATTAAGGTTTGCTCCCATGCCAACCTGGCAAGGAAATTTATCCCTTTCAGAAAAATGAACTCTTAAGGAAGCCTGGCATGGGTCTTTTAGACCCACTAATCTTTTCTTCTCAATACATTTTGGCCTATTACAATGGTGATTTTCTATGCCAGGCCTGCCCAACAGGTAGACCGCGGGCTACTGGTAGCCCGTGAAGGGTTCAAAAGTAGCCCGCCGGCCATCAATAAAAAAGTGAGGGGATAAGTTCTCCACCCCTCCCTCCCCCATCCCAAGGACCACCACTGCCCCAGCAAGGGACCGGGGCAGTTCAAGAGCCATGGCACATTGAAATCTATTCCCTCCAGAACAGATTAATTGGTTTTCAATGCATTCCTATGGGAAACCGCTGCTCTACTTACAAAAGTTTTTACTTATGAGCATGTGCTCGAAACAGATAAAATTCGTAAGTACCTGTGAGGTTTTAGTGTAGTAGCCCTCAGGCATTTTGGGCCAGAAAAAGTAGACCTTGGCCTGTTTAAAGTTGAACAGCCCTGTTCTATGCAACCTTGCTTTCATTGTCCTTTTTGAATTCATTTCGCATATCCATATGCCCAGGTTAACTTTACACACACACTTGCACACCCACACATCCGTGGACATGCACCATCGTTCCATCTTTTCTGCAGCTATTTATTTTTTAGAAGTGAAGCCTCTCTATCAGTGCATACTTACTTTTGACTATTTTCTTCTTCTCATTCATATTGATCTTTTCTGATGCTTTACACCTGCCCCTAACGTAGATTTGAAACACTTGGGCAAGGGGCAATATCTAGTACATAGATTTCTTGGGTTTTGGTTGGCTTCTCTTCCAAAACTTGTTGGTTTCATCACATACCTTTCTCAACAGTGGTCTTGACAGGCTGCAACGCTGCAATTCAGTGTGTGTGTTTGCTCCAAACTAAGACATTGTGAGTTGCATCTCTAACAGTTATGTGAGGATTCTAAATCTCTTTTGAGTGATCTAATTCTCTCCCGTTGGCATTCATTATGAATGTCTTTGGAATGGTAGGCATTTTTCATATTCCAAGTCATTGGAACAAATGACCGTTAATCGTCCTGCCTATTGATTAGGTGTCACTCAATGCAAGAGCACTGATGGATGTATCAACTGGTTTTTTTTCTCTGCATTAAAAAAACCCCTAAATTGGATGGCAGAAGTTCTGTTTTCATCCGTTTATTTTAATTAAGGGTTGGTTTTAAATCTTCATTTACTGACTCATAAGGAAGTTTCCCATGTTCCCTGAGAGATGGAGATGTGTAAAGATGATGCATTAGCGGAGGACATAAAATCCCTCAATTAACTGGAGCAACTGCACACGACTGAACATCCATACAAGAAAAGAGAAATAAAGGAATCAACCATGTAGGAACAATGTACCAACTTTGTACCAAGCCAAAACAGTGTTTCACCTGAAATTCAGATGACAGAGGCAGGAGAGGTACAGATCGAGGGCAATAAAGAGGTATCTTCTCAATGCTGTTTTTTAATTAGAAATAGAAATAGAAATAGAAATAGAAATAGAAATAGAAATAGAAATAGAAATAAATAAATAAATAAATAAATAAAAATAAATAAATAAATAAATAAATAAATTGTGCTCTAGGAATGATACTGTATTATGACCTGACAGTTTAGAATGTGTTGCAAAGCTTGTAGAACAAAGCCAACCTGGTAAGCCGTGCATATGATCTAAAAACAAATGTCCAGAAAAACCAAGAATGTGCAAAAAGCAAACAACCCAGATGGCCCGGAACAGCTTGCTTAAGACAGAGAATTTAATGCAAACAAAAACTTGAGAATTTGCATCACATCCTACTGCATGGCATCGAATCACGAAATTGTAACACTGGATGGATTTAACAAGACCAGGGTTTTAACAATAGGACCCTTTGAAGGTCATTAATTCAGAGTGGCCTCAGGCCGAAGACAACATGACAGAGAATAGAAAATATTTCTTGACCCAGCATGTTGTTATTCTGTGGAACTCCTTGACGCAGGATGTGGTGGTAGCATCCAGCCTAGATGCGGTGAAAAGGGGATCAGACCAATTTCTGGAGGAAACATCCATCACAGTTTACAGCCATGATGGGGGGAAAGTGTGACCTCCAGGCTTAAAAGAAGGTACCTTAAAATACCAGATTCAGGGGCATCAGGAGACAGGTATATAGTTGTCTCATGTACTCCTAGAGGCATCTGATGGGGCCACAGTGAGATACTGGAAGCTGGACTAGATGGGCCGTTGGCCTGATCCAGCAGGGCTCTTCTTATGTTCTTGTGCTCATATAACACCCAGAATTCCTTGGAAGGAAAGTGTGTCCAGTGAAGAAGAACTAATGTGAATGAATGAATAAAGAAGGCCAACTAGCCATCAAATGGCAACTACTGCCAATGCAGCCATTGCCATCATCCCTGTAGCAGTAGGATGATCATAGTTGGCTGTGCATGCTTCCCCTTTTTTATGCACTGTGCTTCTGCCACTACACAAACACATTTGGAACTGCACACACCTTGAGAGGAGAAATGTGTATTTAGGTGCCAATCTTCTACATCTATAAGTCCTTGGGAGCATTTCTTTTGATCTGACGCTTGTTGCACGGCATGTACCAGTCTTTTGATTGGCTTTAGAAAACTGGACTTTCTCCCCCCCCCCCCCGCCGCCATTCTTTTGGGGCCATGGAGAGGTGGTGAGCTGATGGCCTCAGCTAACATTGAGAGAGAGAGAGAGAGAGAGAGAGAGAGAGAGAGAGAGAGAGAGAGAGAGAGAGAGAGAGAGAGAGTTTGAGGGATTATGAGAGGCAACAGAAGGCTAGTACATTGAATTTGCTTTCTTTCCTGATTTTCTTGGGTGACCCGGCGGCCCTGTTTTGCCTCCTGTAAAATGTAGATAAAGTTGTAGGTTCTTGCCGCTGACAAGGATGTGGAGAGAATTAATTAATGCTGGCAACATCCCTTGGGGTCCTGGGAATGAAAGATACCAGATGAAGCAATTACCATCTTGGTTCCAAGAGGCAGGGCTGTTGTTTCCATTTTGCTGGCTCTAGCGCTGCATGACTTCACCATTTCGGGCCTGTAAAGTGACGTATCCATTCACTCATCTCATTGTCTTGGTCTTTAATTTCAGTAAGATCATTGTTTTCATGGCACCCATATTTCTTGTTTCTCCTGCGAAATGGTCAACATGAGGCAAATTGGCTTTTTCATCCTTTTTGTAAAAAATAATAATAATCATCACAAGATTCCCAGGAGGTAGGCCGGTTTCGGATGCACTGGCAAGTCCAAAGTTGCCCAGTGCCTCAAGTTCGAGTGAGGGTATGAACTCCAACCACTACACATCACTCTCACCACCATTGACATCATGTTTCCCCTAATTTCCATTCTCCTTTCCACCAAGAATGGCTCTCAAATGATATGAGCCCATCAGGTGGAACTCCCAAATTAGAGAATTAGGGAATGTACCATCCAAAGCAAAATCCCAACACTTTCAGGCTGAAAAGCTATATACCCTCAGATGTTTGGAATCTTTTTAACCAACCCAAAGGATCATCTTATTAGGAGGGGGATTAGGAGGGGGATTAGGAACAGCTGGGCAGTGGTGCAAGCTCTGTGGTTGGTACAAAGCATCCTACTCTAGGCTTCACCCAAGCTGTTTATCCTTTTGCTCCCAGATTTCTGAAGTCAGTGTGGAATTTGCTGCTGCTCCTGGGGAATCCCGGGGAGTTGTCATTCAAAAATAACTTCTCCAAAGCACCCCTTCCGTGGCTACAGGTGACTCCTCTTTTATCTCTTTCATTGGGGACACTGAACGTCCTCCTAATTTCATTCTGAGCATCCCCGGAGCTATCCAGGGTGCTGAACTGAGTTTGGTGGCTTAGGTAGCACCAGTGAAGTTTGCCATTCCATGAAACCGGGCTCAATAGTGCCCCCTGGAGGTCTTGTGGAAAGTGTGAAGGCCGCAATCCCAGCATGCCTTGCTGCCAGTAGCACGTGATAGATTATGCAAGTGGACAGAATTGAGCATGTTGTGAAAACATCACACCCTGAACCATCTCCCTCTGCTCTCTCTCTGTGTTCCGTGGCTCTCCCCTGTCTCCTCATCTATCTGCATTATCAGGTGAAACAGAAATCTTGTTTTCAGCTTGCTCAGATAAATCCTTGTTTCTTTACACATGTTTGGCAAGTGTTCATTCCAGGTTTGCTGCTCCCATTAATCTTTCGACTCCATCTAGAAGTCTCTTGATAGCCTGCCACGGCATATCAGCCAGCTCATTTTTCTGCATGACTATGGAATATGATGTAGGCTTGGTGCCTCACTAACAGGGGTGAAGCAGCATCTTAAGTTGGTAATTGATACAGCTGATTCCCATTATATGGCAGTGATTACTCGGTAATGGCACCTTGGAGAGGGCTGTTTGGGTCACCAACTCCTAGATGATGTCTCCCTTATTTATTTTTTCAGATAGAAGCATTTCCCTTGTCTTACGTATGATTATACATAGTTGGACCATTCCTTCATCCAGTCTCATCCCGTCAGTTCTGACTGGCACCAATTCCCCCCCCCCCCCGAGTTTCAAGAAGGATCCTCTACTAGCCCTACCTGGAGACCCCTAATATTTCCTGGTGGTCTCTCATCCAACTGTTAACCAGACCAGACCCTTCTTAACATCTGAAACTGGATGGGTTTGGTCCACTCGTCGGGGTGGCACAATGGTGCCAAATCCCCAATGGTGAAAGGAGCCCTCTTCCTGCCGGAAGCTAGGAAACTGGGCCAGGTTAGTGGCTGTTTGAGGCTGAGGAGGTGGGCTAGGGGAACTGAGATGAACCAGTTCATGGCCATCTCTGCCCATGGCTCAACTGTAACATCCTATGACAATAGTCTTGAGAGTCCCCTGGACTGCAAGGAGATCAAACCTATCCATCCTGAAAGAAATCAACTACGAATGTTCACTGGAAGGACGGATTTTGAAGCTGAGACTCCAGTACTTTGGCCACCTCATGAGGAGAGAGGACTCCTTGGAAAAGTCCCTGATGTTGGGAAAGATGGAAGGCAAAAGGAAAAGAGGACGGCAGAGAATGAGATGGTTGGACAGTGTCATTGATGCAACCAATATGGATTTGACCAAACTCCGGGAGGCAGTGGAAGCTAGGAAGGCCTGGCGAGCTCTGGTCCATGGGGTCACGAAGAGTCAGACACGACTGAATGACTGAACAACAACAACAACAACATGACAAGTGGTGTGGCTTTCTCGAGTCTACACCTGCGCACCAAAGTAAGGGACTCGGTGAGAGCACAGTGTAATCAGTCATGCTTTAGATGCGAGACCGATGGCTGACTATGTGCTAAGGCAGACACACAGCTGAAGACATGAAGCATTCTACCTCCTCGCTTCTACCGACTGACAGGAGAAGCAGAAGCCTTCATATTTCATATTCTGGTCCAAACCCCAATGCAGATGCATTCTGGAGAGGAGGGGTGGTGAAAATCTGTGTCTGATATCCCCGGTGCTTTCTCCCCGTGGCCATGGTGCAGAGACAGGAGCATTATTATGCAGTGGGCAGCCACAGGAAAGGGAATGAAGCAAGCTCTTTCCGATTCTTAAAATACATTCTCCAGAAAGCCTCTTGGGATCTGCTGTTTTAAGTCAGTCCCTTTGCAGTGAGGGAAGGGGGCGGGCATGATTTCTCTGCATAACCATGCCTTACCCGGAGCCACGATAAGAGGCACTCAGGTTACTGCAGGGAAAAGCAATATGCTAGACAGACTTTCTTCCAGAGGGGAAGGTTAACAAATATCGCTTGGAACATTTTTAGAAAGTGTTCAGTAAGGCAGCGCACGGGTCTCCGATTCTCTCCAGTGGCCAGTTTGGTGCTTTGGGATAAATTCTGATTGATGCCTGGAGTCATCTGGGTATAGCCTGGTTTTCATTTGAGTAGTAAATTCCGATCACCACCTTGCATCGGAAAATCAAAAGAGCTGTATTTTGTTTCTCTTTTTGCACTGATGTACATGGAATTTGGAGATGTGAGATCCTAACATAATGAGGAAATATAGTTTGGCTGCTGATGCAGCTTGCATATTTTTATTTTATTACATTTGTCTTTTTTATTATACTGTTACATTAATTATTATTTTACATTATTGTATTTGATTTGTGGGTGCATGATGTCGTATGTTTGAGCAAGTGGTTCTTGAAACATGTTGTACACTGCCCTGAGTTCCTTCGGGAAAATTGGGCGGTTAACAAATAAATAAATAAATAAATAAATAAATAAATAAATAAATAAATAAATAAATAAATAAATAAATAATCTCAGTCCATTACATCCACGGTTTTGTATCCTGGCCACCTAGAATGTTTGTTCCCTGGAAGCCCACGAGATGGAAGTGAAATTCTGGCATAGTATCGCACATATGGATGTTGAACCAAACACCCCTTTCCCCCATCTTTGCTACTGATGCGTCATTCACACAATCTCTCCCTCCAATCCAGTTCGCCCACACACACCTTGCATCATTTTAGGTGTTCAGGTCACTGCCTCTTTGTGAACAGTCTTTGCTTCAGCCTGGAATCAAATCTGCCTGCCTTGTTTCGACCCGGGCTTGGTACAAATCAGCTCGGAGCCAGCCGATTCTGTCTGGGATTCTGGATTTGGTCCCAGCTAATGCACAGAGCCCGGCTGTTTGAGATTCCGTGCCAGTGAAATCGACGCCCATCCTGTTCCCGATTTGGGAGTACGGACATGAAATTTATGCCGAGCAAGGGAAGGCAGGCAGGAGGCATCAGAGTGGGCAGAGCCGTTTTGACAGGTGTCTGCCACTAATGGACAGAGCTGGCTCCGATGTGGAAAAATATTGTGCATCCATTACAGTTGGCTTGGTGAATTTCTGCGTGCAGTCCAAGGCATAGGAGAACCGTAATCCCCCCCCTCTTCCTGGGCTTCCTGTGGTCTTGGAAAATGTGAAACTCGCAACAAGATTGAAATCTGTATGGATCTCAGCTTTCAAGTGTCACAAGAACTTACATTTCTCAGCCTTCCATTTTCAAAGCCAGTGTTGGAAGTGTGTTGACCATTTCTGGTGATACAAACTACAGGAAAAGAGATTCCATTTGAATATTAGGAAGAACTTCATGAGTGTTAAGATCTGTTTCAGCAGTGGAGTAAGCTGCCCCAAAGGAGGGTGGTGGAGTCTCCTTCTTTGGAGGTTTTTAAGCACAGGCTGGATGGCCATCTGTTAGAAATACTGTGATGGGGGTTCCTGCATAGCAGGGGGTTTGACGGGATGGCCCTTGAGGTCTCTTCCAACTCTAGGATTCTATGATTCTATGATCTGGAGGGCTGCATGTTCCTGTATCGCTGCGTTAAATAATCACCAACTCCGCTGTCTTCCTCCACCTCAGCTCACATGGCAAACTTTGACAAGTTGGTAGCAGTTACACCGGTTGCATAAGGCAGGCCCGGAGTAACCGCTTCAAATTTACATTCATGAGTCGGTGCACAGAGCTATCAAACCCTCCAACAGAAGTGAACGCCTTGCGGTGCCGTGAGGGGGCAGATGCCAGAACCCCCCTGTCATCCGCTGTTCAAGTTACAACGACTTTGACAACGAAATAATTGGGAATTTGTGAGCCGACGAGATTCTGGATAGGCCTGTCTTATAATTAAATCCACCGTGTGCTGAGAGCGGGTGCCCAGGCTGTGGTGAGACTTGGAGGTTAATAAGAAGATTTTTTAAAAAAAAAAATCAATCCTTTCAGAGGAAGGCTGGCCTGTGAGATTGGAGTTGGAGGTGGGGGTGGGGAGCGAGAAGGGAAAGACAGCCCTGCGCATACAGACCTGGTGCTTTCATGCATGAAATACGATGTTGGCAGCTCCAGAAATTTTTCACGAGTAGAATCCTTAATCATCACGCTAGTTAATAGGCCAGGAAGCAAGCTTAGCTGTGATCTAATCAGAAGAAGATAACAGTGTGAACAAACTTTGCTGAAAAACTGGAGAGGAACGCATACTGGGTTGAGCATGTATTTGTCAGTGGATGGGGTGGAAGCATGCTTCATTTTTCTTTTCTTTTTAGATGAAGTCTCTCATTCTCTGTGTATCTAGGCTGTAGCCTAAAGATGTTTCTCTCCTCCCCCTCCTCCCCCTTGCAGTTTCTGCTGACTAATATTCATCTTTATTCTGCTCAGTGCTTCAGTGTCGGAGATAGGAGAGGCGGTGGTAGGAAGGAGGGGTTAATCTTCCCAGCAGAAATATCCTCCGACTCCAAGACCACTTCTTTCTGCATCACAGGTTTAGTGAAAAGAAGCATTTGTGCCCAGACTCAAATGTGATGCTTATTTTCCATTGATTTTGTTCTGGACCAGAGCTTTGAAGGCTGTCAAAAGATGTCTATAAAAGCGTGAGCATCCACATCAAGAGAAGCAACGGCCCTACTTTACTTTGCTCTTGGTTGGGTGTCTCTGGAGTATCAGGTGAGTTTTCAACCATCCTGATTAAGAAAGGTACAAAGAGGTAGAAAGCACATCCAGGGGAGGGTAAGCAAGCCAGCAGAAGATCTGGAAGAGAAGTCCTGTGGGGTATGAGGAACGGTTGGGGAAGTCTGGTGCCCTTAAGAGACGTATGATAACCCATAGCCCTCTTCAAACATGTGAAGGCTTCGAAGACGGAGTGAGCAACAAAGAATTCACCTCAACCTTAAGAAAAAGGTCGCTGTTCAACAGTAGAGTGGATGAACTCAAAACATAAGGACATAAGAAGAGTGATGCTGGATCAGACCAAAGGCCCATCTAGTCCAGCTTCCTGGCTCTCAAAGTGGCCCCACCAGATGTGTCTGGAAGCGCATGAGACTAGATCTCTGTCTCCTGCAACCACTCCCCTGCATCTGGCCCTTGAAGTATCCCGGTTTTAAGCCTCGAGATGACACCTCTCCATCATGGTTTGTCACCTGTGATGGACTTTTCCTCCAGGAATCTGTCCATGAGGGTTTGTTCATGAGGGGTTCCTCTTCACCCGTAGGTTGAGAGCCCATCTATTGGAGATGTTCCAGTTTTGAAAACCCTGCAGTGACAGCTGGTTGCATCCTATAAAACCTACACTTTAATTCCATAAGGACTATCCTTGAAAACCTGGCATATGGTTACAGGGACACCACCACCACCCTCAAATGGCAGATGAAGAGTTTTCAAGGTATGTGGGGGTGTGCTCTTAACATGGCTAGTGACCAGTCAATTGCTGAGCAAAAATATCTCCTGAGTCCTACTTCATCACTCTCTCCACTACAGTACACTGCCTCTCATGGGAAATGCAGACACTAGGAAAGTAAAGCAATGTCTAGCCACTGCAGGGGCAGAATCTGCAGCAAGTATGTCATGAAACAGATATCTAAGAAGCTTCAGCAATGCAAACATGCCTGGACCAACTTCCCTAGAAACGGTAGATTGGTACTCTACGATCACCAATCCTTTTTTTTAATAGTAAGAGCAAAACACTTTCTTGTGTTTCACCCAGGTTTCTATTTGTCTAATTTCCTATTCATTTAATCCATTATTTCTTTGCTGTGAGCACCTGACATTTCACTGAGATGTTTGTTGAGAAAGACGGCCTACAGCCCAAAATGTCAGTCAGTAATTGGCCCCCAACAACTCTTTGTAGCACGTGAGCAGCATTTGCTAATCTTCCAGCATGCACACACACACACACACACACACAAGCCAGTCACGTGGTGAAAACGACACACTCAAATCCTAATTCAATAGAAAAGATAAAAAAGAATTTAAGCAACCTCTGGCATGCAGTGTTCTGCTTCTGCTTATCTGCTTATATATTGCCCCATACTACTTCAAGTAGTCTCTGGGCAATTTACAGTTTAATTACAGTAATGCAGGCTACACATTCACCCCGCCAGTGAGCTGGGTACTCATTTTACTGACCTTGGAAGGATGGAAGGCTGAGTCAACCATGAGCCTGCTACCTGGGATGGAACCCCAAGTCGTGAGCATGGTTTTAGCTGCAGGACAGGCATTTAACTACTGCACCATGAGGCTCCAGTGTGGCCCCTTTGAACGAAGATTGGAAGAAAAGAGAATATGGCCAAGAGTGACGGACAAGATCAAAAAGCAATGAGAAGACAGAGCAAAATCGGAGAACAGAACAGGAACAATTCTCCAAGCTTTAACAAGTGTTAATACAAGGAGTTTTCAGTTCAGCCCAAGACTGGAAGTCAACAAATGCCAACGCTTGCAATTTTCTCTCTCTTGTGTCCTTGTTACAGATGAAAAAGACAGTGGTGCAGGGCACAGGGAGGGACAGGAAGAAACAGGCTAGTAAGCAGAATAGTGAGAAAGACGAGTGTAATCTGATTTATAGCTCTGTCAATATCAGGTTGGAAACCCACTTGTTTCACCCACGTTTGCCTCCAAGTTGGTCGAATTCTCCAATTCCGTGTCAAGCCAGAATGGATGTCAACTCACCTCGACCACTCGATAATGCATTGTTTGTCTCTTTGTCTGGACCATCTTCTTCTTCTTCTTCTTCTTCTTCTTCTTCTTCTTCTTCTTCTTCTTCTTCTTCTTCTTCTTCTTCTTCTTCTTCTTTGCCTCCAGGGGTGTTCCCTGCATAAGGATGCACAAGGAACTTATGATCTCCTAAAAAGAGGGTTAGTGAAATGGGGGCACTTCAAAGGAACTGTTGCAGTTCTCATCTGTGATGGATAGTGATGGCATAACTCATGTCCTTCCCTGGAAGAAATGGAAAGACTCCTTTCCATTTCTAGCTTCTCGTTAGTTTGGCAGTCTGGAATAAACAAGGCACCACAAGAAGATTAAAGCCCCACCAGATTTTTTTTAAAAAACAGAACTAATTGAAACAAAATGTTCTCATTTTTTCCTCCATCCTTTTTCCCCCAGTGTTCTTTCAGAAGCAAAGCAGACAAACATATAGCAGATATGGAAGGACTGGATGAATTGTTAATAAAGAAACAAACAACCCACCCACTGCTTCAAATCCTTAATTAAAGTGACAGCCAGTTGGGCAACTGAATAAATTCTGAAAAATTGTCACACACAACTATATAAGTTCTGAAATTACACACACACACACACACACACACACACACACACACACACACACACACACACACACACACACACACACACACACACACACACCTTTTCTAGAAATGCAAGAAACTTGACCAAGATGTCAGAAAATGTCTCCTGTCCTCACTGATGATGAGAAGTACACTGAAGTTCCAAATCCTGAAGGGTCGGGCAAAGACAAGCAAGAGATAGCAACCTTAACTTAGACAACTCATTGTGAACGTCACTAATGACAACAACCTTGCAAAGTAAAAAAAAATCTGGTAAGAATTTGTTGGATTTAGCTATAAACTACAAGTCAAAGCAAGATTAGCACTTTGCATGCCAGTGCTGGGAATGCTGCTTTGGAACAGCCGCAGCCCTGAAGGTCAAACACATAAAGAGGGGACCTTCACCTTTGAATCCAAAAAAAGCAAAACAAGACCATCAGTTACCACTTTGACATTCTTCATTGATTCAATGCAATGTCTTTTTCTCACAGAAAACAATCTTCTCTTCTTCCAGTTCAGTTGTCATGAAGTTATTTTTACTTCTGGCCCCTCGAGACTCATGCTAGCAGAAGGGACCTCCATTTGTTGGATGAAAGAACACCTATGTTATCATAACAACAGTTGCACTGCAGGAAGCAAGCAAGCACTTGAGATGCCAGTGCGTAAGTTCTGGGACAACTGGAACAAGCAGAAATGGGTAGATGGGGCCCCAACATTGACAGGGTCATCTGTCCCTAAGAGATGGTGTTGATGTACTGTAAATTGCCTGTATTTGATTATTAAAATAATTGTTCACCAAGTACTCACCATAGGCACCTTCATTTGAATAATAAGTAAAGGAGTTCATTGAAAAGATGAAATTTTACAGGAATATTAGCTTACTAGAAAATAATAACACGTATTTTCCCTTCCTAACTTTTAAAATGACTAAAGCAAGCTTCAGAGGCAGAGACTCCTAAAGTCCCTTATACAAACTACTTATACAAACTACAGGATTAATCATAGTCCATTAGTCCATATGCAGAAAACCATTGCGGGGGGAAATTCTTCCTTTTCTCTGTCTCTGTCTCTCTGTCTCCTCACAGCCTGGAAAAAACAGTCACATGTCCTTTTAGGCCAATCAGAGTTCCCTTGCTTCTTGGATGGAATGCATCTTTGGCCTTTGCTTACATTCCTTCATGATTCAGATCTACAACAGTCTAGGCCAGTGGTGGTGAACCTTTGGCACTCCATATGTTTTGGACCACAACTCCCAGAATTCCAAGCCTAGATTGCCAATGGCAAAGGACTGTGGGAGTTGAGGTCCAAAACATCTGGAGTGCCAAAGGTTTGCCACCACCGGTCTAGGCCATCAGTTCAATATTAAAGATGTTTACATTTGGCCTTTGAGACAGGCCTTCCTCACTCTCAATTTATGTTACAGCTGCAGGCATGGATAGCTCAGGGGCCTAGGCATCCAGCTACAGAGGCGGAGGTTGGAAGTTTGATTTCCCACTGTGAATCACGGGGGAAGAGCCAAACCTGTGTGGCCTTGGGCCAGGTGCACAGTCCCAGAGCACCCCCAGAAGATGGGAAAGGTAAAACCACTTCTGAACTAACTGGACAACCCGGAAAAGGGTTGCCATAACTGAGAATTGGCTGGAAGGCATGTGATTATGAATTGAGACATTCAAGCACTTTGCCACCATCTGAGAGGAAAAATAAATGAGAGTTTTTTTTAAACAAAGCAGCCAAAGTTGAGATGGAAGGTGTCTTGAGAAATTCCCCCCATCTAGAAGAACAGGGCAGCAGGCTTGGAGAGCTCATGGAGTTGGGTTTCTTGCTGCTGATGCAGAGGTTGGGAATTTTAATCCCCGCTGTTCCTCCTGGGAGAAGAACCAGTTTATGTATCCTTGGGCAAGCAGCACAGTCCCAGGGCACCCTCCAGAGGAAGAGAATGGCAAACCTTTCCTGAATCCTCCACCCCTGGCAAAGCCTACAAAGAGTCATCATAAGTCAACATTGACCTGATGGAACGGAATGTAGAAGAACAGCTACCTGTGCTAAAAGGAGCAGCTGATGTCCAGACTATAGAACTGGAGTTCAGGGGATCAACCAAGCTGTGCCGCATCTTTTAACATAAACTCACTAAGCTCGAAGGGAAGAGGAGCTAGAGGGGAAGGAAGAGGGTAAGGAATCTTGCAGATGGTCCAGCGCAAACGTTGACATGTAATCCAACACAGTGCAAAACTAAATGGGATCTCTGGGATTTGGGCATTTAGAGAGCCATATGGCTTCTTGTTAGGAAGAGTCATTGGGGAACACTTTCAAGTTTGTCAGCTGCTTCTTCTAATAAAAGTTGATCACCTAAGAGGAGGGAGGAAATGACTACAATAATCTTTTGAAGGGAGGTGGACAGCCAACCCAAGGAGCTTTCGTTTTGACTCAAATCACTCATCTGGGGATGTCATCTTCCAACCAAGCTACAAATCTGTTTTTTAGTGGCAGCAGCTGGCAAATTTTAAGATGACGGAGGAGCATTCCCAGACCAAATCATGGGAAACACAGAAAGGAGAGGTCTGGGAAGTGTCCTAGTTCTCGTGAGGATGGTCTAACATCTGTGTCCAATATTTCCATGAAATTCACCTCTGGGAGCTGAGATGCCATGCAAGCAAGACTCTTCTCTCCAGAGAAGTTGTATCATGCTTTATATCAGGGGGAGAGAAAAAATTACTTTTGGAAACCTCATCTCCAAGAAATGTAGCTATGAAGCTTCCTCTGCTCCAGAAAGCTCATTAATTATACATTATTTTGCCCCAAACAGAATGCAGGCCTTTGCTTACATTTTAGCACATCCTTGGAAATAAACCGCAAGGACAGGGGGTTGGACTAGATGGCCCTTGAGGTCTCTTCCAACTCTATGATTCTATGACATATCTAGCGATTGCTCTTACCTCCCCTCCTGAGAAGCATTACTCAACTTATGAAAGCAAGCTAGAAAGCCAGACTTAACCAGGAGGCTGAAAGAGCTGCGATGGGAACAGTAGATAAGACCCAAGCTTCCTCTCCACGGGAGCCATCCATTTTACAAATTCATCAGAATTTGTCTGAACCCAGTTGTTTTGTGTTTATTATATATAGCAAATTGCAAGCCTGATAAGATACCAGCCGGAGAGCATGGCTCTTTGCTCAGATAAACACATTTAAGGATAACCTTTCTCGCTGGCAAGGCAGTAATGTAGAAACACAGCACTTGTGTGCATATATCTCTAACCATAAATTCAACCGACGTGATCAAGTTAACTCTTCCAAGAGGTTTTTGTGAGTGCAGGAAACCTAAACCACTGAGCATTTCTGTGCATGCGTACACACATAAATACACGCATCCAAGTGGTGGAAGCCAGTGACTCTGATTTCTACCAAGGTGTGTGTATGAATCCCCTCCAGGATTAACTCAAACTTAGTGAAAGACCTGAAACCCATCTCTAAGCTAGATTCAGCACCCTGGATAGCACCCTTTAAAGTCTGGAGTACATATACACTAATGCAGTTTGTCTCCACTGCAAGTAATCTGGTAACAGGTGATGGGAACATGTCATGGGGACATTTTGTGGTGAAATTTCCTAGATTTTACCACATGCAAGAGTTACCAGAGGCCTGCTGGTCATTTACACCAGGGTTTGGTGCAATGGTGTGAATGGCAGTGATGAACTGCCTCTCCTTCACTACTTGTATGGTTTGCCGGACGCATGAGTTGACACATGAGTTAATGAGCATTGACTCATTAACTAGAAGCAATTTATCTCCATGAGTTATATGGTTCTGTTTTTGTTGTTTGTTTGTTTGTTTGTTTGCCCTGATATTGCAACCTATCTAATTAGTCATGGAATGTTTAGCATATATATAAAAGAGGGAGATTTGTTTCTTAGCTCTTTGGGCCTGGTGTTTTAGAATCTATGTGTCAGGGAGGACACCAATTACAGCTCAAACTCAGGAAGCTAAATCCCTTGGGGTGGCCCAGCTTCCAGGCAAAAGATTTGAATCCTGTCTGCCTCTCAGTTTGTAAAGTGTCATGAAGGAACGTTCCAAAAAGTTTAAGATTGAGGCATGTGTAATTCCTGTCAATGTCAACTCTGTTGCATTAAGAAGAGGCATATGGACAGAAATAAGTCTAATAGCTAAAGATAGCAAAGGTATGGACATGGTTTTCCCAAGTTACTAAAGCAGTTAATTAGTCATAACACCAATTCATTAATGGATTCATTACCTTTAAAGTCATGGGAATAATGTCACTTTCAGCAAGTCTTCATCTAATGTGGAAGTCTTTAACCCTGCCTTGACTCATAACTCCCACCTCCCCCGCATGTCCTTGTCCCATTTTTTTAGGCAAAATACAACAGGTGAAAGACCACAACATTAGCTCATGGTGTTTCCATGATCATATTTTCCACATGCAAGTTCTATCTTGCTATAGGAGAGAATTCTCTGAAGCAAGAGTGAAGATTCTTTGTACTTCTAGATGTTTTGGAATGAGAACCCTGACGTCTGCTAACACTGATCATATTGGAGAACCTCATAAGAACATAAGAAGAGCCTTGCTAGATCAGGCCAAAGGCCCATCGAGTCCAGCTTCCTGAATCTCACAGTGGCCCCACCAGATGCATCCGGGAGTGCATGAGACTAGATCTCTGTCTCCTGATCCCAATCCCCTGTATCTGTTTCTTGAAGTACCCCTGTTTTAAGTCTGGACATTACACATCTCCATCAGGGTTTGTAACCTGTGATGGACTTTTTCTCCAGGTATCTGTCCCATCCCCTTTTGAAGGCATCCAGGCCAGATGCCATCACCACCTCCTGTGGCAGGGAGTTCCACAGACTAACAACACGCTGAGTTAAAAAAAATTATTTTGTCTGTTCTTACTCTCCTAGTCCTCAGTTTGAATGCATGTCCCCTAGTTCTGGTTGAGGTAGTGAAGTTAAAAACATTTGTAATACTTCAGAATCTCCAACCATAGTCTGGGGGGGGGTCTTTGAATGCTGGTGTCCAATACACACGCAGGCACGCAGGCACGCATGCACACACACACTTCTTTCTATATGACACCCCCATGTATAAAATGTCCCCCACTTTTGGACCCCAAATTACAGTTTTACAACCACACGGTTCTCTCCTGGGTTTACTTCCCTGTATAAGATGACCCTCAATTTTAGACTAATAATTTTAGACAAAAATATATTTTTATACATGTTTCTGTTTACAAAGGCTTCCAAAAGATTTCCCTTATGGTAACAAGGACACCCCTTTGTGTGTTTCTGTGGCCCAGACACTGAACTAGCAGTAAAGACACTGACCTTGTCATGGTAATAGATCTTCAAGGCGATCCCTCTTATCTAGAAAGAGACTGTGCCATACATATGTTTCTGGGTTGGGAAGATAAGGCCGCATTTATCAAAACCGTTTTCCTTTAAGGATGCTGACATGGACACTGTTTTCACATCTCGCCTAAACCAATTTGATATTTCGTTGTGCATCTGTCACTAAGATCCAAGCCGTCAATTTGAAATGTTATGTGCCAGCAGTCAGGAAAAGAGAGATACATCTTTAAGAACCGGGTATGTGGAGAAATAAGGCTTTGGGCCCCAGCAGCAGCTTCATTCAGATCAATTTGTTTATGCAAAAATGGCATGCCTAATTAACATCTGTGATTAGCAGCATAGCAAAGGCACGGAGCCAGGTGCGTCAATTAATTCGTTGTTTTGCCAAGTGCAACAGAGAGATGATTCACTCTTTAAAGCTTATGAAATCGGGTTTTGTGTATAAGGCATTTCCCCTAGATTAAGATGACTACTCATTTATTTATTGGGCAGGTATTTCATCACTGCAGAATGTATATTACAGGTACGTCCAGTCTATGGGCCTTTTCACACGACCCCTAAGATCTGCTGGTCCCTTCAATTCGGACCAGAGATCTTGGGGGTTCGTTTCTGTTCCTGCATCCCCACCCCTCAGCACTTCCTGCTCCTGTCGGCGTGAGGGGAGGGAGGAGAAAAAAGGACAAAAGAAGCCTTTACTAACCTGCCGGTGCCGGTCGAAGTTGCCCCGAGCCCCGTTACTTCCTGGTTCCTTCTCAAGGGGCTCTTAAAGGGGCGGGAGGCAAAAAAACAACAGACAAGCAAGGAGAGCCCGGCACTCTTATCCGCATCAAGGAATTTTCATCTGCTGAGAGCAAGTACATGAAAGGTGCGCTGGGTCGCGCTTATGGGGGCGTGGTCGCACTTAATTTTCTCTAAACTCCGGAGCTGGTGGGGAAACATTTCTAAGCTCCGGAGCTGGGAGCCATTTGCAGCGCAGCTTAGGGGTCATGTATAAACGCCCTATGTTGCCAGAGGTTCCTAAGGATCAACATGCTTTCAGGGCTGGCAGTCTTTAATTAACTGAAGACCCTAATTTTTACACATCTGCGGTATAAGGATATCTGTAAGAGGGACCTGAAGGCCTTGGGAATGGACCTCAACAGATGGGAAACCCTGACCTCCAATCGCACTGTCTGGAGGCAAAAGATACAGCATGGTCTACATAAATTTGAAGAGGCATTTGTCCAACAGGCAGAGGAAAAGAGGCAGGCATGGAAACAACGAAACTCAAGGACTTGTGCCCCCAAGAATACATCTGCCCCCAGTGCAGTAGAGACTACCATTCCCGAATTCCCGAATTGGCCTATTTAGTCACAGTAGGTGCTGTTTTTAGAATCTCTACTCCAGGCATGATACCATAGTCTTTCAAGACTGAAGGATGCCAATGATGATGAATTTTTGCCACTAGGAAACTCGGGACCCAGGGCAGCAGACTTTGTTTTAAGGAAGTGCTGGCTTCATTCCTGGGTGGGTGCCTGGTTGCGCAACCTGCACCTTGTTCATGAACTGTGGTCCACAGCTACAAGGCATGCAATTTTTCTTATGCAAACATAAATGGCTAGTAAGATTCTGACCATCCCCTGCAATCAGTGCCAATCAGTGAGAAAGCAGTGGCAACGTTGTTCACCCATGGCTCGCCTCTGAGACTTCTCCAGAATCTGACAACATTAGTAACCAAATGGACATTTGTCTCCATGCACTGGCAAGCCTGAATATTTTGTGGAAATAATAAACCAGAGAGGCCATTTGCAAAGAGATGTGATAAGGAGAGGGACGAAAAAAGAACCAAAAACCCACACGCCAAGCAACCAGTGGAGTGAATCATCATTTTTTACACTAACATGCGTAGCAATGAAAACATTCGTATTCCCTACTGGAGAAGGGGGAGTGTGTTTGCGTGTTTGCAGAAGCTTTTAAAATGAGAAATATCCCATGCTTGAGAGGACACATTCTATGGAGATTGTATTAAAATACTAACACACACACACACACACACACACACACACACACACACACACAGAGAGAGACAGAGAGAGACAGAGACAGAGAGAGAGACAGAGAGACTAAGGGCGCTTTTACATGACCCCTAAAATCCGGTGGCAACTTAAATCTGGACCAGAGATCGTGGGGGTTTGTCGCTCTTCCTGTGTTCCCACCCCTCCGCACTCCATTGTTCCTGTCTGCGTGAGGGGAGGGAGAAAAAAGGGAGAAAAACATGCAGGCTCACCTCCGCGTGCTGGTGGAAGCAGCCCCGAGCAGCCCCATAGTGACTCCTGTCTCTTAAAAGGGCGGCGGGGACAAAAAAACAAACAGAAGGTGAGGGAGCCCGGCATTCAATCCCCATCGGAATATTTTTTTTACCTCCTGGAGGCCAGGTACTTGAAAAGTGTGCTGGGACACGCTTAGGTGGGCGTTGTTGTACTTAATTTTTTTTAAAAGACTGGAGCTGGTGGGAAAACATTTTTAAGCTCCGGATCTCGGAGCCCTTTGCCTCGGATTTTAGGGGTCATGTAAAAGTGCCCTAAGATGGCTTCCTTTTAACACCACCACCAACCAATAGCCAGCCAGCAATCTCAATCATTTTGGACGGCCATGACATATATATATAAGGGTTTAGGAATCATTGGCAATCTCATAAACCAATGGCCCCACAGATCTCCCTCCAGAGAGGGGGAGGCAGATCCATCCAGAAAAGGCCTATTCTATCATACTGACTTGCTTATCTAAAGAAAGTGAGTAGGAATATCTGTTTAAGGGAAACAGGGTGGGTCAGCCCCCATCTGCTTACCTTTTATTGGGATACAGAGCAGGTTTGGGGAAGGGGCTTCCCTCCACCTCTAATCATCCCCTTGAAATTTTCTTTATATGCTGCCTTTCCAGATTAACCTCAAAGGAATCGAAAGTGAGGCGTCAGGAGGAGGTAACTTCTCTTGAGCTCCCCGGCTACAGCTGAACTGACAGGCGTCTTTTGTTGTTTCAAATGTTAATGAGGTTGGGCTTAACTTTACTTGACTCTATTATCTCTGCATTTATAATCCATAAAAGCCTCCGGAGTTTGGTCCGCCACTGCCTGAGTGGATTCTCACACGGCAACATCTCAATCCTATTAATTGCCCATTCGCCGGATCAAAATGCCATTTGCCCATCAAATTTTTATCGGGCGTCCTCAGCATCGTATGAGTAAGCGTCAAAAAAGCAGGAGAAAGGCCAATTAAAAAAACATTTATTGTTAGCGCCAATCGTGTCATTAAATGAAAAGCAGGATGGATTACTGACCATTTAATGACCATGGCAAATGTAATTAGAATTGAAGCGAGTGAGGATACCGGTTTTGACTCTGGTGTCTGAAAGAGTGTTGATCTAGTTCCTAAACCAGATCTGTGTTTACATCCCTTCTTGTCACCATCCTATAGAAACATAGGACCATGGCGCTGGGAGGTACCTATGTGTGCGTATTGTGTCGTGTCGTTACAGTTGTGATCGACTCTTCGTGACCCCATGTCCATGGAGTTTTCTTAGCAGGAATACTGGAGTGGTTTGCCAGTTCCTACTCCAGGTGCCTACAGCACCTGGAATTCCCTGGTGGTCTCCCATCCAAGTACTAACCAGGCCCAACCCTGCTTAGCTTCGGAAATCAGACGGGATCGGATGTGCTTAGGGCATCTAGGCAGCAGGGAGGTGCCTATAAGGCCACCAAATTCAAACCCCCTGCTCCATCCAGGAATACAAATCAAACCAGAACTGACAGATGGTGGTCCATTTTGCTCCATGATGACATTTCTATTCACATACAATGGTTCTAGACACCAACTTATTACACTTAATTGAAAGGATTTCAAGAGTTTGGGAGTGCATTGACATAAAATTATCCAAGGAACTTGATATGTTTATGCTAAAGCAGTAAGAAAAAAGCAATTAGCTTAATTTGTTAACTGGACCCTGTATGATTTTGGTGAACTATTGCATCTCTCTCTTTTTTTTTTAAACGCTTTTCAAATGAGCAGGAATTAGCAGTAACAAAAGAAAGAGGTGAGAAAATGTTATTCAACAAAACAGTCCTATCACCAATTAAAGTACCAGGTATTTTTAAAAAGCCCTACAGAGCTGGCCCGTGCTCTTTCATCTTTAGAAATCAATCCTTAATTTGACTTCCAAAAGCACCTCTGAGGGAGTTCAATAATAATGACTCCTGGCCCTTCCTGTCTAAGGAATTGGCTTTCTTCCTGCAGTGGTGGAGGCCACCTTGGGCCCCCTCTCAAGCCAAAGGCAAGGTACACATATTTTGAATAAATTAAAATAAAATAAATAATGAGCCATAAGCATCATATTCAGCTGCTGGGAAAGAAGGAGGAAATCAAGACTATATTAAACCTCCCTGCTGTCACCCATAAATGATAATAAGGATCATGCTTCTGGTGAGGCTTTTCAGAGATTTCAAGGGAGAGTCTGCTCAGAATTTGTTTGCCCTTCTCTACTTGCCCAAGGCCACACCGGCTGGATCCTAGGCATCACAGCAGAAATCGAACCTCCATCCTCAGATTCTGCAGATAATGACCTAAACCGCTGAGCTGTGGCACCAGGTACGCACACGCATAAAAGGGAGTAAAATACTGCAAAGCCGTATTTGTTTTCTTCTGTTACTTCCCACTGAAGTGTTCCACAAATAAGAGACTTGCGGGGTTTTCCCCACCCGCCTCCCTTAATCTCTCAAGCTGTTTGTCCCAGTATGGAAATGATTTATTTTTTTCTTCTTCTTAAGAAATACTTGCCTTCCCAATGACAGATTATTTCAACAGGGGCAGCCCCCGTGACCTTCCTGTCGGCTCCAGCTCTCAAATCAGCCTTCCTCGGTGGCGCAGAGCAGAAAACATGCGCCAGCCTGTAGGTTTTGCTTCTAGAAGGAGTGACGCCTCAGCCCTGGTGACAGATGGTCCCGTGGCAGCCATGGAGGACTGGGGATTTTACAGGGCAAAGGTGGGCCGGGAGAGCAGACAAGGGCAGCCAAAGTGTGTGGTGGTGGTGGTGGTGATGGTGAAGGATTGCAGAACTTTAGGAAAACGTTGAACCGTTTAGCTCGCTTTAGCTGTTACCAATTCATGTAAGTTTGAAGTGGTAAAACCACACTTGAAGAAGAATGCTGTTATGAAATTGGAATAAGTTCAGAGGAGGGCAAGAGAACATAAGAACATAAGAACCTAAGAAGAGCCCTGCTGGATCAGGCCAAAGGCCCATCTAGTCCAGCTTCCTGTATCTCACAGTGGCCCCACCAGATGCCCCTGGGAGTGCATGGGACTAGATATCCGTCTCCTGATACCACTCCCCTGCATGTGGCCCTTGAAGTACCCCGGTTTTAAGCCTGGAGATGACACATCTCCATCATGGTTTGTAACAGGGATGATTAGGGGATTGGAGACCAAGTCTTATAAGCAAAGACGGAAAGAACTGAGCGTGTTTAGAGAAACAAAGACTGGGGGAGGGGAGAGAGAGAGAGATGGTGTGTGTGTGTGTTGTTTTGTTACAGTCATGACAGACCCTTTGTGACCCCATGTCCATGGAGTTTTTTCAGCAGGAATAATGGAGTGGTTTGCCAGTTCCTAGTCCAGGCACCTCCAGCACCTGGTATTCCCTGGTGGTCTCTCATTCAAGTACTAACCAGGGATGACCCTGCTTAGCTTCCAAAATCAGGCAAGAGTGGAGCACTCTTCATACACTTGAAAGGCTGTCATACAGAGGAGGGACAGGATCTATTCTCAATCATCCCAAAATCCAGGAGACATAACCATGGGTTCCAACTACAGGGAGCCAGATTTCGACTGAATGCCTGGACGCATTTCTGAACTGTTAGAGGAGTACAACGATAGAACCAATGCTCCACTCCTGGAGGCATTCAAGAGAAAACTGGATAACCATGTGCCTGAGCAAGTGTTGATCTGGATCCTTCCCTTGAGCAGGGGGTTGGACTGGATTACCTTAGAGACCCCTTCCAATGGCATGATTCTATGTTTGCTAAGTATGGACTGATACAGCTATTTTTACGGTGTATCATTTAAGCATCTCTCAGGAGGGAGGAAGCTATTCATGCCGTATACCCGATGTAAAAGCATTTCTGGATAAATCCATTTGCTTGTATTTCCATAACGTTATATATTAGTTAAAAGCAAGTTAAATCTCTGCAGAGTTTAGCTTTTGTAATTATAAAGAAGAAAACACCAGAGGAGCTCAGGCAAGGCACTTTCCCCTGAATATCCGCACTGTCAGATTCAACAAGATGAGCTTATTAAATGTTAACTGTTCTACAAGCCGAAGCGCTCCCCTAACAAATAGTACAACTGTGAGCAAAATTAGTGTTTTAATAGAAAATGTGGGCCCAAAGGGACCAAGACTGCCACAGTCAGCCTGCCATTTTCCATCCTTGCCCCTTCAGAAAAAGGCAACCGTTCCTTTGATCAAAAATCACCTCCCCTCCTGCCTTCCACCTGCGGGTGAAGGACCCAGATATTGAAGAGGGAACAGGTTTGTTTTCCATGGCTTCAGAGACTAGGACTCGGAGCAGTGGTTTCAAACTACAGGAAAAGCGATTCCATTTGAACATTAGGAAGAACTTCATGATGGTCAGAGCTGTTCAGCAGTGGAATAAGCAGCCACAAAGGAGGGTGGTGGAGTCTCCTTCTTTGGAGGTTTTTAAGCAGAGGCTGGATGGCCATCTGTCGGGGATACTGTGATGGGGGTTCCTGCATGGCAGGGGGTTGGACTGGATGGCCCTTGAGATCTCTTCCAACTCTGTGATTCTAGTGACTACCATATGCAGGCCCTTTAGACACAAAGAAAGCAAGGAATGTGATCCTAAAGCAGTGGTGGCCAAACTTCGGCCCTCCAGGAATTTTGAAACACAACTCCCACAGTCCTTTGTCATTGGCAATACAGGCTTGGAATTCTGGGAGTTGTGGTCCAAAACATTTAGCGGGCCGAGGTTTGGCCACCACTGTCCTAAAGCTTCAAGGGCAGGCCCAGATAAAAGGATGGAGTGATACAGTCAGTCTACTTACAAAAGTCACCAGTTACTCTCAGGCTTATGATAGCCAAGGGCAGCTCCTCCTAAAGTTTCAGCAGCTTCTCCTGCTGGACAGCTCCGTGTTCAATTACTTAGAACCCCCAGTGTATCCACAATATAATAGGCGCTTGATCAGTTGTGGTTCCATTACAGGAGATCCTGAGATGGATCACTTGGAGACACACATAGACCTCTCTGTTGGAGAGCGGGCACACACTGAGTACTTTGATGGAGGTTCCTGCATGGTAGGGGGTGGGACTGGATGGCCCTTGAGGTCTCTTCCAACTCTAGGATTCTAGGACTCTAAGAGCAAGTTATGTTTTCATTCCCTTCAGCAGGCCCTCCATAGCATGACTGCTCGTGTGGTGGCCACAAAATCAGTTTTGCATATAATCCTTGACATCAACTGTCAAGAGGAGGACCGTTGGTCTGAGGGATAAAAAAAATCAGTGGGCTTGTTTTTCCCCCATGTGTGGCTTTTCTCAACAGGATTCTGGCCACGGCCTTACAAAAGGGTCTGTCCTGACAAAGCCAAGAAGGCCATGGAGATTATTGTCAAGAGAGGCATGTTCCTTGCTTTGTGAGAACCTGATAGCTCTGAGGAGACCCTGCATGAGAAGATTAGGTGTGGTTCGGTACAGAGACTTGACAAAAAGAAGTACAAAATTGGGGGGAGAGGAGGATATACCACACTTTGATGGGTTAGAATATAAACTCTTTTTTCTTCAGAAGCAGCTTTGAGCCCAATGGCAACTTGAGTTGTAGGGTTACCTCTTGTTCAAGCACAGTGTTATTTTTGAGATTCTGTTTTTATGCATGAGTTATTTCAGGGTTTTTTTTTCTTAAAGAGTCATGTGTTGTTGTTTTTCACATTTTCCTTTGTAGCATCAGGAATCTATTGAGCTGCCTCTTTTCTGGAAGCCTTTTGGTACATAATCATCCTCCACGAGCATTCCTTTCTGAGGCGCCACACAAAAGGGGGGGGGGGGGGAAACACAACAGGTTGTTTCTTATATTATACGTATTATTATTATTATTATTATTATTATTATTATTATTATTGCACTTTCCATACTTGAAAGGACCCTTTCGACGATACAAAAAGCAAGTGAAATTCCTATCATTTTCCAAAAACGAAAAGGAACCAAAAACAACAACAAAACAACAACAACCTGAAATTCTGTGAAGGTTCTCAGTCATCCAGGTGCGTTTATCTGGGAGTTGAGTCATGGCTACTGGACTTCTTTTTTGAGAGATAGAAACGTTTCGCTGTTCATCCAAACAGCTTCATCAGACCGATGAAGCTGTTTGGATGAACAGCGAAACGTTTCTATCTCTCAAAAAAGAAGTCCAGTAGCCATGACTCAACTCCCAGAACAACCTGAAATTGTTTTTCAATATATGGCTGTTCTAGACAGATGGCCATGGGGGGGTGATTAGTCTACACTGTGGCTCTCTTTTTAGCCTTGTCGCCCCGCATGAGGTAACATTCCAAGTTGGTGGCAGAACAATTAAACGTAACTCATTACAAAAAAGAAAGAAAGAAAAACAGATGATTTATAATTAGATCCTTTCTGATAAAGGAAACGATGAGCATCTTATGTTACTTTAATTTAACAAGGGAGCACTTTACTCCCTGCATGAGGTAACTGCCATTTTTATTTACTTTTTAGTGACAGTAACTTTAGTTACAGTTACATGGCGGAATACTGTTCATTTCTTCCACAAGTGCAGCCATCTGCCGTGTGAGTGTCTGGACTATCTCCCTGTTTGTGCATGGAGAGTTTTATTGACACCTCCATGTATGAATCTGGAAGCCATTGAACTGCTCATGGACCGTTGGGTGAGTGGAAGGAATAGATCCCGCACATCGTTTTGTGGTACAGGGGATTAGAAGACAACACAGCAAGAAATCAGCATTCACTTTGCCTGGTCTTGCTGGCTTGTTTGGTGTTAAGCATCTTGAAGACTTCACATTTGTAAATAAAAAAATAGAAACAAAGATAAGTGGAAATGCCCATTAACATATCTTCCAGGTGTTATGTCCTACTTGACCACATCCTCCTCAAACTAAGGGCCTTTTCACACGACCCCTAAGATCCGCTGGCCACTTAAATTCTGACCAGAGATCTTAGGGGTTTGTCGCTGTTCCTGAGTTCCCACCCCCTCCACACTCCTGGCTGCTAGCTGCGTGAGGGGAGGGAGGAAAAAAGGAAGAAAAGAATGCCGCTCACCTCCGTTCTGCCGTCCCGACACTGCATTCAGATCTCTTAAAGAGGCGGGGGGCAAAAAAAGAACAAACAGAAGCAAGGAGAGCCCGGCAGTCACTACTCTTATATCCGCATCAGGAATTTTCACCTCCAGAGAGCAGGTACCTGAAAAGTGCGCTGGGACGCGCTTAAGTGAGTGTGGTCGCACGTAATTATCTGTAAACTCCGGAGCTGGTGGGGAAACAATGTTAAGCTCCGGAGCTGGGAGCCATTTGCGGCAGAGTTTAGGGGTCGTGTACAAAGGGCCTAAGAATGAGCTTCACCAGCAGGAAGAGACTTATTAAATGGAATGAATAATGGAGTTTAAAAACATTAATATCACCATTGGGAAAAGGGAGGGCTCCTAGATCATGGGGAATACCTACCATTCACCCAACTAAAGCCAGACTTCGGGAAACAATGCTTACACTCGTATTCTGCTATAAACCTCCTTGCATCCCATCTCTATAGAGGAATTAAAAAACAAACAAACATCATATTGAGGAGTGTCAGGAACTGAAAGGCAAAACTCAGAAAAGCCCAGATTTCGAAGGTTAAATATTCGCCAAACCTAAACTAAGTCTAGAGCTTATGTTGGAGGGTGGATCCCACTGGAATCCTGGAGTTGAGTTTTAATAACCTAGTTTGGTCTCTCGTCTTTGCTGCTGAGCCGGAAACAACTCTTTGTGTAAAAGGAAGGCGGCATCTTTGCCATGGTCCCTGAAGAGTTGTGAGAAGGTCAAATCCAGCCAGCTTTCATTAGCAACACTTTCCATTTTTTTGCAAAAGAGAGGAAAGCTTTTATATTCAGTAAGCATCACCTCTGAGACCAGGAGAGATTCCATAGCCTCAGGAAAAGAAGTGGCATTTTAAATGTATTTGACTTGAATAATTTTTATATATATATATATATATATTCTTTATCAACTCTGAATCGGAGGCCCTTTTATACAAACTTTTCCCCCCTGTACATGTTTATTTTAAAGAGCAAATAAATTTAGGAAAGTATCATGGTCAGGATAGTCAAAGCTATGGTTTTTTCAGTAGTGATAGATGGAAGTGAGAGCTGGACTATAAAGAAGGCTGATCGCCGCAGAATTGATGCTTTTGAGCTGTGGTGTTGGAGGAGAGTCTTGAGAGTCCCCTGGACTGGAAGGAGATCAAACCTATCCATCCTGAAAGAAATCCACCCTGAATGTTCACTGGAAGGACAGATTTTGAAGCTGAGGCTCCAGTACTTTGGCCACCTCATGAGGAGAGAGGACTCCTTGGAAAAGTCCCTGATGTTGGGAAAGATTGAAGGCAAAAAGAAAAGAGGACTGCAAAGAATGAGATGGTTGGACGGTGTCATCGATGCAACCAATATGGATTTGACCAAACTCCGGGAGGCAGTGGAAGACAGGAAGGCCTGGCGAGCTCTGGTCCTTGAGGTCACGAAGAGTCAGACACGACTGAATGACTGAACAACAACAATCAATAAATTGAGCAGAATAACAAAAAAATGTGCACTAACAATGCCCCCCACTTACTTTTGACACACACTTCAATTCTCTGAAAATGTGGATCAAAAAATTGCTACCAGAGGGGCAAGGATCAGGGAAATGTGGTGGGGCATGCTTCAGGAACCATGACAGAGACATGTATTTTTTTTGAAGCGCATCACGGTGGGGACCAGAACTCCAGATGCGAATTTAAGAAATAAAAAATGCACTTTTTATGTGCAGTGTGATAGAGGCCCTGGTTGCCTTGCAAGTCAGATTTCAAAACACCCCAAACACATTCTCAGCTGCTTTTGCATACCTGTAAAAGAAAAAGAGCAACACCCCCCCCAAAAAAAAATCCATCAAAATTTCCCTAATCTTTCAGAAGCAGGAAGGACAGGAGTTTTTGTTTGCCTGGCATTTTAAAAGCAAAGCATCAAAGAGCAATCTGTTCTAAATTATAATTATTGTAGAAATTGACAGCCAGCTCTATTAATTACTTTCTCTTTATAAAAAAAAAGATAGACTTCTCACAATTGTCAAAAGAGAACAGAGGAACAATCCTTTTTCATTAAAAAAAAAAAGAAGCTTATCAGGATTTTCTGCTATTTGTATATAATTATGCCAACAGTTTGCAAGTAAATTAGCTTTGTGAAAAGTGGCTTTTAGAGGCAGATTTCTTTCTGGATCTCTTTAAATGGCATCAGTTTGATTATAGAACTTGTCTCCCTGTAAAAACTTTGCTTTTTAAGGCTGAAGTTCTAAATGAATAATTCAGCTTTCTTTTTTCTGCCCAGAAATCCATTTCCAAAAGCACTTTCCCCCTTAATCTAAATTTCCAGATGGAAAACAAAAGGCAGCCTCTCATTAATACTAAACATAATGTCCAGTATCATCTACTAAATGGAGAACTGTTGCAGGGTTCAGAACTTTTGGTAGACTCCCTTAGATGTACAAAGATTCACAGAGGGAAATAGCTACCAGTTCTGCAGATAGCCTTTTTCATTAACTGGCACTTACGGTCTCAGTAACTCGGATCTTTTTGTAGTTATACTTTTTGGAAGCAAATTCCGGAGCCTTGAACATACTCTTGCAGCGCCGCTGTGTTCTTACCACCCTTGTGACCTGCTTTACCTCAACAGTTGGGGTCCTTAGGACTTCAGAGGGAATAGAGTCAAACAGCTGTTTGGGGGAAGGATATGCTGGCCATTCTAGCACCATGTCGTATGGTAGAGTTCATACATCATCATCATCATCATCTTAAAAATGCATTGCTAGAAGGAGATCTCTTGGCAGAGATGTGATCATGCTGACCATGGGTATCACATTCATCATCATCATCATCATCGTCATCATCATCATCATCATCATCATCATCATCATCATCATCATCATCATCATCATCTTAAAAAATGCATTGCTGGAAGGAGATCTCTTGGCAGAGATCTCATCATGCTAACCAAGGGTGTCATTTCTTCTTCTTCTTCTTCTTCTTCTTCTTCTTCTTCTTCTTCTTCTTCTTCTTCTTCTTCTTCTTCTTCTTCTTCTTCTTCTTCTTCTTCTTCTTCTTCTTCTTCAACATCATCATCATCATCCAAATGCATTGCTAGAAGAAACCACTGAATGATCCAGCAATTCTTCTCCCTAGCTTGCCCTAAGAAGGTATTCTGGACACCCGTTCACCATGGGGGGGGGAGGGGAAGCTACCTGAAAAGAAGCAAGTCTGAAAACCAACCACCTTCATACATATGATTAGCAGAGCCAGGGA
Source organism: Phrynocephalus guinanensis (assembly GCA_037367245.1). Lineage (NCBI taxonomy): Eukaryota > Metazoa > Chordata > Lepidosauria > Squamata > Agamidae > Phrynocephalus > Phrynocephalus guinanensis. Next base: position 2,912,666 of record CM074746.1, on the reverse strand, counting down.
TCCCGTTTAAGACATTCCGTTAAGCACCATTGCCTTGGGCATCAATGGAAGGGAGGTGCCAGGATGGATTTGGGGAAGAGCTGTGTGCCACAGAGACCAGACTGCAATTCCCGAGTTTGCTTCCTTCTAAGGTCAATGAGGGTCCTTTCCCATTAACAAGGTCAAATGAAAAATCCTCTACCAATCCAGTCGATATTTGTCCATTGAATGGGAGGTGGGCCATTTTCCGCTGTGTCTCAGGCAGCAAAAAGTCTAGAGTCAGCACTAATGATTAGAGGTTTTTTTAAAAGTTGTTGTCTTTTCCCAATCTGTATTTTTGCTTTGTTGTGCCTCAAGCTTCCAGCAAGATCAAGCTGATGTGTTTGACGTATCCCCCCCCCTTCCAGTGAACTGATCATTAGCTGACTTCCCTTTGTCTCAGCTGCTCTTTTGCCGAGAAAAGATGAAATACTTCCTTGATGTCATGCACTACTCGAGGTGACTAATGAGAACATAAGGTTTATGAGCTGTGCATTTGTATCTTTAAAAGCTTCGAATTAGCATCATTTTTATTAGAACAATCATGGTATTAGTATAATTTGCTCAGTCTTTTTGGAGAAATAACATGCTCAAGCAACCCCAGTGGCTGCAATTACAGGGTTTTTATAGACAATTAAAACCGTTTGGGATGTAGCGGTGTTCCATATTGCTCTCAGATATTACAATGAGCCGCAATCACCTTTGACACAGCGGATGCAGCTCTGCCCGTCTCTTTCTATCCCCGTGGTGTGCTCTTTTTTTTTTTTTTTGTTCTACGTGGTCAAGTCATTTTATCCTCCTGTGCAGAGACCTGATTGAGCAATGTAACAAGACACAAAGGTGGGATTCAGTGGCAGGAAAACAAAAAATGGTGCAATGCAGTGTCAGGTTGATGTATCCAAGGGTTGATGTATTTTTACACAATTGGCAAACTGTATCCCCTCCCCAGCTTGTCGGACAGTGGGTCTCAAGTTTGGGTCCCCAGATATTCTTTGATTATAGATCCCAAGAAGCTTCACCACGAGCTGTGTTGACCACGATTTCTGGGATGTATAGTTCAAGAACATCTGGGGACCCAAGCCGGGAGCCATTTCTTTAAGAGGAGCCAACAACACAATGATACAGGGGTTAAACTGCAGTACTGCAGCCAAGACTCAGCTTGTGAGCTGAATTCAGTCCCGCTGTCTTCAGGCAGCTGGATCAAAGTCGACTCAACCTTCCATCCTTTTGAGGTTGATCAATGGAGGGGAAAATATTCCTGGCCTAATTGTGTTGTAAACCACCCAGAGAGTGCTCTAGCATTATGGGGCAGTATAGAAGTCAAAACCATCACCATCTTCATCAATGGATAATAGGGAGGGTGGGTTGGGAGGGGAAACGCCAAGGCCCGTGTGTTTCTAAGAAGACTAAAAACATCAGGGATGTATGAGACGATGCACATTTATGGCCCGAAACCCACTGCTTCTTTTCCTTAGAACTATGTGTTTTATTTTTCTTCTTCACCAAATTTAAGGGATCTCCTCCTAGAGGGCAGAAGCTGAAAGAGGGCATTTCCAGGGTGTGTACTTGCCCAAGCCCCCCCCCCCACGCTGGCTCTTCTGGTCAACACAGTGGGAGAATTGAACTGCCAACCTCTGGTTATTTCTGTTTCTGCCCAAACAGTAGAGCAAGCTTTCTCTCAGGTAACTCACTATCTCAGGGAATAACGTGGAAGGCACCTAATGAGCAACGTCCTTCCTGTAAGTTTTTCCAGTTCTGCCAACACATTTTCGAAGACCCATTTTGCTTTCCTTTTCATTCGGCAGAGTGCTGCAATCTGTGTCTGAAGAAGACTTCCGGAAATGTTGCTGAGCTCTTTCAATGGCCTAAAATAAATAAATTAATTAATAATAGCCTTCTTGGAAAGCAGGCAAAGGGATATGAATATTGAACAGCGTACCTTTGACCTTCTAAGCATGTCAGGGAGATTGGTGTGCTCCCTTGAGGGAACTCCACTAGGCGGTAGGCTCTTGGTTTTGAAGTTTGCCAGGAGAAATCCACAGTTGTGTAGGAAATGTCCATTTTCCTTTGAACTTTTGAGCAGGCAGAGAATTGCTCAAGGCTCCAAACAAAAGAACCCAAGCGCCGAAGAGCAGGATAAAACTTGATAATAAATCTCTGGCCCTAAGAACCAAAGCTGGGATGACGGCAGTGAAATGGAACTCAGACTAATCTTCCCAAATCATTTGCATGTGTTTGTGTGTGGGGGGGAGGGGTTTAACACCCTTTTTTGATTGGGAGCACTTTAATGTTTGCCTTTCTGCAGCTGATGACTGAATTTTTTTTTTGAAAAGAAGAGCTCACAGGCTCCTGTTGATGGAGGGGAATGAGAGAAGAAAGTGGAGCAGGTTAACGTGGTAAAGCACATGCGTTGAAAATGCCGCATGTTGACATCCTAATTAGGAGGCCATTCGTATTCAAACCACTGCCTGCCTGCCTTGCAAAGCACCAGCTTGACAAATTACAAAATCTTCGAAAAGGAAGTAGTCAGAAATGGCAAGGTGATTGCCTCCTCCAATAAGCCCGCTCACCTCCCCACCCTGATCTTTCGAGCTCCCCTGGGAATGAGTCCCCCCTCCCCCCGTTGACCTGTGAGAAAGAATGACTTGAATCATGGCATCCCCTGTGCACAGTTATGGGCCCTGTTTCCACCTCACTTTGGACACTCCTCACTTTGATGCGTGTGTGTGTGTTGTGTCGTTACAGTCGTGACCGACTCTACATGACTCCATGTCCATGGAGTTTTCTTAGCAGGAGTACTGGAGTGGCTTGCCAGTTCCTACTCCAGGCGCCTCCAGCACCTGGTATTCCCTGGTGGTCTCCCATCCAAGGACTAACCAGGGCCGACCCTGCTTAGCTTCCGAAATCAAGCGAGATCGGATGTGCTTAGGGCATCTAGGCAGCACGCTTTGATGGGTAGCTTGCGCCAAACTCATTTAGAGATAAAGAATCAGAAGCTCTAACCACTGTAACAAGGCTGCCTCTTCATCGTTTGAGGGCAGCATGAACCTTCTTCCAAGCCAAGCCCTTTAACGGTTAAATTTGAGAGCTAGATATCGTCTTAGTAGATATCATATTTTTAGGCAGATTTTGGCTCTCATCAGCCTTGGACAGAAGAAAGGCTTTTTCAAATGAGAAGCTACTGGGAGCCTGGTCAAAGCAGATCAAAGGATGGATTTTGACAGGATAAAAAGAAAACCTTGACAGATGATTTCTGGTTCATGTTGATATTTAGAGCAGGGTGGGGGTGGGGGAACATGAAAGATCTGATCCAAAAGAAGTTTGTCTAAAATGCCATCGTTTGAGTTTATGTTGATGATAGATAGATAGATAGATAGATAGATAGATAGATAGATAGATAGACAGATAGATAGATAGGAAGGAAGGAAGGAAGGAAGGAAGGAAGGAAGGAAGGAAGATAGATAGATAGATAGATAGAAGATAGAAGATAGATAGATAGATAGATAGATAGATAGATAGATAGATAGATAGATAGATAGATAGAGTAGCACAATGAAAGCCAAAACCAAGTGGATGATGCACAACCCAATATATCGCTTTCCCACACAGCCATTTTGACTTCAGTCATCTTAACTCAACAAAAAACATTTTCAACCCCATATAACTAAAATATCATCAGCTAAGGAGATTAAACCCAGTTTAGGAAGATGTCTCAAACTTCAAATTCTAAACTTATTTTCTTTCAGGATTCTAGTCCTCTTGAACAGGCACCCTCTTCCATTTCACCCTGCATGACTGGAAATAAACAGAATAACGAACACAGTTCGTTAGAACGTTCTGCTAAAAGGTGGGGATGGAGGTGGGGAATTAGATACACAACTGCTCTCTCTCTCTCTCTCTCTCTCTCTCTCTCTCTCTCTCTCTCTCTCTCTCTCTCTCTCTCTCTCTCTCTCTCTCTCTCTCTCTCTCTCTCTCTGTGTGTGTGTGTGTGTGTGTGTGTGTGAACCACAATCCCCATTTCAACTTCAGTCTTGGAAGGACTGGTTGATTTATGCACACACTCTTACTGATATTAAAACATATTGTCCAATATATAATCCACAATTTTAAAGGTAAGAGAAAGGGGGTATGTGTTCAAATATATACAGATCAAATCCCAAAGAAAGAAAATCTAGCAAATATAATCAACAGATTTGAGTTCCAGTAGTTTCTGATGCTTGATTTCTCCTGTTTCGACCAGATTCCGTTATTGTATGAATGCAAACTGAGTTCTTTTGAAACCCATTGTGGTGGAAGGAAGGCCTCCCATCCCATCATATTTTATATTATGTGATACCAATTATTTCCTAGGCGCACCTCGACTGAAGGTAATACCTCTGGGGTCCAATATTTTGCAAAAGAATGGCATTTATTTAAGTCTGTAATTTACAGCCCACTTTAATATTCCACTGTGTGCGCCAGGTGGCTTGCGAAGATAAAATAGTCTAGTGTGTCAATATATATATATATATATATATATATATATATATATATATATATATATATATATATATTTTAAAGTGTTGCTCCTTTTTCATTTTCCATCTTGGTTTATTAAAGAAGCTGTGTGTCTCTGAATAACAACTGGGTTTGATGCTTACATGAATGGAAGAGTCTGCCATTATATATGTTGCTATTCCAAGAAGTGCTAGGTGTAACATGAAGGATTTCCATAACCTCAAATAGGGCCTTGCCCATGGAATTCTGTCCCTCCTCTCCATCTTAAGATTCTAAGGCCAAGCAAATCCCATTCATTTCCTATCCCATTCCTCACCCCAACCTCCCCTGGTGACGAAGAAGGACCAGGATATCACTCTGAACATACATGGTCTCACCTGATTTAGAAAGACTCGTGGGTACCTGGATGGGAGACCACCATGAAACACCAAGGATCTCCAGGCATGATTGGAATGAATCCTACCCCCGATCTTGGACAGCCACAGCTGCCATCCAGAGCTGATACTACTGAGGTAGATGGAGGAATAGTCCGATTCAGTATAAAATCTCCTGGAGACCATAAAAGTCTGCCCAAAGTAAGAACATAAGAACATAAGAAGAGCCATGCTGGATCAGGCCAAAGGCCCATCTAGTCCAGATTCCTGTATCTCACAGTGGCTCCACCAGATACGTCTGGGAGCGCACGAGACTAGATCTCTGTCTCCTGCTACCACTCCCCTGCATCTGGCCCTTGAAGTCCCCTGGTTTTAAGCCTGGAGTTGACACATCTCCCTCATGGTTTGTAACCTGTGATGGACTTTTCCTCCAGGAATCTGTCCCATCCCCTTTGGAAGGCATCTAGGCCAGATGCCATCACCACATCCTGTGGCAGGGAGTTCCACAGACTAACAACACGCTGGGTGAAAAAATATTTTCTTTTGTCTGTTCTTACTCTCCCAGCCCTCAATTTGAGTGGATGTCCCCTAGTTCTGGTATTTTGTGAGAGGGAGAAGAGCGTCCCTCTGTCCACTGTACTCATGCCCTGCATTATTTTGTACGTTTCAATCATATCTCCCCTCAGGCACCTTTTTTCCAGAATAAAGAGCCCCAAATGTTTTAGCCTTTCCTCATAAGTGAGGTGCCCCAGCTCAGTAATCATTTTAGTCACTCTCTTCTGCACCTTTTCCAGTTCCACTATGTCTTTTTTGAGACATTCATTTATTGTAACAATCCCCGCAATGGCAATCAGGTGGAGTGGGTTTGGGTTCCCATTCACAGCAATCACAGTGTTTCTCCTCGGACCAATAAGATCATACCATCCTTGTAGCCTGCGGAAAGCCATGCGACATCAACATGTCACAGCTGGTGGCTCTGGGGACCACCATGTCTCTTTGCATTGTGTCACTCCCATTACGTTATATAAGCAGACGAGAGTGATTCAAGCTGACACCCTGTACTGATGGGGAGCTTTTTTTTCCCAGGTCAACAACAGAGGAGGAGAGAAATGTGCAGGAACCCCACAAGCATGCCTCTCTCAGGAAAAATAAAACAGAGACAACAATCACCCTCTTGGGTAAGGAACGTAGCCCTAATACCATGTTCTTGATTAACCCAAGTTGGGCTACATAAATACATACAAGAACCATATGCTGTTACTGCCACCATTCAGGAGAAGAAAGTTTTCCCGATCTCTAGCTTTCAGTCTCCATCATCACATCTTTTCCTGCTCTGCCTCGGGGACCTGGTCCATTTACATCTTTCTTGATGCCATGAGTCACACACACACACACACAGAGAGAGAGAGAGAGAGAGAGAGAGAGAGAGAGAGAGAGAGAGAGAGAGAGAGAGAGAGAGAGAGAGAGAGAGAGAGAAGAGTTCTACCAAGAAAAAGTGATGTCCTGAAGTGACACAACCAAGCATTCAGCTCAGCAAACCATGGCATCCTCTTCCAAGAATTAAGACACTCTACAATATCTACAGAGGAGCAAAATCATTATGAGAGTCTGCTGTAAAATGCAGGAATAGGGCAGGCTTTTGAGCTTGCTAAGAACCACCCCCCCCCCTCAAAAAAACAGGTGAAAGATTATAAGTGGGAGGAAAGACAGTGATGGAAGTCCCAAGGGTGTGACTATTTAGTGACAGGGGGAATGATTTTTTCGTTGTGGTTGACTCTTCCCCCAACCCCAAAAATACAACCAAATCTTGACCGCCAGCTTTCCTATGAAAGGACAATGATTGTTTTGCACCTGGGTTAAAGTCTTCAAAGGAGCCGGTGCGTTCTTCCCATGCAGGGGGCAGAAGGGTTGAAGAAGGCGCCGTATCACCCAGCTCCCTGCATTCCTTGCAAATCGAAGAACGCTGGAGGAAGCTATTACTTATTTTCCAGAAAATGTGTCACTGTGGTACTGAGCTCTGAAAACACTGCCAAGGGAATGCAGAACATGGAAGTGTTCTGTCATCTTTGGGGAGGGTGGCTGCCCCGTTATGTCTTGACACGCTTTTAATCTTCCCAAGGCAAAACACTGCAAAGGAGAGGAGGAAATCAGGAGACACGACAAGGCTTTTTAGAGGCACACCCATATCTCATCAACTAGTGTTTCTATTTAGTTGTGCCTTACACCTCAACGGCTGTGAGGTCACCTTGGGTGCTGTTGGAGGCCTGGGGTTGATTCCTGGGGGAATCCACCCTGGTTCAGCCAGTCAGTCACCACCAGCCCCTCTAGCACCCTGGACAGCACCAGCTGCATGAGGTCCTGTGAAGATGCGTAACTGTGATCCTTCCAAGACGTGTAACTGTGATCCTTCCAAGACGTGTAACTGTGATCCCTACTGAGTAGCATTTTCAGTACCTGCTATGCCAGAAAAGATTGTTTTGCCGTATGAAACATGAGGTTTCACCAGATGCAATGCGGCTGTTCTGGATAGCGCCCACTCAGCAACACCGCCCTCACTGCCAGCTCAGCCCTGAACTAGGACAAGACCGGGAAAATACAAAGCTCCCTTCTGGAAGAAACCTGGCTGGATCAAAGCAGCATCCTGAAAGGTTCCAGAGTCCGTTTATTCTGGCTTTTCATAGAGACTTCTGGAGCATAATTATTTAACATGTGTGTGTGTGTTGTGTCGTTACTGTTGTGACCGACTCTTCATTACCCCATGTCCATGGATTTTTCTTGGCAGGAATACTGGAGTGCCTTTGCCAGTTCCTACTCCAGGCTCCTACAGCACCTGGTATTCCCTGGGGGTCTCCCATCCAAGTACTAACCAGGGCCGACCCTGCTTAGCTTCTGAAATCAGGCGAGATCGGGTGTGCTTAGGGCATATAGGCAGCTTTTTAAACATTTACTTGCTTTTAGTTATTTGGTTGTATTTCAATTTGCCTATACCTTGCATCTTTGTTTTTGATGTTGATTATGTGTATTATAATCCTTTTAACTATTGTGAACTGCCTTGGGTCCCCTTATCAGGGGGAAAGGCTATTTAAATAAAACACTGCCCAGAGTGGCCCCTGGGGCTAGATGAGCACTATATATCAATCAATCAATCAATCAATCAATCAATCAATCAATCAATCAGTCAGTCAGTCAGTCAGTCAGTCAACCAACCAACCAACCAAAAAGCAAAAAAAGTGTTCTGCTTATATACCGCCCCATACTACTACAAGTAGTCTCTGGGCGGTTTACAATTTTAATTACAGAGTGCAGGCTACACATTGCCCCCCCCCAGCAAGCTGGGTACTCATTTTACCAACCTCGGAAGGATGGAAGGCTGAGTGAACCTTGAGCCTGCTACTGGGGATTGAACCCAGGTCGTGAGCACAGTTTTACTTGCAGTACAGGCCTTTAACCACGGCGCCACGGGGCTCATACCAACCAACCAATGAGATGGATGCTTTTTTATGTGTTGTACCCCTGGTGACCATCTCAGTTTCTAAAGGTGATGATGAGACAAAGCTGTGGTCGATACGGCTCCCAGGGGCTCCCAGTTGTGAAGGCTTTGTGCTACTTCTGGTTTACAAAATGACACGACTCCAAGCAGAATTTCCTGAGAAGCACAAAGGAGACCTATGAGCCTCACAACTTGCTCGTGGGCAGGCTTTTGTGGGAAGTGGGAAGCTGAACGAGAAAGTGCACCTTTGGCCCTCGTACAGCACAGTCCCGCTTTCAGATCTCTTTTGCTGACAGCTGACAGCTGGGTTGCTCTGCTCAGACACTGAACGATGCCCCTGCCTCGAGCCAGCCGAGCTCTACAGCAGTCCCAGCCAGTCCCTAAGCCCCTGGAAGCCTGAACCTTTTTGCAGGCCTCCAGGAAGGAAGTGCTTTCTGGGACACAACAAAAGCAGGGAGGCAAGCAAATTGAGGACTTGAACACTTGGAAGAGGTGCCCTATTGGCTCTCAGACTATTCTGTTGAGGAGCCATCAATGCGTTTTTGTAGGAAAGCAACCCTTACTTCGCCCTACAGAACTGGGTCTCGTTGGCAGAATTAAACTCCAATTTCTTCCTGGAGGGGGGGTTATTTTTATTTTTATTTTTGGAAACCAGGGCCAGGGAGTTGTCCTAAGAAGACTCAAGGGCCTGAAGTTTGGGAATAATCAGATATGCTGCAACAACAGCACGAACTCAACCGATTGAAAAACACAAACAAAATAGAGGACACTTGAACCGAAAAAATAATTGTTTGGCTCCTTGTTCTTGTCCACGTTTTGATGCATTTTGTTCTTCCAGAGGGATAGCTTTGCTGCTGATGCTTCTGCCTTCCTTTCTCCTTGCTTTAACCTTCAAGTGGTTAGATTTTGAGCCTGTCCGTTGGTTGGTTGGTGTGTTTGGTTGTAGAGCAACACCACGCAAGCTCTCCAGCCGGGTGAAAGCTGGAGAACCTTTACAACAATCCATCGTTAAAACTGCTAATGGTGGACGCGCCCGCTGAGATGGCCCTGAGTCTTTGCTAATCCAGAGTGCCACCAGAGATAAAATGCCTTCCTGCCACCCTGGGTTGCTCTACCCGCCTCCCCGCCAAGAAAAGTGTTACAGCTGAAGCACCAAGACAATAAGTGGCTCAGCGTGGCAGGAATACCCTTGAGGGGAAGAGACAGAAAATAAACTCTGCGTGGCAAGCATTCTCCACCGAATGGAGGACAAAAAGGGCTTTTAATGACCTGCTTCATCAGTGACCAATTCTCAGAATCACCTTAGGGCTGAGGTTTTCTTCTATCGATTTCTTTTAAAGAAATCTGTAGGGTCAAAGCAGCCAACAAACCAGTGGCTCCCCTGGCGCCTTATCATTTAGTTGCAATTCACGGGGGGGGGGGGGACCTTACTCAGACCTTACAATTTCCCAACAAGCTTTGGGCTCCTATTAGCCTTGCGGCCATGGCCGTTTTCCTCGTAAACAACCAGAACGACTTTTCTCCCTCTTGCTTCCAGCACTCAGGGGTGCTCCGGGCCACTTGGTGGTCCTCCTCATGAGAGGTCCTTTCCAAAAGTGAAAACAAATTCAGCCCTGAGAATCAAGGACATCAAAGGAATCACCGGCTCACAGCCGAGAGCCCCAGTTCTACAGCTGGCATGAGCATGTGTGCATGGATAGCTATACAACCGTCAAGGCTAAAAATGTTGAGGAGACGTACATGAGTCGTACTCTGAACTCGGCTGGATCGGAAGACCTCCTAGGTCCCATGTCATGATATGCTTCTAAAGAAGCGATTCTCTCTTTAGAAGCCAGCTAAGGGTGAGTTTTGCAGTCCACGGAGGGGAAACTACATCACATGACTGTAGCCCATGACATCAGAAGGATTTACCTCTATGACATCACAACGGTCCATGCCCAGGACACAGGTTTTGGTCTTGAAGCATCCAGGACTGAGATCATATTGCTCTGGAAAGCCTCCTGTCAAGCCCTGTACCTTTTTTTTCCTGAGGAGAAGGTGAAATAAGTTACAAAGTCCTGGTGCTCGAATTCGCGATTAGAAGGAGAAAGATGCTTTGATGGAGCAACTGAAGGAGCTTTTTCCACCCCCACCCTGTCATGAATGTGCCTCCTAGTTCTTCACAAAGGAGATTCATATATTTCAGCATGCATCAGTATTATGCAGCATGCTGTTTTAGCGCTGGTATATATGCGGGGGGGGGAGGCAAGCCTCCAGGAGGGGGGGGAAAACTGCATCTAATTGGAATTCTTGAGGCAAAGTATTACTCCTGTTGGCCTTAAAAGGATTGAGGGTGATGGGTTTGCTAGCCAATGTTTTTTATTTTCTCAGCTTCTCCATAGTGGTGGTGATCGAGCCACGTTTGTGAAATTAAATTGGCTTTTCAAAAGGCTGTCTTTTTTGTGAGGGGTCTCGCAATATTCATACAGTTAAATGCAGGCCTGTTTTCTCTCTCTCCCTATTCCGTTTTCCCCCCTCCCTTGTTCCAAAAGGACAAACAGCTCTTTGTGAGTGCTGCAATTATGTGGGACATAATGATTAATTACCCCCAGCCATGACCTGCTTCTTCACAACGTGGGGGGGGGGAATCAAAGAGTTTCTAAAAGAACGCATTGTTCAAAGCAAACGAGGGAGCAGCCTCCCTATGAGGGATTTGTGGAAATTGACATTTCTCTCGCTCATCTCTCTGAGTAAGAGGCTATTTGATGTACATTGTCCCCGAGGGCAGCTGTAGCCTTCCACTTCGGGCCTCTTTCTCTTGCAGAATTTTTAGAAACTGTTGTCCGTGCATCATGGTTTTGAACCCTGTAGCCTTTTGATGGTTGCTGTTTCATGTGCTGCCCAGTTGTTTCCAACTGTTGGCAGCCCGACAAGCATTGCTGTTTAAAGTCTTGAAAACTGAAGGATGGGGCTTCCTTTGAGGAACCAGTTCATCTCATCTTAGGTCTTTTCCTGTTGCCTTCAACTTTCCCCAGTGTGCTTTCCAGGGAGCCTTGTCGTCTTGGGATGTGCTCAAAGTACCTCTGTGATGCTTATATACTAGCCTGTAATGCTTTCAGCACACTCTATGCAGTTTACAAATGAATGATGCCACCCACCACCCACCCCCAACCAGCAAGATAAGTATTCCATTTGTTGACCTTAGAAGAATGAAAGGCTGAGTGAACCTCAAGCCAGCTGCCTGGGATTGTACGTCTTGTGGGAACACATGAAAGGGCCTTCTCGGCTGCTGCGCCCAGAGTCTGGAACTCCCTCCCACTGGAGGCCAGGACTACCCCGTCTCTGCTGTGACTGTCTTTCCAGAAACAGTCAAAGACCTTTGTCTTCAGGCAAGCTTTCCCTGAATGATGGACTACCTATTATGTGTCTTTCATGCGGATCAGCCATACATGATCACATAGACTTTGTGCTTATAACCACTTATAACTTTGTGTTTATATCTCCCCTTGTGTGATTGCATTGACACTATGATTTCAATGTTAATTTCCATTCCTCATAACTTTTGGATGGTCTACCATGCATGATTACATGGAATTTTCACTCTCTAACTGCTTGCGTTCTCTTGTAGCTTTCATGTTGTCTTTTAATGCTGTAAGATGTCCCTCAGTTCCTTGTTCACAAACTCGAATATGTCTTCATTGTACTGGACTGCATATTGTACCTCATTACTGTAAGCCACCTTGGGTCCTTTTCCAAGGAGAAAGGTGGGATAAAAACATAGATAAATAATAAATAAATACTTTTTTGTTGCAGTACTACAGTTTAACCACTGTGCCACAAGGCTCTTTGCAGTATTCAGTTCATGCCAACGCTATCCATAAATCTCTGTTCCAATAGCACATTTCAAATGAATCATTTTTTTCCTGGTCAGTTTTCATATCCTTACACAGTCATCAGGATTATAATACCACAGATGAATTCAGCCTTGGTCCTAACCAACACAACCTTCCACTTTTCTTTTCTTTTTCTGTTTCCCATGGCTTCAGAGACTAGGACTCGGGGCAATGGTTTCAAACTACAGGAAAAAAAGATTCCATTTGAACATTAGGAAGAACTTCATAACAGTTAGAGCTGTTCGGCAGTGGAAGATGCTGCCACAAAGGGTGGCGGAGTCTCCTTTTGTGGAGGTTTTTAAGTAGAGGCTGGATGGCCATCTGTCAAAAATATTGTGATGGGGTTCCTGCATGGCAGGGGGTTGGACTAGATGGCCCTTGAGGTCTCTTCCAACTCTATGATTCTATGATTCTATGATTCTATTTTATTTTATTTTATTTTTTAGTATTTTTACTCCGCCTTTCTCCTTAGAAAAGGACCCAAGGTGGCTTACAGTCATGACAGACAATATACAGTCCAGTACAATTCAGACACACCTGGCGTCTGAAAAACATTTACGGAGCAGAGGTTCGATAAAGGAAAAGCTTCTGCTTCATTTACAAAAAAAAAAAAGCCAACCACAATTCCATTTCAATATTTATGAAGTAGCTTCTGCCTATAATTAAAAACAGGTGCCGTTATCACCACTACCATTCATTAACCTGAGGAATGAAGCAACCGATAAGGAGGGATGTTATTTATTCATTAGAAACGGCAAGGTATTTCTGCTCCTTTTTGGCTTTCTGAACAGAGAGGCTGCTACCAAACAGGTGACGGCTGCCAGGAGCTTTTTTTCAGAGACAAAGGAAGGAAAGTTTGCTTTTGAAGATGGCACATTAATAATAACGCTCTCGTTCCTCTCCTGCAAATATTGGCTCTCATTTCCCTGGACTGCACCAAAACAGGTCTGGCCCAGGGGGAAGAATGTCCTTTAAAAAATAATAATAAAGGAAACGTTTACAACAAAACAGCCATGTTCGTCTGTTTCAGCAGATGTTGGGAAAATAAAAACGAACATTTCAAAGAATCATGGATGTGTTTATTATTTTGTTTGTTTGTTGGGCTGAGGGAAAGAATCGGAGATTCAGAATCCACAAAAGCTCCCGCTGAACTAAATCTGTGAATCTTTTCAGATGCCACAGCTTCTATATTTATCCTTTAAAAATTATACCCAACTTCTCCAGAAATGCTGTCTTTGGGGAGGTTTTCTCAGCTCGTCCCGTGTCTGCTTGGGTTGACTCGCGTGAAAAATAAAACAAAATACATAAACGGTGATAAAGAATACTCAGTGACTGAAACCCTGTCGCATAGCTAAGCCTGCAATAACTGAAAAGCTGTGTAAACGGTGGCGTAATTGGCACCTGGGTGGAAGTCTGATCCAGGAAGCAGTTCTGCAAAGGTGGTCGTGAGGTAAATTCTGCGATCAGCTGCACAGAGCTCATTCTGCAATCAGATACGTGGATGACGGGGCTAAATCGACAGATTGGATTTAAGACCCTAAAAATGTCCTTCCCATGACAAATGATGATGATGATGATGATAATGATGATGATGATGATTTTCTGTGGATAGAAAAATAGGTTTGGGATGGGCAGGCTGTGTTTCCCAAAACATCTGCTCTTTTAACGGAAGGGAATATGGCAAGATGACAGCGACACCTCAGTGTAAATTGTTTACAATGGATGCTAACGGTGGCTCTTTTGAGGTAATGCGCCAAACGCAATTGGGTTGCCCCAGAAAAGTTCCCTTCTAATAGTCAATCTTGGCTGTACAGTGGTGACTTGCATAAAGGAATTCATTCGTTCCAAATGAAATTCTGTGAAGCAAATGTTCCTTGATACACATTTCCCATAGGAATGCATTGAAAACAGAGTGATCCCTAATCGCGACCATTTTTATGTTGTACGGATTCGCTCCATAGACGATTCTGTTAAGCAAATTTCCCCTCTCTCTGGAATTCTTTATGTTGTACAGATTTTATGTTATACAAACCGTTTGTGATACGAGCGTCCGCTGTAATTGCAATGGCTTTGCCTCCATCTGCCTTGAGCAGGAAATGGCTGCATGCAAAGTACCTCTAAACACAATGTGCCCTGAAATGTGGGCGGCAAGGCACAGGATTCCAAAGAGGCTCCTTGGGGGGGGGGGAAGCAAAGTGTTCTGCTTGTATACCACCTCATAGTGCTTCAAGCACTCTCTGGGTGGTTTATAACTTAATTATGCAGGCTACACATTGTCCCCCCCCCCACCACCACCACCAAGCTGGGTACTCATTTTACTGACCTTGGAAGGCTGAGTCCACCATGAGCTGGCTACCTGGGATTGAACCTCAGGCCGTGAGCGCAGTTTTAGCTGCAGGAGAGGCATTTCAGCACTACAGCACGAGGTTTTATCCCTAGAAAACCCTGGGAGGGTCACCCCAGTTTGGCCCTGGCTGGACAGTGTATGATTGTCGTATGGGCTGCACGGACGGCTAGGCACTAGAGATGGGCATGAATCAAAAAAATGGCATTTTGTTTGTCGTTTGTCGTTTGGAGGGTCTGTTTTGGTTCGTTTCCATTTTTCGCGAATTTTTGCAAAAAAATTCGTTTTCATTTTCATTCGTTTCGTTGCCATTTTGTTACCATTTATTTCATTTTTTGTGATTTTTTTTTTAGGATTTTAAGCAATCCACTCATATTGCAGTAATGGAAACGAAACGCAAGACAAAATTTCCGGTGCTTCTGTTCGTTTCGTTTCATTTTAGAGACAAAATTCGTTTGTCGTTTCGTTATGTAACGAAACGAAAAAACGAAAATGGAAACGAAAAAGTGTTCGTTCTGTGCCCATCTCTACTAGGCACCACCAACATCCTGAAGGTCTGCTTTTATCCTGCTTTTCACGGCCATCCTGTTCCTGAAGGACTCCTCTGGTGTCGCCACTCCTGAGGATCTTCATGAGAGAGAGAGAGAGAGTCTACCATCAGTGCGCCTTGATGTTTTTGTAAGCACTTCCTGCTGTATCAGAGAAAGAGAGGCTGTGTGTGTGTGTTTGTGTGTGTGTGTGTCTCTGAGTGTGTGTGCCTATGTCTGTCTCTGTCTCTGTGTCTCTCTGTGTATGTGTGTGTGTGAGAGAGAGAAAGAGAGAGAGAGAAAGAGAGAGAGAGGGGGGGGTGAGAGGGAAAAAGAATTCCAAGAGGTTTTGTAATAGACCCCCCCGCCCGCCGCCGCCATTATCCTTACATAACTCTGCCGCTCCCATTTGTCGGCACAATTAATTTAATGTTGCAAAGGGCATAACAGCCTTCTTACAATCAGAACCATCAAGGGAGACCGTTATCTCTCTGGCCCCTGCTGGCTTAATGAATATTGAACAAGATCTTCCCCAAAGGCCCCAGTTCAACTATTTCTCTCTTGTTGTCTGTCTGTCTATCTGTCTGTCTGTCTGTCTGTCTGTCTGTCTCTCTCTCTCTCTCTCTCTCTCTCTCTCTCTCTCTGTGTGTCACGCATGCACACACACACACACACACACACACACACACACACACACACACACACACACACCAGCTTTGTTCCAAGCTATCACTATGGGGTGGGAGCAAGGCGTAGAGCAAATGTCACTTTCAGCGATCCTACGATAGTTTCCCTTGCATATTTTGAACACAAGGGAATGGTCGATCTTCCATATGGACCTGTTTTGATCTAGAATGGAATGCAAGGTTATATCTACAAAGAACCAAACTGAAACCAGCATTAACTAGCTAGAAGTCTTTCTTTGCCCCTATCTAATGGGGACAGGGTGGCTGGCTAGTTCGTTTGTCTTAGGTGCCTGGCTGCAGAGCTAGACCTTGGGAGTTTGATTCCCCACACGACCAGCCTGGGTGGCCTTGGGCCAGCTGCAGACCCAGGAGGCCAACAGAAGGGAATGGCAAACCACGTCGGTCTGTTCCCTTCCTGGAAAAACCTAGCAAGGGTCACCATAAGTAAGAACGGACTCAATGGCTGATGATGATGATGATGATGATGATGATGATGATGATGATGATGATGATGATGATGATGATGATGGGGGACAGAGAAGGAGCCTCCCCAAAGAGAGGAAAACATTCCCTGCTCAAGGATATAGAGCTTGCTTCTTTTTCTTCTCCAGAAGGATTGCACTGCCAACTTGGTGATAATGATTCAAGAATTAAAGGTACCGGGCATTTCAGCTTGCAAGTTGTCTTCTCTCATTGGAAACCACTAGAGCAGTGGTGGCGAACCTTCGGCACTCCAGATGTTTTAGGCCACAACTCCCAGAATTCCGAGCCTAGACTGCCACTGACAAAGGACTGTGGGAGTTGTGGTCCAAAACATCTGGAGTGCCGAAGGTTCACCAGCACTTCACGAGAGGGAAAGCAAGGTTCACACGAGATTGCTCTTTTAGTTACATTTGTTCAGAAGAAAGTATCTTTGCTTATTTATTTATTTATTTATTTATTTGACTTTTATACCGCCCCATCTAGCCCTAGGGCTACTCTGGGCAGTTTACAACATGGAATCACATGACAAGCTAACAAAGGAATATATTTTTAAAAACCAAAATACAAGGAGCATAATAAAACGAGCAAAGTTACTTTTTAAAAAATGCCAAGTGGAATGTAACTAATTACTTTTAAAGTAACTTTCCAAGATGCAGTAGCAATTAATAATGGATGTCAGGCAGTGCTTTCACTTGACAGCCTGGTGCTCTCCTCATGATACTGGCTTCTTTTTTAACCATGTGTTTTGCACAATTTACCAATCTTATAAGAACATTGCTACAAAAAATATGGTAGGCAGCTTGATTTATATTTTGCTGGGTTTGTTGTGGAAAAGGCGTGTGTGTTGAAGGGGTAGGTTTCCCGCTTTACCGTATATTGAGTATCATAATGAGTACTTCTACCTATTTATCATTAGACCACAACAGCTGTTCTGTCGTTTCTCATTGCACTTGCTAATGGTAGGTTGTTTAATTTTATTACATTTATATTATGGGCAGACTTTGCATTTTCATTTATAATGGAAAATGATACTCCTAGGCATCACCAGTTAAGATAAATGTTGCTCTTTAAAAAAATAATAATTCCGGAGATAAATGACCTGAGTTAGGATGTTAAGAGCTCTTTCAAAAGGTAGAGATAAAACAAGAATTATTTTTGTTTTGTTTTGTTTTAATCTTGGGTTTCTGTCACGTGCCTGAGAGCTCCATGATACGATCTGAGGGAGCATGATAAAAATACTTTATTTGAGCTAAGGAGCAGCATTTTTTTTAAAAAAAAATCTAAGTCTTAAAAAAAAGAGAGGCAGACCTGAGCAAACATTTAAAAAGGAGAGGGGGGGGATGAGAAGAGCAACAAAAAATGAGCCCCCCCAACAATCTAAGCATACATATGAAGGAGATAGGGTCATATCTGGCTATAGGTAGCTATATCTGTGCCACATCCTCAGCTATTGAAAACCTCTGTAAGTATGTCAATTTGTTGAACAAAAGGAGGCCCAGTAGGGAATCGAACTCTCAACATCCAACTCTGCAGCCAGATTCCAAATGATAAGGCATTAAGCTGTCTTGAACTGCTTTCTTAGGGAGAAAAGCCACAGGAAGGAAGGAAGGAAGGAAGGAAGGAAGGAAGGAACGAACGAACGAACGAACGAACGAACGAACGAAGGAAATGATGATGGATAGATGGAAGGAAGGGAGGGAGGGAGGGAGGAAGGAAGGAAATACTGCCTTGTGTCTAGTATTTAGTGCTATGGCATTATTCATCATCTTCTGCTGAACAAGCCACAGCCTTAGATCCACAGGTGCCACGAGTAGGCGAGATGGGTTTGGCTCCCCTAAATCTTCATCTTGATCCAGTCCTCTTTGTTGGCAGGTATTAACATCTGGGGCATTTCCATCCTGTCTTGCTCTCTGCCGTGGGCAATTGTTGAACCTGACTAAGGCTATATTCTATGCCAGAGGAGGGTCAAAGTGACCCCCCACACCCCTGGGATTTCCTGTTGGTTTGTGGGCTCCTCCAATCCACTCCGCTTTAGAGTGACAAAGCAGAAGCCAAGGCACAATGCTGGAGGAGACTAGCCCCTGATCTTTGCACACCACTGAATCATCCTTACACCTGACCACTCCACCCCAAATGGTTATGACTGGAGTCTAGAAAAATAGAAAGTTGGTGGTTCTCACCTCCCAGCTACCAAATTCCTTCCTTCCTTCCTTCCTTCCTTCCTTCCTTCCTTCCTTCCTTCCATTGATCCATCATTTCCCTCCTTCCTTCCTTCCTCCCTTCCATCGATCCATCATTCGCTCCTTCCTTCCTTCCTTCCTTCCTTCCTTCCTTCCTTCCTTCCTTCCTTCCTTCCTTCCTTCCTTCCTTCCTTCCATCCATCTATCTATCCATCATAATTTCCCTTCCTTCCTTCCTTCCTTCCTTCCTTCCTTCCTTCCTTCCTTCCTTCCTTCCTTCCTTCCTTCCTTCCTTCCATCTATCCATCATAATTTCCTTCCTTCCTTCCTTCCTTCCTTCCTTCCTTCCTTCCTTCCTTCCTTCCTTCCATCTATCCATCATAATTTCCTTCCTTCCTTCCTTCCTTCCTCCCTCCCTTCATTCCTTCCTTCCTTCCTTCCTTCCTTCCTTCCTTCCTTCCTTCCTTCCATCCTATCCATCATAATTTCCTTCCTTCCTTCCTTCCTTCCTCCCTCCCTTCATTCCTTCCTTCCTTCCTTCCTCCCTCCCTTCATTCCTTCCTTCCTTCCTTCCTTCCTTCCTTCCTTCCTTCCTTCCTTCCTTCCATCTATCCATCATAATTTCCTTCCTTCCTTCCTTCCTTCCTTCCTTCCTTCCTTCCTTCCTTCCTTCCTTCCTTCCTTCCTTCCTTCCTTCCTGTGGCTTTTCTCCCTAAGAAAGCAGTTCAAGACAGCTTAATGCCTTGTATCAGTAGCATAAAAATACTTGCTTTCTTTGTTGGTTGGTGGAATAGAGGCAGACCAAGCCAAGACCCCGCCCCCAAATTTGGTTGCAAAGCACCATTTGCACAAGTCCAACTATCAGCAGGGTCTGCTCTCTGGAAGGATGTCCTTCATACATCATTCAAGAGAAAATCAGGCTTCCGTCTGTCAGATCCACTTTGATCTGGATTCCTGCATGGAGCCAGGGGGATTGGAGTTGATCTTGTATGCCCCTTCCAACTCCGTCTTCTCTCTGATTCTATATGGTGGGTTGTGCAATTGATTGCACCTCTCGTCTCACAATCTCTGTGCAACGGGGGTGCACGGTGGGCCGTGCAAAGGCCAGCCTGCTGGAACAGGGGGGTACTTGTGTAATGGGGTACAAAATGCACCCCATATTTCCCCAACAGGATTCCAGCTCCTCTCTTTTAAAAGGGCTGTTACTTCCCAAATGTAAACGCCTGCCATCTCCATCATTTTCAGAGGAAGCCGCTGGGGGCTCCCAGAGGTGCTGTGAATTTCTCGGCTCAAGTGTGCCTTAAAAGGCAGCGACATGATGGCGGCGGCTGTTATCAGAAGGGGAAAGAGATGTTTCCATCTGAATGTTCGGCTCCAGGCCGCCGATAAATCTTGCTTTGCCTGAGATAGCCATAAATCTCCCAGCGCTACCCTGGAGTAAGTACATTTACGTCTTTACAATATAGCTTTGCTCCCCCTAAGGTTGGTATGAAGCTTCGTGTAGGCCGGTTGTTACATCTCGGCAGCACAAACTTCTGTCTTGAACCCTTGCCAAACACCCAACTTTCTGAGGCATGCAGCAAAGCTTTAATTCAGGAGGGTAATAATAGGATGTTACAATAGCAGACGTTCCATAGCCAAGGAGGGAAGCATTAGCCCCCCCTCCCCCGCTTATAGGGAGACATTCATTACTGTAAGGATGTAAACGAGTGCAGATGAGTTGTTTTCCTTCTTGTTCCCCCCTCCCTCCCATGACCAAGGAGAGGTACATCCTTTATTTTAACAAGAGAGGTGTTGTTTTTCTGAGATGGACACATCTAGATCTCTAGATGGAGCAGATTTGCACTGGAATGGCCTCTCCAGGCTTGGAAAAAGGCTCTTGGTAAAATTTCAGCCCTCCAAATCCCTTCACTGGTATGATCTCCAGCAATGTTGGTTAAGGGATCCTAGTGGCTTTAACACACCTTAACCCCCAAGCCTGGCCAATCTCCGAACTATTTATTTATTCCATTATATTTATTTGTTCCACTTAATCCACCCCCAAGAATGGGAGTTAAAGCATCTTACTGCCTTTTCCCTGGACCTGCTGCTGCCTGCCATCTTAACTCGACTCCTGGCACTGCAATTCTGCCCTGCAGCACGTGAGAGCAAAGGCAGGAATCTAAATAAATAGATTTGAAATCTGTATTAGGGTACATGTGGTTTGCCAGATGTTGAACCACACACTCCAGCCTCCCTGTGTTGGCCAGTGTTTATGAGAGCTGCGGTCTAAGAACATCTGGAGGAAATTACCAGATGTCTGCCCCAGACCTTAATGGAGCAGGGTGGGGAACCATCCCCCTTCCAGATGTTGATGAACTATCGATCTCGCTGCGCTGTGCTAGTTAAGACTTGTTGCAATCAGCAAAGTCTGAAGGGCTGCAGCTCCTCCGGTCCTGAGAAGGGTTACTACAGTTGCCTCTTGGCTGGATGTAAAGAGGAAAGAAGACCCCGCAGGTTGCATCCAGATCAAAACAAAGCCAGCAAATTCTGTCAGGATCTGGAGTGTT
The DNA here is from genome assembly GCA_037367245.1 of Phrynocephalus guinanensis. NCBI lineage: Eukaryota > Metazoa > Chordata > Lepidosauria > Squamata > Agamidae > Phrynocephalus > Phrynocephalus guinanensis. The sequence goes on along the minus strand of CM074746.1, from coordinate 2,891,646 downwards.
AAGAAGCTAGAAGGACCACCTTGGAGACCAGATGGAAGTGGATCTTGTGCGGGGCACATCTATCCTCAATTCAGGTATTTTCTCAGGTGGCCTCACTGTGTCAAGACTGCACATTTCAATCAGGACAAGGAAATACAACTGTTGTATTCAGGGTCTCCTTTCCAGTAACTGGAGAGGTTTAAGGATCCAACGTTTAACATGAACGTACAAAGGACCTCCAGGAATTCATATAGCTAAGAGTATCCCAGATGATCCATGCTGCCTTAAGTGTGAGAGATCAGGGGCTTTCACTTCTAAAATGTAAAGTGTAAGTTTGAAATCAGCAGACTTCTAGTCCTCAAGAAAAAGGCACAGTCAGATTCAATGCAGCGGGTGCTCCCTGGAGTGCGTCTTTTATTTCAGGACTGCAGGGCTCCTGTGATCACACACCCCGACCTCGATCAGGAAACCGTACGATTGTACATTGAGAAATGTCATCTCTGTCTTTGTTTCACCTCCCCCTCTGCATTAATTTTAACAAATGTTAAGTGTGAGAAGCTGGCAGGGGTGGTTGTCTCTCGGAGCCCACGATGGCTTGCTTTTCATCTTCTCTCATTCGCGTATAATAGTACTGCAGTGCTTGTAGAAGACTTGGAAGAAATATGATGAAGAGGGTGGGAAGAGAAAGAAATTGTCTTTGCTCTTGAGTAGTTCACTTTGGGAGAGAGGAAACGGGGAGTACAGATGGCATGAGATAAAAGTTGCCTTTCATGTCTTTACAGCGAAATTCAGATTTTGTTCTCAGAATCCAAGCGGTTGAGAAAGAGAGCTCAAAAGGAACTCCCAAACTCCTAAGCAACGCGGAACAGCCTGGCGAAACTTGAACCCAGCTAAGGGGAGGCTCGACAGAGAAGCCTCAGAAAACTGCAGGGGAGGGGGGAGTCGGCGGGGGATGACACGATTAAATGAAGAAGAAATACAGGAGCGCTGCATTATTAATCAACTTGTTCTGCAGCTGTGTCGTCCCCATCTCGGGGAGAAACTGGTGCTGAGCTGGAACTTGCTGCCAGACTGCCAGACTTTCAGGCTATGATGAATTATAAAGCTCCAGTAATTCCCCCTGTAGAATACAAAATGGCAGCGGAAGTGTCTAGGGGCCCTGCCCCACTTCTTGCAAGGCAAGGCAGGCATTTTGTTCAATATTAAATCCATCATCCTATCAGTTATATCCTTCCTTCCTTCCTTCCTTCCTTTCCTTTCCTTCCTTCCTTCCTTCCTTCCTTCCTGTACTTTTTCCTTCCTTCCTTCCTTCCTTCCTTCCTTCCTTCTCTTTCTTTCTTTCTTTCTTTCTTTCTTTCTTTCTTTCTTTCTTTCTTTCTTTCTTTCTTTCTTTCTTTCTTTCTTTCTTTCTTTCTGCATCCCAAACTCATTTGTCAACTCCAAACACCTCGATGTGCAGAGGAGATATTTCTCAGATGCTCTCCGCGCATCCTCGGAGGCACCCTCTGCTCCATCCAGCCACCGGAGTTAAAAGGACGATGGCCCAGCTTCCCCAAATAAATGGAAGACGATTCAGCCTGGAGGGCCTCTGCCCGCAGGCTTTTGCCGGCCGAGCGTCTGGAGCCATGCCCGGGAAGGCTTCCAGGTCAAGGAAGAATCCCCAGCTGAGAAAAAAAGAGGCGAGGAAATTCTGAAGGATTTGCTGGAGGGGGAAGAGAAAGGGGCGTGGGGAGACTTAAAAGGTCAGTTATTGGAAATATGACAAACCATCAGGGCGCTTTGTCTGCAAGACATATTAGGGGACGTTGGAAGGGGGGGGAGTCAATTACCACTGGGCATGAATAAACCATGGCCGATGCTTGCTGCCTGTGAGACCAAAGTGGATGAGCGCCAGGTAAAAGCCTCGGAAAAACAAAAAAGCAGCCCACTCGCTGGCCCATTTCTTCCAAAGAGCCACGGAGTTGCTGTTCATACAGAACCTGGGCTGGCCCTGCTGTGACGTGGCAGGACTATTTATAGCCAAGACCTGGCAAGGTCTTGAGGCCCAGACCTACCAAAGGGTAGGTTTTAATGCTTGCCAACTTTAATGGCAATGGGTGCTTGTGCAGACAAAAAAACAAAAAAAATGCAAACCTGGAAAAGGGAAAGGGAAAAACCTGGAGGATATTCTATCTATCTATCTATCTATCTATCTATCTATCTATCTATCTATCTATCTATCTATCTATCTATCTATCTATCTATCTATCTATCCCTTCCTTCCTTCCTCCCTCCCTCCCTCCCTCCCTCCCTCCCTCCCTTCCTTCCTTCCTTCCTTCCTTCCTTCCTTCCTATCTATCTATCTATCTATCTATCTATCTATCTATCTATCTATCTATCTATCTATCTATCTATCTATCTATCTATCACTTCCGTCCTTCCTTCCGTCCTTCCGTCCTTCCTTCCTTCCTGTCTATCTATCTCTCTATCTCTCTATCTCTCTATCTATCTATCTATCTATCTATCTATCTATCTATCTATCTATCTATCTATCTATCTATCTATCTATCTATCTATCTATCTATCTATCTATCTCTTCCCAAGCTCTCAGGAAGACTTTGTTTGCTGTTCCTGAATAAGGCAAACACCGGGGAGCAAACCTTTCAATGTAAAAAGCTTGTTGATCAAAAGAGAGGATCAATAAACCTGTAACACTGAGAAAGTAAACAAGCCTGTTTTGGTGGAGGTGGTGGTGGTAGGACTCTTTCTAAGCTTTGCAACGGACTTGATATCTTGTGGAGAAAAGGGCAGCCTTTCCTATATGCTTTAAGGCGTCAGCTTCCTGAACATCAAGGCTTCCCCCCCTCCCTGTTTGCTACTCTCATCCAACGTTTCTTAGAATCACCCCGGTGCGTGGAGATCATTAGTCCTGAACCCAACCTATGGGTTCCCTTTACTTTGTAGTTTACTCAGCCAGTCCAAGGAGGAATCAATGAGCAGCGTTTGGACCTTGGCAACGGACCAGGGGAGGTGAAGGGAAGCTAGGTTTTAGAAAAGAAGGCCAGGTTTCAAATCATTCCTTCTCTAGCCTTGCTGAAGGAGCTGGCGTCCCAGAACGACCGAGCAAGCTGGGGGAATCTGGGACTTGTAGTCCAAAACATAATTGGTCCATTCTGGCCGGTTTCAATGGGATTTGACCATCATCCTGTGCTATCAAGTCCATTTTGACATATGGCAGCTTTTTCTCAGGGTTTTCTAGCTAGAGACAATACCTTTTTCTTTTTCTGCGGTTGCCCTTGGACTGTGCAGCTACACAGGATGGGTCTTCTCCCTGAAGGACCAGAGGGGGAATTGAACTCCCAACCAATGGCTTCAGAGCCAGAGAGCTAAACCAGCCAGCTCAATAGGATTTAGAATCTCCAAAAGGACACGCCAATTGGCAAGTTCCCTGCCTTGACAGAATATCAACTATGGCTCTGAGCCGATGATGTTTTGTGAGTTCCGATATGAACATAATAGTTAAATCCTGAAATGAGGGGTTTCCCTTCGAATGATACAAAAGTATTTCTGGTATTAATTGAAATTGCTTCCCGGGAATTAAAGTGTATGATTTTTTTTTTAAGATTTCATCGGATTCTGGAAGGAGGAGGTCAAGAAGAAGATTTTTCATCTCTCATATGTCAGCGTGGGCAATCTAACGTACCAAATTAGCAATCAGGACTCATTATGAAAGGCGACCTTGGAAAGAGAGCCGGCTACCAGAAAAAAATCCATCTCCAGCCACCTGCACAAATGTGAGCTGAAGTCAATAACGAACTCCAAAGCAATTTGGAACATGTTTTATTGGGCTCCCTGGTGGGACCTGAATAGCACTAACTCATCATGGCCTACCTCATCTTCTCCAATTAAAAATTCAAGCAGAAAGCAAGGGCTTGAAGAGAGAGAAACTCATTAAACCGGGATGAAGAGGAGGTGCCATGGGCCAGGCTGAGCCTAACACACACAATTCTTAGTCAAATTAAAGTATATTCGGCACCAACCCTGCCCTCTCTTCTGGGATGTCTGATGATGCGGTTTAAGATTTCTGGTTTGTACAATCAGAACAGCAAGCAAAAATTCACCTCCGATATGAGCAGAGAAAGCAAAACTCAGCCTACAGTTCTGCTCTTTCAAGTCCTTCTCCATGGAAGACCATCTCTGGAAGGAACCGGTGGCCGCTGTCAGGACAATGGCCAACTATGGATCAGCTGGGATTTGACGTTGGGAATATAACTGGTGAGCCAGCCCCCAAAGCTTGACAGCAGCACGATCTTGAAATCTTTCATTTGCTTCCAGCACCAGAAAGCAGCCTACACCTGCTCATGTGGCTGTGACTTTCTTTAGGGGGGGGGGGAAGCCCAGGTGAAAAGTTGCTCACCCCCAAACTTGTGTCCCAGAAACACCAATGAGGAAAAAGGTTTGAACTCCACATGGGAACCTGAAGGATGTCTTTCGAAAATGCCTTTCTTCTCGCCACACTCAAGGAGCAAATGGTGCAGGCAATCCCCTCACACTCTTCAGATTTGCGGCCATGGGAGAAAAGGCTCTAAATCAGATTTAAGGCTCTGCTAAATGTGTTAATATATATATATTTTTGCCCCATCTTTCCTGCAGCTGTTTAAATATTTGGCCACCAAAAAGGGCTCTGGGGACCTTTTATCTTTTTGCGATTCTGAACAGTCAGGGATGTTCCAACTTTCCTGTTCCACAAAATACTTTCTGGGGGTCAGCTGGGACAGCAGCCTCCACGGCCAACCAGGTCAAGAGGTCTTTCGTCAGGAAAAAGGTTAACTTTTGCTCTCTTCAGAGGAAACGTGGCTTGCATGCAGTAGTAACCGCAGTACAAACAGCAGGCAGAGCCTCAAGATGCATGAAAATACTGTCAACGTAGAGTTCATTTTTATCTAAAAAAAGCTCAGATTCAAGATTGTTCGGCTGTGGACTTCTTCAGAGACAAGCATTTAAAAGTGGCACTCTGCTGGATCTGGGACAAACCCAATGAGAAGCTAAAATTCTCAAGAAGAAGGACACAGGCAAAAGGCATCGAGCCTGAGCATTTTAGATAAGAATAAAGTCTACGTTGACAATATTTTCATACACCTTGAGGCCCTGTCTCTCATTTGTACTTTGGCCAACAGTGGATGTGCCAGTTCTTTCTGCTTTGCTTCCTGTCGTAACAAAACCCGACTGGTTCTCCATATGCAATCAGGATTTTTTTTTGGTGGTGGGTGGGTGGTGGAGGTGGTGGCATAACCCAGCAGGAATGCACCACCCTCTGCATGCAGAAGGTCCAAGATCCGACCTCAGCTCCTTTCTGGGATGTGAAACAAGTGATAGGAAAGTTGGAGCTCTTATCCAATGAGCGTCTGCGTGACAATACAGGGCTTGACGGACAGACAGACAGCCTGATTGACAGTGTTCAATACTCGTTTCCCATCTGAGGAAGCATCCTTTTAAGCAAGAAATGCTGGAAGCAGGTAGGGTCAAACCAAAGGCTGAGAAACTCCAGCTTTCTGTTCTCATGGCTACTTATAAGAAGCTCTCCAAGCAGGGCTCTCTTCTCCTGCTTATATTCCCAAGGAAGTTGTGTTGAGAGACATTATCATCTCTGACATGTGGGCAGGGGAAAATACACGGCCGCAGTGACAAGGAAATGTGGCTACAAAACAAGACCAAGGCTCCTTTAGGCTGTGTTGATAAAAGCATCCTTCCATTTATATTTGAAAATTGATAGCACTTAGGTGAATAGATAAAATATAATGAGTTGGTGATGTTTATTATTTACTTAGTCTTATAGATTAGATGTGTGTGTGCTGTGTCATTACAGTCATGACCGACCCTTCGCGACTCCATGTCCATGGAGTTTTCTTGGCAGGAATACTGGAATGGTTTTGCCAGTTCCTACTCCAAGCGCCTACAGCACCTGGTATCCCCTGGTGGTCTCCCATCCAAGGACTAACCAGGGCCGACCCTGCTTAGCTTCTGAAATCAGGCGAGATCGGATGTCCTCAGGGCATCTAGGCAGACTATCTTAAATCAAACTTACTATCTATACCCTTTGTACTAGATGAAAACAGATATATATGTAAGCCTATCATATATTGAGCTAGACAAATAAGACTTTAAAGTGCTTAGTAAAATGAAGAATTAAGATTAAATCGGTAGTTTAATACTGTACTTTGTTAGTTTCACTTTTTGTACGAGATGAAAATGGAGATAAGTAATGATAAATACAATGATGGAAAAGAATCATGTCAATGTGGAATACTCTAAGCACTCGGGCTGAAATATTGGGAAAATACTTGCATTTGAACTATGTAACAAGGCAACACATAAGCAATTTATTTGTTTTAACTTATGTTTAGAAAATTCAATAAAGTATGTTTTTTAAAAAGCATCATCTACAATGTGATGTACTAGTGACTCAATGGCCTTCTAGGTCCTTTCCGATTTCATGATCCCATAATGGGAAATGCCTCCCTACACAACAACTAGGGTAACCCTTTTGACCTCCCCTGCCATACCATATCTGGATTGGCCTGAAGGAAAGACCTCACATGAAAAGACACTGATTTAAACAAATAATAATTTCCCTGCAATTTTCAAGAGCAGAAGACGAGTGTGTGCAAGCAATTAAAGTTCGAAGGAATGCTTAAATAGAAAACCAATTACAGACACATTTCTAAAGCATGTATTTAGCGCGGAAGCCTTTATTTTACTCTTAGAGCTTGGTTAAAGCACTCAAATCAAAATCTTCTGAAAGTTAACAAATAATTCAACTTCACACATGCAGCTCATTATTATTATTTTTAAAAGTCATGCCTGTACGGACTTGATTCAGTATTCATAATGAAGCCTTTCAATAATGAATTACAATACAAAATGAAGGGTGTGGAGAGAAGGTCATAAAACATTCTAGCGCACATTGATTCACATAAATAAATGTACCCCTGCAATCCTTTGCTAGCAAGGCTGACACCATAAATACCCGTTAATTTTTCTAAACTATCTGCACTCTCAATCAATAAGGAGTAATTTCATGCATTCTCTGGGCCAAGGTGTGACGGCAGCGCTTGAGGGAAAATATTCAGATCATCACCGGGAAGAGAACCCTTCAGTAAAAAACGCTTTTTGGCTGAGACAGAAACCACGGGGAGGTTTGCGAGTCCATTCGAATGCAGAACGAAGGGTTACAGGCGAAGGGGTGATGGCCTCCAGCCCACAGATGCCTTGTTATCCACCGGTGGCCCTCGCTTTAGCTGACAGAACAGGGGTCGTCCGTGCTGGGCTTGACTTCACCCTCGAGCAATAAATTCATCACCGCTTTTGTCAAATAGCTGCACGTTCCCCTTTTCCCGAGCGGAGGAGTGTTATAGAAGGACGTCATGTCGTCCTGCGTAAACAGATAGAGGGTGATCTTTAGTTGCAATGCTGATGGGTGACCATTAGCTCAACGGGCAGCAAGGAGAGCCATGGATGGGGGAGGAAAAAAACCCAGTGTGGTGATGAAAAGAGCACTTCCCACCCTTGACCTTATCTTATCATTGAGGGCGATAAATATCTTGGATCCTAATGAAACAGATGGAGGGAGGGGCGCCCCAACGGAAGTACAAACGAAGAAGCTTAACCATAACAACAGCAACATCAACAACAAGTACTTTGGTAAGGCTCTGATATGTATCCTGCACAAAATACTGTCCTAATCAAGATGAGACCATTTCCCCCCCCCCCTTCTGTTTTAAGAAACGGCTTCATGCAGGAGCACAGGAGGGGTATATCTCTCTCTGCAGTCAACTCATCCCTTTACTAGTGTTCAATGTACATAGCTCGTGCTCCGGCAAGGAGCCAGGGCAGCAAAATGTTGGTGATTGGAAGTAATTTGGGGACAGTACGCTGTACCATCGGGTTACAGAAGGAACACCCATGCTTTCAAAGCCAGCGTGCAGAGCTATGGGAGGCAAGCAATGAATATTCTACCAGGAGGAGGAGGAGGAGGAGGGGAAGGCTGGGGCAGATAGACTGCGATGAAGGCACAGGGAGAGAGACACTAGCCAGTTCACCCGAGAGGGAAGATTTTGGGATGGGTGGTGGAGGACGTTTTACAGGCATTATCCCCTGGCTAAGATTTTAATCTCAACTTACAGAGGTGTTCGCAGCTCCTGCAACCCTCTCCTCCACTTAAGAGGTAAGGATTCCGTGTCCAATGAGCCTGGACTTAGACCCAAGCCCTAGATAATAAGAAATAAGAGCATGGATTAAATGTTGCACCGACCTGTTTTTCGGCGCCCTTGAGCCGGCTCTGGTCCTTCTGGAAAGCACCAAAGGCATCTTTCACTAATATGTCCAGATCCACTTTATCCGAAAACTCCAGCTCGGGGTTTCTTTCCAGAATGATGGAGACCACCATCAACAACTGAAGCATGGAAAGAGAGGAAAGGATTCAGATACAACCTGCTACCTCTCATGTGCAGTTTGACACAAAAGGATGCGGGGGGGGGGGGAGAATGAACAGGACCTTTGCGGGTATGGAACGCCGGACGCGGGAAACTGTCTTGTACCAACAGAGATTATTAATTGTCACAGAGTCTATAGATGCTGAGTTCACAGGCCCGATTCAGATTCAGAAAAGATGCTGAGGGCCACATTCTGGCCTTCGGTGGAGTGAAAGGCACACGGAGTAGAGTCAAGATACTAGTGTACGTGGGCTTAAAGATTTTACTGGACTTTAGAAAAGAGATGTCAATTTTGGGGGTGGGGGGGTGGGAAAGAGTTCAGGCAAAAGCAGCGGAGTTGTCAAATGATGTGGGATTCCAGAGGGCTAGATTAAGACCCCAAGGGGCTCCCTCCCTCCCTCCCTTGCAGGGAACGGCTCTTGAAAACTTCAGGCTAGAATCGGGAGAAGACTTTCCTAAGCTTACAGTATCAGAGTATATGGGAAGGTTTGAACCCGGGGCCATCAGGAAAGGCATGTGCTCTATTACTGAATGACAGTCCTTCCCTAAGGGGCCAGCCCCACTGATACCTGACTTGCTACGAGGTTTTGGCTTTTAGGAGAGACACTCCTGTTCGTCCTAAGGTTGCCGTCCAGAGAGCTCAGCCTGAGTTCTTCTCCTACCGTATGAGAAGGCTTACATTTGTCGAAACCCTCTGTCTCAGCTCACATTCTCAGACTGGCCCTTTCACACATGCGATTAAGAAGCAAAGAAAAAGCTTATGAAAAATACGGTTCATATTTCTTGCAGTCAACATAGGGCACAAACCTCAACAATGATTTGCCTGTATTCAGGCTGGTCGATATTCTTTAACATGTCCTCCACCAGAAGGGAAAAGTTCATTTCATACATAGTCATGTCGGATAAGGTTGGTTGCTGTAAAAAAAAAAAAAAAGAAAAACGGTTGAGCTGTGATGTTGTATCATCCCACTTCTTTACAGCATCAGACTTCTTCACAGATCTAGGCTGGCGAAACCCTGTGGAAGGGTTAAGGTTAGGGTTAATTCTAATTCTGATGCAAGAAACCCACTCATACAGCCTCCCTGACTGGTGGGCTTCCAGATAGATAGATAGATAGATAGATAGATAGATAGATAGATAGATAGATAGATAGATAGATAGATAGATAGATCTTTATTACCATTGTCCTGTGCAGAACAACGAGATTGAAGGAATCTACGTCAGCTTTTACAGGACCTAACAATACAACCATACAAAAATATCTACCCCCACCCCCACCCCACATACACACATTTAACCCACTAACACACTTATTCATATGGGGTATACTGTAGCTTCTCTTTATATATATTTATTTTATATGCAAATTTTTATAGTGCAATATTTGTATATGGGGTTTCTTATTTTATTTAATCTCTATTAGCTATTTTTTCCTCTCTCACACCTTACACTTTTTGTGCACCTACCCTTCTTTACTTGTTTTTTATATTGGGAGCTGTGTAACAAGTAAATTTCCTCAGATGTGGGATCAATAAAGATTTATCTTATCTTATCTTATCTTATCTTATCTTATCTTATCTTATCTTACTTAAAAACTCTAAAACCTCTTTTAAAAACTCTAAAAACTTTAAAAACCTAATTACAGAAGCTCCCTCAGAAACTGCATTTCGCTGCATTCAAAGCCCAAATCGCTCTTGGATAGAAACTATTCCTCAAGCGGCTAGTCCTGGTCTTAATGACCCTGTATCAACTCCTAGAGGGAAGAAGCTGAAAGAGAGCATTTCCAGGGTGTGTGAGATCCTGCACCATCTCTACAGCTTTCATATAACACCTGGAAACATAGATTTGGTCTAAAGCAGGGAGAGTACACCCAATTATTCTCTCTGTGGTCTTAACGACCTTGGACAACATTGTTCTTTCTCTGGCTGTGCAACTCCCAAACCACACACACAGACCATCGGTCAGCACACTCTCTATGGTAGGGCTGTTCAACTTTGAACAGGCCAAGGTCTACTTTTTATGGGCCAAAGTGCCTGAGGGCTCCTACACTAAAACCTCTACTTACAAATTTTATCTGTTCCGAGCACATGCTCATAACTAAAAACTTTTGTAGGTAGAGCAGCGGTTTCCCATAGGAATGCATTGAAAACCAATTAATCTGTTCTGGAGGGAACAGATTTCAATGCGCTATGGCCCTTGAACTGCCCCGCTCAGCTGAGACAGTGGGCTGGCAGACCCAGAACTTTGCTGGGGTAGTGGTGGTCCTTGGGATGGGAAAGGGAAAGGTGGAGAACTTATCCCCTCACTTTTTTATATTAATGGCCAGCAGGCTACTTTTGAACCCTTCACAGGCTACCGGTAGTCCGCGGTCGACCTGTTGGGCAGGCCTGCTCTATGGCACAGTCCCTAATTAAGAACTTAAGACAGCCAGAACATCCTTCAGGAGGCTTCACCTGGGGCAGAAATTTCCCCGCCACTATCAGGCCGTTAGGGGTCCGCTCCAAGATCTGCCACACCCTGTCATAGAACCCGCTGGGAGTTCGGTTCAGGGCTCCGTCAATCTGCCGTCTGTTCAACCAGCATCTGCAGATGAAAGAGGAGAAGAAAAGGGAAAACAACCAGGATGAGAAGTTTGTTCTCAAAAAGCAATCTGCGCCCAGATCAAAACAACACTTGCTTCTGTGGATTAACCGAGCCCAGGAAGAAATAAACAGAAAAACCCGCAACCCAACAACAATCCACCAGGCAGACAAAACACAATATGTTCTGGTGACTTTCTTATCAAATGTGTCATAACAATGTTTAATTTCCAGAGAGAGAGAGAGAGAGAGAGAGAGAGAGAGAGAGAGAGAGAGAGAGAGAGAGAGAGAGAGAGAGAGAGAGAAACAATATTAGAGTCTAATAAGAAAAAAGCTATATGATCAGTTTCTGCCTGTTTGCTCTTTAAGATACGTGTCTGCCTTAGAAATAGATCAGAACCAGAAAGTTTAACCTCTTTAAGCGGAAAAAGCAGAGGGATGAATCAAATCTATCTTTTTGAGCCACAATGAGAAAGTAACCAGACAGAAGAAGTCAAAGCTTCCAAGCAGAAAAGTAAATTGACCTTTCAAATATTTCGAAAATATTGTCCAGCTTAAACAGAAGGTTTCCCTGCATTCATCTAGCTTGTAGCCTGCTGTCCTTACAGCATTTTTTAAAAGGTTGCATTTAATTTAGGATTTTACTGTTCTCTTCAGCATAATAAATATTCATCAGTGTTTCAGCATGAAGAGACAAACACAAAAAACTCACACTGACTGAAGAGAAATTTAGGGGGGGAAATGCTTCCTAAATTAGGATGACAAGCTTGTCAGTTTCTAGAAAGGGGAATGTTTTATCTCATCAACACATTTCCAAAAGCGATTAATTTAAAACAGCCTTTCTTCACTTGCCTCTCAATCTCGCAAGAAAAGAAGACCAGTTGCCATGACTCAACCTCCAGAGAGACTCCCCTGGATGACTGAGAATCTTCACAGACATCTCTCTCAACTTGATTCCTCCTGAATGTTTTAAACCTCAATTATTGTTGGCTCCAGGCAAAATGGTCAACAGTCAAGAATTCTGGGAGTTGTGGTTTAATTCCTGAACGGGTAATTCACATTTAACACCAACCTGGCCTGGATGCCTTCAAAGGGGAATTGGACAGATTCCTGGAGGAAAAGTCCATCCCAGGTTACAAACCATGATGGGGATACGTGTCATCTCCAGGCTTAAAACCAGGGTACTTCAAGGGCCAGAAGCAGGGAAGTGGTATAAAGAGACAGAGATCTAGTCTCATGCGCTCCCAGAGGCATCTGGTGGGGCCACTGTGAGATACAGGAAGCTGGACTAGACCTGATCCAGCACGGCTCTTCTTATATTCATATGTAAGATGTTTCCTTTAAAATCTGCCTGGCAAGGAGCTACAGTTGGAGGAGGAACTAAGCTGGCTGTAATTTTAATTTATGCCACATGCACTCTATTTCCTCCGGGCAAGAGCCATCTCCAGAGCAGTTCTTTCTTTTGAAGATTTCTCTCTAACCGTCTCTCAAATAAAATAAAAATAAATGATAATAATAATTTGGAGGGGCGGCGGGGGGGGGGGGAAGAAGTCACATTGCTGATTCTGAACACAGGTTTGATTTTGTACAAGAGGTAAGTGCAAAGCTTAAAAGAACTGTTTGTCTCCCGATCACCATCTTCCCAAATAGGGAGTAAAAGCAAGCGAGCAAGCAGGGCGTTAAGAACATAAGAAGATTTCATTCATTTTACCAGGTTTCTAATCTTTCTTAGCTCAAAATATAGCACTGTTTTGATTGATATTAGCAAAGCTCCATGCAAACAGAAGACTTGGTACTGACCTTTCGGGGGGGAAACAGAAGTGATGATATTAGAAGTACATATTCACACAGGTAAATGTGTTTGACAAGAACTCATCCCCACGCCATGTTCAGAGGTTTTTATTTTTAAGCCTCTTTTTTTAGGGGGGGGGTCTGCCACAAACAAGACCAGGGGAAAGGGGAGGGGGGGGGACAACTAAAAGCAACATTGCAATAGAATAGATGACAAAAACATCTTAAAAAACAGTCCAGAAAATGACTTAACTTGGGGTTTTTTTAACTTGCGCGGTGCTCTGCGGAAAGAGATCGCCTTACCTCCCTGACTGCTGAGGCTGTAGAATGTCCAGGAGAAGCTGCTTCACCTCGCTGGGAGACAGCTGGTATAAATCTACTGGGGGCATCTCCCCAGCGCGGATCTTCAGTTCGTATTTCATGGCATGCACTATCCATCTGAAAAATAAAAATATCCACTTAACGGGGTTCACCGTTTTGAAGGTGAAACCAGTTGAGGAAAAACCAAAGACAAAAGCAGAACAGGGGGATACCTTTAGGCTACTAGAAAAATAACACCAAAAGTTGTGAATATTTCGAGGGCAAAAACCCTCTTCTTCAGAGCTGTACCAACAGGTTAAAACGTGGCAAAAGATGAAATTGCCAGGAGTTATTTCTTAGATCACTTAGCAAACTATCTCAACTTTACATGAGTGTTTGGCTGCAGGAATGAACAGGATGATGATGAACAAAATGAAACTGCTGTTTCCCCCCCCCCCAAGAAAACATCTATTGGTTGCTACAGGAGCAGAAAAGACAAGATGGTTAATGGTTAAGGGGTTATATCAAGGTAACGTAGCAGGTATCCAGGTCAGCTTGGGTTACCAAGTCATGAGGCTTTTGACAGCTCAACTTTGGGCGCTTTTACACGACCCCTATAATCCGAGGCAAAGGGCTCCCAGATCCAGAGCTTAAAATTGTTTTCCCACCAGTACCGGAGTTTAAAAAAAATTAAGTGTGACCACGCCCACCTAAGCACGTCCCAGTGCACTTTTCAAGTACCTGCTCTCCGGAGGCGAAAAATTTCTGATGCGCATGTAAAGCAGTGAGTGCCTGGCTCTCCTCGCCTTGTGTTTATTGTTGTTTTTTGCCCCCCGCCCCTTTAAGAGATCTTAAGAGACTGGAATGCTTCCCGGAGCAGAGTCAGACGGCGGAGGTGAGCCAGCATTCTTTTCTCCTTTTTTTTCTCCCTTCCCTCACGCAGACAGGAGCCAGGGAGTGCAGAGGGGTGGGGACACAGGAAGAGCGACAAACCCCCCAAGATCTCTGGTCCGAATTTAAGTGGCCAGCGGACCTTAGGGGTCGTGTAAAAGCGCCCTTTATGAGGTGCTGCTCTACCAACAACCTTAATCATTTTCTAGAGAAGAGCCTCCCTTTGTAAATCTGCTTGGGACCCACACCAGAAAGCATGGGGAGAGTACAACACTGAAGGCATGTCTGAGACTTGGCCAGCCAACCAGCTACATTTCTGACGAGCCATAAAGAGCGACGGAAACCTACTGTCTCCCTGTGCCGCTCAATGGTCTATTCAAATTGCCTGCAAAAGCTGGCACCTCACCGGCAACAGACAACGGCATTTAGATGTAACTGAACGGTGTCTGTTCAGTGGGGCTTGCTTCTACCATGTCCCTGGGCCTACAGTGCTTTACCAAACAATCATTTCAATGGGAGGTTTTGTTTACTGCTTAATTAGCCTCAACAGACTCATAACACCTCCCCCCCATAAGGAAAGGGGCTTGCCATCTCCTTATTTGTGCCTATGACTGAGTGCCACTCTGGTATCAACAACGCACACCATTTCTGCATAATTGTTTCATTTCTGGCTAAAGCTCCGAAATTAACTCAGCGTAAACAGCCGTTTGGGTTTGAATCGCCCTACTGGCTCGGAAAGATACAGAAGCATTTTTATGCTACTGTTAAACAACTGGAACCTTGCCTCGCTGTTGTTCGAGATTTGGAAAAATCACATTACAAGTCAGGTAGTGAGGGCTCCAAAACTGGAGGCATTCAAGAGAAATCTAGACAACCACCTGGCAGGTAGCCGTTGGTTTGTGTTCCTACCTTCAGTCTTGTAGGGCCTGCCTAACTTCATGAGTCTATGGTTTTATTTCCTTCCTCTGAAAGTTGCTTTTCATAATTAATACAAGAAATGTCTGCATTTTATTAGTGCAGCAAGTAATTTCCCAATTCCTTTTAAAAGTTACCTCTAACAGGCCTGTTATAGAGGTATTTCGAGAGGAAGTTATCAAGTTTTATGCCATCCTCTCATTCAGTCAAGGAAGTTAATTGTTAATTAACAAAAAAAAGTAATAATCAGCAGCACCATGAGTGAGCTGGCATATTACTGTTTAAACACCGTAAATGGGAAGAAACAGTTTTCTTAAAGTAACTGTCCAGTCTCTGTTACTGTCAACAGCTATGGGTCTCAGCCTGTCTTCTGATTGCCTCTGCTTTAAATTAACGGCCGACACACCTAACTGTCAAATACGGCTGAGAAATACAGAGAGGGAGCATTGGTCAGCAACAGTTCAGAACAGTGATACTTTAAAAATACGATACCATGAGGTCCTTGTACTTGTGGGTCTGTCTTTGTGCTTATCTTTGCTCCCTCCTCTGTCTCAAAACACTCCCTAAATTTATAGCAACGGGATCTGTAAGATTCCTTGCTTACTGGGAGGCAAGAGACCGTGACAAACCAAACTTTTTAAAAAGTGACATTTTGGAAGTGGGAGAGGAGGTCATGGTGTAGTAGAGCCGCTCCACATTAGATTTGTCTCGGAGACAAGCACCTAAGCCAGCCAAACAATATTATCAAGGCAGACCCAGGAAGACGCATATAAAAGGCCAAAACAGAGAGCTGCTGAAACGGCAGTTTAGTGGCGATTACAAAACGTGGGGTCCAAGTCAAGAGGCAACTCCCAGCCTCAATTACAATTCTGATCCCCTCGCGGACGAGGCGGCATTGTGTGGATGCTGACAACGCAGGATCATGTCGTACGGCGAGAATGTCTTGACGGAGAGGCCCAGACGGAAAGGGGGTGTGGGGATGGGGTTAAAGATAGAGAGACTCCCTTTGCCAAATGCAGGGCATGAGTCAAGTGGATAGAGGGACGCTCTTCTCCCTCTCACACACACTACCAAAACTAGGGGACATCCACTCAAACTGGGCGTTGAGAGAGTGAGAACAGACCAAAGGAAATATTTTTTTAACCCAGCGTGTTGTTAGTCTGTGGAACTCCCTGTCCCAGGAGGTGGTGATGGCATCTAGCCTGTGTTGTGTCATTACAGTCGTGACCGACTCTTCGTGACCCCATGTCCATGGAGTTTCTTGGCAGGAATACTGGAGTGGTTTGCCAGTTCCTACTCCAGGCGCCTACAGCACCTGGTATTCCCTGGTGGTCTCCCATCCAAGTACTAACCAGGGCTGACCCGGCTTAGCTTCCGAAATCGGTCGAGATCGGGTGTGCTTAGGGCATCTAGGCATCTTGGCATCTAGCCTGGATACCTTCAAAAGAGGGTTGGACAGATTCCTGGAGGAGAAGTCCATCACGGGTTACAAACAATGATGGAGATGTGTCATCTCCAGGCTTACAACCAGGGTACTTCAAGGGCCAGATGCAGGAGAGTGGTATCAGGAGATAGATCTCTAGTCTCATGCGCTCCCATAGGCATTTGGTGGGGCCACTGTGAGATACAGGAAGCTGGACTAGATGGGCCATTGGCCTGATCCAGCAGGGCTCTTCTTATGTTCTTATGTTCAAAGTCTTCTCTGCCTGCAGTGGCTTCTATGACCAGTTCTAGTGACAGGAGAAGTGAGATAAAGTAAGTTCCATGTGCGTGCCCACCCCTTTCAAGTCCCTGGGAGGCACTGCCGCCCAATACATGATTGAGTGGAGCTGGCGAGAATGCATTGGATGGGAGCGTGGACTGCCTAATTCTGGATCCAGTTCAGCATGAAAAGCTGGCACACAAATCAATGACGAGAAACCAAATCTAATCATTACCGCACTGAAAATACTATTTCTGGAGTAAGGTTAATTTTGCTCATTGGAGTGGATAATAACAGTAAAATTCAGGAACGCTGCCTAGACGGGATTAACCTTGAGACATGGAAGGAGAACGGATTTGAGAGGCAGGAGGGGGAAAATATAAAAAAGGGAGTACTTAAATGGAGGTGGGGGAAATTAACAAGGGTTGGATTTTTGTAATGATGTTTTTTGCCCCTCTCTTCTTAGGGGCATTTCTACCTTGACTTACTTTCCTTGTAGAAGTGATATTTATGGGATCTCCAGATCATCGGTCAGACAGATGTCATCCAGATCTTGGCCTACTTAATTTTGGCTAAATAGCTGCCTCGTGTCTTCTCAGACTAGGAATGGGACATTTACTTTATGGGTCTAAATCGTTTCCTCAATCCCAGCTAGAGTGGTGAACTAATGTTAACCTGGCAAGTCAACAGATATCCGTTAAATTTTTTTAATTCCTTCATAAAGTAGGGGGTTGGAATTGATTGCCTTGTAGGGTCTTTCTAATTCCACTATTCTACTATTCACTTCAGAAAGTTTCCCTGGTTTAATGGATTACAATTCTAAGGCCTTAATTCCAGTAAATAGATTCCCCAGAATAAGTGGAAATGGTTGTGTCCCCCCCCAAAAAAATCATTTTTTTCTATGCTCTTGTCACAGTTTCTAAATGACTGCTGAATAGTGCTTACCTATCATTAAAACAAATGCACTTGGGGAATTGAAAAGCCTTTTGTATTCTCTAAATAAATCGGAAATCCCGTTTTCCAAAACTAGCTTTTAAATTTTGGGTTAATGAATACTTCTTGAAGCATACGCAACGAATGGAAGTGAGACACAGCACGGGGTGAGTAACACTATGAGGTTTTCCAAAACCTGTCTCCGTGTGTAGGTAAAGCTAAGTGAATAGAAGGAAAGAAGAAAGGGCAAAATATTATGTCATCTAACAGATTTCCTTCAGCAGCTGAAGCAAAGTGGACTTTGAGCCACGAAAAATCACAGTGACACACACCTTTTCGCTTCAAAAGTGCTAGGTATTTTTCCTTATTCCCCCCCCCCCGGCCCTTTTTTGTCATAATATTTTGAAACAACACATATTATTACCAAAAAAATTAAGAGGCTAGAATTACAAGTGGTTATAGGATTCGCACTAAAAGAAATAACTGATCCATCTGCAGCCAAGCTTGGCTTGAAGCTACACAACCAGTATTTTTGACACACACACACACGGAGTCGGACCATTTCAATTAGAGATGGGCACGAAACGCACAATTTTTCATTTCCGTTTTCATTTTTTCGTTTTGTTACGTAACGAAACGACAAACAAATTTTGTCCCCAAAATGAAACGAAAAGAACAGAAACACCGGAAATTTTGTTGTGCGTTTCGTTTCCGTTACTGCAATACAGTAAACTGCTTTAAATGCTAAAAAAAAATTTAAAAATTGAAATAAATAGTAACGAAACGGTAATGAAACAAACAAAAACGAAATGAATTTTTTGCAAAAATTCACAAAAAACGGAAACGAACCGAAACGGACCCTCCAAACGACAAACGACAAACGAAATTCCATTTTTTCTATTCATGCCCATCTCTAATTTCAATCATATGGGGTCTCTTCTCTGCACTCGCACACTTTCCGGCACCCCAATTATCAAGTTGTCAGGAAGAAAACTGGCTGACAGGAACTTGCAGAGGGACTGAAATTAAAGTCTAAGCCAACTCAGCAGACCTCTCACCAGCTCAAAAGTGAGCGAGCCCACTCCTGCACCTCATCCCTCATTAACACCTAAGCAAGTATTCAGTATCTTAAAGCAGCGAAGCAGCTTGTAAGGCCAAAAGGTGTGCCCCTTAACAGCAACTAATTAACTTGCAAAGGAAGACGTAGTTCACCGTTCATCTCTTGGTAAAGCAATGCAGGGGAAACCAGTTCTCTCGGAGAATGAGAACCGTTAAGTCTGATCCAGCAAAAAACCAGGCTTGAGCCTTCTACAAGGCTAAGAGGAAAAAATCACTATGGGGAAGATTAATATAGACAGAGAAAGAGGGAGGAAGAAAGAAAGAGAGTGTGTCTGTGAACGGATGGGGGGAAATTGTAGGTATTTTTCTGAGAAAAGATTTTTTTTGGGGGAAATTTGGACCGATTTGTCTGCAATTTGGAAGCAGTAATTTCTGATGAGAGGGCCATAATCGCTTCAAATTTCTTTCCAGAGCAGTAAACAAAACAAAGCAAATGCCACTGCCTCTTTTAACTTCAAAGTGCTGTTCCAAGTGGAGATAACAGTCAGATTGCCAGATATTGATAAAGAACATGTGCTACTTATATACTGTCTCTTAGCACTTACAGTTCTCTCTGAGCGGTTTACAAGTAATTACGTAGGGTACAGGTCCGCCCGTCCCCTGCCCTCAGCAAGCGGGGCCCTCATTTTACCAGCCTTGGGAGGATGGAAGGCTG
Source organism: Phrynocephalus guinanensis (assembly GCA_037367245.1). Classification (NCBI taxonomy): domain Eukaryota; kingdom Metazoa; phylum Chordata; class Lepidosauria; order Squamata; family Agamidae; genus Phrynocephalus; species Phrynocephalus guinanensis. The sequence goes on along the minus strand of CM074746.1, from coordinate 2,872,311 downwards.
AGTGAACCCCAGCTGGTGAGCACAGTCTTGGCTGCAGCACAGCAGTTTAAACACTGTGCCATGGGGCTGCTGAATCAGACCAGATCCAAATTGGCTTGAACCAAACCAGACCCAATTCAAAATTAGGTCTGAACCCAAACTGGGAACCCTTACAAAGCTCTAATTATCCTCCTGTTCCATTTCTTTGGAAGATTGCCTTTGAGTGTAAAAGGTTTCTGTGGCCTCTTTTCTCGTGCAAAATGAGTAATTGAAACAGCAACAACTGAGTTGTTAAGGTCTATAAGTAGTAAAACTGGAATGTTTCTTCTTGCATGCTCTTTGTAGCTCTCAAGTTACTTTTTTTTTAATGTTCTAGGATGCCTCTTCAAATTCCCTGTTCTTAACTTGAATATGTCTTAAATGTTCTGGAATGTGTATTGCCCCTCGTTATTGTAAGCCACCTTGGGTCCTTTTCCAAGGAGAAAGGTGGGGTAAAAATATTCTAGATAGATATAGATAGATAGATAGATAGATAGATAGATAGATAGATAGATAGATAGATAGATAGATAGATAACGATAGAACGAACAGAGAGAGAAAGGAAGGAAGAGAAAGGAAAGAAGGGAGGAAGGAAGGAAGGAATGGAACTGAATAGAGAGAGAGAGAGAGAAGGAAGGAAGGAAGGAAGGAAGGAAGGAAGGAAGGAAGGGAGGGGGGGAACAGATAGAGAGATAGATAGATAAGGAAGGAGATAGATAGATAGATAGATAGATAGATAGAGATAGATAGATAGATAGATAGATAGATAGATAGATAGATAGATAGATAGATAGATAGATAGATAGATAGATAGCAGGAGGTCTTAGGGACGTTTAAAAGCAATGCCTGTAACCTGCTGGAAAGACATTCCGATCCTGTCCATAAAAGTAAACCAGACATGTGAAGGAAAGAAAAATATACAGCACCATAAAGCTTTGATAAACAAACTCCACTTTAAAGGCTGGTTTAGGCAGGGCCTTATCAAATGATGTATCAATGGAAGGCTGCAAAACGGGGAGGCTTGCTCACCCTGTGTGCTGCGCTCTCACAGGACCAGTCAAGTCACACAGACCCTTCCCCGGCCATGAAGGTAAAAATGTGAGGCACGAGCTGCACGCAGCGGCTGAATACCCAAAGCTTTAACTTCAGAGAGAGAAAGCGAGAGAAGGCTTGAAAGTGGGGGGGGGGAATCTGCAAATCACTCCACTGGCTTCCTCTCACCCCCCCCCCCTTCCAAATTGATGGGGAGGCACTCATTTAAGCACAGAGGCACTGCTGTAAGTGGATTGCGAATTACCACCTCTGCGTGAGACACAACTGCATGGAACATCCCCCCCGTTTCTAATTGCCATGGCAACTAATTTAGATCAAAAAAGAGAAGCGGGGAGCTAGAGAAGAGGCATCGTCTCACGTTTCTGCTGCCTTCAGGCTACCAGAAGCACCCCCAGATAGAGGCCTCAGGTAGGCTGTCTATAATTTATTGCCTTCTGTTGTGTTGCTGGTGCTCCCGGCGCAGTGTTAAGGCCGCTTAACAATCCGAAGTGCCACTGGGAAACCAACACAAGCGCAGCACTCGGCGAGGGCTTAAATTCCACAGGATTTACCCCTGGGAGGATCCAATGACAGCGAAAATAACACCTGCCAGGGGGAATGCGAGCTTTTACCTACTGACAAGGAGGCCAGACCTCTTTCAAAATCAAATCCTTGCACCGACTGATTTGCTTTTATAATCCAGGCTCAACCCAGCACGACAGGTCACACACACACACACACACACACACACACACACACACACACACACACACAAAGACAAGGGAAAACCTACACGGCAAAACAAGGTGAATTTCATCAAATGAAATATCCCCTCAGAGGCCTCCATCCCCGGCTGACTTCAGCAGCAATTCTGCACAGGTTTCTCTGGGAGTTGGTTGGAGAATTATTTGTGTATAGGCATTAGTTAATTCTGAGCACCGACAGTTCAGCCCAAGCACTCAAATTGAGGTTTCTACGGGCAGGGAACTAAAAAGGAAGCAGCTAAGGATTTTTTTTTCCTGCTTTTAGTGCCAAAATGAACACATCAAAGCTCTCCCTGCCCCTATCTCTGTCTATTTTGCACAAAACCCTGTGTCTTTCACACCATGAAACAAGGTGCATGGATGTTTTTTTTTTTGCTTGTTTGTTTTGCGACAAACCCTGTGGCTGTCATGGATGATGACGCTACTGTGCTATTGTGCTAATGGAAAAAAAAACTTTTGCTTCATTGCTTTGTCATTCTCTTGTGCAGGTGCAAGAAATCTCATAGCCACTGACAGCTGTTTCCGGGCGAGTTTCAAGATGTCGAGGTACCTTTATATATATATATTTCATATTATATATAAATTTGTATAAAGGAAAATTTGCTTAGCATAATTTCATTTGGAAGGAATTCCTTTATACAAGGTACCACCCTGTGTGTGTGTGTGTGTGTGTGTGTGTGTGTGTGTGTGTGTGTGTGTGTGTGTGTGTGTAAATGCAGCACAATATTTCTTGGAGATAGGGGAAATTTGCTTAACAGAATCACCTATGAGACGAATCCGTACAACATAATTTGGTCACAATTAGGGATTACTCTGTTTTCAATGCATTCCTATGGGAAGTTTGTATAAAGGAAAATTTGCTTAACATAATTTCATGTGGAACAAATTAATTTTTTATACAAGGTAGCACTCTCTCTCTCTCTCTCTCTCTCTCTCTCTCTCTGTGTGTGTGTGTGTGTACACACACACACACACACACACACACACACACACACACACACACACATATATATTCTGGTGCGTTATGCTTTCTTGTAACTCTTGGTGGGGAGGAAGCACACCCTGAATCCTCAAATAATATTGATATTCCCCGCACAAGAGTGTTTGCTTTGAAGAGTCCCCCCCTCCCCCTGTTCTGCTGATCGGAGGGCCCTTCTATTTCAGAAGGCGGGAAGCAGACGTCCAGTGTTCTTCCAACTGAGGAAAAAGACCCAGTCTACTGACCCCACACGTATCTTCAGCATGCCATTAAACAATTCGGGCGAGTTGGAGATGATCCAGCCGACGTGGATGACCAGCTCTTGTTGGAGAACAGCTTCCCTCTCGTCCTGCAAATTGCACTTGTGGTAGATGATGTCCTTAATTGCGCCGGGAGACAAAGGGTTGGATATGATTTCTTCTTCCTGGCCGAATGCCCCAAGAGTCACCTAAAAGAACGCACGAGCAGCCATTAGAGTTACAACCCGAGAGAAGGAAAGAGCGAAGAGGAATACGTCTTTGTTGTATCTTCTTGGCTAAACCCTCCCTGCTTGCATGATGGTTGGGTAGAGGAGGGGCTAATTAAGGGCCTTTTTACACGACCCCTAAGATCCGCTGGCCACTTAAATTCGGACCAGAGATCTTAGGGGTTCCTCGCTCTTCCTCTTTCCCTACCCCCTCCGCACTTCCTGGTTTCTGGCTGCCCGAGGGAGGGAGCAAAAAGAAAGAAAAGTATGCCGGTTACCTCCGTTTTGTTCAGGGCAGCATTCAGATCTCTTAAAGGAGCGGGCGCAAAAAAAGAACAAACAGAAGCCAGGAGAGCCCCGCACTCACTATCCTTACACCGGATCAAAATTTTGTCACATCCAAAAAGCAGGTACAAGAAAACTGCTGTTTAGTCGCGCTAAGTGGGCGGGGTCGCACTTAATTGTCTGCAAAGTCCGGAGCTGGTGGGTAAACATTTTTAAGGTCCGGACCTTGCAGCCATTTGCGGCGGAGCTTAGGGGTCGTTAACTCAGGGAGTTAAAATCCTCACTAATGGGTAAAAGGGCTTTCACATCCTTTTTCTGTTGCTTGGCATTAAAACACCACCGCAGAACAAAAAAGAAGCATCCGAGTCATAACTCAGCAGAGGGCACATGCAGCAAGAGTCCTGACCAGCCCCGTTGCTTTTTGCTGCTTAAAACTGTTTGGGTAAAAAAATCCGAAGTTAAAACCCCTTTTCGGGGGGCCACAATCTTTCTCTACGACTATCGCTGGGCCTGGGAATGGCGAGGCTGGGCTCCGTCCAGGGATCTGACTGGACTAGCCGTTGTGTGCGCCTACATCAGTGGTGTCCAAACGTTGGTCATCCAGATGTTTTGGACCACAATTCCCATAGTCCTTTGTCATCGGCAATCTAGGCTTGGAATTCTGGGAGTTGTGGTCCAAAACAGCAGGAGGGCCGAAGTTTGGACACCCCTGGCCTAGATGAAAGGACACCATGTTTAAAAAGTACAAAAAAAGGCTCTCCCACAAAAGAACTGCTGGATAGCTCGGTGGCTTAAGCTTCCGTCTACAGAGCCAGAGATTAGAAGTTCAGTTCCTCCTTGGGCCTCCAAGAGAGGATCTGGACTGGATGGCCCCAACGGTTCCTTCCAATCAGTTCAAAAATGATTTAAAGGGTCAGGAATCCTGCCAGACCCACGCCAGCTGGGGAGCTCCTGCCAACAGAAGGTGCCCCTAAAACAGTGGTTCTCCACCTGCGGGTCCCCAGATGTCCCTGGACTCCAACTCCCAAAAGCCTCCACTACTTGCTGTGCTGGAAGGGGTTTCTGGGAGTTGCAGTCCAGGAGCATCTGGGGGACCCACTGGTGGAAAACCACTGCCCTAAAACATTTAATAGGCGAGGAGGTACTTTGCTCTGCCTAAAGATCAGCCTTCACTGGGGCCAAATAAAGAAGATTAAGATCATGGGTGCAGGTATTCCATTTGCTACTAATAAACTGAATTCATCTGGAACGCCGCCGCGCTTGAACAGTGACTCCCACAATATTATCTCCCTTGTATTTTAACACGCTTCTGCAATTTCAATGGTGAAATTGATTAGCGTGACCTTTCGGTTCCACAACATGATTTTTAATGTCTATATACACACATACACACAAAGACAAACATAAACCACCACCACCACCACAACACACACATACACATGTGCAGCCACAATCCTGCCTGTCCCTTGAACAAAGCAAAGCAAAGCAAAGTGTTCTGCTTATATACCGCCCCATACCACTTCAAGTGGTCTCTGGGCGGTTTACAGTTTAATTGTGCAGGCTACACATTGCTCCCCACCCCCCAGCAAGATGGGTACTCATTTTACCAACCTCTGAAGGATGGAAGGCTGAGCGAACCTTGAGCCTGCTACCTGGGATTGAACCCCAGGTCGTGAGCACAGTTTTACCTGCAGGACAGGCCTTTAACCACGGCGCCACGGGGCTCTTAAATGACTAGAGATTTGGTAGATCATATGCCCCTCTGTCTTTTCATTCACACATGCAAAGCAGCAATACAGAATGGGGTGCAGTAACTCCTTATGTTTTCACCAGGGTTAACTTTTGAGTTTTTAAAGAGACAACCTCCCCACAAGAAACGAAAGTGAGGGGGCAGTGCATGGTCTAGCCGATGGTTCTTCCCACACTTTAAAAGGGACAGATAGCATTACGTCTTCACTGGGTCAAGCCAAGCAAAAAAGCAGCCAAATCTAAACAGGAAGGGCCAAAGCAAAGGACCATGACCAGTGTCAAATCACGCGGTGCAAGAGGAGACTACCATAAATGACAGTGACACCCGTGGCGTGCAAACGTCTGTGAAGGAGGCTTCGTAAATGACAGGCCTAGCAAACTGCCTTGGGTCAAGAAATGAAGGAGGTGCCATCAAATGGAATCTGGAAGTTGGGTCCTGGCTACTGGACTTCTTTTTCTTGAGAGAGCGAAACATTTCTCTGCGCATCCAAGCAGCTTCGTCAGGCTGATGAAACTGGATGAACGGCGAAACGTTTCGATCTCTCAGGAAAAAGCGGTCCAGTCGCCATGACTCAACTTCCAGATAAACTCACCTGGGTGACTGAGAATCTTCACAGACATCAAAGGGAATGAAAACATTTACATCCCCCTTATCTTCATTGGCCATCCCTACTTTTGAGGTGATAAAACTCTCAAGAAGTCTAGATTCTTTTATAAGGAAGCACTGTTAGAGGAAGAAAAATTCCTTTCAGCGGGCCATGTGAAACCAGGTTTCCAAAGCAGTTCTTTCTGGATGCCTGACCTTCCCAATCTTGTTAACATTGGCTGAGATTCAATTAAATTATGTAAAAATGGTTTGTCCCATGGAAATCGATTGGGCCAGTTTGCCGGAAGCTGTTGTCTCTCTTTCTCTAACACAAACTTTGAACCCCTTTTAGATGCTGATGAAGTAAACAGGTGACGCTCAACCAGACATAGAGTAATACTATTAAAATCAGTCAAAATCCAAAAGGGAAAGCGGAAAACACGAAAACAAAAACCACGTGGGACCTTCAAGACTATATTTTAATCTGAGCTTTTGTGGATTTGAGTCTTTAAGGTGCCATGCGGTTTTCCTTTTTTCTTTTTTTTAAGGAGTTTTGCCTATTTGAGATTGTGCAGACTAACATGGCTACCTCTTCCAAAACTCTTCACATCAGTTACTCTTTCTAACTGGGATCAATCCCCCCTGTCATTCTTCACAATGGTTTTACAGAAGGGAAAGAATAAAGGCCAACGGCCATTTCTTAACTTTACCAGAAACTAACAAGATATTTGCAGAGGCTTGAAGGAAAGACTTAGAATGCAAGGAGGATTTGGGAATACCAAAGCTCATATTTTGCCTGTTGAACAATTCTGAAAAGTACAAACTTACCTGTTTGCCCTGAACTAAAACATTAGTAATAGATGGTGCAAGGCTGTCCACTACTTTACATAAAAGACTTGCTGCGAAGCGCACAAGAGACCTGAGGGCAGAAAACAGAGCAATCCAGGTAGATATCAAACCCCAGTTTGAGGAAGGCAAGAAGCCAAGTGAAAGGCTGTTGCCGTTTGCAATTCATGCACAAGCATTAAACAGCTGTGAACCGGTAGATGGCCATTTCGGACTTTGCGTTGTCTCTCCCTATGAGATCTTTCGAATCAATGAACCATGAACGGTTGCGCTGGGGACACAGTTTGAACTCACAAATCCACATAACATGTCATAAAACCATTGTGGCTGTTTTCTCCGACATTGTCGTCGCGAGGGCTTGGTTAAAATTAGATCAGCAACAAAAAGGTTACTGTATTGTCGAAGGCTTTCACGGCTGGGATCTGATACCCGTTGTGAGTTTTTTGGGCTGTTTAGCCGTGTTCTGGAATTTTTAAACTTCCAGAACACGGCTAAACAGCCCAAAAAACTCACGACAGCTGCCAAAAAAGTTACTGCTTTAGATACCCTTGACAATTTGTATTCAGTAACCAATTTCTCACCTGTGGGTAATTGGGATTTAAAAAAAACCCTAGGTGTTTCAACCAAATTGCCTTGTTCTGCTTTTCTAGCAAAGGAAATCAATGCCTTTTGCATTTCTCACGAGGCATCCTGAGAAAGCAGTTTTCTTTTGCAAGGTAAAGGAAGAGAGGCAGGCATGTCAAACAAGTGAAATGCCATTTCACAAATCTTCTAGTCACCAAAAATAAATAAAAATAATATAAAATAAAAATATATTTTTTAAAAAAAAATCCCACATGCTATCAAGGTAATTTTCAATATCCAATGTCGATAGTCATTTATCTAAAGCAACCATTTTTAATGATATATGCAAACAGGCCACTTCTTAAGGTATTGATGGGCACCGAGGGATTGACACTGGATGGTAACTAAAATTGAACAGATCAGATGATCCTGTGTAGGCAGTACAACCACAGCATGAATATCATGACATGAACTTATGGCTTCTTATCTCCATGCCTTAGACAGAATAAATACACGTCTACAAAGAGATAAAGTGTACACTCGGCAGCCCCCTGTGATGTAACGGCTGCTGGACTCTATCATTCACTGTTGTTGTTGTTGTTGTTGTTGTTGTTGTTGTTGTTGTTGTTGTTGTTGTTGTTGTTGTTTCATTACAGTCTTGACCAACTCTTTGTGACCCCATGTCCATGGAGTTTTCTTGGCAGGAATACTGGAGTGGTTTGCCAGTTGCTACCCCACTGGCACCTATAGAACCTGGCATTCCCTGGTGGTCGCCCATCCAAGTACTAGCCAGGCCCGACCCTGCTTAGCTTCCAAGATCAGATGAGACTGGATGTGCTCAGGGCATCTAGGCAGCTTATCATTCACCGCAGCAGAAGGCAAATGCTTGAAGGCAAATGTTAAGCTCCCTAGACCTTCAGCAGGGTTCAGGCGTGTCACGGCCAAGGGTTGACCAAGTGTACCCCTCCAGATGTTGCCAGGTCACAACTCTCAACAGTCCATGCCACTGGGTCTTAAGGGACACATCCAGCTGTGCACGATGGTCCGATGATATCTGGAGTTTGCCCACCTATGGTGAAGACTTCCTTTAGAGCAGCTTCACTTCTTTAAGGGCAGTGAAACAGTGGTTCATCCTAGCCAGGTCTTCCTCCATTACTGATCCATCCAGCATTTTCTCCTATTCTGAAGCAACAAGAGGCCTCTGTTCACCCTGCCTGGTTAAGTTCAGCCCACCTGCCTCAAGAGGACAGATGGGCCCTTGAATCCATCACAGGACCACCACTTCCTATCCCCATGGCCAGAATAGAAGGCAGAGCGGGCTCCCTCCATCACACAGAGGCTGCAAATTCTAGGGCGTGCAGGCTCTTTGAGAAAACACATTTTTAAATCCTCCATCCTACTGATTCAAGAAACATATTCAGCCCTGTCCTTGAAATGTACATAGTATAACCATCTATATAAGTCTAGGGATGTAACCAAGGGGTAAAAAGAGAACCACATAAAATTCTGGGGTTAAAAAAAAGGCTGCACCGCTTAAGGGTGACTGGATAAGAACATCACTCTTACTGCAAATGAAAACAAAATAAAACTTTATTTCTGTTTTCCGAAATAAAAGAATATGCAGTAAGACCGAAATGTTCCATGTTGCCTAGCACTAACCTTTTAAACGATACCGTAATTTATCGGGAGAGTTAATGAACGAGTGTGTGTGTGTGTGTGTGTGTGTGTGTGTGTGTGTGTGTGTGTGTGTGTGTGTGTGTGTGTGTGTGTGTGTGTGTGTGTGTGTGTGAAACAGCACCAGGTTAGCACAAAAATCCATCAGCTGAACCGAGGGACTTCCATGACAACGTACACTCTTGAGAACCAAAAGCAAAGCATGACATGAAGAGAAACACAACCAAACCGAACAAAAGCATAATACCGTCAAAATGCAAATGAGCCAGTACATCCCAAGCTGTTTCAAACCTCGGTGCACTTTACCTGCTTCCCGTGGACTACCACAGTAGTAATGTGAGGAGCTAAAGAGCCAGCGAATTTCTGAATATATGCCGCACTGCAGCGTAGCACCAACCTGGATATGGCACACGGGAATTACGAAAGAGGAATTCAGAGGAAGCCTAGCTCCGCATGGGTTCTACATAAAACCGAACGCCCCTGGCACTTTGCAGAGGCACCGCTTCCGAACGCGTGTGCTTTTTCCCGAGGATTAAAATGATCCCTCTGAGATTCGAGCCCTATCAATATGGCATGGCCGAGGGTCAGGGATGATTGGCCTTGTAAGCCGATGCATCCGAGGGCAACCCGGCTGATGAAACAGGGGTTCGAGGCATGTACCGGGGGGGGGGGGGGAATAGGTCAGTGGACTGCATGGACAGCATTGGGACCTTTCAAAAAATAAAGGATGCTCAAGACAAACAACGGGGAAGGAGCCAACAGCTTTGCACCTTGGGAGCATCTGGAGCAGTGGTTCTCAACCTGTGGGTCCCCAGATGTTCCTGGACTGCAACTCCCAGAAGCCTCCACCACTTGCTGTGCTGGAAGGGGTTTCTGGGAGTTGCAGTCCAGGAGCATCTGGGGACCCACCGGTTGAGAACCACTGATCTGGCTAGTCAACAATGAGCCCGACAGATCCAAGTCAAGGGATTCTCATGAATCTGACCACGGGCTGGATTACTTTAGACTATATCCCTTCTTGTTCTCTCTTTAGACTGAAGCAGATGGGAGCAAAGGCTTGGGCCTAGTCTTTTTTTTTTCATATACTGCACCTTACTGGGCAATTTTAAAGAGATCACGGGAAAAGAAGGCAAAAGAATAAAGGCTGTAACTTCATGGGAACTGCCAATGACACCCTTGGATTTTTTAAAAGCACCTACAGAGTTTAACTAACATAATTTAACAGGGGAATAATTTCCCAAGTTGGGGCAGGGGGAAGGATTCCAACAATGTTATTAATTATTGTGCAGTGATCATGAGCATTTTTCTTTAATAAGTAGCATAAACAGTGCATTTACTTCCTAGTTATTTGCTCTTTCTTTCCCTGAACAAACCCCTCAAATTCTACTTTCGTGTCCCCTCTGCCGGTGCTTTTGGGATCTCCTGACACCATCAGGATGTAGGACAATCATCTCCAGGTATCTGGGACTCGGCTTCTGAGGGTTCCAAAAGGACTCCACCCCCTGTAGCTACAGTGCAGAATCCAAAACCTGAGATATGCAGAATGCGAAAGCAATGCCAACATGAAGCGACGAGATGATATATACAAACCAGAGCTTTTTGCTGCCAGCTTTCTGATAGATTCTTTCAATGTGGCTGTGCACTGTACCTAATTCACGCATAACATGAGAGAGAGAGAGAGAGAGAGAGAGAGAGAGAGAGAGAGAGAGAGAGAGAGAGAGAGAGAGAGATGGGTCAGTTCCAAGTGCAGGTATACCGTGAATCTGATCATTAGCTCATTTTGTCGTAGAACAGAAGGATAGCGCAAGGAGCCTTGTGGCACAGTGGTTAATCTGCAGTGCTGCAGTAAAGACTCTCTGCTCACAACCTGAATTCTATCCTTGGGGGGGGGGGGTGTCCAGGCAGTCAGCTCGAGGGTGGCAACAACCTTCCACCTTTCTGAGATCATTAAATGGAGTGCCTTCACCGATTATAGCCTGCAACATTGCCCTTAAAAATCTGTAAACTAACACTAAATTATGCAGATTACCTCTGACAGAAGAGTTAAGCCTACCAATATTAAATATTTGTTGTGAGACTTCACACAGTGCTGGCTGTTTGCTTTGAGAGTTAGCACACACAGCTGTTGGTAAACCTCCTTGGAAGCTCTTATTTGTACAGCTTTCTAGAACCGGGCCAGAATGGTAATTTTCCTGGTCATTGTTAGTAAAGATGCAACCAGCCAGTGCTACTGAATTGCACAACCGCTAACAACTGCACTGCAGATTTTTAATGGAACCCTATGACAAGATTTCAATATTAAATCCATCATCCTATCAATTATATCTTTCCTTCCTTCCTTCCTTCCTTCCTTCCTTCCTTCCTTCCTTCCTTCCTTCCTTCCATCCATCCATCCATCTATCCATCATCATTTCCTTCCCTCCCTCCCTCCCTCCCTCCTTCCTTCCTTCCCTCCTTCCTTCCTTCCATCCATCCATCCATCCATCTCTCCATCATCATTTCCTTCCCTCCCTCCCTCCTTCCTTCCTTCATTCCTTCCTTCCTTCTTTCCGTCCTAATAGAAATAACCACCACCACCCCACAAGACAGGAAATCGGGGAGCAGAACGCCATTTTAACTTCCTTAAGTCTGAAATAAAGCCGAGTAAAAGAGACATTGGAACTGGCCAGTGATTGTTCTATGCAAATATTTTGGCTGGCAATTTGGTTTTTCATTAGCCATGCAAGGGTGGACACCATCATGGTTTTCAACCCTCAAGTCAATGGGAGTGAAGTGCTATGTGGTTCATTATTTAATAACTTGGTGATTTAACTTAGCCATTTAGTAATCTTTTCCTACTTTTAAAACTACCAAGAGCATTGAGAAAATGGGCTGGATCCAAGATCTGCCCTCTGCTCAACAGAACAATGGATCTATACCATCCACTCTCCCATGCTGCATTTTCCAAGACAATGAGACTGATGTTGGGGAGAAACTCCCCTCCTGTGGCCCCACCTGCAGTCCCCTAGATCCAGCTCTAAGTGAATCCAATATATTCACAAAGGCCCCGGTCTCACTACCGTTATCTGTGCATCTTAAATTGATGCATACTATTGTTTCGGGCGGTCACGTGACGTTTGATGCGCAGTGAGTGCCCCGATGACAGGGGAGTATTTTACTTCTCTGGGTCCGTCCCAACTTGCTTTATTGCGCATCTTTTCCCTGTTTTCCCCTTGTGGCGAATACCTGCATTGCAGCCAGGTAGCAGTTTTTCCTTCTTAAAATTGATTGTAATTGCAGGATGAAAGCCAGTAAAAATTGTGCCGGCATGCCAGTATGCCACCAATTCAGTCGCATAAACAATTACCAAGGCAGAACTACAGGAGGTGACAAAAAAAGGGGGTACGAATCGAATTAGTGCGAATTTTCTGGGGCCACACCTCGTTTGAGGCGTTTAAAAGTGTGCATCAATAACAGAAGTATTTTAATGCAACCCCTAGCGATGGTACAAAATGCTGCGATTAAAGTGCGCTTCTGGGGGTGTGGTCGGCCGGGGTACCAAAATACTGCTCTTCAGAGTGAAGGCACGATCTTTTGCTGCACAGTCTTTCGCAGCAAAAAGAGCAGCAAAATCGTCGTGAGACCGGGGTCAAAGAAAAGCATCATAAGAGATTCTACAGGCCCCAAAGCTCACCGATAATGCAATCTGCCTTCCAGCTTCCCCTTAACAGATGAAACCCACTCCCTTCTCAAACGCCATGCTCGGAATTATAAAGAGGCAGCATATGGTGGGAAGACTACTTAAAAGAGTTAATACATTTAACGCTTCATTCCACTCGTGCGCAAATGCCTGTTTCCCATTTAAAATAGAAAGTGCTTTAATGGAGAGGAAAATAGCAACACAACTAGCAGTGTGCATGTTCATTATTCAGGCTCATCAAGAGACGGGCTCCATCGCCTCCTGCAAATCATACCTTCCTTGGTGATGAAGTTCGGCCCTTCTCTTTTGAGCAGAATGTTTAGCAGAATCGCTTGGCTTGCAAGGCAGTTGCAGTCCTGAACAGGAAGAGCCATGAGGTGTAAATCAATAATAAAGAAAAGCCACCGTTGTAAAGGAAAGCAAAAAACAAAACAAACAAACAAACAAAAAACAACAACGGTGCCATACAGCTACAGAACAGTGCATATAAGGATGTCAGCTCTTTTCAAACGTTAGCCTTCTACTGCACTGTCTCCAGGAACTAATGCTAATTGGAGGTTATCCACCCATCCACACACCCTCTCTCCTACCCATCCACTCACCCAACAACCTATCAACCCATCCATCCATCCATCCATCCATCCATCCATCCATCCACTCACTCACTCACCCCACCCACCAACCCATCCATCCACTCACCCACCCCATCCATCCATCCATCCATCCATCCATCCATCCATCCATCCATCCATCCATCCATCCATCCATGCACCCTCCTTTCTACCCACCCGCCCATGAGTTTTGGAAATTGTTTCCAGGAAATGGTGCTGCTTCCAGAAAACAGCACAGGTGGATTCAAGGTTCTTTAGTTTTTTTCCTCCTCTTGACTTACATTCAACTTCTGAAGAATCTCGTAAGTTGGCTTGTTCTTCCAATCATTAGCGTTAATATCTGGCTGCTGTTCCAGTTCCGACACGTTGGGTGTGCTGGTTTGTCTCTTGACTTTTGAATGCTTTGGAAGTTCCAGTTCCTCTAAACTCTTAAATTCTGGAGGTCTGCAGAAAGGAAGAAAGGAAGTTTCTGAATCCAGGACACACTGCGACGATCAACCTTTCCTTCATTTCAGGTTGTGAAAGACATTCCTCTGAACTGAGTTTTTAGAGGCCGCACATTAATGTTGCATGCCATTATGTTTTCAAGGATACGTACTCCTCTGTATCGCTGATTCGTAAGAAATCCAGTTGTTCCACCACTGCTCCAGAAATTAGGGTCTGAAACAGAAGAGAAAGGGGGGGGGGAATGAGACATATTTTGGTTTCTGTGCAGGACGATCCAGCATGGATATACAAGACTCGCTGCTTTGAACCAAAGTATCACCTTGTTCGAAGACGAAAATGGCGGGGCTGCAGCTGGGAAAAACTTTGCTATGAACGCAGATTGGATTGGTGGTTGAAGGGCAAGGTGTGATTTAGAGAATGGTAGAGGGAGAAGCGGGAGTGGGGGGGGTGTCATCGAGTCCAAACTCCAATCAAAGCAGGAAGACCTCAAACAACAGCATCTCTGACAGATGTTCTAAACTTAGAACACCGGACATATAATAAGAACCTAAGAAGAGCCCTGCTGGATCAGGCCAAAGGCCCATCTAGTCCAGCTTCCTGGATCTCACAGTGGCCCCCACCAGATGCGTCCAGGAGCGCACGAGACTAGATCTCTGTCTCCTGATACCACTTCCCTGCCTCCGGCCCTTGAAGGACCCCAGTTTTAAGCCTGGAGATGACACACATCTCCATCAGGGTTTGTCACCTGGGATGGACTTTTCCTCCAGGAATCTGTCCCATCCCCTTTTGAAGGCATCCAGGCCAGATGCCATCATCACGTCCTGTGGCAGGGAGTTCCACAGACTAACAACACGCGGGGTAAAAAAAAATATCCAAGCTCTGTTGGAAGACTTGCAACAAAGGAGGGCCTGCCATAACCTGAGTCCATTCCGTGGCTATCAGGAAGGTCTTTCCATCATTTGGTCCAAATCCCCTTTCTAGATGCCTCTGCCTAGCCCTCCCCCCCCCACCCAGTCTGGAGGAAGACTCACTCTTGTGACACACACACACACACACCCTGCCAATCTTTCATCCTGAACAGTGTGTTGCATCCCGGTCTCCGGTAAAAAATTTGCCAGATGGAGCTACTTGAATGTTCAAGGTTTAAGAAAAAAAACATGTAGGGAGGATTCTTCCAAGTCTAGGACCTTGCTGGCAGGCTTGAGAGGAAAAAGGCCCCGACGGGCTATTCATTGAGGACGGTGCCTGCATTTTGAAATAAGGCTTTGACTTCAGTCCAGCCGATGCCACTGTTTTTGGAAAGCTGGTTTCCAGAAGTTTATGGGAAATGTGCCCACCCCTGTGACATTCTGTCGCAAGATGCTAAATCATAAATCTACAGCTTTATCTGGCCCTTTCAGTATGGTTTTGTTTCACTGTGTGTCTTTTCCCCTAATCCTTTCAGCTGAATCTTCGGTCCAAATATTTATGTTCCTTCAGAGAACTAACTTGAACTTTCTTTTATTAATATTTTATTAATCAGGGGCATTATTTGCTATTAATTCATTGAATATTCCTATAAAACTTCTAGGGGAAAAACATGGAACAGGGAAGCAATTTCAAAGTCTTTTTGTTAAAATAAGTGGTAGGGAAGAGGTTGCAAGATATCAGTAAAGTGAAATTTTATATTTATAGTGCAGAATGTACTTAGATAACAAACCTATCAGGACAGAAAACAATAACAATGCGAAGATACATTTGCTTGCCCCCCCTTTTTTTTCTTTATTGCTGTTGATGCTCTACTCTGTTCAACTTGTATAACCCCCTTGAGCACAAATCATGATAAAAGAGTGTAAGCTGCAAATGTGAAAAGTATTACAGCTAGGATGGGAAACCTTACAAATTTTGTAGCCAAAACCGGATGGATATATTTTCATGCAAAACTTGCAAGCAAAGATTATGCAGCTTTCCCGTGAATTAGCATCTAAAAGCCTAACTGAATATATACACCATCTTGCCATCTGCATACAAATGCAAAAACTGAAAGTAAATTATGAGCATGTTGTATATATTCCCTTTAATTTAACAGTAATGGATTATCGGCTTTTCATTATTTCAGTGTTCCAGTTTTGCCTCCTTGTTTTAATGAAATGGACAAGATCCAAAACATGGCAGTGGATTAATTCAGGAAATTAATGTTTAAACATTAGCAAAAGGAAATGCTGTGTGATCGAAACATGACAATGTTAGTGTCTCAGTGATCAAAGATCAGGTTCACAGAAATAGTGTGGCCCCCCACCCAGTCCAAAATCCAATGTCCTGGATTTTGCCAACGCATATCTAGGTAGCAGTTAATGGTACTCAGGAAATATAGTATAGTATAGGCATCCTTCAGTCTCGAGAGACTATGGTATCGTGTTCTGTATAGAAGAGGTATTGTTTCCACACTGCATGCAAAGCTGAAGTGGCCTCTTCAGAGCACGACTGGGTAGATTAATATGGAGGTTAAAACATGTTACCCAAGCAGAGGGGGAAACCCTCCCCACGTTGCTGAAAAAGTCTAATGGAACAGCATTCTATGAAAAAGTCTAATGGAACAGACAAACCATGATGGAGATGTGTCATCTCCAGGCTTAAAACCGGCTTACTTCAAGGACCAGAAGCAGGGGAGTGGCATAAGGTGACAGAGATCTAGTATCATGCACTCCCAGAGGCATCTGGTGGGGCCACTGTGAGATATAGGAAGCTGGACTAGATGGGCCTTTGGCCTGATCCAGCAGGGCTCTTCTTATGTTCTTATGATCAATCCATACCCAGCATTGAGGCCCACTGGGAGTCGCAACAACATCTGGAAGGCAGCGTGTGGCCCGACCTTGGTTCCTGACTTGGCTGGAGTAATAAGCAGGGCAAGGGATCCCTAAGTCACAAAGGAAACCATGAAAGAGTCTATCACAGTCTTCCATGATCTAATTAGAATCCTATATAAACCGTAGTCACCTTCAGACTGTGAAAAAGACGGTGCGTTGCCGCGGGACACCTTAGCGCTCAAGACATAAAAGGTATCTCAATAACTTTTGAAAAAAACAGTCATGGGGGAAGCCGGGTTCAAATGTGGTGCGGAGTGGGAGGAGGGGAGGGAGAGCTTTGTTTTACGTTAACACCCGCCATGAATAAGACATACAACATAAAGCAGCCGCGATTGTCAGAGAGATGAAACATTCCTCTAAAATGCTTATCAATTATTAAGGAAAACTTCACAGGAAGACAGCGAGTGCGGGGCACAACTGCCCTCGGAGGACGCTGAAATACCCCAGCTTTGAAAGAATAACACGAGGGATTATTCCGTTAACGGGTGTCTGAGAGAATTTTCATATGCGATATGACAACATGTCTTTTTAATCAGATGAAATATTTCTAAAAAGGCAGACAAATCTCCCTGTATGCGTGCAAACAGTCTCACACACACACACACACACACACACACACACACACACACACACACACACCCTTCTGAATTTGTACCATAGAAGGAGCAAAGTTAGTACAATTAAAAGCATCAGGATCCACTACTAACACACACACACACACACACACACACACACACACACACACACACACACACACACCCTTCTGAATTTGTACCATAGAAGGAGCAAAGTTAGTACAATTAAAAGCATCAGGATCCACTACTACCACACACACACACACACACACACACACACACACACACACACACACACACACACACACACACTTCTGAATTTGTATCATAGAAGGAGCAATACAATTAAAAGCATCAGGATCTACTACTAACACACACACACACACACACACACACACACACACACACACACACACACACACACACACACACACACACACACACACACACACACACACACACTTCTGAATGTGTCAAAGAAGGAGCAAAGTTAGTACAATTAAAAACACCAGGCTCTACTACTACCAGCATGTATTTGTCAGTGCGCACAATAAACATCCACAAACAGAGAGACACACTTAGGACAGAATGAATTTCAAATACGGTCTTTTGGGTTATGAAAACTAAGAATGATTAAATTCCCTCTGAGTGCGACACATATCTGCACATCCTAAAAGATCGCCATACCTGCAGCCGGTCCACGTGAACCTTCACTCCACCGACAACTCCTTTCTTGAAGCTGGCAAGCATGTCTAGGATTGGGTTGAATCGGCTTCCCCTGAGTGTTTGAACACAGAAACGGTTTGGTACATCACCCAATCGGCCAACACTCCATAAAACAAACGTGAAAACCTGCGCGCCTTACGGAAGCTGCCAGAGCTCACCTTATATTGTCCTCCCGGATAAGCACAAGGAATACGGGGCGGCCGTGCATTTTCCAGTACTGCTTGATGAACTGCAAAGCGTTCTATACCAAAAGAGAAAATAAAAATAAAACAACTTGAAAAATAATAACGTGACAACGCCAATAAGCTGTTGAAATTAACAGACGAGGGCTGGGGAATCGGTCCTTAAAACTAAACCTTTCTCATGACTCATTCACAAGCCCAGAGCCAGAGCTGAATCTGTTCTCAATCATCACCAAGTAGGGCAAAAAAAAAAAGTACAGGCAACAACAGGCTCAAGTTACAGGAAGCCTGATTTCAGCTGAATATCCTGGAAAAACTTCCTAACTGTTAGAGAAGTATGACAATAGAACTCGTCACTTCCGAGAGATGGCCATTGCTCCTCCAGCACTGGAGGCATTCCAGAGAAATTGAGACAACTATCTGGCAGATATTCTTTGAGTTGTATTCCTCCATAGAGCAGGGGGATTGAATGTAATGGCCTTGCAGAATGCGGCTGCCAGACTGGTGGTGGGTGCGCGAAGATACAACCACATCACCCCAGTTCTGGCTCGCCTGCATTGGCTGCCTGTGACTCTCCGGATAAGGTTCAAGGTCCTGGTTTTGGTTTTCAAAACCCTCCACAGCCTGGGTCCTGAATACCTGTCGGAGCGTATCTCCCAAAGGTCAACTGAGGCCCGTTCCACTAGAATGTCGCAGGCACACTCACTCCGAGTGGCCACGCCTAGGGAGGCGCGGAAGTCACTTACACGCAACCGCACCTTCTCTGTGGTTGGCCCCTCGCTCTGGAACCATCTCCCGAGTGAGTTGCGCCTTGCACAGTCCCTGCCCGCCTTCGAAATAGCACTTAAAACCTTGCTTGACTGGGAGGCATTTGGAGACATTTAACTTAGCTTAATTTAAATTTCCTGGCTCCCCCACCCCGCCCTTTTGGTGCCTCTTGCTGAGGGTTTTCCCTCTTATTGTTTTTGTTTTATTTGATCTTACTTAGTATTGTATTGTTGACTTTTAATACTACTGTAAACCGCCCGGAGTTCCCCCGGAAGACATGTGGTATAAAAATAAAATAAATAAATAAATAAATAAATAAAATTGTAGACCCCTCCCAACGTCACAATGTTATGAGTTTGAGTGTCTGTTTTTTCATGGCTCGCTGGGGAGCCGTACTTGGTTGGCTGTCTTCACCACCTCCTTATTATCACGCCACCCATGCATTCTCCTATCTGGGAGTGAGCCCTTCAGAAGTTTAATTCTACAAGCACGTTCCTTGATCACAGGGCAGACAATTTTGATAAGGGGAGGAGCCCATTTCTGCTCCTGGGACTGGTAAACTCATTTTAAAAAATTTCCCCATGCAATGCAACTTAGGTCACAAGTGGCTAGGGGTGTGCTCCCGAGTTTAGAAAAACAGAGTATTTGGAGGTGTTAAATGATGCAGCTCTGCGATATATTTAGAAATTAAATTGCTACTCCTGGGTACTCCCAAGAAGTGTCATTTTTTTGGGTGGGTGGGAACCTACATAAAGAGAGGCTAAGAATCGAAACAGCCTGGGAGGCTGCAATGCCGATGCCTTCACCAGCAGCTCCACTGACTTCAACATTTTCCACCTCCGTTCCTCCCTCCCTCCTGTTCCGTTCTCTCTTGTACTGTACTTTTAGACCTGTGCAATTAATTCTGAGTTTAACATTTCACAAAACTGGTTCTGGGTGACTACCTGGCGATCGTTTCCTGTGACTCGTGTGTTACCATTTAACACTCCATTACACTTCTTTTATCAAGTCCATCTATCTTCTGCTTTCATCTTCAGCCAAGCTCCACGGTACTTACAACCACTTAAATGTTTAAATGACCTGTGCAGAAAAAAGCCCCTTTCTGTTGGAAGAGGAGTGCAAACCCCAGCTTTTTCTGGTGTGATTGCAAAGGCAGCTAGATTCAGACTGTCGCTAACCCATGAAATGATCTTTGTAATGTCGATCTATTCAAAATAAGCCCTGCTGTATTCACTGAGGGTGAAAAAAGCATGCATGGAATTGTGGTTTCAAACTAAAGACACACCACTATGGATCTGTATCGTTGATTCATGAACAGGAGAGCTCAAAAAATCTACAGTCTAAATACTCAATGTATAAGATGCACCTGATATATAAGAAAAAGAAATGTACCTTAATGTCATCAATCAGCATCATAACATCTTGGGACATGTAGAAATCACTCAGATCAAAGATGATGGGGTAGCAAACAACAGTTTTGCCCAGTATTCGATATATCTACAGAACAGGTAAAGATAACCAGTTTGTTACATATAGAGAGTGTGTCAATAACCGAATCGTTTGTTCTGGGAGAAGGGCAAAAACCCGCATTTTGATTTATAATTCAACTTGAGAACAAACAGGTGCTCCTTTAACTAACCAGGTACTCAGACAAAACATTCAAAACACAAACAGGGAAGGGATTGGTCTTGTGTTGTATTTTAAATTTAAGTTAAAGTGTTTCCATTGATTTATTAGTCGATGTATGTTGCACTATTCAAAGATTATTTGTCGATTATTGTTCTGTCATGTTGTAAACCGCCCAGAGTGGCCTTGGTAGCAGGATGTGTGGTAAAGAAATAAAATAAATAAATATTAAGATATTTACTACAGCACGAGTGTTTCATAGGCACAAATGGAGTTCCGCCCATGCATGAAAGATGTCAGGTTACTGCTGAGAATGACATTTCCTGAATGGCTCTGAACCTTCAGCAAAGTTAAACAATTTCATATAGCAATTTCATATATACTTTTCTTAGGCATTCTTAGCAACCCCATTGAAACATATGGGGTTGATGTCTGTGAGCCTTTTCACACAACCCCTAAAATCCGCGGCAAATGGCTCCTAGATCCGGAGCTTAAAATTGTTTCCCCACAAGCTCCGGAGTTTACAGAAAATTAAGTGCGACCACGCCCACCTAAGCACGTCCCAGCGCACTTTTCAGGTACCTGCTCTCCGGGGGTGAAAAATCCCTGATGCGGATCTAACGTAGAGAGTGCCGGGCTCTCCTGGCTTCTGTTTGTTGTTGTTTTTTGCCCCCCACCACTTTAAGAGATACTAATGCTGCCGGAAGCAGAGCGAGACAGAACGGAGGTAAGCTGGCATTCTTTTCGTTCTTTTTTTCTCCCTCCCCTCACGCAGCCAGCAGCCAGGAGTGCGGAGGGGGTGGGAACGCAGGAACAGCGACAAACCCCCAAGATCTCTGGTCCAAATTTAAGTGGCCAGCGGATCTTAGGGGTCGTGTGAAAAGGCTCTGTGTTGAGTCGCACAGCAAAGAAGATTCAGGACCCACCACCACCACCACCATTCTTTATACTACACAGCACCCCAAAGACCGGTTCCTTGCAACAACCTTGGACGATCCGAGGCAGCCAACTGGACGATCAGGTCTTCCCGAGAGGCCCAGTTTCTCATTAATCCCCAGATGGAAGTAGGCCTGTGAAGACAGGGACATGAACAAAGTCTAAGGCACAAACGCCGCAGCTACAACCCACAGCCAAAGAGCAGGTGAAGAGAAGATCTTTATGTTGGGTTGGGTTGGGTTGGGTTAGGTTGAGTTGGGTTGGGTTGGGCTGAGTCGAGTCGGACTGGGTTGGGTTGGGTTGGTGGGCAGGAGAGCAGAATGGCTAAATCTTGGCCTTTTTAATCTCAACGTGATTGGACTCTCCTTCAGGCCAAATCGGGATATTTATGTTCTCTGGGAGAAGAGATGGCAAGTGAATGTTTAAGACAAATGATCTGGAAAGCCTCTCTCTCTCTCTCTCTCTCTCTCTCTCTCTCTCTCTCTCAAACACACACACACACACACACACACACACACACACACACACACACACACACACACACACACACACACACACACACACGAGAGGGAGGGAGGGGAGGAAAAGGCAGACTCTCACCAGTTTGTACTTTGCACACACAAGAGAGTTCAGTGAACACATGAAGCCTTAAGGGTCTAGTAGCCAGAGCAATCCATCTGCTGCTTTCTGAGCCAAGCAGACGGCAGGGAGCCCGGTCAATGGTTCGGCTGCACAATGACCTTTTAAGAAATTAAAGGTCATCTTGCGGCAGCGCGAGGGGTGGGGGAGACTCATAACACTTCCCTCCTGGGTGGGTGACGGCTGGAGCTGCTTGGAAAGGAACGCAAGCGCATGTAAAAAACCAGAGCAGGATGGTGGAATTAAAAGTTGCTCAGAGGGTCCCTCCGCTTCTTAGAAGCAGCAAAAGGAACCCAAAGGAAACTGGAAAGAGCGCATGTGTCGCTCCTGCGGCACCATCCAGAAGCTTTGCAACCATTATTCTCACCTAAGCGTCACAATAGAGACAATGGCACACCTACAGTTTTGTTCACAAGAGGATATTAGGTTTCAGTTCAACCCTCTCCGCCATCAGAAATTAAGTGATGTTACTGGATGATTTCCCCTTACTAAAACACTAGCTTTGGTTTCTAATTTATTCCTAGATCTAATTTAAAGTCCTTTGTTAGGAAAAAAAACATGATACTGGAGATTCATTTTTTGAATGAATCTGCCCATCTAACGAGACCCCTGCCAAATGCCTTCACCTGTATCCTAGTGTTCCCAGAAATACACCTCGTTGACACCATGGGAGGGCCTTTTCAGAGACTATGCCCATGCTCTTGAAAATATTTTTGGTATCAAAGATGGTCTGCCGTGCAATGGTTATGATTATTTTTCAGAAGATTCTTGGGGCATAAAACTCCCCTTTTGTAGTGGCTGCAATTGTTGCAGGTGGTTCATTATTGTTTGTTGACAGCTATTTGTATTTCTTTTGTCTTCTCTGCTGTTTTCATCTTTAATACTACTTTATTGTGAATTGATTGTCCTTAGCACGTTGTAGCAAGTTACTGTTTTTACTTACGTTACTAGCAATTATGGGCCACAAAGG